>OX333072.1:15337238-16537238 GCA_946863875.1 Alloplasta piceator
GAGAGAGAGCGAGAGAGAGAGAGAGAGAGAGAGAGAGAGAGAGAGAGAGAGAGAGAGAGAGAGAGAGAGAGAGAGAGAGAGAGGATTCGGGGGCGGCCGCACATTTCACGCAACACGAGCCGTGCAAATCGAGCAAGACGTAGTGCAAATCGCACACATTGTAAACGTAATGTTACAATACAGGATAATGCCATGATGCAATATGGGCATGAGAAATTTCTATTGTCGACGATCATTTGCGGTACACCCGAAATTTCGAGCCTGTGACGAGCTCACAATGGCTCCAAAATTAATGAGATGTCGATATGCAACGTGAAATTTCTTCTTATCAAAATTAATGGAAAATTGCTTGTCATACGAATTAGAAAATTCCTATTGTGATGATTATCTCAGCGCTGAAGAAATTTTACAATTACCCCTTCTGAATCGTACTTCGAAATTTATTTGCACATTATTTTGGAGATACATATATACTTTTCAATGGTTAATTGATGATTATTTTCCCTCGAGATATGAAAAACCCTGCGATTGGAATTCTGAATAAAAGAAATACTTAAAAAATACTTGTAAAGGGTGTTAGAAATTTCTTCGAAGAGCTTTTTCTCAGGAAGAATTTTTGCCACGATATTTACTGAAATTTTTTGCTTCGAGACCGAGAAAACAATTTTTATTCAATTATTTTAATATGAATATGTGTATATCTTGGGAATTTGCATGAGCCGGGAGCTTCCGACGTGTTTCATGTTTGTGTATGTATAGCAAGAATTTTCCTGGATGAATGTGCGCGTAAAACGTTTGTATACATTTGTGTATATGTGAATTTTTTGTACGGATGGATGCATGCAGATACAAATATATTAAGGTGGGCCGAAAATCCGCTTTTTTGAAATTCTTTTAGCAATACCGAAAATATTATTCATTATGCTACAAAAAAAATCTGTGTGGAAGGAAAAAATTTTGAGTCAACCTCGTAGGCTCGCCCAAGTTCGTTAAGGTTCAAAGTGTTAAAAAAAAATTTCGGCTTATTTTTAGTGAAAATTTCATTCTCTACAAAAAAGGTCCTTATATAAAATCATGTAGGATCAGTAGTTTCTAAGATTATTGCTGTTTTGGTGAAAAATTTGTCATTTTCCTCTATATTTATACTTTTGATAAGCAAAAAAATATTTGATAAACTTCTTATCTTATAGGTAATTCAATTCTCTACAAAAGAGTTCCTTATATAAAATCATGTAGGATTAATGGTTTCTAAGATAATTGCAAATTTAGTTAAAAATAGTCATTTTTCTTCCTATAAATATTTGTCTGATGAAAAAAAAATTTTCTTCCGTTTTTTATTATTTTTTTTAGTACTGACGATGTGACGTCAGTACTTGCAGCGATTTCGAAACACAGACTAGGTCGAAACAAACGTTGGATGTTCTCTTCGTGGAAATCGACATTAGTGTCAGCTAGAGGTAAAAATGTTGCGAGCTTTAGGGAAAATCGATTCCATATGATCAAAGGTCGCGATCAAAGGTCATAGAGGAACGCGGCCATTGAATACACTCACAGGAAATGTTACTTACGGAAAACTTAGCCAATTTGTAATTTCTATTATGAAAAAATCTGTTTGGAAGAATAAAGATTGTTACAATAAGCGACAATTTCAAAATAGACTTATAATATTGAAGTAAATAGACTCAACGATTGTTTTTGTAGAGAATCTAATTAAAAAAAAGGAGGAAATTTTTTTGCTTCATAGGAAAAATATTTATAGAAAGAAAAATGACTATTTTTAAGCAAATTTGCAATCATCTTAGAAACTATCAATCCTACATGATTTCATATGGGGACCTTTTTTGTAGAGAATTAAATTTCCTATGAAATATGGAGTGTATCAATTTTTATTTACCATAAAAAATATAAATATAGAGGAAAATGACGATTTTTTTACTAAATTGCAATTATCTTAAAACCCATAAATCCTACATGAATTCATATAAGAACCTTTTTTTTATAGAGAATTGAATTTCCTATAAAATAAGAAGTTTATCAAATATATTTTTACCCCTAAAAAGTATAAATATAGAGGAAAATGACAAATTTTTCACTAAAACAGCAATTATCTTGGAAACTATCGGTCCTACATGATTTTATATAGGGACCTTTTTTGTAGAGAATTAAATTTCCAATAAAAATAAGCCGAGAAATTTTTTTTTAACACTTTGAACTTTAACGAACTTGGGCGAGACTAGGATGTTGACTCAACATTTTTTCCCTTCACACAGATTTTTTTTGTAGCATAATGAACAATATTTTCGGTATTGCTAACAGAATTTAGAAAAAAAACGGATTTTCGGCCCACCTTAATATATATGTATATCGAAGGTGCAAGAGTAATGCAGGGACGAAGTGCATGTATGTGAAACGAGAATTGCGATAATAATATATGCCGCGTGCTTGCTTTGGCTAACGCACGTGCGAATGCGAAAGGGGTTGAAAAAAATGCAGTGCGAAAAGAGAGGAATCGGGTATGTAGGCCAACATACACCTTGTCTTGTGTTGCTCCGAACAAAATAAACAAGCATGAAGTTTCGTTATCCAATTTTCTATCATATGTTTGTTTTTGTAAGGTTAATACATTGCAGCAATGTATAGTATACACGTACACTACCGCTCAAAAGTTATATACACAGTACCGCTCAAAAGTTTGGAAACACTGACCCCGATTCCGCGCCGCACAAAAAGTTTCACTGCTCTTTTAAAGATGAAGATATTTCAATTCAACAAGCGGCCTTTCAAAGAAGACATATTCAGCTTTATTTGCTTATTTCCCAAAAAAAAAATCGTTTTTTTTGTAATTTTGACGCATGACCCATGAAATTTGTTTAAAACTGTTTTTCGCATGAGAAACTCGTGGGTGGGAGTATTAGTTTCAATTTCGTTTTTTAAAAAGTTTCGCTCGATTTTTTTTTTGCAAAAATATACAATTTTTCGCAAAAAACGACCATATTTATAAAATGTCGCGTAACTCTGAAAGTAGTGTGATTTCGTGAAATCACTAAGAAGGTAAAAAGTTCCGAATGATTATTCTGGATTTAATGAAATTTTTTCAGAATTAAAAAAAAAATTTTGTTCCGAAACTTTTTCCTGTCAACGAGATATTTTTTTATCTTAAACAAGCGGGTCTCTTACCTCATCTACACAGGTTTTTCGATTAAAAAGCGGTCTAGATGAAATTTTTCAATAATAAAGCTGTGTATGAGATAAGAGACCCGATTGTTTAAGATAAAAAATATCTTTTTGACAGGAAAAATTTTTGAAAAGAAAATTTTTCAAAAAAAATTCTGAAAAAATTCCATTGAATCTAGAATGATTGTATGCAACTGTTTACTCTCTTAGGGATTTCACGAAAACCCAGTAGTTTTAGAGTTATGCTACATTTTATAAATATGGTCATTTTGGGCGAAAAATGGAATATTTTTGCAAAAAAA
This sequence comes from Alloplasta piceator, assembly GCA_946863875.1. NCBI lineage: Eukaryota > Metazoa > Arthropoda > Insecta > Hymenoptera > Ichneumonidae > Alloplasta > Alloplasta piceator. Next base: position 15,340,715 of record OX333072.1, read on the forward strand.
AATCGTACGAAACTTTTTAAAAAATGAAATTGAAGCTTATACTGCCCCCCCCCCCACTAGTTTTTTTAAAGGAAAAACAGTTTAAAAAAATTTCATGGGTCATGCGTCAAAATTTCAACGCCAAAAAAAGCCAAAAAACTACTACGTTTCAGAGGGTGTAACCGGGTTAAAAAAAAATCGAATATGTCCCCTTTGAAACGACGCTCGTTCAATTGAAATATCTTCATTTTCAAAAGAGTAGTGAAACTTTTCGTGCGGCACGCAATCAGGTTCAGAGTTTCCAAACTTTTGAACGCTAGTGTACATTAGATAATAATTAATAAATTAATAATATAAATAATAATTATATTACATTCTTATTTTTATATCTATTAAGGCGGATAGAAAAAACCGTTATTTTTAGATCGTCTTCCTGATTGAATTTTTTCTAGCTTTTGCCTAAAAAAAAATCATCTGGCACAAAGATCTGATTTTTACGATCGTTATTTGTACGATTTTTATTACTGTCGCCTTTGTTTGATTTCCATTTTTTAGGGAAAAAGTACGGAAATTTCTATGTGGAGCGCAATCAAAAGAAAACGTTTTTTTTTCGAAACCACTCTGATGTAATATATATAATATATATCTATATGTATGTGTGTTTAGAGAGGAAACGCCGATGACGAAAATTCACTGTGTAACTTGAAATTAGGTCGAGATGGAATTCTGGGCTCGCGCGTTCTCATCGTTGTCGTATATATATCAGTCGATTGACGTCAGAAGAGCGTATATCGTCGAAGCTTTTGGACAGTCGATACGCCCTTCTTATATTGGGCCATCACTTGCATTCGAGGTGGCGACAGGCTAGATTTATGTTCATGGCATTGCCTGACAGAATTCGAAAATCGAACTATCCAAGTTACAAATACAAGAACATTGTTACGGTTACGTGTGAGAATTAAAAAAAAATTCTACATTTTTGTACACTTTTTGGCATGATCCCTTGAGATAGAGATTGAAAAATCGTATAGTTTTGTCATTAGCTGAGGATTCAAGATTGACATGCTCCGCTATGAGAGCAAGTGTTATTTTTCAACGATATTTTCTACAATACTTGATACTTGAAATACTTTACAGATTTTACAAATATTTGAGATGGATCCCAGAAGAATTTTTTTTAAGCTTTACAGTTCATGCTTAAAAATGTTGAAAAGTATTTTGCTCAGACTTGACAAACTTTTGAAAACGACGGGAGAAGTTTGAAAATTGCCAAAAATCAACTGGAAGAAATGCGTGTGAATTCTTTCGACAAGTAAACTTTTGGGCACAAACGCGGAAAAAACTCGTTCGAGTAGTCAAACTGTACTGAAAACTAGTGGGAATGCTGTACTGAAATGCTTCCTGACACTTGAAACTTGAAATTACATCCCTGTACTTCTAACCGACAAACCACAGCACGAATAACCTGCGGGCATGACTTTGTCCCATCAACTTTTTATAAGAGGATTAGGAGGGTTATTCCACGGAACCATCGCATTTTATAGTTTCCTCAACAACTTTTTCATAACTACAGTCACCATTTTGATAAATGCGAGGGTAATTTCTTCCAGTTCAATTTTTCGGGTTCAATTTTTTTCAAAAATTATTAATGGATATTTTTTCTCAGGTAGATATTTTCATTAAAACAAAATTATAATTTTTTGAGTCCTGTCTACTAACTAATGTTGAGTCCTAATTTTGAGTCCTGTCTACTAACTTGATAGAAAATTGCTCCACAATTTTCCATCAAGTTCAGTTTTCAATTTTTCTGTAACCAAAAATACATTTTATTCGTTCTCCAGAATTTTAAAAAAATGTATCGAATGTCAGATACAGCGAATTGTGGAAAAATTTAATAATTTTGCCACGCTGGTATTTTATTCCAGACACGCTGGGGTACAAAACACCCCAGGGCTAAATTTCCTTCATTTTAAGTACTTAAATTCGAAAAAATGGGACCTATAGCGACTTCTGTCATTAGTTCGAGGATGCTACTACTCATTCAAGCTTAAAGAATCACTCTAAGACGATAAGTTTTTATGTAGAAGCCGTCCAAAGTCGAGTGGTCTCGCCCCAGTGTGTCAAGTAAGGTCGAGTGCGAAAATGTTGTGCAAATTTTTTTCCTGTTCTATTATTTTACTGCTACTATTTTTTTTCTTGTAGTACAATATATTAAGCAAACTCAGTTAAATTTTTAATCATTTTTGTCAGAAGAAAAAAAAAATTGGATTTTTTTCGTAAAAGTTGTCATTTTTTCAGCTTTTTTGGATATTTAAATTTTTTAATCATATTTAACTTTGAGATTTTACTATAAATCCTGTGTAACTTTGGGAAGTAACCTCTTAAGAAGTTCAAAAAAATTTGAAAGTAAAAATATTAAATGGTATAATTTTTATAAGAATTTTTATCGCTGGGGTACAAACGACCCCATTGTGTCAAGCCGGGTTGTGAAAATAGTAATGTAATAGTAATGCATTATCCCGTACTTTAAACAATGTGTATTGAATAAGTTTTCTATTACAAATTACAAAAGGAATGGGTAAATGAATGAATGTTCCATTACAAATGAAAATAGTAATGTGTAATGGATGCGTGTTCCATCACAAATTACAAAAGTAACGGGTAATGAATGAATGTTCCATTACAAATGAAAGTAGTAATGTGTAATCGATGCGTATTCCATTACAAATAAAAAAAAGTAATGTGTAATGTATGCATATTCCATTACAAATGACAAAAGTAATGTGTAATGGATGCATGTGCCATTACAAAGAAAAAAAGTAATGTGTAATGGATCATTGCTCCATTACAAATTACAATTGATAAAAAGTAATTTGAAGTGGAGAATATTCCACTACAAATTAGTGTGTTTCTACGACAATTTGGACCAGGTACTATTTTGCGAAAAGTTAAGTCTATTAATTTTTCAATGAAAATAATTTGTGTGTATCAAGTTTTTGTTAACTTTAATGTCGTAGTGGTAAATGTATGAACAGTGATTTTTTGGAGTAATTTCACAAGAATGGAGTAAAAATTACTCCATACATTTACCACTGCGATAGTAAAATTAACAAAAACTTGATGCACTAAAATTATTATTATTATTATTATTATTATTATTATTATTATTATTATTATTATTATTATTATTATTATTATATTATTTTCATTGAACAATTAATAGACTTACCTTTGAGCAAAATAGTGCCTGCTCAAAATTGTCGTAGAAACACACTAATTTGTAATGAAATATTCTCCACTAGAAATTTCTTTTTTTTCAATTGTAATTTGTAATGGTACACTTGTCCATTTCATATTATGCAGTATAATGGGTAATAAATGCATTATCAAAATAATGCATTATTTACAATTCTGGTGTCAAGTACATTATTCAATTAATAATGACTTTAAAAAATTTCAAGCTGTGTGTGAAATCGAATTGGATACTGCCGCAGAATTAAATGAACCTTCTGGCGGATTAACGTTTCTTTGTTCCATTGTTTTCTTATCATTCGGCGAAATCGAAACCGCGTGAAGTTGTCTTGGTGCAACGGAGAAGATTTCTTTTTGGGGTTGCGTCCGGAGGTTGAACAGTGACATATCACGGACTCGGGTATAAAATCGTCTCTCCGTCGTTTTTCGAGAAGATCCCGGAGTCACGAGAGCGAGCGTGAGGTTTCAGAGGGAAGTAAAACGTTGGTGCTTTCTCGAGTTTCGCATTATCACTCTCGGTACGGGCGTTGTCCCTCTCGGGTTACAATTCTCTTGGTTCGTGTGGGAAAGGCTTTCGACCGGGAAGCGAACTTTCCACAAAGCTCAACTGGGGATCGAGCTACACACACACACACACATACACACACACGCGCGCGCGCGCACACACACACACCCACAAAATTCACCCTGTGAAAAGCTCTGCCAGGGCGTGAGCACGTCCTGCGACTATCTATATATCTTCATATAGATAGATATCTATATATATGTAGACAATTTTCTGGTCCACAATAGTATATACTCGCCGTGAAAATGCCCGTCGCTTCGAGAAAACACCAACACGAGGACATGTATTGCTCCGAGCAGATAAACATTCCCTTGACGTTTCCCAACATCTTGAAATCCTTCGCAAAGGCGGCCATTCGTACCCAACCTTACGATCTACTCAGCTGGACCGCAGCTTATTTTCGGGCTTTGGCAAATGGCGAATTGCCTCCCGTTAAAGTTCGTCAATTACAACTTATCGTTATTTCGTAATTAAATGAAAATATACATCATACGTTTAAGCAGATAAAATTAACTGTTCCAAGGGTTAGTCGAATGTGCTAATTAAGGGGTTATACGCAATCAGGATTTTCAAAAAATCGATTTTTTTTCATTTTTCTAATGTACATGTGCGTAATTCCATGTCAATTCAACGACGTTTTGTTGGTGAGCCCCTTCAATTTTTTTTATTTGTTAATATGTAACATATGCAAAAAAAATATCCTAATTTTCAGCTCTCTATCCGGAATTGTTTTTTGAAAAAATATTCTTAAAATAATCATAACTTCTATAATAACGAAGATATTCTAATTTGCTAAAAGGTCATTTTTTTGTTTTAATGTACTTTTTGAAAAAATATCGAAAATTAAGAAAAAAAATGTCGTAATGTTTTTTTGGTTGTTTTAAGCTGAAAAAAATGATTTTCTTTCAATGGGACCCCTTCGAATTTATTTTAAAAAATTATAAAATTCAACGTAAAAAAACAAAATTGTTAAGATTTTACTGAAAATGAGATTCAAATAACTTCTTATTAAAAAAAAAATTTCGATTTTTTTTTCGAAATTTTGATCTTTTTTCCTCCTATGACCACAACAGTTGATTTCAATGATGTTAAAATAAATAATTTAACTTCTCTCACATATTTCCTTTGTAAATTATAATAATTAACATTAAGAATTGAATCCCATCGTTTTTACGTAGAATTTTATAATTTTTTTGGAAATAATCGAAGGGGTCCCATTGAAAGAAAATCCAATTTTTTAGCTTAAAACATTAGTTTGTTAGTTAAATCTTTAGTTATTGTAGAAGTTATTATGATTATTTTAAGAAAATTTTTTGAAAAATCAATAACTTCGGTATGGTTTAAGATAGCGAGCTAAAAATTTACATAGATACTTCTTTTTTACATATTAAACATATTACATAAGACATTTTACATATTAAAAAATAAAAATAAAACGAAAAGGGTCACCGACAAAACGTCGTTGAATTGATAGGGAATGACACATATATTTAAATGCATATACAATTACATAGAAAATTTCATGTCAATCCGACAAATATTTTCAAAGTTATAGGCATATTTGTAAACCCATAATTACTATGTGTAAAGTTCTTTTGAAACTTTGAATGCGTTTTTTCTCAAATCTGTGTTTTTAAAGTCGGTGAGCAAGATTTCTCAAAAACGGCATAACCGATCAGTCTCAAATCTTTACACGAGCTTTATCAATATATTTTTCAGTAATTGATCGAAGTTTTTTTTAACGATAAATATTTTCAATTTTATAAACAATTTAAGGCAAAAACTTTCATCAAAAATTGATTTTTTTTAGAAGCCGCCATTTTGTTAAAAATAAATATTTTGCTCATTCCTTCGATTAAATTATAGATTATCCTTTATATTGACAAAATATTTTTCATTTTTTTATTTTGGATGATCCAATCCAGAGATATCATGCTCACTGTAAGACGCCTTTTTTAGAGGACCTCCCGGTGATCGGCTACGGCGGCTTCAAAAATAATTATTTTTAAAAAAGAAAAATTCCTATATAAAGTTAAAAATTACAAAAATATGTACATAAAATTTAACGTTAATAAATTAAAATTTCTTACTAGAAAAAATTCTTGAAAAATCGCTTTTTCCGCCCTCTTGACAGCATATAACCCCTTAAGATGTTTCGTGGTCAAAAGTTTCATTGGCATATAGAATGATAAAATTAGGTCAGTAAAAATGAAATTATTCGAAATTAAAAAAGTAATCGAGGATCGATGCAAATATGAAAATCAAAATATTTGGTGGTCAATAATTTGATTGATCGTAGAAAACCAGGCTTTGTCATGTTTTGCCTTCAATTTTACATGAATTTTCATTCGCCCAATTTTGGCTTGTCGTCAAAATTAGTCAAAGTTGATGGTTCAATGAAGTTTCATCGTTTAATGTTTATTTTTTTTTGTATTTCACGTAATTGCAATTGCAGGAACGTCTCGAGTATCCACCTTACGTTCATCCCACGGGAATAACACCTCGTTTTCTCAAGATTCTCATAAATCAGTATTGCCACGATGAAGATTCGGGAATGACGGACGTTACACCCAGAACAATGAACGTGAGGCTTGAGTCCATTTTGCGACGATGGCGCGGTATGGCCCTTAAGGACTCGAGCCTATATCAGATTTTGATGACCGGTCGACTGCTTCAACTATCCGGGCCTGAAAGAGTTTGCGACCTTTATCGTTTTCTCGCTGTAGCTTGCGGTCTCCTGGGAAACGTAAGCCCGAACCGCCATTGCCCTTTTCTCAACAATTTCCCTTCTCTCTCGTTCTCGACTCTTTCAACAATCGCAGAGATATTCGCTGATGCGTGAGAAGTCCTTCTGACTTGAGGGTGAAAATCCTAAAAATGGTATTGACCTTCGAATCCCAAGTAATAAATTGGGTCAAGGCAAATCTTTATTTTCAGTAGCGTTCGAAATAAAGATCTCGCAGATCTCGTAGATAATCGAAAACGTTCGACCTTTTTTCCTTAAAAAATAGATCCTAGATGATCGACTCTTTAAAATGTGCCATTTTTGTCATCGTTATTTAACCAATATTAACCTTTATTTAACCAATTTAAAATACTTTGACATTTTTATTTGACGAGGGAAAAATAATTGAATTCTTATTATCGTCAATGAAAGTTGGAATGAGATTTATGGCTGCGGGGTCACGTGACCCGTAGTAAAAAACTCCATTGAATCGCCAATGGCAACCAATGGTCCTCATACGACTCCATTGGACAATGAATGGGGACCCATTGAGATTTCCGCATTTTTCAATGGCGTATAGGAACGACCATTGATCAGTGAATGGATATCCATTGAAAAGTCACCATTGCCCAGTGACGTCCATTGGACAGCAAATGCGGATGAACCCAATGATCACCATTACTCAATGATGCCCATTGGAAAGCAAATGCTGATGGACCGAACGATCAGCATTGCCCAATGGTGTCCATTGGAAGGCAAATGCTGATGAACGAAGTGATCAGCTTTACCCAATGATGTCCATTGGGAAGTAAATGTGGATGAACTGAATGATCAGCATTACGCAAAGATGTCCATTGGAAACCGCGTCGCGTTAGTTCCGAGACTTGGCGCGAGATGTCGCAGGACAGCAAGCCGCTGAACTCCCATACGGATTATGCGAGGAGTATGCTTATCTAGACGAGTGTGAGCACGGAATATTAGCAGAAGTCGGTGTCCAAAAAATCCATGCAAGGAGTTCTTGCCGACTGATGCCTATGGGACAATCCCTATTCCGTTTGAAATGGGGAAGTCAATCCTCATTGGAAAATCCCTATTCGATTTCAAATGGGGAATTCAATGGCGAAAATGTCCTTGGGCAATTCGGCATTCATCTCCATTGGTTATTTTGGCAATGGGAAATGAATGGCGATATTTCAATGGTGACGAATGGAGTTTTTTACTATATGAAAGAATCTCCACTGATTATCGCCATTCATTCCCCATTGCCTACAAAAACCAATGGAGATGAATGGCGAATTACCTATGGGGATTTTCTTCATTGGATCCCCATAGGATAATCCCCATTCCGTTTCAAATGGGGAAGTCAATCCTCATTGGAAAATCCTCATTCGATTTCAAATGGGGAATTCAATGGCGAAAATCCCCTTAGGCAATTCGGCATTCATCTCCATTGGTTATTTTGGCAATGGGGAATGAATGGGGATTTTTCAATGGCGACGAATGGAGTTTTTTACTACGGGGATATTTATGTCGAAACTTAAGGTCAATTATGCAAAATGTCTCGAATGACAATTGTCAGCGAGTGTCATTTAGACGGGAGCGCAAAGCTCGTTGCTTATAATCGTGTTTCGTTTAAACCACGCGAAGGATTGATTTGCATCATTTCTACTTGACACGTCTCACTCGGAGCTGTCGCGTTCGATTAAACGGGCAGATTCGAAAGAATGCAACTGATAATACAAGAGGCATCGGTATAAATACACTCCCGCTCAAAAGTTTGGAAACACCAGTCAATATTTCTTGGCGCTCGAGAAGTTGCATAACTCCGTCAAAATAAAAGATATTTGAATTTTTTAAAAAGCGTTTTGATGGGAAGGAATTCAGCTTTATTTTGCTTTTTTTAAAATATTTTTTATGATTTTTTTTTTGATCCGGTACGCATTTTTGTACATGACCGTTTTTTGACTTTTTTTTGACCATCGCGAATCAGGCGCATAACTTGAGGACATTTTTTTAAATATTCTTTATCTGTAGTACATTTAAAAGGGTAAGCAGACGCTCCATTTTCGTTTTTTAAAAATTTTCGTACGATTTTTCCTCGCAAAGTTATTTTACTTTTGGCTAAAAAAAAACAAATTTTGAAAGATGCAACGTAACACAAAAACTATAGTTTTAAGAGAAAGTTTAAGAGAAAATGTAAAGTATAAAAAAAGTAAAGTACGTGTACACGAAATCGCCTGGAATTATTTCAGAATTTTCCTATGAAATTTTTTTTTTTTTTTACCATTTTCGCTCGAAGCTCTTTTGATGACGTCACAGCGAAAAATTGCATCTGATTGAAATTTCCGTACTTCGTCATATAATGAAAATCTGAACGAATTCAGCAACATTTGGCATGGTATAAGCAACAATTATCAATAATAATATTTCCCAGAAGTCGTTAACAAATTGTTTAAACAATTTATTGAGCAATGATGAACATTGATCAATAATAATTATTGATTATTGTTTTTTTATAGCATGCCAAATGTTGCTGAATTTTTTCAGATTCTTATTGTATCGCGAAGTACGAAAATTTCAATGAGACAAAATTTTTCGCTGAGACGTCAACATCAAAATTTCGAGCGAAAATAGTTTTTAAAAAAATTTATAGAAAAATTCTGAAATAATTTCAGGAGATTCCGTGTATACGTGCGCTACTTTTTTCATAGTTGCCATTTTCTCTTAAACTCTATAGTTTTTGAGTTACGTTGCATCTTTCAAAATTTGTCTTTTTTAGCCAAAAGTAAAATAACTTTGCGAGAAAAAATCGTACGAAAATTCTAAAAAACAAAAATGGAGCGTCTGCTTACCCTTTCAAATGTACAACAGATAAAAAATACAAAAAAAATGTCCTCAAGTTATGCGCCCAATTCACGATGGTCGAAAAAAGTCAAAAAACGGTCACATACAAAAATGCGTACTGGATCGAAAAAAAACATAAAGAATATTTTTTAAAAAGCAAAATAAAGCTGAATTCCTTCCCGTTAAAACGCTTTTTTAAAAATTCGAATATCTTTTTTTTGACGGAGATATGCAACTTCTAGTGGGGCAAGAAATATTGACTGGTGTTTCCAAACTTTTGAGCGGAAGTTTTGAGCGTGAAAGAATTTATCGAAATTGCTCTGTTGCTCGATGGAAATTTCTGCATCATCGACGGAGCAGAATTTATACGAAACGATGATCTACATCTGCGAATTGGTGACCAAAGAACCGGAAGGCGGTTCGGCAATGATACCGTTCAGGGTCTTCATGAGTCTCTACGAATATCTGGCCGATCTCGATTGCACCGATGGACAATCGATTATCGAAACGGGTCAAGCCAAGACTCAATGCGAAAAGGAAAAAGGGGAATCGGCCGTTCGATCGTCTCGTTCCTCCTTGACTTCCGCTTCCGCCGCCACTTCGTCCTCTTCCACCTTCGCCAGTTGCTCTAAAAGCGAATCGATGGAAAATCGAACTGCACGATGTCGAAGCTTCGATAACTCTTCCGACGACACTGAAGAATCCATTTACACCATCGAGGTAATTTCCACCAGCAATGAATAATTAAAGTTCGCGCATTTTTATTCTCTTATCTTCAATCCCTGTGACCCATAAAAATCTAATAGAGGTTCGCCATCTTTTTCAAACTTTTTCTTAAACGCGAGAAATCGATATTCATCGGGATAAGATCTATTTCCGAATACTCAGGAATTTCTCGCGTGATATAAATGTCACTGAATTTTTATAAATGTCATTGTATTTGGAAACGTAACGCTCGACGCGAATAAAATTCACTTTGCCTCCTGTAAATGTCAAACTTCTTTTTCACAATTGTATTTTTGTGAAATGTCTTCTACAAAACCATCGGGTTCTCGAAATCCTTTCGAATATTTTATTTATACGTTAAAAATATGCCCAGTTTTTAAGTTTTTCCAGCATATTGATCTGAAAAAAGAGTGAAAAAGAAATAATAAAGTAATTAATATAAATAATAATAATAATACTAAATAAATAAAAATAATTAATTAAAAAAATATCTATAAAAAATATCTTTCATCAGCGGATGGATTTTTTATCTTCGTAAAGAAGTTTGCAGAATTTGAAAACCTTCCTTTCAAAAAATTGCGTTTGACGTTTCAAGTCAAATTTACAGATGGAATTTCCTTTCCGAAAAAAATGATGATACTGAAGTTTTCATCATTTTAAGATAGTCTTCTTTAGAAGGTCAAAAAAACAAATTTTTTAGTTTTTTTTTCTCAGTTCCTTTATCAGATATGGTTATAAAATTGTTCCGTCCTTAAAAAGTACAAAACAAAAATTGATTTTTTATTTTCATTCTTTTAATAATTTATAAAAGCATGAAAGTCGAAAATGTCTTGTCCCATGGCCGAGAGTGAATCTCAGGATCGACAAGTGTGAAACACAAAAATAAAAAAAGCATTTTCAAGAGGAAAGTTTCTTACACAACAAATGAGGACCGTTAATGAAAAAATCGATTTTAAAAAAAATGGCAGATGTTTGAAATGAAAAAGAAAAATTGAATTTTCCACAAGTTATTTCAAACATCCGGAATTTTTTTAAAAATCGTTTTTTCATTAACGATGGTAAATTATCGTGTATGAAACCTTCCCTTCTGAGATGTTTTTATTTTTTTTTGTTCAGATTTGCCAATCCTGAGATTAACTGTCGGTCATGGGACAAGACTTTTACGACTTTGACTCCTTCTGAAAATTTTTCAAAGAATGAAAATGAAAACTAAATTTTTGTTTTGTACTTTCGAAGGATGAAACAATGTTGGATAATTTTAACGTTTTATTGGTAATATTATTATTAATGTTTTTTTGGTTGTAAAAAATTTGTTTATGAAAGATTTCAGCTTGTTCCAACTGAATATCATTTATTATGATGTAATATGAGAGTTCATGGGGAAAAAAAAATTCCCATTGATTTTTGGAAAAGGCATCAAACTCCATAATTACCCAATATTGTAATAACATTTTTATAGTCATATCTGATAAAAAAGTTTAAAAAAAAATAAATTAAAAAAAACTAGTACCTTAATGCAACAGAAATAGTTTGTTCTTTAATAAAATGAATTCTTCCTGAGACATTTTCAGAGTAAAATATCGTTAAATAATTTTGGAGTCTTTATTAAGAACTTGGGATTTTTAATGCACTAGGAAAAGGCAAATATCGCTAAAAATGAATTGACAAAAATGATTTTCGTTGCATCGCAACGATACAAACTTCACCATCATAAAAAATGTCATGATACCTTCAATTTGGAACTCCTTGAAAAGCTGAAATTAAATATATCAAAACAAAAGGTTCCTTGCAACGTCGACGATGAATCCGAGAGTGGCGATAAAGTGTCGTACGAACAATTTCAAACTCTTGACACCGGAAGGACCTCCGAGACGGAAAATGCGAGAGTGACGTTACGTCGGAATGACTCGGGGAATCGTGAAACAGGCTTTTGCCCGAGAGCCGAGAAAACGAGAAAACCACAAGTGGCGGGGAAAACGGCGGAGGAATCGCGGAGTGAGAATACGTACGGAGTCAAGGGGAAGCGTTTGGAGGCAAAAGTTCCGGAGGGTAAAGTCGAGAGAGTCGGTTGCGGCAGTGACGATGCTGGAACTGAGGTTACGAGGGTTCAAGAGGAACGAAGTCATCGTCATCGTCGTCGTCGGGACGACGAGACGCACTCGAGAGAGGAAAAGGCGACGGTGGAGTCCGTCGTCGAGGGGACGGTCGCGCATCAGCCCTGTCTCGACTCGCCACGTACTGATCCACCTTCTTCCTCTTCAGCATCGCCACCTCGTCTCGGCACTTCGTCTTCGTCGTTCGGCAAAAGTCACGTCGTCGTTGAAAAAGATGTTAAAGCCGGAAACACGACTCTCCGAGAGAAAGCCCGTAGCCCGGAGTCTCGTCAAACTGATAAAATATTAGAGACGCGTTCGTCCAAACTTGACGGCAAACTCGAGGAAACTCATTCAGCGCATCCCGTTGCAACGACAGATCGCATTGAAAATATTCGCAACGATGCCGAAGACGCGATAAAGCAACGTAACGTCAACGTCGATCGTTCGAACGTACGGAGAATGCGTAGGAAAGAACGGGACGTGTCCTCCAGGATACGCGAAACCAAGAAGAAGAGGGACGCTGATAAAATTGTCCGGAAGAGTCTTGAGGTACGAAAATAGAGAATATAATACGGAAATTTATGAAAACTGAGACCGTTAGAATTTATGATAAATTTTATGGAGAAATCGAGAAAACAATTTCTGTGTCTTCAGGGCAGAACCAGTCAAGTCCATTTTTTCGAAAAATGAGTTAACAACGAAAATCCGTCGATTGTTGGGTCTGTTGAGTCAGACATTTGGTACCCAGGTTTATTTTATTTGATAAGAGATACAGCCATATTTTGCATAACCAATAGGGAGATTTTTTTAAAACTTTTTTTTCTCACTTCCTACCTGAAATTTTGTTGGATATGTCTAAAAAGAAATTCCCTGAAAGTTACAGCCCTTAATATTAATATTAAATACTTTCCCACAGGGTGAAAAGGTTTTCCATCCAAAATGAACGTAACCGAATTTTTTTCTTCAAAATTCTATAACTCAGCGGCATTTTATGCTATCACATTGTTCTTAGTCGCAATTTGCGCAAAATTAAACGATCTTCAAGTGTCCTAAACAGCGTAAGTGTAACTTACACTGGTCACTAAATTTGATTTTTACCCAAAATTCTCGTTCTTTTGCTGTTATCTCCGAAATGATTAACTTTACCGAAAAAATGTAAAGAAAATTTTTATTGGAAATTTAATTTCCTCCAAAAAAGGTCCTTTGGATCTAATTGCTGGAGTTAATATTTCTTGAGATATTGAACCTTAACTTATTTGTAGTATAAAATTCTCATGGTTTATCGAACCAAACGATTTAAATCGTTCATATCTCAATATCTCAATATCTAAAGAAATATTAATTTTAGCAATTAGGTCTAAAGGACCTTTTTTGTAGGAAATTAAATTTCCAACAAAATTTGTAACAAAACGAGAATTTTGGGTAAAAATCAATTTTAGTGACCCGTACGATCTCAACAGTGTAAGTTACACTTACGCTGTTTGGGGCACTTTTCAAGATCCTTTAATTCTGCGTAAATTGCGATCAAGAACAAAGTGATAGCATAAAATGCCGCTGAATTATAGAATTTTGAATAAAAAAAATTTTGATCTACATGTATTTTAGATGGAAAATCTTTTTACGCGAAAGGAAAGTACTTAATATTAATATTAAGAGCTGTAACTTTCAGGGAACTTCTTTTCAGACATATCCAACAAAATTTCAGGTGGGGAGTGAGAAAAACAATAAGTCGAAAAAAAATCGTCCCAATAATAACCAGTCAAGTCCAAAAATTCCGACATAACGACCTAAGTCCAAAAATCCCGGTGTAAAAAGTTAAGTCCACATATAAAGTACGATAGTTAATGATACATTTGAATAATGGTTTCAGTTTCACTAATTTTTGGACAGTTTTATTAATTTTAATTGATTTTATTGACTTGAAGGGATCGAAAAACGACCCTAAATGAAAAACAAATGAAAACGTTCAAGGGAATGTCGATGATGAACGGTCTAACGAGATCTGATGAAATAACCATATTTCATACAAAAGGCATCCATATTGTGGTAATTAACGCCCTGGCAATTACACTTTTGTAGGAATTTTGCTCCATCTCGAAAATTGGTTCGATTGGCTTCAGTTTGAATAAATTTTATTTCGATCAGATGAAGATAATTTCCCATGAATTCTCTCACAGTGTTCCAAAGCATTTTGAATTTTTACATCTCCGCATAATAGAGCATCTCCAATGATATACTCGGTATTTTCCGAGCTTAGCGCTATTATAGGAAGTCTGGAGGGTGGAAAAGACTGATTGATCGAACAATGAGAGATTATGCGACAAACGACGGGGCTTACCGCGAATGAGGCAATTTCCTTGGCTTGATGGCTGGTGAGGATAGCTCGTGAGCGTTTAAATTTTATTGGTGACATATATATACCAAGTATGTATACCGAGTCGATGTGATTGTGTCTGGTTCGTGCAAAGGGTAGGTTAAGGGTTGGCGTATACTCGCGTCTCGTTAGAAGTCAATGAACTTGATGGATATCGTCGGTTTACTCGCTCTCCTCGTGCAGGTCCCGGGGAAAACGGTAACGAGATTCCATCTCGTTAGTTATCGAATCTCGTTATTCTTGAGGAAAAGCTCTTCAAAGTACACGCTGCAAAACAGGGCTCTGTTGTCTCGTCGTTCATCGTCAAGAAATTTAGCCTCCCTACCATTGACGACGACCTGAACCTCAAGTTTTAACTTTTTTATCGCTCAACTCGTTGCTGCAATCGCTTTGTTACATTTCTTGCGGTTAAGATTCAAAATGCTGATCAAGCTTCGTTTAAGGCGGTATTCTGGTCTAGAGACATATATTTTGAACGTTTTATCAAACTCCATAGAAAAATTATTTGTACCATTCTCTCTTTTACAACATATTAATTAATATTTTGACAATAAACAAAAAAAAATTACAGAAAAAGAATAAAAATTAAATAAGTTATAAGCTGATATTAGAAGTTCAAAATTTCCTTTCGAGGAGATATTCTTAAAGGTCTAAACTTTGAGAATATGCAAAAAAAATTGTTTTTTGTATTCTAGACCAGAATACTCCCTTAAATACATCACGTGATTGTGCACCTTTTGTTACACTTGAAAGTCAACAATCGTTTTTTGAAAAATTTATGTCTTAAGATACTAGTCTACTTTAGAAGGCCAAAAAAAGCAAATTTTTTCAGATTTTTTTCTCAGCTCCTTTATCAGATATAAATATAAAACTGTGTATAAAACTGTTTCATCCTTCGAAAATACAAAACAAAAATTTATTTTTTATTTTGATTCATTGAATAATTTATAGAGAATGCGCCAAAGTCGAAAATATCTTGTCCCATGGCTGACAGTTAATCTCAGGATTGGCAAGTTTGAAACAGAAAACTAAGAAAGCATTTTAAAGAGGAAGCTTTCTTACACAACAATTAACCACCGTTAATGAATGAATCGATTTTTTTTTTAATTGCGGATGTTTGAAATGAAAATAAAAATTTAATTTTTCACAATTTATTTCAAACATGCGCCATTTTTTTAAAATCGATTTTTCATTAACAGTGATTAATTGTTGCTGAAGCTTCCTCTTTAAAATGCTTTTTTAGTTTTTTGTTTCAGACTCGCCAATCCTGAGATTGACTGTCGGTCATGGGAAAAGACATTTTCGACTTTGGCGCCATCTATAAATTGTTCAATGAATCGGAATAAAAAATAAATTTTTGTTTTTTTTACTTTCGAAGGATGAAACAATGTTGTAATAACAGTTTTATAGTCATATCTGATAAAGGAGGAGAAAAAAATCTTTAAAATTCGTTTTTTGCCTTCTAAAGTAAACTAGTACCTTAAATATTTTGCTAATTTGATAAAGACGACGT
Source organism: Alloplasta piceator (assembly GCA_946863875.1). Lineage (NCBI taxonomy): Eukaryota > Metazoa > Arthropoda > Insecta > Hymenoptera > Ichneumonidae > Alloplasta > Alloplasta piceator. The sequence continues at coordinate 15,356,789 of OX333072.1, forward strand.
TTTGGTCGTTTTATGATTTGCTCATATATAACAGGTGGAAGTAACAGTTATTCTCTATCAGTTATCTATGTGAAGCAGAGTTCTTATCTATCGTTTAGGCAAATAATAATATTTGATGAAAAGTTTATTTGAAAATGATCTGAAAATACACCCTCTATTGAACATTGAGATCTGAACAAGTTTATGATCAGACGGGAAGATCTAATTTTCACGACGTCGTCTTCAGGTCTGCCATTTTGAAACTTCTCTAGCGCCGGCAAAAATTAACATATCTGGATGAATCTTGCGCTATTCTCTAAGTCATCACACGCTCCAACGATTCAAAAATAATCCTTATTTGCGCAAACTGAAACCGAGTTATGGGCCGTCAAAATATCAGGTTTCCAATTTTCCAAAACTTTGTCAAATCTGACTAAAATGCTTCTTGAGATTTTTAAGCATGATCCTTTGAGAATTTCATAATTACAAATTTCATATTCGTGTTTCTCAAGCAATTTCCCATTCCAGACCCACTTAATAAACCCTTAAAACATCAAAAACAATTCCTCCGCTTCAGCAGAAGTCAATTTGAAAGTATATAAACTCGGAGAATGGCGTAAAATTAATGCTTATATCTGCATTTACCGTTTTTTCAAATAAAGTTGCTCTCCGCAAAATCCTTTTTCGAAAATGGAGTGTCCTTCACTCGTTATTTCTTGAAATAAGTCACTTTTATAGAAATGGATGATTAAAATTTTCTACTCATCGAGATATATAACTCGTTAATCGACTTCGACCTTCAACTGAAAGTTGAAGGCTTGACATTTCCATTGGTAATTTCATTTTTAAGGAGGTCTGATACACGATTCGCATACTTGAATATTTATCAGTAGTTCTCGTGTTTCCCGTCAGAAACAGCAAAAATGGGGACTTGAAGTTCGTTGCTTATAATTTCTGGAATGATCTTGAGGGATCCTCCGTCAAACGCCCAGGAAAGGTCATATACTGAGCTCGTTGATGCTAATGCGAGAAAGTGAAGTGAGGAGAAGAACTTGCGAGTACTTACTAGCTATAGGTCGGAGTTTTCGTCCTGTTACGAACAGCAGAACTACGAGTGCTTGATCTCGCAGTTTCACTTCTCGTCTCTATCTCCCGTAGTTTTAACGGATCTCGTTAGAAACTGCGATAAATTCCCTCGAGGACACTTGAAACCTTGCTCGTGTCCCAATGTCGGACGTTTTTTTCCACCGTCAAAGTTCAAACCCTCGAAACGATAACAATATTTGTTAAAAGACCACAATGTATCATTATATATTTTGAACAATTCCGGTAAAACCGTGATGGTCCTTTTTTTGCTCCCATTTGTACATCCGCAGTATGACGAGCCACTAACGAACGACGAGGACGAGTTTGCAAGGACAAAAAAGCGTTTTTCATCGAGACAGAGTAACGATGATGAGGTTGGCAAAATAAGGGACAAAGAAGTTCCGCTGAATTTTGAGAATGAAGAATTAACAACGTCAAACGATGACGAAAGTTGCGAGGACGAGGAATTTGAGGACATGGCGATGTACGAGCCAATAGGTCTTGAAAATATTCTCGATGGTACCTGCGAGTGTCTCGATGATACGAGGATAATCGAGGGTCCATCAACTTCCGGTTTGCCGGGTATCGAGTTTTCGCCGGCAACTCCGATCGACCTCGTCGAGAAGTTCCTTGAGAGAATGCGATCGACCGAATGTTCGAACGACGGATCCTACATCCTCAAGGATTTGCCCGGTATCGGACCTCCTGTGAGCAAAGAGACGGTGACCGCGGTTGGAATATGGCTGAGCGAATGCTCACGACGACAAGAGGGCCAAGTTGGACCGCGAAACTTGAAGCACTTTATGTGTCCTGATCTCGACGGTAAATCTAGAGATTCGAATTACGACAAGAAGAATTGCGGATGCCCGAAGAGTGAGGAATCGATCTCTGATTCATACGTGGAATGAGAATTTTGCAGTGGTCAGCAAAAAAAAATGTAGATTTTTAATTAATCGTTATTTACAAAATTGATATTACCATCCATTATTTTTTTTAGGTATTTCGATAATCAGTAATTTGAAGACCAATTCTACGAATTATTTAGATATTGAATATGTGTATTCTTTGAATAATTCATTATCAGAAAAATTAGTAATCGTGTTCTTTAAAAGACTTATTATTAAATTAATTAGTAATTGATTTATTTCAATTACTAATTACTAGAATAATTTATAATTGAATTATGTCAATTATTGATTATTTGAATAATTAATAATTTAGATATATAAATTACTAATTATTAGACTTATTAGTAATTGAACTATTTTAATTACTAAGTATTTGAGTAATTAGTAATTTCATTATATTAATTATCAATTTTTGGAGTAATTAATTTCAAGCTTTTTGTATTTGAATCGGGATCTTGAGTTTTTCAGGGTCAGCATGTTTCGAGCAATCGTAAGAAAAAAGAAAACTACACTTTAGCCTGAATTTGAAAAATTTTCTAGACTCCAGTGCATTTTTTTTTGTCAATTCAACGTAAAGATCATTCAGTTTATGTTAGTTTCTTCAATTCGAAAGGAGTTGAACCTCTATCCAATGATTTATCGCTAAGTTAACATCAAAGAATTTTTTTTAAATTAGTAATTAGAAGAATTAATTATCTAATTATTCGAATAATTAACAATTGGAAAGAATAATTAACAAATTTCATAAAAAATTAGTAAGTAGAGTACTTAAGTATTTAATGACTTGGATCATTAATAATTAGATGGAACAATTACCTAATTTTAAAAAAATCAGTAATTCATAAGAGCAAAATTTTAATTGCTTGGTTATTGAGTAATTATTTGACCTAAATTAAAAGTTATAGGTTTATTGGATAATAATCAAACATGAATTATCGAATTTTCGAATATTAGAAATACCTTACTGCCTAATTACTGAGTGTCTTAATAATGAGTAATATTTATTGGAACAATTATAAAATTTTCTAACACAGAGTAATTAGCGGTAATTAAATTGACGAAAATATCGATTGTGCCGATCACTGGAAATTAGACCTCGTTCAAATTAAAAGCGAATCTTGGCACCTTTTCATTGAGATTCTTATGGCATCAAATGAAATTTTTTTTAACCTATCGATGAAACTGTAAAAATAAGGACTTTTTCATTGCTGCAGCCTCGAGAATACGATTTTCGCGGTTTTTGACTCCAGAATGGATCATTGGGCGTGCAATTCAATTTCGGGTCTCATAAGTCATAAATTTTGGATGCCAGTGCTTTGAGAACAAAACATTGGAAATTGGAAAAATTATAAATTTTATAACGAAAACGTGCATTGGTATAAAGGAGCTTTTTTTTGCATGAATAGATAATAACAGATTCTTGAATGTTACCTTAAGGATGTTGAGTCCCTATGAAATCTTTTAATGTTAATTGTTCAATAAATAGCTTCTTAATCGTCGCGAAATTTTTACACGACCTCCTGAATACTTCATGTAAACACATATTAAAATTTCAGAATTCTATCATCATTACTTCAACCTCCTTACGGGTTAAAATGAAAAATGATGAGAAAATTCTGAAAATTTGGTATGCTTTTGTATGAAGTATTTAAGAGGTCGTGTAAAAATTTCACGACGTTTAGGAAGCTCGTTATTAAAATATTATCATTTTGTTAAGAACAATTTTTTAAACAAATAAAGAAAATATTTATCAATAAACTTCGTTATGTTTCCGTTGCTTTCAATATAGTGTAGATATTAAAAAATTGAGGTCAAAAAAAAACTTATCGCAAAGTTCTATCAGTTTCCATAAAACTACATTTAATTTAATTTAATTTGTTAATGTTAATTGTTCGACAACGAGCTTCCTAAACGTCGTGAAATTTTTACATGACCTCTTAAATAATGCATCCAAAAACACACAAAATTTTCAGAATTTCCTCATCATTTGCGATTTGGGACTCAACATCCTTAATGGGTTGTAGCTAGTCAATCGAAAAACAGACATATTTTTGCGGTTTTTTTTCGGAAAATCGTATATATTTGCTCAGAAATTTGGTAGTGCAAAAAGTAACCTTTGAGAAACTCAGTAATTTTTGTCTGTCCAAATATTCAATTGAAACGAAGGTACAGTTGCTCTCTGAGAAGCTGTTTTCGGAAAGGTCCTTCGCAGTGATGAATGCCATTTTGAACCAGTTCATCCAAAAAGAAAAAAAAAACAAAGAAATTTTATTACCACATTAGGTTATCTAATGATTAATCGAAGGGATTGCCATAATATCAAATGTAAAACAAAAATTGTGTATGGTTTAAAAAAAAAGTTATTTTGGGTATTTTACAACTAGGTAAAACCCTTAATTCCCCACAATTCCCATTCTCCAAATATATTTTGCTAAAACATCTCGTTGGCTTAGGTTTGCAACTAACCTTGCAAGATAAATATATATATTTGTCTGCTGTGGTTGACTTGATGCTCTCTGTACCTTCAACTCCCCGAGATATATCCCTGCTAAAATATTCCTGGCTTCGAAACTAACCAACATAACAGAGTCGGTGCTCAGTTATATACAGCATATCCTACCACCTTTCCACCTTTCGACTTTCTCGTTTTATGGCTCGGTTAACTCTAAAATCAAATTTTCCCTCCACGGCAAAATCTACACGTGAATCCTTCCCAACGAAATTTCAAAAAAAAAAAAAAAAAACGTGCTCCATGCTCCGATTTTTTTTCACCTCCCTGCATTGTAAATTGGACGTTAGACTCTTTGTATGGAAAGCAGAGGATAGACGAGCTTTTCCTACTTCTTTGTGATACTTTGACAGTGTTCGATCACGATAGAGAATAAAAAAGAACTGAAAAGCTTCATTCCTTTTTCCTATGCATGGGACATCCATGCTCGTATCTATATATATGTAAAAAGTGTTCGAAAACCATCGTGCTTTTGCCCTTTCCTCGTTGCCCTCGATAGCTCTGTGTACATAGATAGCATTAGGTATTTTATACCCATGTAACCCATATATATATGGGGTATTCCATGCGTAGCGAGACAGGTTTTGGGCGCGGGTCTCAAAATTTTTCGTCCGTTAATATATCGTTTTCTTATATCATATAAAAACGTTTCCATGTAATTATGAACCCCGATTAAGACTTGATTTTTGTTAAGTCCTAATCGAAAAATAAAAAAAACAAAGCTAATGGCATATTAATTCGATTTATAAAGAAAAATGTATAGCCAAAAAACGAAGAAAAAACCCATTTTTATTTTTTTTCGGCCTTTAGGGTCTACTGAATTTTGTCAAAAATTTTACTGAACATAGTTCAATACGTGAGAAACGTTCGGCTTGCCTTTTTTCTTTGTTAACCGGCAATTAAATGTGTAGTTATTCCGTAAATAGTCGACGCTTCCTTCCCATCGGAACTCGTTCAAAACAAAACTTATTAATTTTATTGCCAGTCAACAAAAAATAGAGGCAAGCTGAAAAATTGACTGTACGTTTCTACCATGTTGAACAATGTTCAGTAAAATTTTTGATAAAATTCGGTAGACCCTAAGAGCCGAAAAAAAACGGTTTTTTCTCAGTGTTTTGGCTGTGAATTTTTGTTTACATATCGGATTAATATTCCATTCGCTTTATTGAAAAGAGAGCCTTTTTCCAGTTTAAAAGCACTGATCATATTTTAATTTTCCTGTATTGACACTTAAGAGACACAATTAAAGGTACGTTAAATATTTTATTTTTTTATTTTTCGATTAGAACTCAACGAAAATCAACACTCAATTGGTGTTCATAAATACATGGAAATGTTTTTATATGATATAAAAAGATGATACATTGATGGACGACAAATTTTGAGCCCCGTGGCCAAAACCTGTCCCGCTAACCGTGGAATGCCCCATATACATACATAGATTCTGTTACACACAGGGAGAGAAGAAAGCTTGCCGAGGCTCTTGCAAGGACGAGAGAGGCTCGTTCGATCCACTAGCAAGGATTACCACCTCTACTCCAACCCCTTTGAGTAAGAGGGCGCGCCAGTGCCAGACCTCTTCGTTCCCTGGCTCTCTCTCTCTCTCATTCGCTCTCCCCTTTCCTTCCTTCCTCTCCCGTCCTTTTGGTCCTTTCATCGATGTGTGCATGTTACCGTTTCTGTGCTCTTCAGCTTCTGGTGCTGCCATTGCCTCTACGGCGTACATAGAAACGTAGCATACCTGTATGTACAATGGCGTATTACATCGAAAGCTGCCAAGCAGAGGGACATAATCGACCCACTTCATCATCGAAAACAATCGCATTCAAGACCTTCTGCCTCTCTAGTCAACGAATACAGGATTATGTTTTACCTGACCATATACGGAAGCATTTTGTCGAAGTCGAAGGATTTCTGATCAAGTTTTCATGTCCAATAAGGCGATGAAAGGCTATTACGGGGACCCGTCATTTCGCTTAGTTAGTCTTAATACACAGAAATATCGTTTACTAATAAATAAGGCAGAAATAAATGATACACTGGACTTTGGGTATTTTGAGGAACCTCCAACCTTTATCTACCCTTAATTGCAATTACGGTAACTACAACATAGTGACTTAAAATTAATAACGATGACTGGTTACTGCTTTTTTGTTATAAGTTATAATTTTCATATTTGTTGATGGCACGTTTTTCGGTCGGATTACCGTAAACTGTAGGGGTTAACCATAATTGGTTAGAGGTTAACATATATGTTAACCATAATTGGGAAGAGGTTAACATAGCGGTTAACTATAATTCGGTAGAGATTAACATAGAGGTTAACCATAATTCGTTAGAGGTTAACATAAAGGGTTAACCATAATTGGTAAGAGGTTAACATAGAGGTTAACTATAATTCGGTAGAGATTAACATAGAGGTCGACCATAATTCATTAACATAGAGGTTAACCATAATTGGTTAGAGGTTAACATAGAGGTTAACCATAAATCGTTAGAGGTTAACACAGAGGTTAACCACACAGTTAACGATAAAACCGAAAAGCATTGTTCTAAAGGTAATTAACTTTCAGAACAATGTTTTTCTGCACAAAGTATCCTGATATTTCAAAAAATCAAGATGACTTCTCGTTATCCTAGTTTTTTAGATTCCAGTGTTTTTTAAACTTCGATTTATGAAGCGATTGTTCGCGGATACCCAAAATGCCGTAGGAGATGGTTTTCCAGGGTGGGAAATCCCATGTATCAGATTTAGAAAAAAATGACGGATATTGAGAAAGTAAAGAGGAAAGAAGGCAAGAGATAAAGAGCAGATGTGTGCTTAAGTCGAAGGAGCTTGGTCACACAAAACCGAGAAAGAGAGAGAGAGTGAGAAAGATAGGAAGAGAGAGAGAGAAGAAGAAGGATGCGATCATAGTGTGGTGGCGCTGCTTGTTCGCCTGCGCCGATAAATCGAACGTACCTTACGCCTCGGTTCCCTATATAGGCATGTATATAATATATAGCCGCATCCTTGCCGGGCATGAACTCTTTTTTCTTTGTATTTTTTTCTTCACAGAGAAAACGCTTCCGCCTCTCTCGTCGGTATTCCTTTCGTCCTTGGTTACCGTACATAGTTTATGTGACAAAGATCGTCCTTATCCCCTGCACCCCCTCCCTTTAGTGTCTACTTCCGCTATAGGGCATATGGCCCTTACTCCTTCCTTTTCGAACTTTTCTCTCTCTCTATCTCTTTCTCTATCTGTCTGTATATACAGAGAGGAAAGGTCTTGAAATTGAATTGAACGCTTCAAGACATATGTATACGTAGAGACGAAGGTGTGTCCACTCTGCAAGTAGATAGAGCAAAGGAGAAGAGAAACGGACAGACAGAGACAGATGCGAAGCGAGGGACGTTGATATCCTTCGAACCTTTTATAGCACACGCGTATGGGGATTGACATTTCTCTTTCTTGAGAGTCAGAGAAAGAGAGAATTGACTTTTTTTTTTTTTTTTTTTTTTGGAAAAAGTTGAACGCTTTCTTCGAGAGCAGAACATACGAAAGACTCTGACATAGAGTTCGGAAAGCTCATCCTTTCCGGTTTCACGTATTTCACATATCTATAGATATATATATCTATATAATTGCTATCTACATGCTGTGTGTATTTCGTATTCTTTTCGTTCGCACACATTTCATCTTGCTCTATCCACCCTACGTTCTTTCAAAATGGTTTTTTCGTTTCATAATTTATGATTTCCCGGCGTTACTATCCACGAATATAAATTCCTCGACAGAGAGCTCATTTCAGTCTCTATCGTTTGAAACACTCCCGTCGAACAACTGTACCGAAAAACAGTCCTCAATACAAATTTAATTTAATGTTTAACCCCAATGATAAACATGTTACGTCTAGTTTGGATTAATGTCCCAAAATATGAGGTTATTTTTGTTCGACCTCGTTTTTTGTTGAAATTATAGTTCATACTAAATAAAAATTATGCAAATTATTTCAAAAATTTGTTTCTTCCTAATTATTCTTCTGCATACATTTTACCTGACGAAGGTTTTTTTAAGGTGTTTTAAAATAGTAGTTATCGGTATAGTTTGCTGGTGGATTTGCAATTGGTAGAGATGTAAATGTGCGAAGATGGAGAGAAACAAAGAGAGAAGGAATAAGAGTATAATCTACTGTATCTTCTTCCTGTATAATCTACACCTGCGCTCTCGCATCTTCAAGGCTCGCTTATGTAGGTCTCTCTACTAAAATTTTCTTCTCATCCCTGACGCAATAACATAATTTTTTTGCTACAAGAGTATCTCGACGCGACCTACGCCAAAACCCGCGTAAATAGGGTGCATACCATCGAGGTGTGCGCCAACGCGAGAAACAGCCGCTGACTTCACGACTTCGTTTTCCATCTATAAATATCGTCAAGTGAGACGAAAATTCCCGTGGTACATATACACTGACATACATATGTATGTTCGTATCTAAGATGTTGCATAGAAGCATATAAATATATATTAGGGTGGATCAAAAATTTTTTTTTTGCCCTCTTCATTGGGATTTTTGGACCTTTTCCCTGGAAAAAACAGCCCTCGCAGCAGCAGAAGCCTGTACGATTTTTTTACCATTCCAGCTTCAATGTTAAAAATTTGGCAAAAACCTATTTTTTTTGTGAAGACTTAATTCTGTGAGAATTTTGCGCGAGATATCAGTGACAACATTTTTGAAATTTCGATATGTTTAATTCTCCTGAAACATTGACAAATCGATTGATCGATTTTTTTTCAAATTCTGATTCATCTTACGTCGACTTATTTTTTATTGATTTGTTGATCCCAATTAAGCGCATAAATCTTTGGAAAACTTGAGAAATTGGCAGGATTATTTGGTATGCATTTCTTGCAATCAAAAGCTTGTATTTTGACTTTGCGGAATAAGGAACTTAAAGTTCCAAATCTTCAGATAAACGGAAAAATTGACAAATTCATTGTGTTAAAGAACATTTTTGAGGCCCATTAACACTTTAGGACAATTTTTGAAATATCTTTCAATTTTTGAAATGATTATTGGTAAATAATGGTCCCCTTAAATATAGAGCTTGGCATATACTTGGCAATGTATATGCCAAGCTCTTTTAATTTTTCGGTAGACAAATACATTTGTCGATTTTTCGTTCAACTGAACTTTTGAAATTTCAAGTATGTCCATGAACAAATTCGTCCTGCATGCTAAAAAGCCCAAAAACGTCTTTTTGCAAAATTTTCGGTTTTGCAATCTTTTTGGGTAAGTTCATACATATTTTTTTGAGATATACATTTAAGGGGACTGAGTCAGCGTCAAAATGCCGATTTTTGAACATAAATATAAATGTTCGTTGATAAAGAAATACGTGTAAACCTGACCAATGGTCCATCATTTGACATATTAAATAAAAACATTTTTGACGTTCGTTAGAACTCTTAAGGTTTAGCGGTTCTCTCATAGATCAATTTTTGAGTTTCACTGCGCTGTGCACACTGAGACAAATTTTTTGTTGAAAATGCAAAAATTTGTTTGACTCAACCAAATATTTATTTTCGGACGTTCAACGAGATCATTTTGGTAATTCAACAACGATACAGTGGAAGGTTTAGTTAAATCAGTTAATTCGTTGCTTGAATGGGCAAAGTTTCAGTTCAATCATATATAAATATCTTTGTACCAAACAAATTGTGTAATTGAAAATACGAATTATTTTTTTGTTACACAACTAAATTTATTTAGTTAAAATCTACTAGAAATCAACGAAATATTTCTGTAAAGCAACTCAGTAACGTGTAAAATTAGACTAAACTGTATCTGGAAATTGACCATATAATTTCCTTCACCTCATATCTTATGGTTAACCAAATCCATTTGTTGAATTAATTATAGTTTCATTATTTCAAACAAATTAATATTGAATCAACTAAATTTTTTTCATCTAAATGGATTTAGTTGTTTTAACTGAACTTTTTTCTCAGCGCACGATTCTGACTAAACCTCTTGATGGATCTTATCCTACGACGTCTCATTTTTTTCGTAACACTTTTCCGGACTGTTTAAGTGCGGCACATTTTTTTTAGGTCCTCATTGTAAAGTTATAGGCGACTTTTTGAAACAAAAAATGGGTCAAAAATTCAAAAAGTGGCCTGTAACTCCATAATAAGGACCTACAAAAAAAATGTGCCGCACTTCAGCAGTCCGGAAAAGTGTTACGAAGAAAATTAGACGTCTCAGGATAAGATTCGTCAAGCGATTTGGTCAGGATCGTGCACAGCGCCGTGAAACTAAAAAATTGATCTATGAGAGAACCGCTGCACCTTAAGGGTACCAACTAGCGTCAAAAATTTCTTCATTCGATACGTCAAATGATGGATCATTGGTCAGGTTTACACAAATTCAACGAACATCTATATTTATGTTCAGAAATCGGCGTTTTGACGCTGACTCGACCCCCTTAACGGAAAAAGTACAAGTATACCTCGACGAGGAGCGCGATTGAAAAACATTTTTCTCTTAACTGTCCTGATACGTATTTTGCGAATGCTTCGCGTGCATTCATGCCGCAGAGAGAGAATGAACGTTGAACACGGACATTGCATTCTCGATTACGCGAATGGCCGGAGGTGCACAACGAGCCCGTGCCAGTGCCAATTTAAAGAGTCGCGATGGAGGGGGAAAGCAGATATATCGCGTATGAACACGCACACAAACACAACGGACAATGCAATCCGCGGGTAATTTCGTTGCCCCGGATTTTCATGGGGAATTCGGAAAATTGCGAAATTTTAATGACACGAAGCGCGCACGAAATTAACAAAAAAAAATTAATTCCAAATGATTGAACGAGGAAAATGCAATTACGAGTATACTTAATGTGAAAATCAACAAATCGGATATTTCCTCGAATTACACGGAATATAAACGAAATAATTATTACTTCACGATCAATGATAATGTTTTCCGGTATATTGCATTTTTCATTGGTATTTCCTGTCTCTGTGACCTAGATATCGAAAAATTTCTCTTTGGAACTTCGGCTCGATCCTGCATTTATCAATGAGGGGCAAAAAAACGAAAGGGAAATAATTCCCCGGTCTTGATAACAATGTCGGAGGTATTTATATATATTTGTAATTGACAATTTCCGGAAAGCAATTTCCCTCGCTCCTCCGTGGCTTGCTTTTGTTGTGATGCTTTAATGTGAAGATGGGAGAGATCTTTTTTTCAAATTATCTCATTTCCACCGTCAACCAGTTTCGTTTTGATCAATACAGATATATTCATATATGTATGGGGCATTCTCCTTCGAGTTTGCAATCCTTAAAGCATCCGATTCCGATAATTTTTCTATGTTATTGCCGACCAGAAACGCTCTCGAAATATTAAAAAAATAACACGACCATCGAAGGATGGAATCTTGGTATTTGCTATTTTCCCCATTGATATAAATTGAGCATTTTAATTATTTTTATTAATCAGGGCTCACGATCAGTGATCGGCAGTATCGATTTTTTTCGTCAACGATATTGATTATATGAATCATTTTTTCGAAAAATTTATAATTAGTCAAAAAATTAGTAATTAGTGACAAAATATTTCTGATTTTTCTAAAAAATTGGTATTGAGTGACAAAATATTCCTAATTTAAAAAAAAAAATAATAATTAGCAAAAAAAATATTACCAAGTTTTTTTTTAAATATAGTAATTGGTAAGGAACATATTACTGATTAATATAAAAAAACACTAATTTGTAGAAAAATATTGTTTATATTTTAGCAATATCTTTCTCGCTAATTATTAATTTTTCGAAAAAATTGTATAATAAAAATAGATAGATATTTTTTACCGATCACCGATCGTTACAAATTAAACAAAAATAATTATCAACATTTGATTTGAAGGAGGTGTGATCGATAAAAAAAATAAATTCAATTTCGACATGAAAAACTTGTGTCCAAATAGTAAATATTAACGTTTGATGAGTGTGAATTTTTTTTAATTAAAAAAAAATCCTTTTCCAAGAGAATTTTCTAAAGTTTCTAAAATGGTAAATTTTGTTTATTTGTTAAATATTTAATTTAATCAATATATAATTCTGAAGGCCTCTTCAGTCGACAAAGCATACTAAAAAATAGTAAAAATTAGTAAAGAGCGCGACATAGGCTGCGAATTTGACATTAAATGTCCCATACATATAAGTACGAGGAACATGAACGTTATATTAAAAAAGTAACTCCGAGCTTCCTCGATATATGTATATATACAATATGAACCAAAAAAATCCAATAGCTCGATAATAAGTTGGCATTCCGCAATACGGAAGAAGAGTTTACCACCGCGATATTAACCGAGCGGTACCGATACCAGTTTATTTATTTCTCCCTCTCTCTCGATCTCTCTCATAGCTCGATTATTGCTCGCTCTCGTTTTTTTAATCCTCACCGATGAGAGTTTAATTTTCTTCGCGATAAAATGCTCGGAATGAGGGACACTTTATCGACAGCCCGGAGATGGAGGGGAATGCTGAGGGTGGCGCGAGTGCAAACACCGACGTTCCACGACGCGCTGTCATAGGATGAGCAGAATCAACGGGACAGCTTGTACAAAATTTCAGTGAGATCCTCTCTCTAGGGTGAAAGCACCATTGGATGGACGACCCCCAGTAAATAGACGAAATAACCTTTATATTAAAAATTCACAGATACTATTAACCACCGATAAAAACAAAAAGTACTATAATTAGGTAAAAAAATCACAGATGGTGTTAAAACCGATAGTTTAATTTAGTATCCATTTTTGACTCCACACGGAATTTTTCTTGTTTGTCGTACCGGTATACCACGCCAAATGGCGTCGAATACTTCCAGAACGGCGTTGTGCAATCGGTCATAAGTGTTCGAAAACAATCGTCTTATTGATTTTAAAAGGTCAGTGATGCTTTTAATAGATTAAGATAGGAATCATCTTCAATTTTTTTGCAAAGTTTGATAATATATTCTTAAAAATATATTAGAAATTATCGAGTTTATTCACTGGTATAGTATTCTAACCTCTTTCCAGTGAATAAAAATACGCGCTCAGTTATTGTAATTGACAAAGCAGATTGGAAAATTAAATAAAAATATTCAATTCAATCTTAACTGTTGCAAATTTGAAGATTATTTATTGCCCAAAGTTGATGATAAAAATAAATAAATAAATAAGGACATCATTTTTTTTCTTTACTTGTGAGCTGAAAATTTTTATTGTAAACGAACGATATTAATCCATTACAGATGTCAGTGTGTAAAAAAAAAGAGAAAAAGAACATTTATCAACGATTTCAATATAACGAAGAGGATTTGGTAAAAGCCTTTGCAGCGGTGCATAGTGGCATATCAATCATTAAGACAGCGGCCGCCCAATAATATTCTTAAATCGAAATCGTATAATATGCCAAAAAGCTTGATATTCATGTTCTATTATTCGTTAATAATATTTATATGAATAATTTCAATGCTGTGATCGTAGTATAATATTCAATAAACATTAATAATAAATTTTCCCTTGTTATATCATTCATTTACAATACACGTTCATTCACTGGAGGTCCATTTACTGGTAACTCCGTCCATTAAGGATGTTGAGTCCCAAATCACAAATGATGAGAAAATTCTGAAAATTTGGTATATTTTTTGATGAATTATTTAAGAGGTCGTGTAAAAATTTCACGACGATTAGGAAGCTCGTTATCGAACAATTAACATTAACAAATTAAATTTCATTTAATGTAATCTTATGGAAACTGATATAACTTTGCGATAAGTTTTTTTTTATCTCTCAATTTTTTAATATCTACACTATATTGAAAGCAACGGAACCAAAACGAAGTTTATTGATAAATATTTTTTTTATTTGTTTAAAAAATTGTTCTTAACAAAATGTTAATATTTTAATAACGAGCTTCCTAATCGTCGTGAAGCTTTTACATGACCTCTTAAATACTTCCTACAAAAACATACCAAATTTTCAGAATTTTCTTATCATTTTTCATTTTAACCCTTAAGGAGGTTGAAGTAATGTTGATAGAATTCTGAAAATTTACCATGTTTTTACATGAAGTATTCAGGTCGACGTGTAAAAATTTCACGACGATTAAGAAGCTATTTATTGAACAATTAACATTAAAAGATTTCATAGAGACTCAACATCCTTAACTGGTGTTTTCATGATTTGGCCGTATCTAAATTAATTTCTTGAATACTATTTGTTTTAATCACCCCGAATATTTTTTTCTCACTTCAGTGTGATGTCTCGTTTCACCCAAAACAATTCAAATTTTTTTTTCGATCATATTCTTATTTTACCCTCAACCGGAGTATTTCCGTTTCCTTATTCGTCCATTCACTGGTGCTTTCACCCTACCTCTTTCTCGAGGCAAATGAGGACTCGGGCAGGTGTTTCAAGAGGGACAGGGGAGGGGGGGAGAAAGAGTGGGCAAGGAAGATGTGTGAGAGATGAAGGAACTTGATAGCTGCAAGAGCGTCAGCAGCAGCAGTTGGATTCCAACTGCAGAGAGAGAGTGGGAGGGGGGGGGATGATGTGAGAGATGACATTTGAGTGCTCGTCGAAACTCGCGAGAACGCGCGAGAGGGAAAGAGTGGAGGAGAGGGGGGGGGGAGAACAGAGGCCTCCGGTAATCCGGAGGTTTAATATCTCACGCCTCGAGCTTTTTCGACGTGGTTCAGTTTGATGACGTATATGTACATTTTACGTACATTGCATCTCTTCAAATGCAATTTCATGTCTCTCTCCTTTTACCGCCAATTTACGAGTGTGAAGGGACGAGAGAGAGATGAAAAGTAATACGACCTCGTTTTACAACGAATTTCCGCCCGATATGAAGGACTCGAAGGCACTCGAAATTACTTTGTGGCTTTTTGGAGCTCATCGCCTTTGTAACTTCCCCGGAACGAGCCCGTAAATAATGTTATCGCGCAGTAGAAACGTTCACTTTTGTGCGGACCACAAACGCTCGAACGAAATTCGTCGTTATTTTTGAGAGGTTTAAATCATTTGCGATGATTATATTCTTCGTGCACCGCTTTTTAATGTTTTCGTGTATTTTTTTGAATGATATTTATATCTATCGATTATTTACTCCAAATTGTATATGTTGAACACCTCTAAAGTTGATTTCATATATGATAAGATTTCAAGTTCAAATCAATCTGAAGGATACACTGAAATTTTTATTTAAAAAACAAGTATTTAGGAGAAATGTATCAAATGAAAAGAATATTTAAAATTCCTCAGATTTCATCTCAATTATCAAAGAAGACTTGAAAAATAAACGACAAGAAAAAACATGAATGAAATGGGGAAAAATTGAGACATTGAACAAGGAGAGAGTCTCTTCTAAGCAAGAATTTCTATGGCTTCGAGGGACCCCCCAATTTTTTTTTCCATTGGAGGAAAAATTCCAAATTCCTCATTTTAAATGTATAGAAAATTAATTCTTAATGAAGAGTGTTAAATAAAGTCATCGATTTATTAAGCGATACTCTGAGCAATTACAAAAATTGTGACTGTGTTTGACTTGCAATATTGCTATCTCTTTTTTTCCATGTAACATGTTTGGTCTGTCAATACGCAAAAAAAAAATAAACCGTTGATTCTGTAATTTTATAAAGCTTGCACTCGTAGTATGGAAAATAAAAAATGTGTTTCAAATATATTAAATATGTTTGTTACAAGAAACCTAGTTTTTCCATAAACATTTTTAATTTATCCAAAGTGTACTATATTAATATAAAAACTTTTAAAAAATCAGATAAGTGAAATACATTTGTACACTATACCATATTCCATATAAAATTGCCATTTTGAAATACCAAAATTTTCAAATATACCCGCTTGAATATGCCTATGATATATTGGATATTACGATTCCGAACGAACAGGGGTATCAGTCTCAGTCCATAGCTCTATATATATATGAGGCATTCCACACCGATTCGACCTGAGTCTAACCTTTCACCTCTCCAATTTTGTCCGCAATTTTTTATGATTTTGTAGTACCTCTGAAGAGCACTCAGGATTTTTTCCCAATTTTTTTGGAGCGATTCGACTTGATTATAATTTGATAAAAAAATTATTTGTGGCCTAAATTTAAAAATCTGAAAAAAATCACAAAAAAATGAACAATTTCAGACCAAAAGTTGAGCCAAAGTGGACAGGGGTTTCCTTTTATTGACAAGCTTTTTCGAAAAAAAAATTCTTTAAATAAAAGGAGAAACCTAAATTGAGTGGGCCATTATCCAAACATTTTTGTATGAATTGAAGGTGTTCAAAAAAATGTTTGAATAAGGGGCCCACTCAATTCAGGTTTTTCTTTCTATTTGAAAAAAAAAAAAAATTCGAAAACGCTTGTTATAAACAGAAGGAAGCCCCTGCCAACTTTGGCTCAATGCTTGAAATTTTCCATATAAAAAACGGAATTTCTGTGATTTTTTT
This sequence comes from Alloplasta piceator, assembly GCA_946863875.1. Classification (NCBI taxonomy): domain Eukaryota; kingdom Metazoa; phylum Arthropoda; class Insecta; order Hymenoptera; family Ichneumonidae; genus Alloplasta; species Alloplasta piceator. Next base: position 15,373,782 of record OX333072.1, read on the forward strand.
CAGATTTTTAAGTTTGGGCTAAAAATAATTTCTTTATAAAATCATAGTCGAGTCACTCCAAAAAGTCGCTTAAAAAAAAATCGGAAAAAATCCTGAGTTTTTTTCAGAGGGACTACAAAACCATAAAAAACGACGGACCAAATCAGAGAGGTGAAGGGTCAGACTCAGGTCGAATCAGTGTGGAATGCCCCATATATATGAGAGCTACCGTGGTTCGGGGGGGGGGGGCGATAATCGATCGGGAACGCGACTTCTGCTTCCTTTCGAAAGCGTGTGTGCATCGCGAGGACTCTAGAGAAGGGAGAACACACATATATATACACATTGTAATAAAAAGAGTGAGAGAGGCCACCTCCAGAGTTTCGTCGCCTCCTCGGTTCGAATTTATCGACGCGCCGCGATAGTCCGCTCCGGTGGAGAGGTCGATGGTTCCCAGTCTCTCGCATGTTCGCTATTGGAAACTTCCGCCGATTCCTGATTCCTATGAGCGAGCCAAAAGCGACAAGCTTCGCAAGCTTTTCGGCCCGTAGAGAGAAAGAGGAGAACAATCGACGAGTGAGAGAAACAGAGGGACCAATGGGCATAGCTGGCAAAATGGCCGTAACAAACCGCCATTGTAACACGTAAATTTCAGAAAGTTGCGACATTTTGTTCACGTGGAATTGATGTTTTTATTGAAGAAAAGAGAGAGACAGATACAAAGAAAGAGGGAAAGAGAAGGAGAGGTGAATGGGCAAAAATGCACGGTAACACAGATATCTCTCGATTCGTTCCCGCTACCTCTGTATCTTGCATGGTCATCGAACATACACTAATCTATACGCTATTCAGTATGCTTCTATCAGGAGAAACTGGCCTGAGGGAGGGGGGGGGAGGCATTCGAAGGGATCGAAAGGGAACGAGGGAGGGATGTGCGCTTTCCGCATCCCCACACCCACAATTCGATCACCCTTCACCGTAGATTACAGAACAATGCTTAACGACTTTAGCCCCTCGATGTATGCGCCCGCTCCCTTACACCCCCTTACTATGCTATCTACCCCACACCCCCTAGTTCCTATATGAGATATATATATATATATATAAGGGGTATTCCACGTCAAATCACGCGATCATCGGCCTGACCCCCTCAAATTGTGATGTCCAATGAATTGTTTCGTTTGGCCCAAAATATGACTTCAAATTTTTACAAATTTTCATTTCATTTTTTAGGGGTTGCCCGAGCTAAAAAATCATTAAATTGAGGAATAACATAAAGAGGGGCCTTTTTCAAATTAAGGATGTTGAGTCCCTATGAAACTTTTAAATGTCAATTGTTCAATAAATAGCTTTTAAATCGTCGTGAAATTTGTACACGACCTCCTGAATACTTCATGTAAAAACATACCAAATTTTCAGAATTCTATCATCATTACTTCAACCTCCTTAAGGGTTAAAATGAAAAATGATGAGGAAATTCTGGAAATTTGGTATGTTTCTGTATGAAGTATTTAAGAGGTCGTGTGAAAATTTCACGACGATTAGGAAGCTCGTTATTAAAATATTAACATTTTGTTGAGAACATTTTTTTAAACAAATAAAAAAATATTTATCAATAAACTTCGTTTTGTTTCTGTTGCTTTAAATATATTGTAGATATTAAAAAATTGAGCGGTCAAAAAAAAAACTTATCGCAAAGTTATATCAGTTTCCATAAGAGTACATTTAATTTAATTTGATTTGTTAATGTTAATTGTTCGATAACGAGCTTCCTAATCGTCGTGAAATTTTTACATTAAATACTTCATCCAAAAACATACCAAGTTTTCAGAATTTTTTCATCATTTGCGATTTGGGACTCAACATTCTTAATGAAATTTTTTCACAGAAACTAGGGCCCAAAACAGATATTTTCGTCATAGTTCGATAATGGGCCAAAAATAATTACTTTTAAAAAAAATATTTTAATTGTGTTTGAATCATCCGATTTATTTTAGGTCATCGAAGCTAATAAATTTTCGAAAAATGTCGTTTTACTCTTGAAGCAAGAAAAAAAAATCAAGTTTCATTAGAAAAATATTTTTGTTGTTGTTATTCTCAATACAAGAAACAATCAAAATAAGAAATTATAAAAAAAAACTTAAAATACAAAAAAAAATAGTCATTATTTTTGGACCCCTTATTGAACTATGACGAAAATATCTGTTTTGGGCCCTAGTTTCTGTGAAAAAACATTTCATTAATTAAAAAAAGGCCACTCCTTAAGTTTCCCCCAATTTAATGATTTTTTAGCTCGGGCAATCTCTAAAAAATGAAATAAAAATTTCAAAAAAATTGAGGTAATATTTTGGGCCAAACGAAACCCACAATTCATGAGACATCAAAATCCGAGGGGCTCAGGCCGATGACCGCGTGATTTGACTTGGAATGCCCCATATATAGAGGGTGTATATTCTGCAGTGCACACAGGCATCGCCGCCGTCGTTGCTGCGGTTTTAGTCGGTGCAAGCTCTCCCAAATACGTCCCCGAGGCACACATGAGGGTCTCTCTGTACTATCCAACATCTCCTCTTCCCTTCCAACCTTTCCCTCTGTCTCTTGCTCTCCCTCTCTCGCTCTTGTCAGCTCTCGCGTGTTCGCTATCAAAGCCGATTGTTCGAGCAGACACACACACACACACACACACACACACACACACACACACACACACACACATACACACACACTATGACGAGATGGGGAAAAGGAACGAGAATTTGCTGCTCTCCGATGGTTGTAGGGCTGTGGCTTTTTGCTTGACATCTCTCGTGACAGTTACGCCAGACCACACGCATTGTACGGCGCCCCGACAGAGTGAAATGTGGAACTGCATGACTGCAAATGGTCCGGTGATTAGCCACCAGTGAAAAGAATGAGAATTTTTTTTTTTCACATGGAAATTATGTTCGATATTGTTCATGGAATTCGATGAGATCAGGCATGTGATTATTTGGACGAGAGTAATTATTCATTGCAATTTTATACGGTTAATTCTTGAAATTCCTAATACATTTTTGAATAGAAAAATCGTTAAAATTGATTTTGGAGTCTTTATTAAGAACTTGGAATTTTGAATGCACAAATAAAATATAGATCTCACCAAAAATAAATTGAAAAACCCTTATTTTCGTTGCATTACAGCGATGCACACTTCAACATCATTGAAATTCTTGAAAGATGATTCATTATTGAAAAAGCCTTTTTCGTTAAAAAAAAATGATAACAGCTCGGAATTTTTTTAGTGCTAAAATATATCAAAAGACATCTAAACAAATCATTTTTTTTAGATTTACAGTTGGAATAAAATTTCTTTGATTCAAAATCTGGTTCAAAAACTATGCTTCAGATGCATTAGTGTAGGTCAAATTTTCCCAGAATTTTTCGATGAGATTTTTAAAAGATATTTGCATAGATATGTATATTAGGGCGGTCGTTATTTAGGGCTTGAACGAATTTTTTATCAGACGCCCCCCCAAATCGAGTCCAAGTACTTCAAAAACAATACCCTAATTTTTTCAGATTTTTATCTAGATTCTCCTGAAAAGGGGGGAAATTTTCCCGTTTGAAATACACATGTTTTGGCCCTATTCTAAGGATATATTTTATTCCAAGTGTAATAATTTTTTTTAAATCTGTAACTGCGAGATTTTAGTGTTCATTGGTGCTACTATTTGAGGAAAAATTCACATTGTCATACGGGTCAATCTAGACGAATTGCAATTCGTCTAAATTGACCCGTATAATAATGTGAACTTTTCCTCAGATAGTAGCACCAATTAAAACTAAAATCTTGCAGTTACAGATTTTTTAAAGGTTATTTCAAATGGGGAAATCTACCCTCTCTTCGGGAGGGGTTAGAGTCTAGATAAAAATCTAGAAAAAATTACACTGAGAAATTTTTGGTGTTGAAAATGCAAGAATTTGTTTGACTCAACCAAATATTTGTTTCCGGACGTTCAACGAGATCATTTTGGTAATTTAACAAAGATACAGTGGAAGATTTAGTTGAATCGGTTAAATCGTTGCTTGAATGGGCAAAGTTTCAGTTCAATCAAATAAATACCTTTGTACCAAATAAATGGTGTGATTGAAAATACGAATTGTTTTTTTGTTACAGCTAAATTTATTTAGTTAAAAGATACTAGAAATCAACGAAACATTTCTGTACAGCAACTCAGTAACGTGTGAATTGGACTAAACTGTATCTGGAAATTGACCAAATAATTTCGTTCACCGCATATCTTATGGTTAACCAAATCCATTTGTTGAATTAATTATAGTTTCATTATTTCAAACAAATTAATATTGAATCAACTAAATTTTTATCAACTAAATGGACTTAGTTGTTTTAACTGAACTTTTTTCTCAGTGTAGGGTATTGTTTTTGAATTATTTGGAGTCGACTTGGGAGGTGTCTGATAAAAAATTCGCCCATGCTCTAAATAAGGAACACCCTAATGTATATAGAAGAAGGAGGGGCAAAATGGACACCACGCTAAGAATTTTTTTTTTAATCAAAGTAAATTAAAAAAAAAAACGATTCCCTTCGCTTCATCACCTTAATATCCGAATTACTTGGACCAAGCTGCTTACAGTATTTTTGCAATTGAATTTTTGACGGAATTAGATAGATGTCTAGATATACAAGATAGATAAAAATCAGATAAATTTGTCTGAACGGTTTTCAGTTGCGCATGGATTTGAAGTGCTTTCCTTAATTTTTCAAAGAGGAAAATGGCTAAATTGGTTATGATGCTCGATAATCTTACCTTCATGTAATTTGTCAACAAAGTGTCCTATACTGAATTGACAATTTTTGGAAAACATTTATAAAGCAAAGCCACCCAAGTGCAAACGATCCTCAGCTACAAGAATTACATTCGGTAACAAAGTCTGGAAGTAATGATGAGGATTACGTGCATCTTATATGTCTGTATATAACTAGTAGCAATAGTAGAATGCACAGAGTAAATAGCCGTGGTACCGTTTATATAGCCTGGTTGAAACACGGGCTAGACTATCTGCGCGCGGGGATGAGAAATTGTTGGCTTTTCTCCCGGCAAGTTAGAGAGCAAATCGACTTTCGCCAAACTCAAGTGAACGAATATTTGAACGAGCATGTGAGCACACAATGTTAAAATTGGACGGATATCTGATATTCGTAGTTTGCACAATGCTTCAGCGCCAACGTGTAGATTGAAGTTTCAAGTTTTTCATTCACGATGACGCAATGCGAATTATTATGAAAAAACGACAAGAATCATCCGCGAAAGGTTTCTTGTTCTCTGGGGAAAAGAATAATTGGGGCTAACCCACGAAATTGAGGTATCAGCAAACCTCTGAGCCGGAAAAACATTTTTCTCGTGTGAAAAATTATTTTTTCTTGGCAGAAGGATGCAGGCTATATTTTGTTGGATTTATTATTTAAAAAAAAAAACAAATTGGACTTCAGCGTAGGAAAAATGAAGGCAAAAAATTCAATTTTCCAGAATTAATGAACAATCTTTAATGGCAAATATTAACGCACTTTCCTCGTCGCTAATCGATTCTGCATCAATAAAAAAAAAAGAAATTACAACCGCATTTCTCTTGCGCTGTTTTTCATCCGGAAATCACGTTCAAACATGTGTTGGGTTACTTTGACTCGTGGATGGTTAAACCAGTTTTCAGGGCCACATCAGAGATATCGGTGAAAATCACGATCCTCTGGTGATGGAATTCCAAAATAGAAACCCAAGAAGCGTGTAATCCGGATTGCACATTGATTTTATACTCCGGAGACTCCGATGAGCCTCGCGATAATTTTAACCACTTGTTTCATAGATTTATAGCTTTATCTCTCAAGAAGCATATCGACCATTATGTACATAATGATAGTAGGGGAGCGTGGGGCTAGTTGTAACAGTTTTTGGAGGCCTGTAACACCTAAAATATGTATGCATTTAAGATTGTGAGTAAGAGGGTTTGTAAAGTATATATCTGAGCACTAATTCCAATTGAAAAATAATTTTAAATCTTTACCCATCTTTTACACCAGACGTTTTTTGAAAAAATGGGAGCTGTTACAACTTACCCCATGTCTGGGGCTAGTTGTAACAGGCTCAGGGCAAGTTGTAACAATGAAAAGACTGGCAACATTTATAAGAAAGAACACGTTTTTATTGGTTCACAGTCTTGTATTATTCATCGTGGTTCATTCTTGTGATGATTATAATCTTTGGTAGTCTCTCATGCTAAAAAAAATACAATACAATGACTTGGCATATTTTTCTGGGCAATATTAGAGTAAAGAAGAGTAAAAGAATGCACAAAAGCCGCAAATAATTTGTAATACTATGTAATCACTATACTACAAGGTGTAATAATATTATTTATACAAATACATGTAAAGACCAGAACAAAAATAAACGCGCATGGGGCAAGTTCTAACATGTTACAACTTGTCCCATGGGTTCATTATGTCTACTTAATGAAATATCTCAAAAACTACAAACTGTAGAATAATTTAAAAAAAGCAAATGAAAGCCAGTTAAAATTACGATGTAACAAGGAAAAAACAATAAACGATAAATTTAATTTTAATAGCCAAAATCAAAATTTTCGTAAGTATTTTTTTTACGAAACCTGGCCGAAGTAGAGCTCGTGTGCATGTCCTCTTATTTTGATGTCTCGCGGGGTATTAGTGGTATTTACGTTATGCTGCGAGTTATGAGAAGCACATTGAGCAAAAAAATTAAATCAAAATGTTTTAAATTTCCGGTCAAAATTGAGTGTTACAACTAGCCCCACGCTCCCCTAAAGGGACCATAAATGATGTGACAAAAAAAATAATAATGCACTGAATAAACTCAGAGGCAAATGAACGAGACTTTATTTTTATAAGCCAGATGGGAACGATGAGCATGGCGATATTTCGAGCACTTTTTTGTTATCCCCGAAAGATATTCTTGAAGCACGCGAAAATAAAATCACGCACAATGAGACAAAAAAATTAATAATATCTACCAGAATGACAATTCGAGGGTAGAAAAAAAAACTACACATCATTTTTTAGGGAGACAATGGATTGGATTGGAGAAATGTCTCGTTGCCAACCGAGAAATTACTTTTGTATGATATTAATTAATTCACTGTCCAATAATTAAATTTCACTGTTTGAGAATTATCAGTTGGTTTTTTAATTTTATTCATAGGTGGAAAATGTACTCATTAAAATCACTGCAACGGAAACCAAACTGAATAATTCGGCGTTGTCCAAGTTTCAGAAAAAAATGTTCCCCTGGATAGTATTAAATTATCGTTCATTTCCGCTTGTAAAATGAATAAAAATACGGAAAATTGACGAAAATGACGAAAAAGCACTGCAGATAAAATTGTACATTAAGAGCTGAGGCTAAAATTTAAAAAAAAATGTGAAAAATTCGAGTTTTTTAAATTATTAAATAATTTTCTCATGGAGATTGGCTCCTTTCAACGATGTATTCGTGACCAATAAAAAATATCTTTCCATTTAGTTTATTAATAAGTCGTCTGAATGGAAATAAAATGATATTTTTAGGTAAAACCGTTATGAAATCATGTAAAAGTGCTGATTGGTCATTCTCTCGATTTCTGCTCGAGCGACTCTATATTTTTGTATATGGGGCATTCCACGTCATCGACCAATGCATTGTGGGTTTCGTTTGACCCAAAATATGACCTCAAATTTTTAGAATTTTTTTTTCATTTTTTAAGGGTTGCCCGAGAGCTAAAAAATCATTAAATTGAGGGAAAACATAAAGAGCGGCCTTTTTCAAATTAATGAAATTTTTTCACAGAAACGAAAACCCAAAACAGACATTTTCGTCATAGTTCGATAATAGGCAAAAAATAATTACTATTTTTTCGTTTTTAATTTTTAATTGTGTTTGAATCATCCGTTTTATTTCAAGTCGTCGAGGCTAATAAATTTTCGAAAAATGTTGTCGTTTCACTCTTGAACCAAGAAAAAAAAATCAAATTTCACTGGAAAAATATTTGTTGTTATTCTCACGATAAGAAACGATCAAAATAAGAAATTATAAAAAAAAAATCAAAACACAAAAAAAAATAGTAATTATTTTTGGCCCATTATCGGAACTATGACGAAAATATCTGTTTTGAGTCCTAGTTTATGTAAAAAAAATTTCATCAATTTGAAAAAGGCTCTTTATGTTTTCCCTCAATTCAATGATTTTTTAGCTCGGGCAAACCCTAAAAAATGAAATAAAAATGTCTAAAAATTTGAGGTCATATTTTGGGCCAAACGGAACCCATAATTCATTGGACATCAAAATCCGAGGGGGTCAGGCCGATGACCGCGTGATTTGACTTGGAATGCCCCATATATGGAGAAACCAAGAAGCTCACGGAACGAGGAATTTGGAATCTCGAGACACAACCGCTTAACTGAATGCAATGCTGTCTGGAATCTGCTCTCGTTCGACGATTTTTGTCTCCCCAGAGAAAGAGACCAGAAGCACTGACACACACCCACACACACACACATACACACCCAAAAAGGATGCTCAGGCGCCATCATTATGCCCAGACAAATGCACAAGTACACTATATACATTTGTGCAGTTTTTTTACTTTCTTGCTTTCCTTTTTCCTCTGTCCATCCTTAATTTAACTCTCGCGACACTGTGAGAGAAGAAGCGTATTGCACATTCCATTTTCAAACTGTGAGATGATGTCACGATCCACTCTGGAATGAATCACGTCGTGAATATCTCGTACATTCAAGACACATCCAAATTGAATATCATCTTTGATTCTTCTTTTTTCCTTTAATGGCCATTGACATGATCTTTTGTGCTTCTTCGCATGGAAAAAAAAGCCCGGCATTTGATCAGATTCGAGGAACTTCAAGAAAGCGTTTAAAAAGTTGAGCTTAAACGGCTCAATTGAAATAATTGATACTTTCGTTGATTGCATTAATTATGGGATAAATGTATAAAGGCCATTTTCAAGTTAATGTCATTTCAACAAAACGAGCAAATATTTCCTTGGCTCGGAATGATTGTGTGACGAAATTGGACTAGAAAGAAGAGTCCTATAAAGAAAAGGAGAAGGAGAACCGATCCATGAGATTCACGAAGAACTGAAAATTGGGTCACTTCTGAAATAATGATTATGTATATATTTTCATCGAGACTAAATCGTTCGATAAGTCTGTCGCGAGGAGAGCAGAAAATAGCGCTTCGATCAAAGAAGACAAATTGTGACCTATACCTATGTTACGTTTATATTTATAGATATAAAGTGGAAACTTTATATCTACAGAGAGAGGAGAGAAGGATTCTTCGGCATCATGATTCCGATATTTGAAAGGTTTAATAATCAATCTAATTAAAGCAGGCATTAATAATATAATAAATCAATTGATTAAAATCAATCTAATTGCATCAATTTAATTATAGCGGAAAATCACATTGAATCGAACGATGAATCTCTAACGATTAAAACTTTCACTTTAAACGATTCTAGCAAAGCACAGTTTTGCGTGTACATTAGGGTGTGCCAAAAAAAATCGATTTTTCTTTTTCGGTTGCATCCACCAAAAAAAGGTGAATTAAGGTAAAAAATGAAGAATCCGTGAAGGAGAACTCGAAAAAAAAATTATTTTGAACGGCGCATTGCATTTGAATATTTTCCATAAGAATAACACAGGAAAATATTAGCACTTCTGAACGTCGTCGTAAAACACTTCAGAAAAAAATCTCACAAAAATGTCATTAAGATATTCTGATAGAGAATTAAATTCCCTACGAAAAAAGTCCTTACGAACAAATTGCTTAGAATTTTATACATTATACATGCAATTAAATGAAAACCAACGATTTTTGACAATCAATTCGTCATTTTTTTTAAGAAACATTTTACATAAAAATACCAAATACTTGGGCCCAAATTTTAAGTTCTCAAGATCAAACTTGAGATCAAAATTTCTATTGAACTCAAATTTGAATTTTAGATCGAACTTAAGTTCAAATTTAAGATGAATCTAAAGTTTGAACTTAAGTATCATTATAAGTTCATACTTATTTTTAAACTTTAATGCGAACTTCAAATCAATCTTAAGTTCAAACTTAAATTTGGTTTGACGTTTGGTCTTGAGATCCATCTTGAGTATGAACTTAAGTTCGATCAAACTTCTTTCATCGCCTCCCTCAACCGTGTTATTTTAAATTAGTTGTGAAAATAATGAAGTACGATGAAACTTAAGTTTAAGCTCAAGATGGATCTTAAATTCGCACTAAAGTTTGAACTTAAGTATAAACTTATAATGGCACTTTAGTTCAACTTACGTTTCATCCTAAATTGGAACATAAGTTCGATCTTAAGTTCCAACTTGAGTTCCATGGGAAGTTCGATCTTAGGGTAGGACTTATGCCTTGAAATTCGGGCCTTACAGATGTAACAGAGGTTGGCGTCGTTCTTCTTGCCCTTCTTTTTCCCTTCATGCGAATAGCATCATCGATTGTTCGGACATCTTGGCTTGTTACACATATCTGTGCACCTAGTTTATGAATGACTTTTTTCCACTTTTCACTTTTCACTGCGCCCACGTTTTTACCGTATTTTGCTGCTCGTCCGGAGTAGCCCCAAAAACCAACAAAGTAACCCCCAAAGTCAAAGTAGCCCCGTTTCACGGTAAAGTTTCAGAACGTCAAAGATTCATCGGTAGAATTATGTATTTCGGTAGAGTTTTTCGCGGTTAAAGTCGCAACCGGTAGAGTTGTCTCAGATATTCCGTTCAGAGTCTCTAACGAAAAAAAAAATTGAAAATTATTCTCCGACCACTGAGACCGGGATAACTGCATTAGGGGGCATTATGCGCAGTGATATACCCTTTCTCACTGCGATGATAGCAGCGCGAACGGTTATGTACGAAGAGAAGATGAACGAAGAAGACAACGACCGAGAGCTTCCCAGTGGTGCGCGCGTGCTGTTCGAATTCCAACGAGAGTATCGCAACGAAGCTTCGTGTATACCGATACAGTGAAAACCGGACGATCGTGCCGAGGACAGCTTAATCTCCTGCGGGGCTGTGGGGATCCCTGTCTTCGAGTTCGGTAGACACGGAGCCACAGAAAGAGACCCGGAGATTGGTCATGTACGAGTGACCAAGAAGGACAGAGAGGTTTGGCTTTCGTGGACGCTTCCACTGATGGGCTTGCAGTATGTATATGCCGATGGTCACCGGGTGGGTTAGCCAAGATAGCGCAGCCGATATGTACATGTATAAAGGAAACCCCCGTGGTGAACGTAACGAGAGAGACCACCGGGCAATGGGCAAACGTCGACGAGCTAAATTCACAAAATAAATACACGTGCGTATTCCGCCATTGTATTTCGTGGTCGAGGATGAAAAACACACACGAGGACACACCAGGAACGCGCAATTAGAGAGAAACAAGGAAACAAACTCCCTTCAACAGCGCAATTGTCGGTACTGAGCACGTAACTGGCTCTGGCCCTTCTAATCTCGTGATTAACGAACGCAAACGGACAATTTATGTAACGGAACTAAACCAACACCGTGGGTGGTGATTCTCAATTTTTTGTTCATTCGTAGTCAGCCATTGTCTCGTCAACAACGCTGTCTAATCGTGCCGAACTTCGAGGACACTTGGATTCGATTGATGGCCATTTTTTATCCGAATACGAGACTACGTGATCGTGATAATCGTAGACCATTGACAATGGTCGGGTATATATGGGAAACGGATTTCCCCGAAATTTTGTTCAGTCTAACGACGAGAACGTTATGAAATAGAACGTTAAAATTGTTGGAATCGCATTCGTGTATTTTTGGGCTGAACGATATATAATTTCATTTTGATCGAGAGTTTGATCAACAATTCGATCGTACAATGTTTCTACGTCGTCTAATCCTGCAAATGCTGTCCGTGACATTCGGCACTTCGATGTCTTGGGTTATCGAGGTTAACTCGGGAACGGAAATGGATTCAGTTGGAAATGACCGTATTGAGAGTGAGGGGACACGATTGAATCTGATATTTCCAGGTGAGATTTAAAGGGACGAAGGATTGTTCGAAGAAAGAGGAAAAAAAAAGGAGAATAAAAGAAAAGAGAGTCTGGTGAAGACACGCTTTCCAATTCGGGATGACCCAACGCGCAGTTAGATCAATTCGAATCACTGCTGCAGAGTGCATTTGGACGTGTGACGTAAAATCGATTTTTTGAGCTGCAATATAGTCCAGCTTGCGACTGCGGATATGTATATGAAGGATTTCTCGTAAAAATGGTAAATCGTCGACTCTAAACTTTGACGGTTTAATTTTTTTTTTAATATCCTTGGATAGCACTCTTGATATGTCTTTCTGATGAGCCAAAAATTCAATGTTTTTTTTATAGTTCACAATTTTCGTCGTCTCAATGTAAAAACCAGAAAAAATTTCGAAAAATAACATGTCAGATAATCTAAAAATTGAAGCCATGGTGGAGAAGATTTTTTCATTTATGAAGTTTAAGATTTTGATTAATTGTTTGTTGAAAAAGGTAAACAAAAAAAGGTAAAAATCAGGTACAAAGTACTTCAAGTACAAAGTACTTCAAGTGCAAAGTACTTCAAGTACAAAGTACTTCAAGTACAAAGTACTTCAAGTACAAAGTACAGTGTGCTTCAAGTACAGAGTACAGCGTACTTCGAGTACAAAGTACATCGTACTTCAAGTACAAAGTACAACGTACTTCAAGTACAAAGTACAGCGTACTTTAAGTACAAAGTACAAAGTACGTACTACTACTACGTACTTATTACTTGAAGTACTTAAGATTTAAAGTACTTGAAAAATCAAGTATCAAGTATCAAGTACTTTTCAAGTTTTCATGTATAACTCGTAAGTTTCAGTACTTACATTTGATTTTTATTCGAGTACTTTTAACATTTTTTCACCTTGTGCAATACACTAAAATTATGCTATTAGGCAGATTGGAACGAAAGTATTTGAACAAATAATTAAAAAGAATTCAAAAATAGCATTGACGATTGTAATTACGATTTGGTTTGATATAGATTTGAAAAAGAAGAAATGAAGAATATAAAACATGGATTGTTAAAACTACTTCAAATTTGTGTTCGTATTAAAAAAAACTGTCGTAGGCGACAGTTGAGGGACAGTATGTCCATACTTCAAGAAATATTATTTTCAATTGCATATTTAAAGGCTTTGTACATGTAACCATCAGCAAGACACATTCAAAAGTACTTGATACTTGTACTAGAAAAAATAATTGAAGTACAGAAAAGTATTTGAAATTCCAAATACAATACTTGAAGGACAGGTCAAGTACTTGAAAATAGAAGTACCATACTTGAAGTATTTCTTAAGCACTTGAAAATTCAAGTAAAATACTCGAAGTACTGGTTAAGTACTTTAAGTACTTCCAAAGACTTTTGTGATATTTAAAATAGATAAAAATTAATGGATCAAATGCGGGTCAAAGGGGTGAAAAATATTCGATTTTCTGACTAGGAATCCTTCATATATAAAGATGAAATATAGATTTTACACATACTACAACGAATGCAGTTGACTTTAGTTCGTTATTCAGGAAATTGGCTTCGTTAAACGAGACATTGTTACATGTTACACAGGAACAAAATGGTGCGGAAGCGGTAACATTGCGCAAAATCCGGAAGACCTCGGCTATTTCGCTGATACGGATGCCTGCTGTCGCGAACACGACCAATGCGACGATACTATAGAAGCCATGCGAACAAAGCACAATATCACGAATCCGAGCTTTTACACAAGGTTATAAATAACGACCGATTCTTTTTAAAAAGTATGATAACTTTATATACTACATGAACTTCCTGAAAAAGTTTAAAAACCCTAGAACTCCATTAATTGCTGTTCTGGGAATCAAGTGCACAATGCAGTCTGGATTCAACAAGACAAGAAGCTTCTCTTTTTTTTTCTCGTGACTTAACTTTTTCCTGCAATATGCATTTCATGGGAATTTGATGGAAGTAAAGTTTGATCGGGTTATTGAAACCATGAGAAATAATTGGCTCTCGTACAATGCCGAGTTCCGTGAACAATTTTTGCTAACGATCGGTCAATGTTGCAGCACAATTTTTTGCATCAGGAATTGTGGGCTCGTTAAATTGAAAAAAATAGCGCTAGATCTCGAATGTTCTGTAAAAAAAACTTTCGAGTATTGGACCCATTATTCCAGGTCCAAGTGGATCGAATAAACTGTGCCATTTTTTTGAGTCACTTTTTCTGCATCAAGTGGCAATCGCATGACATTGTCATATGCATAATATGGTGATACTTGTCTGAATAAATATTCAGACAAGTATTTGCAGCGTAATATTTTCTGTGTCAAGTGCAAAAATTTGTCGAATCGATTAATATGAATCTATGATGTTCACGTCTGATTGAACGCAGGGTGACCTGTTCGTGCGACGAAAAGTTTTACGACTGTCTGCACCGATCGGAGGACAAGGCAGGCAGACAGATAGGTACGGTGTACTTCACTCTGTTGGACACAAAGTGCTTTCGCAACGACTATCCCATTCTTGGCTGCAAGCGAAGAACGAAGTAAGTTTTACTTTTTGTCTCCCTTGCACTCTCGTTTCTTCTGCCGCTTTTATTCGCTTCGAAAGCGATGGCGAGGTTCGCCAGTGAAAGTATAGAGAAAAAGAGAAATATGGCAGGTACCTATAGTCGAGAGTCAACAGGCCGAGCAACCCGCGGAATTATTAAGAGAGTGGGAAAAGAGAGATTGGGGGTAGGGAGGCAGAGTGAAAGAGAGAGAGATGTGGATATTTCAACCCCTTTCCTGTGTGTACTCTAGTTTTGCTCTTTGCACAACATCTATACATGTACATTATATATGTGGGTGTGTGTGTGTGTTTTCGGTTGATGTGTAGGTATCCCAGACGTTGCGTGGAGTACGAGCTGGACGAGAGCCAACCAAAAATCTACCAATGGTTCGACGTTCCTCTTTACTGTTGATTGCCATCAGCGTCGAAAGGGATGAGGGAAGTGGGAAAATCCACTAGAAGGGATGAAGATACGTTTTATTTTTTTCAACGAGATCCAAACCAGAAGCTGGCCACATACGACGAGAGGATCCACCGCAGTATCAAAAATCTCTGTCGTCGTTACTTATCCCGTGGAGGACCAAGCATTTCCGATTGCTCGTCGAAACTTCCCACGTCGTTTGTTCGTGAACATGTAGCCATCCACACTTTGATATCGACTGAATCGATAAATGGCGCTGGGAAAGCGATAGAAATAAACGTTATCATGCCAAATGAAGACTGTAGATTGAATTTTATTCCAGTGGTCTATTTATTTCCTCCAACCTTTGATCTCATTTCCAATTATTAAAAATGTAATAGCGATCCTGTAGTAGGTTAATATATGCAATAGTAATCAGCCTCGCATAAGAACGAAGGATGACGGAGACTAAAATAGACATTCGTTTCTTCTGCTGTAGATATCGCCGCATGCGTTGAGGTACATTTCGAGAACAAGGATGGTGGCTTTTTTCTGAAGCACACGCCGAAGCAGTATTTTCCATCGAGGCCGGATCAAATGTCATTGATGGGCAGTGGCGGATCAACGGGACAACAAATTTCGGCGGTACCGTCGGACACGATGAGTTCATCGACATCGTCGATCACGCCGCCACCAGGATCATTGCTGTCCGTCGACAAGTTTACGGTGTTTCAAACCAGTGAGCCAGCCTCGGTAAGGGCTACTTATGGCCCTTTCAGTACGAAACAAACGGTACCGGCGCGTTACATCGTGCCGGATCCTTTGGAGGCTCTACCGGGTCCGGAATCGCGGAGAAACATAACGGCTTCATCGAGCGCCGCCCTCATGGACGCCCAAGAATTGGGAGCCCGTCATCTCGACATGTCCGCCCATTTGGTTGGCTCCAACATACCCAGAGACGCTCCGGTGCTCAGAGTATTGTTCCACGCTGGTAGCGAAGCTGGCGGACGTCGTCAGCTTCTTCTGGCTCGTCATCAACGCGTCTGTGTCGTGCTGCACGCTTCTCTACCGGGCAAAACCTCATTGACCGCTGCCTGCAGTCCCGATGGTGAGGACGGTGTTTGCTTGGCCCAGATAACGATACCGGCTGATTGGTGGGCACCTCTTCCACCACCCGATGCATCGGGACGCGTTAAAATTGCCAAAACACCCCCGAGACTCGTTCAAGTTGCGTATTCCGTTCTCGAACCGAGAATCATAGCGATGACCGACGATGGCACGCTTGCTGATGGTACCGCCAATGGTTCGCGGATGCAGAGTCAGATGGATGGGTCGTCGGCGGCTGGTTGCCGTCCAAGGGTTCAAATACAACCAGAGACACCTTTGGGAAATGTCCCACTTGCGCCAAATCGCTCGGATTACAAGGAACTTCGTGCTGATGACTCGTTGACGCTTCTGGTACCGCATGGACCACTTTATCCCCGTTCAAGGCTACACGTCCCGGCTTTTCTTCATCCACCGATCGTCACGTCGTCTTCAGTTGGTGTCTCGTCACAACGCCAGACTGTACTCGGACCACCGGTCGTCGCAGTCATTCTCAGGTAGGTGGGTTTTGTGCGTGGGTACCTTATTCCCTTTCGTTTTTCACCAATCGAGGGACTCGACGCGGAATATCACCCCGGGGATGGTTTGACGTTTCGATCGAAAAGGTGGCGTGTTTGAAGGTAGACGGTCCCCAAGGGGTATCATGGCGTTTGGTATATACATATATATATGTATATAATTGCCGGAGTGAGTAATGGAATTGTTCAACGTTGGAAAATTCCCCCCCGACCGCACGTTTGTGGGGTGTAAGCCCCGCGGCAACTCCATTCTTATATCGATTCGACCCGGTGCCTATTACCTTGATGGCATACTATTTCTAGAACGCGAACGGTCTGCCTCTCATTTATGAATGTGTGCCCTCGTCACCGGCATGGAATTCTAACGTTGGAGCTCCAGTACAATCTGTGTCGTTTTTTTTTGTTAGATCATCATGATGACAATGACTCAATCCAAAAGAAGTATAAAGACTGAGAACGAAAATTTTTGTTTATATCTTTGAGTAAATCTTTGAGTGTATGGTGAAATAAATAATTTCCTGGAAGCTCTAAAATTCATTTTTACAATGGGGCGTCAGAAAGTTTTAGGTTCCTTTTCATGATTTTAACCTCAAATCGTAGTTTGTCCGTATTTGATCATGAAACAAAAATTTTATTGCACTTAAGTTTTTTCGGTCTGGAGGGAGGGGCGAATCCAACATCAAACCCTAATCGTCCTGGAAATTAATTTTGCAAAAAAAGAAATTGTATTTTGTGCTGCTAAATATGTGACATAAAGAAGGATCACATTTGCCCATATATTTTTAATCTATTTCCTCCCCTAAAAATGTAACCAAAGATCTTGAGCCAAAATTTAAAAAAATACTTGAGAATAGCCACCTTATAAAATTGATCTGTAAAGCTTATATTTCAAAGAGTGTTTTTTTACTACATACTAAAACTGTTTGCTAGGAGCCTGAACAAATTACGGTTTTTTAATAGTGCTCTAAAAAATATTCTAGATACTCGATGTGAAATTAAGCCACCGTTGATTATAGCTCGAGAAACTCTGACTAATCTGGGTCATCCCGACTTCGTTTGGTGATCAATTAATTCATAACTCGTGATATTTTCAATGACCTCGAGACGTATCGATCGAAAGAGGGATATAAGCACCGGTTTCAGCAGATTCAACAAAATTTCGAATTTTTCTAACGCAGAGCCAAAGTCAAGTCTGGAGTGAGGATTCTAGACGCATCACCGAGCAGTCCGAACTGGATATTAAATTCTGACATAAACGCCAAGAATACTGCAGCCACATTTACGATAAGACGTCGTGAAAATTCGCCGCGTCTGCCAAGCACGTAAGCATAAATCAATTCATCAACATTGTTCCGAGGTATTATCGGAACCAAAGCTAAAATCTGTTTCCTCAGCATGAACTTCGCTCATCGCGTCAACAAAAGTTTCCTGCTAATACTGAAAAGTTTCCTGCTTTACGTTTTTGCAAGACCACATTTTTCCTTTCCAACTTGCCTTCTTCCTTCCTTTAATATTTTATTTCGACACTTCGACTCTTGTTCCGAGGTTTGACTCCATCTTGAAAAACGATCCATTTCCTATGCACCAACTGATAAACTGGAAATGAATTTTCTATCGAACGATAAAGAGGTTTTTCATTTTAAGTTCTCTCTTTTGAATGGCTCTTCAGTTCAGCCGAGGAGATTATGACGATGTTGTTGGAAGCGAGCGAGGAAGGTGCGGGCAGCAGCAGTTGGGACGGTGGACGAATAGCCTGGAGCGTTCGGTACACCCTGGACGATGATTCGAGTCTTCAACCTAGAACTGGACAATCGGACGTTGATATTCAACCGGAGAGACAACAGCAACAGCAGCAGCCGCAACATCATCATCGTCGTCCTCATATGGAGAGGAGAAAGCTTCAAGCACGACTGGAGATACAAAAAGACGATATCCAAGCTGTACTTCCTATTTCAAAGGTAAGAGAACGAAACAATGGAACGGACATTGTTAGTCCATTTTTCAAGCAGCCGCTTCGAAGGTCAGGACAAAAGTGACCGTACCTTGAATAAGGTGGCTCTTGGACCTCATTCCTCGGAATCAAATTTCAAGTACAAATTCATGAACTTTTTTTTCTTCATTAAGTAGGAATTCCTTAATCGAGATCCAACTCATTCCGAACTTATCAGTTCTGGCTTTATGGATTTTTAGGGTCACGATATCCCTGAATAAATTTTGTCGACTTTGTTCATTGATGAATAATTTCCAAAAATTCGCGAAGGTTTCTGGATCTTCATTTTTGGTAGATATTTTTTTTTTCATTTCAAATTAGGGCATCTCTTGTTTAAATAGAGAGGGAAGTGTATGGCTAAAAATTATAATGCCGGGGCCGCTGGGAATTCAAATTAGCGAAGCAAATGCAAGAATATTCAGATTTTGCAGTGATGGGGAAATAGAAAAAAGATTAATTGGAGGTTGAGTCAGCGTATGTAGGTATTGCGTAACGGGGGAGGATTTTCAGATCCAGGGTCAATTAAATGGATATATAAACCGAGCATACTCCCACGTGTATCGTGAACACGGAATTATCGAATTACTCGCGGGTGGTGTAAATTGTATTTATAATTAAAGCGTTCAATTCCGCGAATTTCTGCGATCCCTTTGTGCAACAATATCGCTCTCGCCGTTCCATTGAAAATTTTCGCATGGATAACCATTTTCCTCGTGGCAAATGACGAATAAACCTGCTGTAGCGATATATCGAAATTGCAATTGAATAAATAAATATGACTCGTTTAAATTGTGGAAACAAAATACGTTTTCCAAACACAGATGTTTATTTTATGAGATAAAATAAATATCTCCGATAGAAATAAAATTAACATCCATCGATGATGCATGTAAACACTCAAAACGGTGACAAAAAAATTATTATTCGAAGTTATAATTTTGATTCTCACATTTATCATATTTGCTGTCTATGGGGCGTTCCATCCCAAATCGGACTGTTTGAAAAACTTTTTTTTTATTTCCTCAGATTTTTAAACTTTTTAGTACCCATCAAAAAACCATTCCTGTTAAATTTTGAGATTTTTTTGATAACCCGTTCGGAAAATATAACCTTTTTTAAAAAAACGCTCTTTTTTCGGTTTTTTGGTCATAACTCCTTTCATAATGGTCCAAATTGAGTGTTTTTTTTTTCCAAATTTTTGTTTTTTATGGCCTTTTCAGAAAAAAATACAAAAAAAATATTCGACGTATTTTTGAATAAGTTTTTTGAGTTTTAAATTCTGAACCGTGTTTTCAAAAGTGAGTGCATATTTTGATTTTTTTGAAATTTTATTATTTTAAACTTCTATTTATTCAACAACTTTTAAGACCAGTCCCGTCGTGGGCCCTCCATAATTACATTTTTTTTTTCGATTTTTGAAAATTAAAAGAAAAATATTTCTATAAATCTTTATGAATATCAATTTTGGTTAGTGTATACAGTGTATAGTATTTTTATTTATTATTAACAATTACAATAATTAATCGTTAAGTCTGTTTATGAACAATAATAACAACAGTTTTTATTTATTCACGTATATTCTTTTGAAAATCTTACATATACGATTATTTCTTGAATTAGAATATTCCTTTGCCAATACGTTTCGGTTGCTCGTTGGAACAATTGAATGAAATTTTTATTTCACTGTGATTGACTTCGCAGTATTGTATCGCGAATAAAAATTTTCTTTTGCATCTAAATAATGTTTCTCAGGTGAAAATTTGACAGCAATATTCGGTAGACTATTTGGGTTCGATGCCCAGTCAACCAATTCTTGAACTGTTGTTATTTGCTCATCAATTAATTATTAATTATTAATTTGAAAAATCTATTAACAATAAAAAAGTGTCAAAATTAATTCAAAATGATTAAAAAAATACTATACAGTAAAATAATTGGTATTCATAATAATTTTAGGATTTTTTTTAATTTTTTTTTTTTTTTTTTTTTTGAAAAATCGAAAAAAATAGTAATTATGGAGGGCCCACGACTGGACTGGTCTTAAGAGTTATTGAATAGATAAAAGTTGAGAATAAAAAAATTTCAAAAAACCTAAAAAAGAAATTTTAAAAAAATACAATTTTGAACAACTAATCACGTTTTTATACTTAATTTTTGTAGTTGTGTTGACTATATTTTATAATTCAGGTTACCATAAAAAGTAAGCCTTCCAAGGTATCGTAATTTGTGCAAGAATGGAACGTGTCATTTATGGCTTATAGTTAGCCATAATTTTTTTTCTATTTGCTTGAGGAATTTTTCAAAAATATTACTGTTTTTTTTTATTCTTTGACTCTGGGGGCGGGTTAGCAAGCGTGAAACTAAAGTGTTATTGGGCTCATTATGTTGACGTCGGTGGGAGGAAAAGAAAAAGAGACAGTCGCTTCCGATGTGATATTAACCAGACCGTGCCTCTCGAACTCAACATACGCTGGCACTCGATTCTCTTATCGTTTTTAATGATGAGGCCTGTGATCTGTCGGTCATCGACGCATCAACGGCACTACTTATCTAGACCAATGCATCGAGTGTAAACACACTTTGTAGATACAGATACATACTCTAATAGCTCTGCATCGAGTTTGATTTCTCAGGATTTTGCGGCTAATTCCCAGTAGAAAAGATATCCCAGTCAGTGAACATCCATTGATAAATGTTTTACTACATTTATTAAGATAACGAAAAAAAAAGTTTAGCGAGCGATTGCAACAAATGTCCGAATCATCTGAAAATTTCTAACTCACGATTTTGTCAACATTTTTCGAAAAATTTGAAATTTCACGAAAATTAAATTGATTCGCGCCAGATTAAATTTCAGCCACAATTATCCTCTAGTCTATTTCTATTAAAAGTTTTAATTTCATTAATTACGAAAAAGAGAAGGATTCAGACTAGGTTTCGGAAAATAGTAAAAAAATTGAGTTTCCTTGTGCTGCCCTCATTAAATCCTACATCAGTAGACACGTGGACTTCGCCCAGGATATTATTAAATGATCCTTAAGGATTTCAAGGCAATTGGATAAAAATTCACAAAGTTATGGGATGTTATGTCGACGCTCGTTAATTACGTGTAATCCGCTTTTCGAACTTCAAACGCATTTTCTCGTAACTTCGTTTTCAATTACGGTGATCAAGATATTCAAAAAAAATGCTGCATCGTTATTTCTGTAGTTTGGAGAACTCTTCTAGACATAAAAATCAAGTATTTGATCAAAAAATTTTTTTAAATGTTTACACTTTTAATCTGATAAATGAAAAATGCCAATTTTCGCAAAAATCAAGACTTTGAGTAATCACAATTTCGATTAAATTCAATATTTCAGAAATTCCTTCCACCAATCACAAGATAAAATAATAAAAATTGTTTAGTGTTTTGTAATATTTTCAATTACCTGATTTCAAAAAAGCCTTTTTAAAAAAACTGTAATTTAGTACTATTTAAAATTACCGAATAATCTTCAGATGTTCTTCGAAATATCAATTTTTTTATCGATTTCCACAATTAAAATTCTCATTTAAAAAATCGGAAATAGTACATGACGATATGAGTGCGTTGAAACTTTTTCTGACGACCCGGGAAAAAAAATCATATATGATCATATATGATTATATATGATCGTATGTGAACATATATAATCATATATGATCGTATACAATCATATATGATCGTATATGATCGTATATAATCATATATGATCATATATAATCATATATGATCATATAGAGACAAATTTCGTTCAGGATCATGCATGACCAAGTCATATATGATTATATATGATCATATATGATTTTTTTCCCGGGAAATGTACAAATACTTCGGTTATAATATAATACAAGTGCAAAATATTATTATTATAATTATACGTAGAAATACAGTGCTGGCCATTAATGCCTGCAAATCTTTGAAAGAATCTTGAAAAGAATCTTGAGAAGATTATTAGAATCTTGGAAAGAATCTTTCAAAGATTTACAGGCATTAATGGCGAGCACTGCTGTACAATATATGCTGGTAAAAAATATAATATCCAAAAAAATATATATGATGGTTATTTTGTGAATAATTACGATTACATATATGATTATATATGATCATTCATGATGTTATGTTAAAGCATATATAATTATATATGATTATATATGACCATTTTTTCCCGAGATATATGACTATGCATGGGCATATACGATCATTCATGATGTCATATTAAGGCATATATAATCATATATGATTTTTTTTCCCAGGGAGTGTGAGTTTGCAGCATGAGCCGAAGGCGAATGCTGCAATCACACGAGTCAGAAAAATGTTTCTCGCACGAATTTCGTACAAAATTTTATTGCACGAGTGCAGAGAGTGCCATTTTACGCACGGAGTGCAATAAAGTAAATTTTTGTACCCGGCTGACCAGATATAATCCCTGATAATTCATGATGTATCGATCGTTGAATAATGCAATTCTCACTGGCGACGAAACGTGATTCCGCTTGAAGTAATCACATTTTTGGTAATGGCATTAGGATATTTAATGGAGAATCAGAAAGTTTCCGGTAGATGCACGGTATACGGTGAATATTGGAATTAAGCCGATGAGCATGTTGGGCCATGCAAGTTGGATCCAAGATACAGAGAAACCTAACGGCTGGCGTTAATTATGGACGGGAGTTATGGAGTTGAAGTCTGTCTTGTGGAGGATGCAAGAATCTAGCTTAAATCATTGAGGGAGAGAGAGACGGAAGGAGGGCGATGGAAGATTTGTACACGATGTTGGAACAGCGAAGATTCAAACTCTCCGTGCAGATGATAATTCCCACCGGATTCGCTTTAAGCTCTCACTTGTTTAGTTGTTTATTGTCCCCGGGGCAATTCGTTGAATATCTCTGAGTTACAAGTTTGCGAAATTTTTAATGAAAAAGTAATGCATTCATAATTACTTTTTTAATGGCTAATGAAAATTATTTTTATTAACTATCAAAATTGAATGGTTAATGGAAATTATTTTAATTAACCATTAAAATATAATGGCTAATGGAAATACTTTCCATTAACCATTAAATAGATAGATAGGTTAGTGGAAATGATTAATGCATTACTTTTTCATTAAAAAATTCGCAAACCTGTGGTGGAGTGATTTTTGTATTAGTATTTCGTAAACTTTACTGATTGCCGGGGTAAAGCTAATTGGTCTGTAGCTAGAAGGTTTATGAGGACCTTTGTCTTCTTTAAGAATTTGATAGATTTTCGAAGATTTCCAAGCGTTGAGAAAATAGTATACGTTTCATGCATTATTAAAACGAACGGTATAATCTTTGATAATTTTGGGTGGAATGTTTTCGATAACAATAGGTGGAAATTGTCGGGGCCACTAAAGGATTGGTAATTTTTTAAATATGTTCTGAACCTGTGTTTTTTATGTGAAAAATGATTTAAACTCTGCAGTTGTGGGTAAACCTTATTGTTATCATTGAATATAGTGAGGGTCGTCTTGTTGTTTTCATTAACCATTAACATTAAATGGTTAATGGTAATTACTCCCATTAATCATTAACATTTAACGGTTAATCGAAATAACTCCCATTAACAATTAACATTAAATGGTTAACGAAAATAATTTCCATTAAGCATTTAATGTTAATGGTTAATGGGAGTTATTTCGATTAACCGTCAAATGTTAATGATTAATGGTAGTTATTTCCATTAATCATTTAATGTTAATGGTTAATGAAAACAACAAGACGATTAATGGTTAACGGTTAATGGATTTAATGGTTAATGGAAATAACTCCTATTTACCATTAACCATTAACTCCCATCATTAACCATTAACATTCAATGGTTAATGGAAATAACTCCCATTAATCATTAACATTTAACGGTTAATCGAAATAACTCCCATTAACCATTAACATTTAATAGTTAATGAAAATAATTTCCATTAATCATTTAATGTCAATTGTTAATGGGAGTTATTTCGATTAACCGTCGAATGTTAATGATTAATGGGAGTTATTTCCCTTAACCATTTAATGTTAATGGGCAATGAAAACAACAAGACGATTAATGGTTAACGGTTAATGGATTTAATGGTTAATCGAAATAACTCCCATTAACCATTAACATTCAATGGTTAATGGAAATAACTCCCATTGACCATTAACTCCCATCATTAGGCATTAACATTCAATGGTTAATGGAAATTATTTCAATTTATCAATAAGAGTTAATGATTACTAAAAATTTAAATGCATTAACAAAAGTAATGCATTATTTGCCTGCTCGGTTATTCCGAATCACGAGAAAAAGAGTGACACGTCGAGGGAAATCGTTGATTATTAATCCACTAATTAATTCGCATCTGGCTAATCTCGGATGCGAGGAAAAGTCTTTGGAAATTCGTTCAAATCTCGCGTGTGTACTTGACGAACGGAAAA
Source organism: Alloplasta piceator (assembly GCA_946863875.1). Taxonomy (NCBI): domain Eukaryota; kingdom Metazoa; phylum Arthropoda; class Insecta; order Hymenoptera; family Ichneumonidae; genus Alloplasta; species Alloplasta piceator. The sequence continues at coordinate 15,398,882 of OX333072.1, forward strand.
CTCGTTAGTAACTCTGGGGGAAAACCCGGTGCAGAAGCATCGCGCTTCTTGATCATCTCTGTAGCGGCAAAGATGGTATATGAGAGTGTAATTGCTCGCAAGAAGAGCGAGAAAGAAAGCTTCTCATCTCCGTCCCTATCTCTCGCCTCGTGTCTTTGGATAAGGAGCAAACTTTTTAATTAAACGACCTGCCGCGCGAATGCGCAACCAAGAATACACACACACAGATACCGACTTTCCTCACTGTAAATCTCGCCACCTTTCCAGAGTTTAAAGTTATATATGTGTTATATAAAAATTGAAAAAGAGAAAGAGAACTTTGAGATCTATACATTCAACGTGTGTGAGATATCGGATTCTCCAAGTACCAAAAACTCTCGCTCTATTCCCGCTGGAATTTATTCCCTCGCTGAATAAACTTTACGACTTGGACTTGGTATATCACGAATATCTTTATCGTGGCTCTCGTGGAATCTCCTAATTACTCCGAGAATTTATCGTTTCATTATATTCCGGCGATTCTTTTTGTCTTTGATTTTTACCCCTCTGCGGGATTTTTCGCGTGAATTAACGCAATCTAACTTTTGTAATTTTGCAACTATCGATTTCAATTTTTTTTTTTTCACATAAACGCCGAGTGACAAGAATAAATAGTATTGAATTTGTTTTAAATGGTTGAGAACGCTCTGACTTTCGTAACTTTTCAACTATATTTGTTTCAATTTTGTTGAACAGATGCGCTGAGTAACAAAGATTCGTCTTGGATTTTAAACAATAACTAACAATCAGGATAAGTCGATTTGCAAATATACACCCTCGAAATGCTTTTTGGTATTCTTAAGGGGACGGAGTCAGCATCAAAACATTATTTTGAACATAAATATAAGTGTTCGTTGAATACGTGATGACCAATCGTCCAGCATTTGACGTATCAAATGAAGAAATTTTGGACGCTAGTTGGAACCCTTAAGGATGCTTTGCCCCTACCGTCCCAGCCAAAAATTGTATCTGATTGAAATTTCCGTACTTCGTGATACGATAAAAATTTGAAAAAATTTAGCAACATTGGCTTGCCATAAAAAACAATTATTAATAGAAATATTGCCCAAAAGTTATTAATAAATTCTTTAAACAAATAATTATTCAACAAATTTTCCGTAAGTTTTTTTTCTTGAACAATGTACAAAAAACATTCTGAAATACAAACAAAAAACTGCCAATATTGCATATTTTTTTGCATACAGGTTTATCATTAGCTTTGAAAAGTTTCAAAGACACTAGGTCAAAAAATCCATAAATAGAGCTATTCTAAAAATTTCAAAACGAGAATTTCAAAATAGAGAGAAAATTCTATAAAAATTCATATGCGTTCAGCAAAACTAACACATTCGATTTGCTTAAGAAAAAAAAGGACTTACCGAAAAATTGTTGGATAATCATTTGTATAAACAATTTATTAATAACTTTTGGGCAATATTATTATTGATAATTGTTGTTGGCATGCCAAATGTCGCTGCATTTTTTCAGATTTTCATTGTATCACGAAGTACGGAAATTTCCATCAGATAAAATTTTTAGCCGGGACTGTAGGCCCAAAGCATCCTTAAGGTGCACCGGTTCTCTCATAAATGCACGATTTTAACCAAACTGTTTGATGGATCTCATCCTACGACGTCTCATTTTCTTCGTAACACTTTTTCGGACTGTACGGCACATGTTTTTTTTTAGTAAGATAGAGTTACAGACAACTTTTTGAATTTTCGAAACAAAAAACGGGTCCAAAATTCAAAAAGAGGCCTGTAACTCCATAATTAGGATCTAAAAAAAAATGTGTCGCACTTAAGCAGTCCGGAAAAGTTTTACGAAGAAAATGAGACGTCGTTTTTTTTTTAAATTCAAGTAAACTTTAAAAAAACGATTCCCTTCGCTTCTTTCATCACCTTAATATTTAAATTACTTGGACGAAGCTGCTTACAGTATTTTTGCAATTGAATTTTTGACGGAATTAGATAGATGTCTAGATATATAAGATAGATATATTAGATAGATAAAAATTAGATAAATTTGTCTGAACGATTTTCAGTTGCGCACGGATTTGGTGAAAAGTGTTTCCCTTAATTTTTCAAAGAGGAAAATGGCTTAATTGGTCACGATGAAGGATAATCCTACCTTGTCGTTTATCAATAAAGCGCCTTACACCGAATTAACAATTTTTGAAAAACATCCTCGGCTACAAGAATTACACCCAGAAAAAAGATCTAGTACATTTAACTAAATCCTAGTCAAGCCAAATAAATTTTTTAAGTTGTAGGCCGGCCTAATACAACTCTATTCATGTCAACGAATTTTTTTTTTTAATGAACTACTAGGAAGATATATTGCGATCTAATAAATTTTTATTTAATATATCAATAAATATTATTTCAAACTGAACAAATATGTATTTAAATGAAATAATTTTTTTAAAATATTTACACAATATATATTTTTAAACATTTCAATCTTTGAATGTACAGCTACACACATGAAGTCTACAATTTCGTTGAGCTTCGTCTTTTCTTTAACAGAAGGGAAAAGAAAAAAGACCCTTTTTTATGGGAATCCTTTTCGGGGATTCGACCATCTTGCGTTTCGCCACAATGTTCAATGTATTAAATATCCATACTGAAAAATAAGGACATCAAACATAGACGAGCTTGGAAAGGATATATAAGCGTCGAGAGGCAGGTTCGCTTGTGCGAGAGGTAGCCACCTGGCGGATTTTTGGGGTACTGACAAATCTGCAGATACGATCGGATGAGATTACGGGTGAATAGGTATTTAGTAACAACGAATAGAATTTTTATTCAACGCCTGTTTCTCGATGACAGAGAATTGAAATAAATAAATATAGTGGTAGTAAATATCGCCCAAAATTGGATGGAAAGAAAATTTTCTTTAAAGTAACTAAAAAATAATCAAATAAACGATTATAGTACCTACGACTAGATCTTTTTTCTGGGTGATTCCAACTAGCGTTAAAAATTTCTTCATTTGATACATCAAATTATGGACTATTGATCACGTCCACACTTATTCAACGAACATTTATATTTATGTTAAAAAATCAGCGTTTTGATGCGAAGCGGTGAATTTTGTGTTTAATTGTCCAAAATTGATTTTTAAAAATCGGGCAAATTAGAAGTTTGCACATGGCTTCCTGATTTCGTGACCCAATCAATTTTTGATCTGCATGATTTTTTATGTTGATAAAATATTAACATAAATCGTGAATTTGATAGAAATATTGTGCCAACGTCGTCGAACGATGACTCAATTTGATTATAATCGCGAGTGTCAAAGTTCAGCAATTTCGATACACATGCACGTGCGCTTATCAATAACTTTGTACATGGTTTTGGTATACTCGTTACAGAACTGGGAAGTGATGAATACTGCAGTGTTGACGGGTCGTCAAGTGTCCCAAGCCATGAAAGTTTTCATCGTTAGTCAGGCCGGTACCGTCGCTGACGTAACGCTACAGTCATCCTGTCATTCGGAGGACGAGAGCGTTCTCAAAGTAAGTATTGCGTTTAATATCCCATCCAAGTAAAGTAAGGTACTTACCTCTGCTAAAAGTCGTGTTGCTTCGAAATTTACGCCTCATGCGAAAGAGACCAAAAGCTGGGCGTGATTCTCACAGAGACGAGACGTCGATTAGCCTAAGAGACAAAAGTAGTTTCGTCTCTCTGTAAAATCGATAAACCGGAGCGTCTTCTTTCAGGACCTTCTCAATTTTATATTCTGCGACGAGAAACGTCGTTTGAGAAGAAGTGTCCACGAATCACTCTAACTATTTTACAGATTCGATTTCAAGTGCCCTTAACCGTTAAACTTTTTTTTACCCAATGAAACAAGAAACGTTGACTCACGTTTTATTTATGAAATTTCGCAAGAACCAATTTACTGAAAACGTCAAAGTTTCAAACGCACATTCAGAATTTTTTTCACCAGTAATCTCGTAGAAAAACTTTGTTTCATGCTTTCAGAAAAAGTTTCAAAGTTACTTTTCGTAGATCGTTTTTGCTATAGTTCGGTTTTGTACATGATTCGATGTCGTAGAAATCTCATTATCAAACTTTTTTACGTGATAGTGAAACACTCTTTACTAAATGATATTCCATAAATTTGTGAAATTTTGTAAGAACGATATCAATGAAAACGTGAAGGGTTGAAATATAGGGGAGGGTGGGGCACGACGGTCCCCTAAGCCGGTTAATGCTTTTTGTGGCTTTCAACTATCAAATCAGATTATTTTTGTTCTTTCTTGAATGAATTGGTTGACATTTTGCCGAAACTCCAAAAAAAAAATTTCATTTTTTTCTGGGCCACGACGACGCTCCGCTAAAAAATGATAAATTTTGTTTTTTATCTTAAAAAATTGTTATCAACGTTAAAAATGTTTTTCTTTTTGATGGTCCATTTTACCCCGGATGTAGTGCATCAGCCTAAAAATGGATGAATACATAAAATTCATCATAATTTGAAGAAAACCTAAAATTTTCTGACCTAATTTTTTAGGGTGGTCCATTTTCCCCCTGGTATCGGGAATCGGGCTAAAAATGAGTCATTACATCAAATTTATGATAATTTGGCTAGAAACCAAAACAAAATTTATTAGATCAAATTTTTGAGGGGGTCGTCATGGCCCACCCTCCCCTATTTTAAAGTATTTCATGGGGAGGTAATTTCATAGAAAAAAATTATGGTTTTTGCTCACAAGAAAATTTTGAACTTCAGTCAATTGCTCTCTTCTTTTGGCTATAACTTTAAAAGTATTTCAAATTTCTGTCTGAAACTTTTACAGTATATTCTTGAGATGTTTATCTCGCGGAAAAGGCAAAAAAAAATCGATTTTTTGAACCCGTCACAGTGGGCTACCCTAAGTTTAATTTTATTCAACAAATAATGTCAATGAAACAATGGGCCGATGCAACGACAACCCACTACCCTGATAATTCATTGAACCCAACAAAAATGTATTCAATATAAATCCTTTGTCCCCAGGTCTCGTCATCGTGCAGCAGCGTCTACGTCGATGGTTCGGAAATTCGTGGCTCCAGTAACGCCTCGGTCCTCGTAAAGTACGGAACTTACACGGGTTTGGCACGTTTCACCGTGTGGATGCCGGAATTTCCATTGGAGGTGACGGTGGGCGATACGCGTCTGAGTCAGGTCAAAGGTTGGCGTGTACCGGAAGGACACACGATACAGAAGAACAAGCGTAGTCTCGGCAACGAGACGACGAACTCAACGACGTCAACGAACGATACTTCGTCGTCGTCGTCGTCGTCGTCGTCGTCGTCGCGAAACAAGCGTAATCCGACGAGTACGGAGGACAATGAGAATGATGATGACGAGGAGGACGACATCGAGGCCGATCGATTTCGCGGTGACGATCGTTGGGACACGGTCAATTCGATTGACCGCGGTCCATTGCAGACAACGTGTCGTTTGCGCTTTCAGCAGAGTCCGGTCGAGGTCCACGCAAAATTCCTCGCTGCTGGTCACGATTCCGGACGCGAGAGTTACTTCGTAAATCGTCGGACCTGGCTGAGGGTCACCGATCTCGTTGTTGGATTGCTCCGGGTATCGGATCCCCGCATCGCGACCCTGTTGCAGGATCGCATTGTTCAAGGTCGTGGGGTTGGACGTACCGAGGTGCAAGTACTGTCACCGATAACCGGACGCGTTATCGGTGCCAAAGAGATAAGGGTCGGCAACGATCGCGTAACCGTGACGAAATTGTCCGTCAAAGTCGTTTCCGGTCTGCAGCTTACCATTAGCCCAGATGCGATAATCGAGAATGGTTACGTTGCCAAAACTTTCGTAACGAGAAAACTCACGGCGCAGTATCAGGTACGATATTCATTGATTTATTTGTTGCATGGTTTTCCGTGACTCCCCAGAATTTATGATGCTAAAGTTTGCATCGTTGTAATGCAACCTCAATAGTTTATTTTTTAATGAGATTCATTGTTCCAGAGAAATTGTCAAAGTGAAAAATCATTAAAATGTATTTTGAGGTGTCTATTAAAGACTTAGAATTATTTATGCACAAGCAAAATGTAAAAGTCTTGAAATAATCGGAATTGAAAATGAATTGGAAATAATTATTTTTGCCACATTGCAACGATGCAAACTTCAACGTCATCAGAATTTTCGGGCAATTAGGTTGGGACAATTTTGGTTGTTCAAGAAAAAAGCTTCGCTTGTGTAAACATTTTTTTCTTAAAATTTCTGATGTTGGCTCATTTAAAGCAGAGCTTGGCAGTACTTGAAAGTACTCGTCACTTGCAAGTACTTGAAGTACAGTACTTGTAAGTACTTGAAGTACAGTACTTGCAAGTACAAAGTACTTCAAAAGTACTTGAAGTATTGTACTTAAATTTTTCAAGTACTTTTCTGTACTTGAAGTACTTTTTTCAAGTACAAGTATCAAGTACTTTTGAATGTGTCTTGCTGATGGTTGCATGTGCAAAGCTTTTGAATATGGGTTATTCCATGTCAAATCGACCAATATTTGGAATCGACCTCTTTCAATTTCAACGGAATTTGATCAGAAGTTTTCTTTTATCATAAAACGAAGTTCTGACAGAGGAAAAAAATTGAATTTTTTTTTTGAAAATTCAAAATTTCACCATTTTTTCAATTTTTTTTTTTCTAAATATTTCGAAAACTATTATAGTTACGAAAAAATCGTTCTGGGTTCGTCTTAAAGAGTATACTTGGGGCTATGAAAAAAAAAATATTCGGAAATTTTTTTTTTGAAAAATGATGAATTTGGATAATTTTGAATTTTTCAAAATCGTGAAAATCCACGGTTAACATTAAATTTTTTGTTTTATTTTTGTTATATAACACCTTGTACTGATATTAAAAGATCCTGAAATTTTCAGAAATGTAATTTGTTTGTTTCAAAAATATGAATTTTTGAATTTTGGTAAAACTTTTTTTTTTACCTCTAAGTTAAGTGAAGTTGATCAATTATGTATTTTTGACTGCTCAAAGTTACAAAATTACATGATTGCTCAACTTAAAAAAATGCATATTTTTGAAACAAAAAAAAACTCCTTTCTGAAAATTTCAGGATCTTTTAAAATCAGTACAAGGTATTATATCTAAAAAATTGAACAAAAAATGTTATGCTAATTGTGGATTTTCACGATTTTAAAAAATTCAAAATTCATCATTTTTCAAAAAATTTTGTCGGAATATTTTTTTTTCGTAGCCCCAAGTATACTCTTTAAGACGAAACAAACGATTTTTCATAACTATCATAGTTTTCAAGATATTTAGAAAAAAAATTTGAAAAATGGTTAAATTTTGAATTTACACAATAAAAGTATTGTGTACAAATTTAGATACATTATATTTTCGAAAAATGTAAAAAAAATCGATTTTTTGAAAATCAGAATGATACTTTAAATTAGCCATCAATTTTGTTCGACATTGAATTTGACGAAAATCTATGTAAGGATTAAAAGCTTATGAAATTTGGAATTTTTGAAAAATGGCGTAAACGCTGTAATTCGCGGAAACTGAAAAACATTGCGCTGAATTTTTGTATACATTCAATATAATTATCAAGTTTGTCACTATTAAATTTGGTCAAAATGAAAGGCTTACAATTTTATGGAATTTTAAATTCGTTGAAAAATGCGTTTATTTTTATTTTATGGTAAATAATATACGGTATTTACTAGAGCAGATATTCAATTTTTGCTAGGGAAATTAAAAAAAAAAAAAATTTTAACCGAACTTGAGCGAATTCTAAAAATTCTGATTTGCACGATATTCATGAAATTCGATGGCAAACATGTTTGTATTCTGAACTACGGAAAAATGCTCGGAAAATTTTATTTCTCTGAAAAACCCACTATCTACATATCTGTTCAATACATATCTCTATTCCCTAACAATAATATTCTACCACGAATGCAAAAAAATCGATACAGTCGTAATTTGTTTGCCCTCGTAAAAGTGGGGACTGACGATCGTCGTTCGATCACCCACTTTTACACGCGACAGTGTTCGCGGAATCGGCCGGTTATGGCCTTTTGGAAATGTGTGTCGTCGACCCGTATCGATTTTGTGATTTCCGGAAGAATTTATTATTTTAGTACCGTCAATTCTTCATTTCCTTATATTACCAGTTTCTCATTTTTTATTGTTCGACAAATCATTCTGTTAGATATTTCTAAAAATTTCAATTTATTTACGTGAATTTATGATATTTATGTGCATTTTAATTTATCCGAATAAAACAACGTCGATGTTTTACTTTTGGTCTCATCCAGGTCACGATTTTTTAAAAATCGACATGAATCATGACAGACAATTCCGTAGCGATATCTAATATCGATTATTCTACCATATTTCTAATTCCCCATTTTTTATTCTCGAGCCAATCACCTCGTGCAACATTTATATAAATGAAAATTTATTTAAATTAATTTATTAATTAATTTAATTTATTAATTTATTTAAATTAAATCAATTAAAGTTCCCTGAAATTAATTCAAAATATTCAAATCAATTTAATATTATTTATAGCAGAGGCATTCCACGTTCACCCCATTTTTTGAAATCGCCAAAAATCGCATACAAATTTTTAGAAATTAGTTCTAACTATCAAGAAAATTCGTGATTTTTTTCAGATTTTTAAATTACATATTTTAACCGGAAAAAAATACGAAACATTTTGATGTCCCATTTTGTAACTCGAAAATTATTCATCGTACGAAAAAAAGTACAACATAAAATTTGGGATTTTTAACGTACTTTTCACAGAAATTTTTTACAAACTCCTCCGAAAGCTCGATATGCCATTTTCGGAGCAAATAATGTTTTGATATTTTTTTTCTCAGAATTAACATCTTCGATTCGTCTGTAGTTTTAACAGTTTTTTACTTGATATATTTACAGACTATAAAAAAATTGGCGTAGTGGAAAATCCATTATTTCAAATGCATTTGTATCGATACAATCTATCATTATAGAGTGATTTAACGAAATAGTGTAGATATTGATATTTTATCATTATTAATCGTAGACAGGGAAAAATAATAACATAATCTCGTTTTGGTTCTGCGAAGACGATTTCAGGAACAAAGCAATATCATTGCGTCATTCTCAAAAATCATGCCCAAATCGAACTAAAAAAGTACTCATTGGCCATAGAAACGTCGGTGTATCCAAAGGGGGTAAATTAATTATTTTGTGCAATCGAGAGACGTGAGTAGCCTTTGAATTTAATTTGAATAGACTTTATCGGTGTACATGGGTCCATTGATAAAGTTTTTAAAATGTACAAAAAGATATTTAAAAAAATAGAAATGAAAAAAATTAAAATATTGAAAAAGTACAAAAAATAAACAAAAATGCGGGCTTTTGAAAATATCTATAGATAGTCTCAACCCTGTTAATGCACAGAGAAATTTGTGTATTCGTTTGGAATGAAAAACGCATGGGAAGCAATGGGTTCTCCACTAAGCCAATTTTTTTATAGTCTCTAAATATATCAAGTAAAAACCTGTTAAGACTACAGACAAATCGAAGATGTTAATTCTGAGAAAAAAAAAGATCAAAACATTATTTGCTCCGAAAATGGCATATAGAGCTTTTGGAGGAGTTTGTAAAAATTTTCAGTGAAAAGTACGTTCAAAATTCTAAATTTCATGTTGTACTTTTTTTCTTACGATGAATAATTTTCGAGTTAAAAAATGGAACAAGACATTTTTTTGTATTTTTTTCCGTTTAAAATATGTGATTTAAAAATCTGAAAAAAATCACGAATTTTCTTGACAGTTAGAACTACTTTATAAAAATTTGTATGCGATTTTTGGTTATTTCAAAAAATGGGGTGGACGACTTGACGTGGAATGCCTCGGCAATTTAATAGTCTACTTTAGAAGGTCAAAACAAAAGACGAATTTTAAGATTTTTTTTTCAGCTCCTTTATCTGATGTGGCGATAAAACTGTTTTTACAACATTATTTCACCCTTCTAAAGTAAAAAAAAAAGATTATTCTTTATTTTGATTCTTTGAATCATTTATAGAAGGCGCGAAAGTTGAAAATGTCTTTTCCCATGGTCGACAGTTAACCTCAGGATTGGCAAGTGTGAAAAAAAGCGTTTTAAAGAGGAAGGTTTCTTACATAACAATTTACCACTGCTAATGAAAAGTCGATTTAAACAAAAAATGGCGCATGTTTGAAATGAAAATGCACCATTGAATTTTTCACAATTTATTTCAAACATCCGCCATTTTTTTTAAATCGATTTTTCATTCACGGTGAAAAATTGTTGTATAAGAAACCTTCCTCTTTAAAATGCTTTTTTATTTTTTCGTTTCAGACTTGCCAATCCTGAGATTAACTGTCGGCCATTAAAACATTTTCGAAGCCTCGACTTCAGCGCCATCTATAAATTATTCAAAGAATCAAAATAAACAATAAACATATTTTTTTTTGTACTTTCGAAGGATGAAACAATGTTGTATAAACAGTTTTATAGCCATATCTCATAAAGGAGCTGAGAAAAAAATCTTAAAGGTTTGTTTTTTCGGCATTCTAGAGTAGACCTTAAGATATTTTTAGAAATTTTAATTCATTCGTTGCATGTTCTCACTTAATTTTATTTTCTCATCCAGGAAGGACTCTTGGACATCGATATCGAATTTTCCGACAGTACGCGAACTCCCTTGAGGGAAGTTGCGGTGAGTGATTATCACCTGGTCGTTGAGAGTCTGGATCCAGAAGTGGTGGCATTCGCGCCGATGGTAGCGGCCCATCATCCGAGGGTAATAGCTGTGGGCGAGGGTCGTGGGGATTTATTGAGAGTAACCCTGCAATTGGCGGACGTTTGTCGATTACCACCGAGCGGCAATGGCAATGGCAGTGGTAATGGCAGTGGTCGCAGGTCAAAGGGTTCATCATCAACAAGGTCAAACGTGCCATCACCAGCACTGGCGACAGCATCGGCAAACGTGGAGGTCGATTTTGCCACTGGTGACCTTCCGCATCGGCCTGAATTCGTTCAGAATGACGGTGGAGGTGCCGTACAGGCAGGATCGTCTCATCATCATCGTGAACGCAAAAACGGACGTGAAGTATCACCCGACCTTCACGATATTATTATCGGTTAGGCAATTTTGTGTTATTTTCAAAAAAAAAAATATGTCCCACAATATCCAAGCCTATCTTTTCCACAAAGATCAGATTCCAATTGCGAGAAAATTGCAAAAAAAACCCTGCCGAAATTCAGCAATCAAGTATTTAAATTCACAAATTTCAACAAATTCTTGAAAGAATTGTTTCAACTTAAAATTTTGGATCAGATGTGCGAATTTTGAAGATTGGGGAAACTGCCGCTGCACAAACGATTGTGGGAAAGGCGGAAATTTGCAAAGTTGCTGGTTAATACCGATCTCGAAATTAGGGCGATGGGGATAAAATGAAAATTTTGAAATTTAATTTCAGGTGGAATAACCGGTGTCGGTTCTAACCAGAATGGATATTCCCACATGACTTCCCTGGAGATTGGAATGTACTTCCTGCTGGCTGTCTTCAGCGTCGGCATAGTCGTTTCGGTGGTATCGTGTGTCGTTTATGCGAGCAAATTCAAGCCCCAACCGAGCGATTCACCGTTACCGAGTCTCCCGGTTCTCGGTGCCGCGAGAGCTCGTGCAGCTGCCAGTCAATTGGCATCGGGTCGTAGACCCCGCGAATCCACGACCAACGCCCACGATTGGGTATGGCTCGGTCGCGCAACCCTCGAGAGAGCAGCTTGCGCGCCTCAACAGGTGAGCTGTTCGCTAAAAAGTGAAAAAAATAATCGAAAATACTTTTTCAACAAAATTGATCCCCGAAAATCTTTGAAATTGATCATTTGCACATGATTCATGTTGATCAAGGTATAGTCAGTGAGTAACTATCGTCACTATTGGTAACTATTTTAAAATCGTGTCACTATTGGTCACTATTTTAAAATCATGCCACTTTTCTCACTATTTTCGAAATTTGGTTACAGGGTTGCGAAATTTTTAATGAAAAAGTAATGCATTACTTTTTTAATGGTTAATGGTTAATGAAAATGCAAATACATTCAAAAAAAGTAATGTATTATTTGCGACCCTGCCCATTACAATGTAGTGTGTAATAGAACAAATCTCCATTACCCATTGCAATGTAATGTGTAATGGACAAAACTTTGATTGCAATTTTGGGAATGGAAAAATATAGATGAATAAATCATTGCAATTTTGCATTACATTTTATTGACTTAGGACTTAGATTTTCATGTACCTTAAATTCTAAAAAGCATCTATATTATGATTATATGAAGCATCTATATTATTATTGCAATGTAATGTGTAATGGACGAAATTTCGATTGCAATTTTGGGAATGAAAAAATATAGATAAATAAATTATTGCAAATTTTGCATTACATTTTATTAACTAAGGACTTAGATTTTCAGGTACCTTAAATTCTAAAGAGCATCTATAATATAGATGCTTTTTAGAATTATAATATAGATGCTTTTTAGAATTGAAGTTACCTGAAAATTTAAGTCTCAAGTCAATGAAATGTAATGCAAAATTGCACTAATTTATTCATCTATATTTTTTCATTCCCAAAATTTCAATTAAAGTTTTGTCCATTACACTTTACATTGCAATGGATAATAGATTTTTTTTTATTACACACTACATTGTAATGGGCAGGGTTGCAAATAATGCATTACTTTTTTTTAATGCATTTGCATTTTCATTAACCTTTAAATTTTCATGGACCAATAATAATATTTACATTAACCATTAAATTTCCATTTAAAAAAAGTAATGCATTATTTGCAACCCTGTTTGGTTGCTATTGTCACTATTTCAGAGCTCGAAAGTGGTTAGACTAGAGATGCCTATTAGAATAGGGGACAAATTTCGAAAAATCATCAGAATCAGATAAACCAAACGGTGATTTGAAGCTTCAACGATTACGAAGAGAATAAGCGCAGTCCATAGCCAAAATTTGAGTAGAAAAAAAATTACACCTAATTTAATGGACAGATTCAATTTTAGCCAAAATGCGAAAAAAAAATATTTTTATTTCTAAACCTTTTTTAAAAAATGTCAGCAGTTTAAAAATGACCGAAAAAAAAACAGAAAGGGGTATTTCCAAACCTTTTTTTTTAAATGACAGCAGTTTGAAAATGGCCGAAAAAACGGGAAAGGGTATGCCTTAAAAAAATTTGCAAAAATCGATGGTCAAAATTAAAAATCCGATTGAAGCTTCAACGATTACGAAGAGAATGAGCGCAGTATAGGACCAAAATTTTAAGTAGACAAAAAATTACACCTATTTTAGTGGACAGGGTCAATTTTGGCCAAAATGCAAAAAAAAATTTCTTTTTTTATTTTCAAACCTTATATCGATGTATTTTGTCTCCCTGAACACAAATCGATCAGTAGTTTTCTGAAAAAATCAAAATTTTTATGAATTTTCAACAAAAACATTGTTGCTCAATTTTAGCCCCATTCTGAAAAACCTCAAAATCGCGAAATTTAAAACGCTAATAACTTATTTAGCCGAAAAAGTCACTATTACGTGACTATTTCTATGAAAGACAAGTCACTATTCTACTATTTTTGATCCTCCGAAACGTTGTCAACCCTAATGTTTATCCATAATTCACTTTCTTCATCAAAAAGTATGGATATCAATTTTGACTATCCCATGAAGAATGCTTTGTGAAGTTTAAAAAAAAAATATTGAGTGACTCGGAGCGTTACATTTTTCAAAAAAATTTATAAAATATCGACTCATAGATCGATTTAAGAATTTAAAGGTTCCCAATAATTACTATTTTTTTTTTTTGTCAGGTCCGCGTGACAAACAATCCGTTGGCAGCTGAGGGCGAGGAGCATGATCCAACGACAGTGGAAATTGGCACGAGTTTCGACAATCCTAATCACATAGAATTGCCAACGTCAACGAGACCGTTGGGTTGGTCATCGAGCTCAGGGCCGATCGACACGACCACGTATTGCAAAAGGGACAAAGGACCACGAAGCTTCGTGGTGAAACAGTCAAAGGGACACCCGACAAAGGGTCACGGTGTCGCTGGTGCGACAGCTAACGCGACTCAGCGAAATGGGTACGGTTTTTTTTTAATTTTGTGCGAAAAAAGCGCAATCAAAATCTCAAAAGCGGATTGTAATTAATGAGTATCAACATAACACCCTCTGATTCTATAAATCTTCAGCCGATCACCTTTAAATTTTTAAAAAACATTTAAATTCACTATAAATATCATTTAAAGCTCACCATTGAATATTTATTTTCAATTTTAATTTTTTCCCTCAAGTACACAGCTTTGCCCGTAGAGAACAATATGTATGGGTCATTCCATGTCGAATCGATCAATAGTTGGAATCGACCCCTTTCATTTCTTATGAAATTTGGTCAAAAGTTATCCTTTATCATAAAACGAAGTTCTACCCAAGGAAAAAATTAATTTTTTTTTTCAAAATTTACGCAAAATTCGAAATATTACCATTTTTTCAAGTTTATTTTTTAAATATCTCGGAAAATATTAGAGTTACGAAAAAATCGTTTTGGGTTCGTCTTAAAGAGTATACTTAAAGGGCTACGAAAAAAAAATATTCCGAAAAAACATTTTGAAAATGATGAATTTGGAAAATTTGGAATTTTTAAAAATTGTGGAAGTCCACGATCAACATTAAATTTTTGGTTCCATTTTTTTTATATAATACCTTGTACTAATCTTAAAAGATCCTGAAATTTTTGAATTTTGGTAACAAACATTTTTTTACCTCTAAGTAAAGTTAAGCAATCATGTAATTTTGTAATTTTGAGCAGTCAAACTTACATGATTCCTCAACTTTACTTGACTTAGAAGTAAAAAAAATTTTTTTTTACCAAAATTCAAAAATTCATATTTTAGAAACAAAAAATAACACCTTTCTGAAAATTCCAGAATCTTTTAAAATCAGTACGAGGTATTCTATTAAAAAATTGAACCTAAAATTTAATGTCAATCGTGGATTTGCACGATTTTTAAAAATTCAAAATTCTCCAAATTCATCATTTTTCAAAGTTTTTGGTTCCATTTTTTTTATATTATACATTGTACTGATCTTAAAAGATCCTGAAATTATCGGAAAGGTATTTTTCTGTTTCAAAAATATAAATTTCTTTTACCAAAATTAAGTAAGTAAAGTTAAGCAATCATGTAATATTGTAATTGTAATTACACGATTGCTCAACTTTACTTAACTTTACTTGGGAGTAAAAAAAAAAATTTTTTTACTAAAATTCAAAAAGTCATCTTTTTGAAATAAAAAAAACACCTGAAAATTTCAGGATCTTTTTAGATCAGTACAAGGTAATATATAAAAAAAATTGAACCAGAAATATAATTTTGATCATGGATATTCATGATTTTGAAAAATTCAAAATTCTCCAAATTCATCGTTTTTCAACATTATTTTTCGGAATACATTTTTTTCATACCCTTAAGTATACTCTTTACAACAAACTCGGAACGATTTTTTTGTACCTGTAGAAGTTTTCGAGATAAAAAAAAACTTGGAAAATAGAAAAAAAAATTTGAAATTTGCATAACTTTCGAAACAATTTTTTTTTTTATTCTCGTCTTTTGGTGGAACTTCGTTTTATGATGAAAGAAAACTTCTGACAAAATTTTATCGAAATTGAAAGGGGTCGATTGCAACTATTGGTCGATTTGACACGAAACGACCCGTATAAAATTACATGAGAACTGCTTGGATGAAGAAATTTAAAAAAAAAATCGTTGCACAGTAACGATGAGGCATCGGACGTTCCGCCGCCTCTTCCACCTCACGGAATACCCGGGGTTTCGTCAATGGTGACAACGGAAACGAACAACGGCAACGAGGATTACAAACCGCCGGTACCACCGCACAGAAATACGGGTGTAACGGTCAGAGCGCCGGAAACACCGAAGAAACATCATCACAGAGCATCGAGCGGAAGTCATCATGGTAATCATCGTCATATCAAGCATCATCACCATCATCATCATCACGCCAAGAATCATGGGAAAATAAAGCAACCACCAACGATCGCAGTACCTACCTTACCGTCTGTCGATATCGACAACGATCGTGATTTCGTGCAATTGCGAAATCCACAGGATGACAAAACGACGAGGGACGATAAAACCCGAGAGATCAAGAGAGCCACGATTATCGGCAATCCAATGTTCTCATCGTCCTCGTCGTCGTCATCGTCGTCGTCGTCGTCGAGTAACGAGACCGAGGAGCCTGTCGCATTGGATGATCTCAATCTAGGCATGGATTACAATCAGATTATGCAGTATTTTGATAATCTGAAGGAGTCGAACGCCTAGAGCATCTCGACGTCGTTCGATTGTGCGCGATTCGGTTGATCAATTGAGAGAAACAACAAAAACAACAACAACAAAAAATAAATTGCAACTCGGTGACACAGACAAAAAAAAAATCCCATCCACGGTTCCCGACGAAAAGAAAAAAAAAATGGTAAAAAAAAAGGACTCTCAAAATTCTTCCCGGGACAATTTCATCGCTCGACATATATGAACGACGTCGAGAGAGCCCCAAATTTTTCGAAAGGAGATCATGCGATCGCGACGCGCGATAAGTCTCTCGCGACGAAACGACGAGAAACGAGAAAAACTTCCTAAAAGTCGTCCCTCTCTTCCTTGTCGAATTTCCGGCGGAACAGGGAGAGAAAAATTTCCACGAAAATTGTCCAAAAAGGAAAAAACCATTTTCCATTTTGGTCAATCATACATAAATTAATTTTTATGTATATTCTTGCCGAGAGTCGTGGTTAGCTCTACCTAAAACAAAAATTATATATATACATGACGGATGTATGGGCTTTCTCGAGTTTACTCGATGAACGATCGAAACTCTCCCGAATTTAATTCATATCGAGCTGAATAGCACTCTTGATTTTTTTTTTCATCTCTCTTTTTGGGAATACTCATTTTTTCGAAAAACAAACACGCAAAAATTTGAGAATGGTCGATGGTCCGGAATTTCATTCCAGAATCCCCGGATTGGAAATTTTTATACAGAATTTAGGTTTTCTGAGAATCGAGTTTTCAGATTTCAGTGTCTTTGTTTCAGGAAAAAAAACATCTTGAAAAAAATTGTCAATTCGATTTGGGGGAGTCAGAGTCAAACGTTAGTCAAGTTGACTCGGAATGGTCCATATATATTTATTCTAGTCAGCTTCCTAGCAGCACTTAACTTTATGCGAATGTCAACGACTTTAACCCTTCACTGGTAACGATCCAACAGTGCTGTATATTATTTAAATATATTTATGCGAAACGTGTGGCTGTGCATTAAATAATGCATTTGTGTAAATTCTGTCGTTCGCACACAATAATATGGGAGATTAAAATTTTTCTTGTCCATAATGGACAAATCGTTGAGAAGCGATAAAACGAAGAAGAGGGGGGGAACTAATGTATCGAAATTTAGGTTTGATCTGATTCCCGCTATTTTCCATTCATTCATATAAATTATAACGATAAATAATACATAGAAGGAAAATATTTACACTGCAACCTCGATAATCGGTACCTCGATCGTTGCAATTGCCGCGTAGTGGGGGAAGCGCCAAGCCAATCGCGTCAGGCCGCCGTCAGCCACCAGCGGCGCAGAGACGGTTCTTTGCATGGTGCGCAACCCCACTTCTTGCGAGAGCCGGTCCCGACGGATTCCGATTATCGAGGTCGCAGTGTAAACAAAAAATGTATCGATTCGAGGTGTTCACAAAACGAGTCCTCAATAGTCGATGTTTCGACCCCCATATCCTGTCTCTAACTGCCTCAAATGATCGTGAAATTTTCCTGTTTGCGAAGTAGAGCTGTAAATGTGTTCTCGTTGGGGAAAAACAGAAAAAGAGTTTGGTTGAGAATGTGGAAAAAAAAATTTCCATCGAAAGAATGTGGGCTTTCAAGGGCGCTTTTGTGATGATTGGAACTCCGAATGAAAGATATAGAAAGAGAGAGAAAAAACATAATCATGGAAACCCGTAGCTTTTTTTACGAACGAAACGACGAACGAGGACCCCCTTAAAAATTCCTGGGATCAGATTTAAATAATAATGATGATTATATATTTAAAAACGATACTCGCTCTTGCAAGCTTTGCCGGTGAAAAATCATATCTACGATAAAATGACAATAGCGCGATGAATAACGAAGCCGTCGAATCAGCCGTGAGAGATGAGGGTGAGAATGAGGAGAGAGAAGAGAGGAGAAGAAAAATGACGTTTCAAAATTACTCTTATATCAAGTAGCGTCAAAAAAAGTAATATATAGGAGGAGTTCTTTTTCAACCGAGCCACTTTTTTTTCACCCTCTCCAATTTTTTTCAAAATCTGCCAGTTTGAATTATTAGTCAAAAGGAACGTCTGTGATTTTTTTTAGATTTTTTTGGGCGTCCGTTCAAGATTTTCAATTTTTCATTACGAACACTGTATCTCAAAAAATATTCATCGAACAAAAAAAAACATAAGAATAAAAACTTATTTATTTTCTCCGCTTTATCGAAAAAAATTCAAATCATAATATTTCTGCATTGAGAAAATGGAAATTTGGCAAAAAAATGAGAATAATTTTTTTTTAAACCTAATAACACACTTTCGATTTCGGTACAATTTTTACAGGATATCTGTCATTGGGTGAAGAGTCTGCGAAAAAATATTCAAAATGGCACCTGCAAGAGTTACGATGGAAAAAAATAAAAACCCTGCAAAATGTCATAACCGCATAAAGATTTGGCAGGTTTTTTTTTTTCATGTCTGTCATTGGGTAAAAGGTCTGCGAAAACAATTTCAGAATGGCACCTGCAATGGTTACGATGAAAAAAAAATAAAAACTCTGCGAAATCTTATAACCGCATTTAGATTTCGCAGGGTTTTTTTTTTTTTTCATCGTAACCATTGCAGGTGCCATTCTGAAATATTTTTCGCAGACTCTTTATCCAATGACAGACATCCTGTAAAATTTGTACCGAAATTGAAAGTGTATTATTAGGTTTAAAAAAATTTTATTCTCATTTTTTTGCCAAATTTCCATTTTCTCAATGCAGAAAAATTATGATTTAATTTTTATTCGATAAAGTGGAAAAAATAAAAAAGTTTTTATTCTTATGGTTTTTTTTCGTTTGATGAATATTTTTTGAGACACAGTGTTCGTAATGAGAATTTGAAAATCCTGAACGGACGTCTAAAAAAATCTAAAAAAAATCATAGACGTTCCTGTTGACTAATATTTCAAACTGGCAGATTTTGAAAAAAATTTGAGAGAGTGAAAAAAAAGTGGCCCGGTTGAAAAAGAACTACTCATATTGGAGATATAAATGCGCGGATGTCGAAACGGAAATCAATAATTTTTATTTTTCGTCCCTTTTCAGGAATCAATTTTGTATGGGTCTGAATCGAAGATCCCAAAATTTTCGTTCGAACTAAAATTTTTCAAAAAAAATTTGAACAGCGCTCGAAGCGATTTACCTTCTCAAATTTGTGGTGACATATTTTTTAAAACTTTGCATAAATTTTATTTTGCCTCGTATTACTAAAAGCTTCACGTGAAAACTGAAGAATATTCGAAAACATTTATTTTACTTTGTAAACGAAATTTTAAAAACTTTTTTTAAAATGGTAAATAACGTCGCACTTCTCTCGAATTTCGATTGGAATCGCGCAAAATGAAAGTAAAGATAAAAATAGATGAAAAAAATATACTAAGAAAATTACACACAGATCAAGCTTCGCGTATCTACAAATGATCATTTTCAAATAATAATTACAGGATTTTCATTTGAGACTTGTACAAAAATAAATTGCCAAGAAAGAGCGAAAATTAAAAAAATTGATTCATTGCACGACATCCTGATAAACACTCTGATATATTGTATCGTAAATATATATAATATATAGTCGTCAATGAACATCGTATATTTTCTACTGTCAGCTAAGATGCTACGATATCGTAATTATGTTTAAAAGTGGCAGCGCGATTGAAATACCAGTCCAGGGTTAAAGGAACAGCTCGGTGTCGGTTCTAAAAGCGATTGTCGAATTTTCTTACGCCATGATATACAAAATGCCATCTCAATGCTTACAAAAAAAATGTTACATCGATAAAATTTATCGACTCGACATGGAAGAGAAAAGAACGAAGAAATCGACTCGCATATCCGAGACACCGAGTTTCGTTTCGTAAAGATAATTTATTCGATTGACCGCTCGTCGTCATCAAGTTTGTAAATTTTACTTTGTAAGATTTTGTACATATATTATAGTTACGCGAATAGTACAAGATAATACCTATTACGTATTAGTGATTGTAAATGTATAATCAGCGCATGCGCGCAAAGTAAGGGAAAGTAAGAAAGAAGCAAAAACGTGAAGAATCTCTCGTGTCTCGATTGGCGATTTGTCCTTAAATTTTATGAATGAGCTATGGAGACCTACATTATCGACACAAAGTTTCCGGACGAAACTTCAAAAAAGGTCTGGCACGTTTTTTTATGCCATTTCGCCGGAAGTCAACGTAGACTGATTTAACAAGTGGCATTTTAAAGGGGAAGAATTTGGCTTCGTTTCCTCATTTTTTAATTATTTGTACAATTTGTTTTTAGATTTGGACTCTATTTTGGAAACCGCTGTTTTTCGCCTTTTTACCGCTTTCTTCAGGTGCACCCATCTTCTAGAGGAATTTTTTTTATACACTTGTACGATTGGATTCATAAAGAGGGAAGTTGAAGCTTCAATGTCCTTTTTTTTTCTTGAGCGATTTTTTTTCCCAAAGTTATTCTGGTTTTTGTGAAAAAAGAGGAAATTTAAAAAATCCCGTATAACATGAAAACAGAGAGGATTCATGAAAAACTTCAAGAGAGCAAAAAGTTGCGTCTGTTTTTGTTGAGAGCAGAGGAATATTTTCAGATTTTTTGCCCCAAAATTTTGTTTTTCTCATTTTCTGGGTCGGAGCTCAGATCATTTAATTACCATAACTCGAGAACTATGGGATTATTGTCAAAATTCCAAGAGGGAAAAATACCATTTTCAACACATTGGAATTTTTACAAGCTTTTATTTAGTTTCGTTTTTAGAATTTACAAATTTTTTATATTTTTTTTCAAAGAATTATGCGAAACTAGATATAAATTACTAAACTGGTTATTTAACATCATAAATGCTAAAAAGTAAAAAAATAAATAAACGATTTTTTTTAACAAGCTTTTCATTAGTTGTTAATAAAAAATAACTAAAAAGTTGAAAATAATTTTATTCCGATTGGAAATAAGTTTTCAAATAAAAACGTGTTACATTTTAACAGAAGAGTAAAAAAAAAGAGGGTGTAAACCGCTTTTATTTGAAAAGTTATTTCCAATCGGAATAAAATTATTTTCAACTTTTTAGTTATTTTTTATTAACAACTAATAAAAGCTTGCTTTTGAAAAAAAAAAATTTCGTTTATTTTTTTTCAAATTTTCTCTCCCTGATTTTTTTTCCAACCTCAACATGAGAAAACAAAATTTTTGATAAAAAAATCTGAAAAATTCCTCTGAACTCAACAAAAGCAGACGCAGCTTTTTGCTTTCCTGAAGTTTTTCATGAATCCTCTTTGTTTTCGTGTTAGAGTCCAAATCTAAACAATTTGTAAAAATAATTAAAAAATCAGGAAATGAAGCCAAATGTTTCCCTTTTAAAATGCCGCTTGTTAAATAAGTCTACGTTGACTTCCGGCGAAATGGCATAAAAAAACGTTCCAGACCTTTTTTGAAGTTTTGTCCGGAAACTGTCAAGCTTTCGATTTGCACGAAAATCTGCGATTTTTTTTTGTTTCAACACGAATAACCTCGTCGCGTCGAAAATGCATTGTTGTTTCTCGCAATATTAGTAAATATTGTATCGCGTCGCAGCGCGCTCGTTTAAGAATAATCTTGCGATAAATATTGGCAATTTCCACATTGATCTCTTCCACAATGCGAGGATAGCAAGGTTCAACGACGCCTCGAGGTTTTTCGAAATGCAAGAATGATTCGATGAAAGATATATAGACGCTCGAAAGAAAATGGGCAAAAAAAGCGTCGGAGTAAAAGAATAGGGGTAAAATAAGAATTTGACACTGATGTAAGTTATCCTCGTTTCGATATTACATCGATTAAGGTAGTCCTTGCAGTCAGGCACATCGAGTGAGTTACTTGAGATTTCGAAAAATTTTGTACACGTTCAACCTTCAGTGGTCACACTGGGTCAAAATGGACCCACGACTACGTTTCTTTTTTCTTTATTAATTTTTTTGAATACAGTCATTCGATTTTTTATAAACTAATTTTTGATACATCAACTAGAATGTTTGAAGGATGTTCTGTAATTTTTTTGGATTTTTCCGACCAATAGTTTGTCTACAATACTTGTTCAAAAATGGACAAGGTCAAATCTACCCAGATAAGTATGACCTTGGAGGGTTAATGACAGTAAAATAACTCGGTTTTCCGGTTATAATTCATATGAGTAAAAAATATACGCAGAAAGTATGATTGTAATGTAAATGTTTTTTGTTTTTGAATGAATGAAAAAAGAAAAAATGAAAATTGAAGAAGTCGTGTTCTGAAACACTGAAATAAGTTGAAATTACAAAAGTCAAAAATGTTTAATGTTTGATTAAATTTTATAAAATTCATATTCATATAAGTGGGACTTATGCGGAAAATGGAGGTGTAATGTAGAATTTTTATTTTATTTCAAGGAAAAGTGGTAAAAGTTGAAATAATGGAAAAAAAGTCGAAGTGTGTAAAAATTTTTTTTGATAAATCTCAGTCTTTCATTGACTCGAATGTCTCGCAAGGAATACTTTAATGAGGAAACAGCGGTAAGAAGAAACTAAGCATATAGAACGTAAGAATCTATGTAGGCTTTTATGGGATACGTTTCGTAAGTACCTTTATCCGTAAGTTACGTGTTTAGCGCGACGTGTAGGATATAACGTTTAGCGGAGTATATATGGGGCATTCCATGTCAAATCAACCACTTTTGAACCCGACCCCTTTCGATTTGGCTGAAATTTGTTTTTCCTTCTCTACCCCATTAAAGACATTTTTCAGGAATTTTTCAAATTTTCTTACCCAACCCAAAAAAGGCTTTTTTTCAAATAGCTATAACTTCTTCAAAAATTGACTGATTGGGACGTTTTTTTCAAAATTTTTGTCTTCAAACGTACTTTCCGAAAAAAATACAAAAAAAATTTAAGATATTAAAATCTATGACATTTTTCACTTTTTCGAGAAAAATAATCTTTTTCTCAAAGTTCCCCATTGTTAATTTTTTTTTTCACTAAAAAAAAACTTTGATCAATTCTGGAAAAAATCCCGCCCAACATGGAATGGGGTCGACATTTATTTCTATTTTGTTGTATCGCTCTGGAAATTTTGTAGGATTTATAAAGGACCTCAGAGTTTGAAAAATTCAGAAGAAAAAAAAATTGAAAGTGGTAATCCTCGAAAAAATTTTGATTTTCTTTCAAAACAGTGAAAAAAAATATAAGGAAATGTCAGCCCACTCTATATTGAGCGGCATTTTTTCCGTAATTGATCAAAGTATTTTCTGAGTAAAAAAAAAATTGCAAATGGCCAACTTCGAGAAAAAGATGATTATTCTCGAAAAAGTGAAAAATTTCATATAGCTATTTGAAAGAAAA
Source organism: Alloplasta piceator (assembly GCA_946863875.1). Taxonomy (NCBI): domain Eukaryota; kingdom Metazoa; phylum Arthropoda; class Insecta; order Hymenoptera; family Ichneumonidae; genus Alloplasta; species Alloplasta piceator. The sequence continues at coordinate 15,422,696 of OX333072.1, forward strand.
AAGTATTTTTTGGGTTGGGTAAACAAATTTGAAAATTTTCTGAAAAATATTTTTAATGGGGTAGAAAAGGACACACAAATTTCAGCGAAATCGAAAGAGGTAGGGTTCAAGAGTGGTCGATTTGACATGGAATGACCCATATATATCGTAGTTGAAAAGGAGAAAAACCATTGTAAACGGGACTGAAGATTTCTGATGCGATTATAACGAATAAGAGAAGAAAAAATCGCGAAAGTGGGTCGAGCAAAGAGGCGAGGAGTGTTCGAGCGAGAAATATCATTGCAGCTAATTTTTGCAAAAATACCGAAAGAAAAAAAAACTCAAAATACAATTGAGCAATTATTTTTCTTTCGTAATAATCAATATTTTACCCGCATTTTGAATGATTTTTTTTCTTCTCGAACACCGTTCGTCCCTGATCGAATTTTATCGACGTTACAGGCAGATCGAGGGGCCGAAAAAAATCGATCTCTATCATTAAAAAAAAAAAAAAAAAAAAACCGCTAATCTCCACAAACACACGCCCCTCTTGCCACCAAACATTCTAGTCCAATACTTACAATTTAGATTTAAAACGTTAATACATGTAGCCAGAGACTGCGGGATGGTAAGCTAAAAAGAAAACATGTTGAAAGAAAAAAAAGTGATAGAAAAAAAAATTTCCGTACTTTTGTTTGTCGAAGAAAAAAAACATATTTTACTCGTGACGAAAAATTCGGCCACGATGGAAATACTTGATTTTGACAAATCCTCGTTTTATCGTAATTCGAAAACTGAGCTGATTTTTTTTGACCCCCATTCCCTCGCGTTAGTGATAATTGTCATAAAAAAAAAACAGTGAAATCCTCACCCTTAAAACCCGCTCAATGTTATTCAAAGTTCTATGCAAGCCGAATATGACGAAGAAATAAAAAAAAATAAAAAACTATAATTTCCACGACCATCTCCCGGGCTCGTTAAGGAAAATTTTCGCTTAATTAAGGGATATACACGTCTCGTCTCCTACCTCGTTGTAGCATGTATACCTCGCTAATATCACTCTCTCTCTCTCTCTCTCTCCAACGTATATAAATCATTCAATGGCAAAGAAAAAAAACATTTTTTTTCCTCCCAAAATGAGCCTCACAATCCTTGCCTTCCTTCGTATAAAAAACAAAAAAAAGACAAAAATACTCCACCAATTGCGCGTTGATATTTGTCGCAACGATATTTTTTCTACCTTTTGCCCCCCCCCCCCCCCCCCCCAACTTTGTTACAAATGAAAAAAAAAATCCTGACCCCTCATCGAGATTCTCCGATCTGAAGGAGTTGCTCCTTTTCACGTTGCAAATCGTATCGAAAATCGTCCGGAATTGGCAAAAAAAAATTCAAAATTCAACAAATTTGTTTTGTTTCAAATTTTTGATACGATTTTTTTTTACTAAGAAATAAAAGATCTTTTTTTCGACTTTTTTTTTTGGGGCACCTCCTCGAAGACGCTGAATCGTCATTTGAAATCGCGATTCGATGTATCACTCGCTCCATTTATCAACGCGATTGAAAAATGAGGAATAAATTATATATTAAAAAAAAAATATATATATATATATATAAGTATATCATAAACGCGCGATCGAGACGATTTGCGAACGAGGAAATATTATATCATACTCCGAATCATTTGATTGTATACCCTCGTAAATGTTCGGGGAAAAAAAAAATATGAACGAAGGCTAAACAAAATTATGTTCGTAGAATTTCATTAGAATTGAAGAAAAAAAATATGCTTGGAAAAAAAATTGTACGCGTCCATAAACGTGTGGAACCGAAACGACAAAAAAAAAATGCTTGCGAGGCAAATTTTGAAAAACGAAGGAGATGGGAATTTTACGAATAATCATTCCGCCGATGCAATGTCATTCAACGCACATTACGTCACAAAAGTGTAACGAAGATCGGAGAAGTGTGAAGAAGAAAAAAAAATGCGAAGCAAGATTTAACGGGTATATGTTTTAATATCGCCAGACGAAAATTTCGACGCTAGTGAAAAAACAAAGATTTTCCTTTTTTTCTCGTTAAATCATCGTTCGAGAAATTATCGGATCACCAAATCGTCACAAACCCTTCTCTAATACGCGCTGCATAAGTATTAAGATACGACTGTCGCCTACTGAATGTACAATATGTAGTATTTACCTGTTGTTACCACCAAACCGTCATCAAAGATATTTAAAAAGAAGAAAAAAAAATATTGTAATTGTAACATATACTCGATTGTCTTTTATTTTCTTTCGCATAAAATTCCATCTTTATCGTTCCTCACATTTTTGAGGGTCCTTCCCGTTATTGTGACGAGTAAAATCCTGAATTCGTTCGATCTAAATCAATTTTCATTTGATTTTACGAAATGGAATTTAATTTTTCTCTTTTCAAAGCATTAAGGGGGGAAAAGGGTCAGAAAATCGATTTTTTTTCTGGTATGACAACTTAAAAGAAATATTGTCAGAAAATTTGAAGTCATTAGGAGCAAAACTTTTCGAGTTACAGACAATTGAGTTTATAAAAAAGTTATTGAGGCGCAACCATATGGCCAAAGTCAGAGCTGGGCAGTACTTGAAAGTACTCGGTACTTCCAAGTACAAAGTACTTAAAAAGTACTTCAAGTATTGTACTTACATTTTTCAAGTACTTCCTGTACTTGAAAATTTCAAGTACTTTTCTGTATTTGAAGTACTTTTTTCAAGTACAAGTATCAAGTACTTTTGAATATGCCTTGCTGATGGTTGCATGTGCAATGCCTTTGAATATGGGTCATTCCATGTCAAATCGACCAATATTTGGAATCGACCCCTTTCAATTTCGATGAAATTTGGTCAGAAGTTTTCGTTATTAACAAAACGAAGTTCTACCAAAGGAAATAAATTTATTTTTGTGCGAAGTTATCAAAAATTAAAAATTTCACAATTTTTCAAATCTTTCAAGTTTATTTTTTAAATATCTCGGAAACTATTATACAATGAAAAATCGTTCTCAATTCGTCTTAAAGAGTATATTTGGAGCTAAGAAAAAAAAATATTTCGAAAAAAAATGTTGGAAAATGATGAATTGAGAGAATTTTGAATTCTTAAAAATCGTAAAAATTCAAGTTGCCCATTAAAATTTTGATTCAATTTTTTTTTATATAATACCTTATACTAATTTTAAAAGATCCTCAAATTTTCAGAGAGGTGGTTTTTGTTTTTTCATAAATATGAATGTTTGAATTTTTTAAATTGGTGTAAATCTACGATTAACATTAAATTTTTTGTTAATTTTTTTTTATACAAGCTTGGATTGATCTTGAAAGATCCTGAAAGTTTCGGGATGGTGATGTTTTGTTTCAAAAATTTAAAAACCCTGAAATTTCCAAGATATTTTTTTTGTTTTAAAAATATAAACTTTTGAATTTTGGTAAAAAAAAAATTTCTTTTCACAAAATTACAAAATTTATTAATAACGAAAACTTCTGACCAAATTTTATCGAAATTGAAAGTGGTCGATTCCAACTCTTGGTCGATTTGAAATGGAATGACCCAAGTACCAGAATTTACGAGACTTACCCGAAAACTTGAAAAGTACTTGATACTTGGTACTTGATTTTTTCAAGTACCTACGGTATTTTGTACTTGATACTTGAAGTACTTTCAAGTACTTTGCCCAACTCTGGCCAAGATTATCAAATAAATAAAAAGGAGTGTGTCGGTCATGCGGCAGCTGCAGGCGAGTTGCTTTATGGAGCTGGAATCGACGATTCTAAGTAAGTTAGAAAAAAAAATTTCTCTTTCATGTATCAAACTTTAATCGCGTTTTTCTCAAAACTTTTTTTTTAAGTCGGTAGTCAAAATTTCTCGAAAACCTTTGGACCCATTTCACCTAAGCTTTGCACACTTCTTTTGCATACTAAATACTCTGTTCTGAACGGAGGATTTTTTTTTTTTCAATTGAACAAAATGAGCAATTTTTGGCAAAAATCAGAGTTTTTTGATCGCGCCTTTACCAAAAATTTAAAAATGACTATTTTGTTAATTCCTTCGTTCAAATCCAAGATAAACTTATGTACTAAAGAAATATTTTTGATTTTTCAATTTCAGATGAAACAATCATGAGTTATCCTGACTACCGCATGGAAACTTTTTTTTGAGGTGACTCGGTTCTCACCACTGCCACTGGCTTATTTTTCAATATTTTTTTTATGAAAATTTAGCAGAATATTCTTAGAATAATGCTTAATAATGTAAAATTTTGTTTAAAATATTAATAAATAAGCTACTCTGAACAAAAAATCACAAAAATATGCTTTTTTTTGTATCTCAGACCCTTTTCCCCCTTAAGGTACTAGTCTACTTTCGAAGGCAAAAAAAGCAACAAAAAAAAATCTCAGCTCCTTTATCAGATATGACGATAAAACTGTTATTATAACATTGTTTCATCCTTCGAAAGTACAAAACAAAAATTTATTTTTCATTTTGATTCTTTGAATAATTTATAGAAGGTGCCAAAGTCGAAAATGTCTTGATGGCCGACAGTTAATCTCAGGATTGACAAGTCTGATACAAAAAAAATAAAAAAGCATTTTAAAGAGAAAAATTTCTCACACAACAATTTACCACCACCGTTAATGAAAAATCGATAAAAAAAATTGAGGATGTTTGAAATAAATTGTGAAAAATTCATCTTTTCATTTTCATTTCAAACATCAATTTTTTTTTTTAGTCGATTTTTCATTGACGATTGTGAATTGTTGTGTAAGAAACCTTCCTCTTTAGAATGTTTTTTTTTTTCACACTTGCCAATCCTGAAATTAACTGTCGGTCATGGGACAAGACATTTTCGACTTTGGCACCTTCTGTACATTATTCAAACAATGAAAATGAAAAATAAATTTTTTTTTGTACTCTCGAAGGATGAAACAATGTTGTAATAAAATTAAAGGAGCTGAGAAAAAAAATCTTAAAATTTTCCTTTTTTTTTTGCCTTCTAAATTAGACTATTACCAAATCATGGGAAAAAACCGGCAGATCAAAATATAAAAACTATCCATCAATTGTTACTTTCTCGTTAAGAAGTTTTGCGGATGGAAAAAAAAATATGAGCAATTTTTCAATTAGCACAGTTTTTTCGTAATTTCTCTATGAAGTCTAAACTTTAAAAAATCTAGATTTATCAATCAGTTCTCGGAAGATCAGAAAAAAATGTCTAAAATTTCTTCGTTAATGATCATCTTTCGATTTATTATTTACAGGAACAAAAAAAATGATTCGTACAACGCAGCGTGGAAATTATCGATATTTGCCGAACCAAACTTTGTCCTTCGGCGATATCCAATTGTGACAACCACCGAGATTATTTTGTATAATGTACTTCCATGTCCAGGGATTGACATTATCGTTTTCCAACTTAGCCTCCTTTCGTCTGATTTCCTCGAGCTCTGAGTTCGTCAAAGCCATAGCTTTGAATGGCAATTTCGCCGCAATGTCCTTCAACACTCGCTCAACATCGAACCATTCGCAATGACCGCCAACTTCGACTATAACTCTATTAGCTTTGATCGGTGTGACGTAATGATCAATCGCAGCTTTACCTCCACCCATTCGCTGTCCCTGACCCTGAAGAATGAGAAATAATAAAAAATTAACAACGATGAAGGTTGGAATGAGACACAAATATTTTTTCTTTTTCAAATTGAATTCATCTGTTACACAGCGCCAGAGTTGCCAAAATTATAATGTAAAAATAATGCATTATTTATTCTAGAAATAATGAAAATACTACGAGAGAAACATTAAGCATTATTTTTGTAATGAAAAATGTGAAACCTAACGATTATCCATTAAATTAATAATGAATAATGCAAAAAACGTAACATTATTCATTACAACAGTAATGGATAATGCTCAACGCTGCCATTGTCCATTATTACAGTAATGGGTAATTCAAAGTAGAAACAAATTTTCATTACCATAGTAATGAATGGTACAAAACCGAAGAATAATGGATTACTTTAAGTGGTGCATTACATTGCGCAATACATTGCTTTGAGTAATGCATTACATTGAGCAATGCATTACTTTTAGTAACACATTACATCGAGCAGTGCATTACTTCAAATAACGCATTACATCAACAAATAATGTATTACTTTAAGTTATGGTTTAAAGGAATAAAAATAATTTCTGTATGTAGAGAGCAATGTCAATGAAATCCTCCTTTTCGTATGATTTATTATAATCATAATGCATAAGAAAGATACATCTCAGACTGTATGTGTTATTCCCTCAAATTTTTTACAGGGTAATTCGTTTGTTTAGATTTCTCTCTATGGAAATTCGTTTGTTTAGATTCCTAATTTTTTACTTCGAATATATAATTCGGTACTTTGTTTTGTTTTGTTTTATTTGTTAGATCAGATTTGAACCGACAGCATCTTTTTCTTTTTTATCTTTGACCGGAAATTGTCAAGAGAATAATAATTCCTGTACATATACGATTGTTTACTTTTTTTTACTCTCGAATAATTTAATGTATTTTTTATTTATTTGTGAATCAACCAAAAGAAAAAATCATCTTCCACTTGTGCATTTTTTTATTCGTTAGATCAAAGGGAAATGCGCAGCATATATGTATTTTATTCTCTTTCGACTCAAATTTTCAATTCTAATTTCGAATTTCAAAACGGGGATTTTTAGTTCCGTTGACATTCCGATGTTTAAATTTTTGGATTTTTTTACTTAAAAAAATTTCATACCCATACCATCGAGTCCCTGAACCGGTTTCATCGATCTATATTTTCCGCTTTCGTAAATGAAAGGAAGATTTTGTCGCATTGTCCTATTGCACTACGAATGCATTAAACATTTTTATTCCGAATAATGCATTGTTCAAAATATTCAGTATTATAGTAATGAAAAATTAACGCTACTTTGCAATATCTATTACTTTAACAATGGATAATGGGACATTTTTGCATTACTCATTATTTCAGTAATGAGTAATGTAACTCTTTCCACATTATCCATTACTTCAGCAACGGATAATGTAATGCTTTTCCAAGTACCCATTAATAACGTAATGCATAAGTTTCATTTTTACATTTTCCAGTACTAATTTGAAGATTTGAGCATTTGAGTATAGTGAAAATAAATTCCTAAGCTTGAGAGCATTTTTGACCTCAATGACGCAGATTTGTCCAATCGTACCAAATTACGTCATCGATGTGGAAATTTCATGAATACTTTACTTTTTTTGTAACTGGCTGCCACGGAGGATCGACTCTCCAAACTCCAAATACCTTCGTTGTATCTACTGCTCTCGTAAGAGTGTTACGAACCATCTCAAAGTGTCCAAACTTGAGTCTTCCGCCTCCAAGAGCCTAAAAAAAATGTCATTCTTTATTTCCATTAAAAAAAAATTCCCCATAAATGCAGTACAAATTCTCCATCTCTTTTGAGCTTTCAATTAATTAATTATCATCGTTATTTATATAAGAAAATAATGAAATGAAACATAGATTAAATGACTTTTCTACGGATGCAAAAAATTCCAGTTGTTTTTCTTTGTATTAACATCCGTTCCTCAATATTGGAGTAAACATAAGAGAAATTGGTATTGAAAGATATGAATATTGCATTTTACGATTCTTGACCAAATACTGACATTTAATTTTACATTAATTTCAGATTTCTTTTATGTTCCAACCGAAAGTAATTTGCTGAAAAGAACACTGCTGGGAATAAATTGCAATGATGCAAATCAAAATAAATGTTCGTGGATTTGCCAGAAGGAAAAAAAGCATAATCGTAATTACTATGATGCCAAATTGCCGATGAATAAAAGTAGTGTGCAATTCCTCGGGTCCACGCATGTATCTCAATCTTTTTTGCATCTTGAAAGGTCTTAAGGTTGGTGGATACTGAGGCACTCTTTCGACAACCCTGAGTCTGTTGCGATCAGGAAATTCAATTTCTACAAAAAAAAACAATAGGCTTATTGCAAAATCGGCGTTTCCTTGGAAGAAAAATGAATCCTCGTTCTTACCCTCGTACTTGGGTGGTGGAGGGAAATTCTTCAATCCCGCTGTCTGTCCAATATTCATCATAACGTTGCCGGCTTTGATGAAAAAATATAAGCATATAACAATGAATAGACCTGATAAATATAACCTCAAAAAGGGAAATCCGTTATTTGAGTGATTATTTACCTGGCAATAGAGCGCGTAAAGTACACAATCGGACAAACATTTTGAATTTTTTCAAATACAATTTGTATTAATTCACCACATTAATCGTATCGCAGAATTGATTTTTTGTTTGGGAGTAAAAACAAGAAAATTATCGTCCAGGCGCTGCTGAAGTCCTCGAAAGCGTTTTATGGGAAGCAGATAGTGGCGCCATATTAGCACGGCCAAGCGGAGAAAATGTGCGATGTGGGAATTTTCAAGTTCGATTGGTTATATACGAAACAACTGTATTTTCATGATCAGCGATGAATTGAAATGTATTATTTTTATCATTTATGTATTGTAGGCTTCTGTATACATATCAGACCAATTAAAAAAAAGCTACTATTTTTTGTTTTTCGAAACAACATATTAAATACTTTTGGGGAGGTGAAAAATGATGCCTGTTCAAAGCAGAGCTCTTAATATAAATATTTCGATATATTTTTCATCGCAAATTGCTATTTCCAATTTAAATATAACACAGGAATGAAAATTTGCAAAGTTTGAAATTTTATATCTCGGCTTCAAGTCAATGTACTAAAATTAACCATACATATTCTTGTAAAGAATTGATTCTTCAAAAAAGATGGTCAAACTTTAAAATCTGCAAAAAATTGAAAAATTGTAGGAATCAGATGAACCAAACTGGGTTTTGAAGCTCTAACGATAGCAAATAGAATGAGCTCAAATTGAATCCAAAATGTTATGTAGAACAATAAGAACAGTCATTTTAATGAACAAATTCAACTTAGCCAAAATACAAAAAAAAAATGTATGAAAATCAAAAAATGCAGTTATCGAAATCTTGAGGGTCTTTTAAAGAAAGCCTAATCTTTTAATAAAATCGCCTAATTGAGAGAAAAGTGACAATTAGTATTAAAAAAACAAAAAATTGAAAAAATCCATCGACGATCATCGAAACATAAAAAAAATATATTTTAAATCACCTGTAAGCCCGAAAAAGCGACATCCGTATAATCAAACGGACGAATGTCTCTCGCGAATGATTTTACATTTTTTACGCGATTTTTTTTAGCATTGCCAGCCGCCGTTTGCGGTGGGACATATACCAGTATTTTTTAAACGCGATCGTTTGGGGTTGAATCAACATACTTTTTCAAAAATGACTCGACCATTTAATCGCGAAATTAAAAACAGGAATAGTCATATACCGCGCGGTGACTTTCCCCCATAATTAAATTCGAACAAATTCAAATCACGGATGTGGCGACGTGGCTCATTGTGCATAGTGACTGCGTGTTTACATAGTTTTCATAGTGACGATCTATCCTCGAATTGATATACATGCGATCATTCGAAAGTAAATCGCCACTATTGTCAGTGACGTTGTTCCCACGATGATCTGAAAATAAACGTTGCTCAAAGATCTTTGCATCTATTTTTAGAAAATCCAGGAAAACTAATATTTGTACTGTATTGCTCAAAGGAGAAGAAATCTTTGAGCAGCGTCGAAATTCGCACAAATCCGGGCTCGAGGCAGCCGGATGCGTTTGAATTCGTCAATCTCGCAAACGGAGATTGACCACGATCGAATGTTTTTATTAGAACCAGAGACGAATCTATGCAGCGTCAGAACTGCACAGATGCAAATCGAGCTTTAATAAATAGTTTCGATCGAAGGGAGAACAAGTTGGAGGGGTCTTGAAATTCTACGTAGAAACAGCGAAGAATGTCGAAATTCTCGTTGGAATTAGAAATTCTTTGGCACTTCCAGTCCTGCCTGGTTATTTCATATATCCGGCATCGAACTTTGACGATGAAAGAAAAAAAATTACGTACTTGAAGATTCGAACGTTCAGTTGAACGAAAAATTAGAAGAGCTTGATAAATACTTGGTGGATAATAGTTTCAAGAATTGAAAGATGTTTCACGAATTATTTTTAAAGTTTTAATAGTCGGCAAAAACGTTCTTTGAATCAATAAATTTGTCGATTTTTCCGTTCATCTGAACATTGAAAATCGCCGAAAAAATGGAAAAAATTTGCAAAAATCGATAGTCCAACTAAAAAAATCTGCGAAAAATTGAACAATGATCCGAATTTGATGAACCAAGAGGCATTCTAAAGCTCCAACGATCAGAAAGAGAATGAGCTCAAGACGGAATGGAAATTTGATATAGACCAAAAATTACAGCCATTTTAATAAACTAATTCAAATTTGGCCAAAGTTCAGAAAATTTACTTTTTAAATTTATTCTTTTCGGAACTTATATCGATGTGTCCCCCCTCCCCCCAACACGAATTTACCAATGATTTTCCCCCTAAGAAACGATTTTTCGATGAATTTTTATACAATACATTTATGCTCAATTTTTGAAACCTAAATAAAAAATACCAAAATAGCGAAATTTCGAGAGCTCATAATGTGAAAGGTCGAAACTTCAAGAACATAACAAATTCGGGTGTTCCCTGCCTATTTCGCCTCTAACCCCCTGGATTTAAAAAATTTGAAAAATCGCGACGCGCACTCCAACCCCTTAACCCAAGGGCTCCTGCCCATCTATGCCAATTTCTCCCGCACACTTGGTAAGTTGGGCCTTTCTTGCTCAAGGAAAGGCTCCCAATCATACGATATAATCAAGGTACCGAGATTTTGCTTTCGCATACCGGGACCTTGCTTATATATTTCACATACGTTGTCACCTTTGCTGTAACTCTCGCAGAAGCTGCCCTGCGAAAGCTACAGCAAACACATTTTTGTCGTGGTGACCAATTTAAAAACAAGCTGAAATAAATGCCTATAAAATTAATCAGTACGATTTCCCGGACCAGCTATCAAAGACTCGAATAAATAAAAAAGTAAAAATTACAAAACTCGCGTTCGCATTGTCCTCTGTGTCCTTTTCTCGACAAATAAAAATTCTTGTTATTTTCGTGAAAAATAAAGTCGCATTTTTTCCCAGATGAGTGAAGCTGTTCTGGGAAGCAGTACCGGACAAAGTGAAGTTTTCGCAGAAATTGCAACAACCACGGTGAAGGATATTATGAAAATTATCTTGATAAAAAACGAGAACGGCGCACTTTTGGCTCGACAAATTTTGCAGCGTTCGTGAATTTAACAATTTATCATTCATACAGTAACTGATCCAATAACAATTGCAAAGATCAGACGGTGATTCTATATTTCCCTACAATTGCGCATTGAAAAAGAATTGTTTTTGAATCGTGAATGATCTTCAAAATTAAAATCGTGCTTTATGAGCTGATTTTTTATTTAAAATAATTCAAATTGCAAAAAAACATTTTAGCGATTTTCCAAAGTGGAATCGCATCCTGGAAGAGCTCAGATTCCCTTGACATTGATGGCCAAGTAAGAGCAATTTTTTTAAGAAATAAATCAGTGAATACAATTAAAAAATCATTAAATTAAAATTGCATCGCTCTGACAAAAACACACTACCTCGCAATAACTCTTCTCGACTTCGTTTCTAAGCATTATGTTCATGGAGAAACATAATGCAAGATTTTTACACTAAATATTATTCAAAATGTCCAAAAACGTTGAAACTGAATTTTTAAAAAAATTGTTCAGTGTCTTGAACTTTGTAGTTATGAAGCTTGAATTTTCTATACATTTGTTGACAAGGAAAAAACATTGAATTTGAAATTTGACATTCAAGCTTAATTTCATGAATTAAACAAAAAAAAATTATAAGAAAGATTCAATTTTGTAATTTAGCGATTACAGAGTTCAAATTTTCTACAGTAATGCACAAAATAACAAGGACATTCTAGATCAAATTTTGAGTCAATGGTTCTTTGAATTTGGTGAAATATACCAAATTCTAACAAAATTATTGAAAAATGTAACATTAAATTTGTTTGCAGCTAGAGCTCAAAGTTTCTGCAAAAGTATACAAACTAATAATCAAGCTTCATATTAAATTTGGACAAAATCACTTGAAGGATTCAGATTACTAAAATCATTAAAATTGCCAAATTGCACGGTTATACAAATATTCTTCAACGTTTTGGTTTATTCATTCCACTGATACTGGTACATTTTGGAAAATAAAAAAGAACAAACAGTCGAGAAGAGAGCCCTGATTTTTTTCTAAACATGCACATGAAATACACAGAGCAAGGGTTCACTCGTGATTCGATCAATTCCATCGAGAACTTTAGTCTCGATGGTCCAAATCGATTCACGGTCACTATGCACAAGAACCGGGGGACATGAATAAATTACAACCGCTTACTCCGGTGTTGTTTCGGACCTTTCATCCTGCAACATGATCGGAGGGCAGAGGAATCAATAAAATTAACGATACCGATAAGAAGATCTTAATTGTAGTCTCGAGGCTGATGATTTTGTACGACGACGATGAACCGCCGCAGCGAATCCAGCCGGGCACGGCAATTGCGGCATCCTTTTGATTTCCAGCTACCGTGACTATGGCCACTAGCTTTTTGCAGCAAATGCATCTTCATTGTTGACAAAACACTGATAATCCAAATCCCTCGACGAGTAAGACACTTATTCACTCTGCAAGCTTCAGTTTATCTTTTGTTCAATCAGCGATACGCGTAGATTCGTTTAAAAACCGCAATGTTAATTGGTCTTTCAAGCTTGCATCAATAACTTATTCCAATATTATCGAATAAATTATCTGCTATCACAGGAAAAGATTTCGCGCGAATTTTCCGTGACTTCATTATCAAACTTTTAAACGCGAAAATAAAATTTGCACCCCATTTTGCAACGTTCGTATCGACTTTGAAAATCTTTGCATCTGAAAAAAAAATGAAAATGCGCGAAAGATTTCTAGAAAAAATGTTGAGATACGTTGACGAAATCGAATGGCGCGCGTGTGAGGAACCAACGCCGCTCGCGGCGAAAAAACGAACTTGAAAAGAAAGACCCGCGCGTCTCTTACGAAAAGTGAAAAAAAAATCGAAAAGAAGCACACAACGTTTGAGTAAAAAAAATTATTAAAACGCGCGATGTAATTAACGGAAAAATGTCTAGGATGCACTCACGTGATAAAATTCCGGTGCCGCGCATCGACGTCGTTGATGCGTGCCTGTCGCGGTAAAAACACTAACTCGCAAAAATGGCCGCCATCGTGTACGAACCGGGAATTTTACTATTTATTCACTCGAATTGTTCGTCGATCCACGCGAAATGTCAAAATATCGCGCAATATTCGAGCTATTCACTGCATCGAATAATTCGGGAAAGCACGATTCGCGAAAAGCGTAAATGAGATTGAAAAAAAAATTACGATAAACGACGCGAGACGCGACTCTCACGATCGCGAAATATTTTCCCGTATTGCTATTTTATCACGCACTACTTTTTAAATATCGCAAGAATTGAGGCTTCATTGAATTTAACGCGAGATTCGATACGCGAAAGAGTATATATATATCGAAGTGTCTTGAGAAAAAATACCGAGAGATCCACACGGAACGAGAGCCGATGGCACACTGAACCACTGACTAGTGACTATACTGAGACTGAAGCGCCGAAGCGAAGCTGCGGAGCGCACTAGCAACTAGCCGCCAACTGCCAAGGCCTAACGGCTTTCCTGCATCGCGGTGTGGGGGCAAGTGGAAAGAGTGCCTGTTGATCTCGCCCCTTCTTGACCGAACTCAACGTGGACAGGGGTCGTCAACGCTCGAGCTTTTCCAAGAAACTTTGCTGCTCTCCACATCTTTTATTTTTACGTTATTCAAGACTGCTCCCCGGACTTTTTTTCTTATACACACAGGCAAATTATCGATTTTATAAAATTCTCTTTTCGCGAGCACTATACAGAGACATGAATTTTACAAAATTATTTCGTCTCTCCTCGAAAAATTCACACGAGCTAACAAATATTTTTCACACCCTCATTTATTCCCACGCGATGTTTTTTTGCCGAGGCAGTTGAAAAAAAAGCACGAGTATACTATATTTTCTATGATTCCAATTTTCCGATATCTCAAGATATATTTACCGAAAGAAGAAGCTGACGACGAGGCGACGCGTACAGGGCGGAAAGGCCGTCGTACGGAAACCGAGGCGAAAACACGTCAAACACGACGTACGGTGGCGCCGCTCGTGGCAAAAAAACATACTCGTATAAAAAACCGCCTTCCCCTATACGGAGCAAAATAAAACGTGGGGTAAAAATTAGTACGGCAATATTTATAATATGAGTAAGATAAATCCAAAAATTAAACGGCAAAGTATTAATTTTGAAGAAATCAGCGATCGAGGCTCACGATCAGACGCCAACGATGAAGTTTTTCCGAGAAACGAAAAACGGTTTGTTTTCGTCGAACCCTCTGTTTTTATTCTTACTCCGAGTATCCAACTCGCTCACTTTACACGCACACACACACACAGACTACACGCAACAGGTAGTATATAATCATATATAATATTATATATAATTATATATCATAAATGGCCTTATACTATGATAAATAATTATAATTATTCTAATTATTAATTCATTCTATACATTTATTAGTAGTTACGACAAAAATGGTTTTTTTTCGTGGTTGGTAGTTTCTAAAAATCAAGTAAAATTAAAAAATAAAATATGAAGAAAAAAAATAAGTCTCCTCTTGAACTTGATCCCTCAACCCTCTGACTTGAGCGTATCCTTGAATTGACGCTAACCACTACATCATCGACTACTGACAAAATTTTAAATTTATTCAAGATAATAAACATTTAACAGAATTTAACATAAATTTAAAAAATGTTAAAAAATCGTTATAAAAACAGTGTATAATCATAATGAAATCGCTCGAAATTATGTCCGGAAAAAACGTAAATACATACATATATGTATGTGCACATTTTATACAAGTAAAAATACCAAAACGTGCGAATATAAATAAAGGAAGAGAAAACTACACACACCTACATTATATGCATATAATATGTGTGTGTGAATACATACGTTAGCATCGGTACATTTTCGTCGAAGTCGGAAAAAAATTAGCTTGAGCGATAATTCCACGAATATTCTCCCTTCTTTTTTCGCGAGAATTTGTGGGGACTGGACTTATAATCATCATGATGCAGAAAAACTTTTATTTTTACGCCCGAGTTGCCACCCATCTCCCCTCCCCCCTCTTGCCCTTCCACCCTAAGCCAAGAACATTCGTTAGCGTAGGATGAAAAAAGATGCGAGATGTTATGTGTGTGTGTGTAGAGGGCAAGCGAGTTGGATTTTCGAAGTAAGAATAAAAACAGAGAATTCGACGAAAACAAACGGTTTTTCGTTTCTTGGAAAAATTGCGGGTATCCAGGTCGCTCACTCTACACACACATACAGACTACACGCAACAGTATAGTGTATAAATTTTATCTCGTCTTTCTCGAAGAGTTTGTGTAACAGTTAAAGAATATTGTCGCATTTTTTTTTCATGCCGCGCAAACGTATGTTTTTGGCTGAGGCTGAAAGGGAAGGAGGTGGGGGGAGGGGGAGAAAGGTGGCAACTCAGGCATAAAAATAAAAGTTTTTTCTGCATCATGATGATTATAAGTCCAGTTCACACAAATTCTCGCGAAAAAAGAAGGATGGAGAATATTAGTGGAATTATCGCTCAAGCCATTTTTATTTCACACACACATACTGCACATACATATAATATGGGTGACTGTATTTTTCCGAGAAACAATCCTGAGATAGGGTATGATTTTTTTCTCTTATTTTATTTATATTCGTACGTTTTGGTATTTTTACTTGTATAAAATATTTGTATATATGTATTCATGTTTTCCCAAGACATAATTTCGAGCAATCTTGGAATGATTATACATTGTTTTTATAACGATTTTTTAACATTTTTTGACATGACGAATTCAAAGTCGTGCTAATTTTTGTAGCACGTTTTATTTTGCTCCGCATACGTGAGAGCAGTTTTTTTTTTGTGAGTATGTTTTTCTGCCACGAGCAGCACCGCCGTGCGGCAAGTTTTCGCAGCATTCGTACGGCGTCCTTTCCACCCCAGCATCCGTACGCGTTGGCTCGTCGTCAATTTCTTGTTTCGGTAAATATATTTTGAGTTTTGCAAAATTAGAATCATAATGTCGGAAAATATTGTATTCCCGGGCTCGTGTTTTTTTTTCAACTGTCGAGGCGAAAAAAACATCGCGTGGGAATAAATGAGGGTGTGAAAAACATTTTTTAGCGTGTGTGTATCTTTCGAGGAGAGACAATAGTATATTACGATACGAGTGCGATGGAACTTTTTCTGACGTGTGTGAGTTTGCAGCATGAGCCGAAGGCGAATGTTGCAATCACACGAGTTGAGAAAAAGTTTCTCGCACTAGTATCGTACGAAATTTTATTGTACGAGTGCGCAAAGTGCCAGTTTGAGCACGCACAGCGTGCGCAAAGTGGCACTTTGCGCACGGAGTGCAATAAACAAATTTTGTGAAATTCATACCTGTGTATATAATGCTCGCGAAAAGATAATTTTATAGAAGCGATAATTTGCCTGTGTGTATAAGAAAAAAAGTCCGGGGAGTAGTCGTGAATAACGTAAAAATAAAAGATGCATTGGAGAGCAGCAAAGTTTCTTGGAAAAGCTCGAGCGTTGACGAGCCCTGTCCACGTTTAGTTCAACCGAGAAGAGGCGCGATCAACAGGCTTTCTTTCCACTTGCCCCCACCCAGCGACGTAGCGAACCGTTAGGCCTTGGCTCTTGGCTTGCGCGGTGCGCGCCGCTTCAGTGTTCAGTCAGTCGTCTCACAGTCTCACTCTCTCAGACAGTGTGTCGCCGACTCTCGTTCCACGCGCCTGGTGGACCTCTCGGTATTTTTTCCCAAGACACTTCGATATATATACTCTTTCTCGTATCGAATCTCGCGCTAAATTCCATCAAGCCTCAATTCTTGCGATAATTAAAAGGCAGTGCGTGATAAAAAAGCAATACGGGAAAATATTTCGCGATCGTGAGAGTCGCGTCTCGCGTCGTTTATCGTAATTTTTTTTTTCAATCTCATTTACGCTTTTCGCGAAACGTGCTTTCCCGAATTATTCGATACAGTGAATAGCTCGAATATTGCGCGATATTTTGACATTTCGCGTGGATCGACGAACAATTCGAGTGAATAAATTGTAAAATTCCCGGTTCGTACACGATGGCGGCCATTTTTGCGAGTGCGTTTTTTTACCGCGACAGGCGTGCGTCAACGACGGCGATGCGCAGCACCGGCATTTGATCACGTGAGCGCAACGTAGACATTTTTCCGTTAATTACATCGCGCGTTTTAATAATTTTTTTTAACCCAAATGTTGTGCGCTTAATTTTTTTCGATATTTTTTTCACTTTTCGTAAGAAACGCGCGGGTTTTTCTTTTCATGTTCGTTTTTTCGCCGCGAGAGTCGCTGGTTCCTCACACGCGCGTCATTCGATTTCGTCAACGTACTTAAACCATTTTTTCATGAAATATTTCGCGCATTTTTTTTTTTTTTTAATGCAAAGATATTCAAAGTCGATACGAACGTTGGGAAATGGGGTACAAATTTTATTTTCGCGTTTAAAAGTTTGATAATCGAGTCACGCAGAATTCACGCCAAAATTTTTTCCTGTGAAAGCAGATAATTCATTCGATAATATTGGAAGAAGTTATTGATGCAAGCTTGAAAGACCAATTAACATTGCGGTTTTTGAACGAATCTACGCGTATGTATGATTGAACAAAAGATAAACTGGAAGCTTGCAGAGTGAAGTGTCTTATTCGTCGAGGGACTTAGATTATCAGTGTTTTGTCAACAATGAAGATGCATCTGCTGCGAAAAGCTAGTAGCCATAGTCACGGTAGCTGGAAATCAAAAGGATGCCGCAATTGCCGTGCCCGGCTGGAATTCGCTGCGGCGTTTCATCGTCGTCGTACAAAATCATCAGCGTCGAGACTACAATTAAGATCTTCTTATCGGTATCGTTAATTTTATTGATTCCTCTGCCCTCCGATCATGTTGCAGGATGAAAGGTCCGAAACAACACCGGAGTAAGCGGTTGTAATTTATTCATGTCCCCCGGTTCTTGTGCATAGTGACCGTGAATCGATTCGGACCATCGAGACTGAAGTTCTCGATGGAATTCATCGAATCACGAGTGAACCCTTGCTCTGTGTATTTCATGTACATGTTTAGAAAAAAATCAGGGCTCTCTTCTCGGCTGTTTTTCTTTTGTATTTTCCAAAATGTACCAGTATCAGTGGAAAGAATGAACCAAAACGTTGAAGAATATTTGTATAATCGTGCAATTTAGCAATTTTAATGATTTCAGTAATCTGAATCCTTCAAATGATTTTTTTCAAATTTAATATGAAGCTTGATTATTAGTTTGTATACTTTTGCAGAAATTTTGAGCTCTAGCTGCAAAAAAATTAATGTTACATTTTTCAATAATTTTGTTAGAATTTAGTATATTTCACAAAATCCAAAGAACCATTGACTCAAAATTTGATCTAGAATGTCCTTGTTATTTTGTGCATTACTTTAGAAAATTTGAACTCGGAAATCGCTAAATTACAAAATTGAATCTTTCTGAAGAATTTTTTATTTAATTTATTAAATTAGGCTTGAATGTTGAATTTCAAATTCAATACTTTTTTCTTGTCAACATATGTATAGGAAATGCAAGCCTCGTAACTTCAAAATTCGAGACTCTCAACATTGAAAAAAAAAACAGTACCAACGTTTTTGCACATTTTAAATAATATTTAGTATAAAAATACTGCATTATGTTTCTCCATGAACATAATGCTTAGAAACAAAGTCGAGAAGAGTTATCGCGAGATAGCGTGTCTTTGTCAGAGCGATGCAATTTTAATTTAATGATTTTTTTATTGTATTCAGTAATTTATTCCTTAACAAAAACTATCTCTGCTTGCTCTGACTTGGCCACCAATGTAAAGAGAATCTCTTCCAGCATGCGATTCCACTTTGGAAAATTATTGTGTTTTTTTGCAATTTTAATAATTTTAAATAAGAAATCAGATCGTAAAGCATGATTTTAATTTTGAAGATCATTCACGATTCGAAAACAATTCTTTTTCAATGCGCAATTGTAGGGACATATAGAATCACCGTTTGATCTTTGCAATTATTATTGAATCAGCTACTGCATGAATGATAAATTCTCAAATTCACGAACGCTGCAAAATGTGTCGAGTGAAAAGTGCGACGTTCTCGTTTTTTTTCGAGATAATTTTTATAATATCCTTCACCGTGGTTGTTGCAATTTCTGCGAAAGCTTCATTGGTCCGGTACTTCCCAGAACAGCTTCAATCTTCTGGGGAAAAAATGCGACTTTATTTTTCGCGAAAATAACAAGAATTTTTATTTATCGAGAAAGGACACAGAGGGCAATGCGCAAGCGATTTTTGTAATTTTTATTTTTTTATTTATTCGAGTCTTTGATAGCTGGTCCGGGAAATCGTACTGATTAATTTTATAGGCATATATTTCAGATTGTTTTTAAATTGGTCACCACTACGAAAATGTGTTTGCTGTAACTTTCGCAGGGCAGCTTCTGCGAGAGTTACAGCAAAGGTGACAACGTATGTGAAATATATAAGCAAGGTCCCGGTATGCGAAAGCAAAATATCGGTACCTTGATTATATAGTATGATTGGGAGCCTTTCCTTGAGCAAGAAAGGCCCACCTTACCAAGTGTGCGGGAGAAATTGGCATAGATGGGCAGGAGCCCTTGGGCTTAGGGGTTGGAATGCGCGTTGCGATTTTTCAAATTTTTTAAATCCGGGGTTTAGAGGCGAAATAGGCAGGGAACACCCGAATTTTTTATGTTCTTGAAGTTTCGAACTCAAAAAAATCGTTTTTAGGGGGAAAATCATTGGTAAATTCGTGTTGGGGGGAGGGGGGACACATGGATATAAGATCCGAAAAGAATAAATCTAAAAAGTAAATTTTCTGCACTTTGGCCAAATTTGAATTAGTTTATTAAAATGGCTGTAATTTTTTGTCTATATCAAATTTCAATTCCGTCTCGCGCTCATTCTCTTTCTGATCGTTGGAGCTTTAGAATGCCTTTTGGTACATAAAATTCGGATCATTTTTCAATTTTTCGCAGATTTTTTTAGTTGGACTATCGATTTTTGCAAATTTTTTCCATTTTTTCGGCGATTTTCAATGTTCTGATGAACGGAAAAATTGACAAATTTATTGATTCAAAGAACGTTTTTGCCGACTATTAAAACTTTAAAAATAATTCGTGAAACATCTTTCAATTCTTGAAACTATTATCCACCAAGTATTTATCAAGCTCTTCTAATTTTTCGTTCAACTGAACGTTCGAATCTTCAAGTACGTAATTTTTTTTCTTTCATCGTCAAAGTTCGATGCCGGATATATGAAATAAGCAGGCAGGACTGGAAGTGCCAATGAATTTCTAATTCCAACGAGAATTTCGACATTCTTCGCTGTTTCTACGTAGAATTTCAAGACCCCTCCAACTTGTTCTCCCTTCGATCGAAACTATTTATTAAAGCTCGATTTGCATCTGTGCAGTTCTGACGCTGCATAGATTCGTCTCTGGTTCTAATAAAAACATTCGATCGTGGTCAATCTCCGTTTGCGAGATTGACGAATTCAAACGCATCCGGCAGCCTCGAGCTCGGACTTGTGCGGATTCCGACGCTGCTCAAAGATTTCTTCTCCTTTGAGCAATACAGTACAAATATTACTTTTCCTGGATTTTTTAAAAAATAGATGCAAAGATCTTTGAGCAACGTTTATTTTCAGGTCATCGTGGGAACAACGTCACTGACAATAGTGGCGATTTACTTTCGAATGATCGCATGTATATCAATTCGAGGATAGATCGTCACTATGAAAACTATGTAAACACGCAGTCACTATGCACAATGAGCCACGTCGCCACATCCGCGATTGGAATTTGTTCGAATTTAATGATACGGGAAAGTCACCGCGCGGTATATGACTATTCCTGTTTTTAATTTCGCGATTAAATGGTCGAGTCATTTTTGAAAAAGTATGTAGATTCAACCCCAAACTTCGCGTTTAAAAAATGCTGGTATATGTCCCACCGCAAACGGCGGCTGGCAATGCTAAAAAAAATTGCGTAAAAAATGTAAAATCATTCGCGAGAAACATTCGTCCGTTTGATCATGCGGATGTCGCTCTTTCGGGTTTACAAGTGATAGGATGTTTGATTTTTGTTTGCAAGGTTAGGGTGATAGGATGTCTAATATTGTTTTCATTTTTCAGGGTTAGGGCGATAGTATATGTCTAATATGTTGTTTTTATTTTTCAGGGTTAGGGCGATAGGATGTCTAATTTTGTTTTTTTTTGTAGGGTTAAAATAAGTTTTTTATGTTTCAGATTGTCGATAAATTTTTTTAATTTTTAAAAAATACTAATCGTTATTTCTCTTCCCTTTTGGTTTATAATTAATTTTTTTCTGTTACAGGTTCACTTGTTCTTTCTTTCAGATCAGTTTTTTGTTTACTAAATTGTTACTTTTCTCTCAATTAGGCGACTTAATTTAAAAGATTAAACTTTTTTTTTATGACCCAGACGATTTCTGTGTCTGCATTTTTCAATTTTCATAAATTTTTTTTTTTTTTAATTTTGCATTCCTTCCCCTTTCATTTCTTCACTATTTTATCGGCGATTTTCAACCGATCGAACCAAATTGAAGTTATGGCCACTTGAAATTTCGCTATTTCGGGGTTTCTGAAGAGTTGCCTGAAAATAAACCGCAAATATTTTTTTATTTTTCATAACGTTTTATAAGTGTGTATTTCGATGCGAAATTTATCGGTGATTTCAAATCACACAAAGTTTTTGTAGAAAAAAAAATTATTCATGAGAAAAAACAGGAATTAACTACAAAAAAAAATGTTTTTGATTAAAATTCTTACACATTTATTTTCCGTTTTGGCCACGATTGAACTTGTTCTTGAACTTGTTCCAACTTGAGCTCATCATTCTTTTCGTAATCATTAGAGCTTTAAAAACGCGCTTCGTTCATTGTATACTGATAATTTTTCAATGTTTTACAGATTTTTAAAGTTCAATCAATGTTTTTTGCAAATTTTTGAAGGTTTTGAAAAATTTAACGTTGAAATTTTCCAAATTTAAAGTAGTTCAGAAGTTATACTGACTGGGCCAAAATCGAAAAATGCAGATGCAGAAATCATGAGGGTCATTTTAAAAAATCCTAATTTAAAGATTGTTAGGGGTTAACTTTCTTCTATTTTTTTCTATGTTATAGGTTGTGCTTAAAATATTGCATAGATTTTAAAATACTAAATCGCAATTTTTTATTTCAGTTGTAACTTTTTTTTATCACAGCGCCGTGTAGGTATTTTTTAAATTAATATTTATGAGACAATTTTTGTTCGAATATATATTAATTCAGGTTTTTTTCCCACAGAAATTAACGGATTTAGCGAAAGAATATTTATCCGTCCTGCAACAGAATTGAAGAATTTTTAATTAGTCCCTGTTTGTCAGGGATTGATCAATTAAGAATGAATAAAAAATGAATTTTTGCGACGGAGCGAGAAAGTGCGGAATTTTTAATTAGTCCCTGTTTGTCAGGGATTGATCAATTAAGAATGAATAAAAAATGAATTTTTGCGACGGAGCGAGAAAGTGCGGAGCGAATTTAATCGACGTCTGGTGAAAGGTTGTTATATTTTTTTTTCGAAATTTTCGAATATACTATAGTTTTCTGGTTTACATAGAACGGTTGTTTTATAAAAATGAAGAAATTTCTTAGGGGGTCTCAAACATTCCAAATATTTTGTAGTTTTACAATGTCCAAATCATTAATTAAAAACCTTAAGAGAGATTGGTTTTATTTCGGCGCAAACATAAAAATTGCAAAAATTACATTTTTTCGAGCTTTCCAATTTACTTTCCCCCTTAAAACTCTTGTACATCTCGCCAATAAGATACTGCATTTTCGCGATGATTATTTAAATCTGTGAATTTGTCGTTTTCTTACCGATCGAGCGAGAATTTTACCTATGCCGACGGAGCACTTTTTTCATTCCGCTTCCCGCCGCCAGGCGCAACAGCTGTTTCCAGCTGTTTCTGGCTCCCCACTCCAACCTCGAAACCGTTTATTTTTATTAATTATTATCCATTTCTTGCGTCACAAACTCACAATCCTCACAATCGCATTTGCGTCCGTCATATCGCGGCCTATCGTCTATCCGACAACTGCTCAATAAATTTCATATTTGTTAAACAATATTTGTTTTGCTCTTTTTTTCTATCGCTCACTCATGTTGGTATATTTTTTACTGAATTCCAAAGCCAAGAAAACAATTTTATGAGTGCATCCGAGGTCCAGAAAAATAATCGTGCACGTTGCACTGTGTTGAAAAAAAAAGACGTTTGCAAAAATGGTGTCACGTGTGGATAATGAAGCCGGTAGATCGCAGGTTCTGCTGCCGGTTTTACTGAGTGCATTTGCTATTCCCGTATCGATGCTATTCTGGATCGTCAATGTCGTTTACTCGATTTTGACACCTGAGGCCGAACATCTGTCCGAAGGTAAACAATGACAAAGTTTGAAAAAAAAAATTTCCGACTCCGCTCATAGATAGGTTATCTCGAGAATTTTTGAAGATTTTTTAAAGTTATAATTTGCTCGATAAGGGTTTTTAGACATGAAACAACTCTGGTATTCAAAACTCTTTGCTGCGCATGTTCCGAGGAGAGGAAAATTTCTGTTCATCTTGAAAAGCGAGATTTATTTTAAAATCTTGTTTTTTGAATTTTCAATTACTTATTTTTGTATTTTCATTTCTTTCTTGACTACTTTGCCCTTATTTGTAGATGAAAGCTGAATACTATCATTTGTTACGTTTTATACGAGTTACTGCCATTATTATTCAACAGGAAAGAAATTATGGATAATAAAATTAAAGAAAACTATGCCGTAACAAATACTTTACTTATACTTTACTTATATTGAGAATTTCTAAATTGGTTTCACAATCCTTCAAGAAATTCTTTTTGAATAAACCATTTTTGACACCTAATACAATTGTGTATTAAATTTGAACTCGATAACTTGAATCTAACAAAAGCAAACAAAACCGACGGAACATATTCTATTTCAATTTTTGTTTTTAGTAGAATCGGCTTCGATTCGGCCAGCGAATAATTCCGGATGTAGGAGGAATAAATATTTTCACGTATTACGTTTTGATTCTTGGTTCGGATCCTCTTTAGAAATTTATTTACTCTATGAACGTTTTAACAAGTTGATAGATATATGAGGCATACATCAAGTCGGCCACCCTATTTTTTTGAAATCACCAAAAATTGCATACAAATTTGTATAAAGTAGCTCTAACTGTGAAGAAAATTCGTGATTTTTTTCAGATTTTTATATTACACATTTTTGCTGGAAACAAATACAAAAAAATGTCTTGTTCCATTTCGTAACTCGAAAATTATTCATCGTACGAAAAAAAAAGTACAACATCAAATTAAGGATTTTCAACGTACTTTTCACCGAAATTTTTTACGAACTCCTCCGAAAGCTTGATATGCTATTTTCGGAGCAAATAATGTTTTGATATTTTTTTCTTCTCAGAATTAACATTTTCGATTTATCTATAATTTTAACAGTTTTTTACTTGACATATTTACAGACTATAAAAAAATTGGCTTAGTGGAGAATCCATTCCTTCCCATGCGTTTTTCATCCCAAATGAATGCACAAATTTCTCTGTGCATTAACAGGGTTGAGAAAATCTATAGATATTTTCTAAAGCCCGCATTTTTGTTTATTTTTTGTATTTTTTCAATTTTTTTTAACTTTTTTCATTTTCATTTTTTTAAATATCTTTTTGTGCACTTTAATAAACTTTATCAATGGACCCATGTACACCGATAAAGTCTATTCAAATTAAAGTAAAAGGCTACTCACGTCTCTCGATTGTAAAAAAATAATTAATTTACCCTCTTTGGACACACCGGCGTTTCTATGGCCAATGAGTACTTTTTTAGTTCGATTTGGGCATGATTTTTAGGAATGAAGCAATGATACTGCTTTGTTCCTGGAATCTTCTTTGCAGTATCGAAACGAGATTATTTTATTATTTTTCCCTGTCTACGATTAATAATGATAAAATATCAATATCTACGCTATTTCGTTAAATCACTCTATAATGATACATCGTATCAATAAAAATGCATTTGAAATAATGGATTCTTCACTACGCCAATTTTTTTATAGTCTGTAAATATATCAAGTAAAAAACTGATAAAACTATAGACGAATCGAAGATGTCAATTCTGAAAAAAAAATATCAAAACATTATTTGCTCCGAAAATGGCATATAGAGCTTTCGCAGGAGTTTGTAAAAAATTTCAGTGACAAGCCTGTTGAAAATCCTAAATTTTATGTTGTACGTTTTTTTTCTTACGATTAATAATTTTCGAGTTACAAAATGGGACAAACAAATTTTTTGTATTTTTTTCCGGCTATAAAATGTAATTTAAAAATCTGACAAAAATCACAAATTTTCTTGATAGATAGAACTACTTTCTAAAAATTTGTATGCCATTTTCGGCGATTTCAAAAAATAGGGTGGCTGACTTGACGTGGAATGCCTCATATATAATGTTACATGATTGCGTTGTAATAGTTGTGATTAGATAGAATAGGTATGATTTGCGTTGTAATAGTTGTGTAATGGGTTACAGATTTTTAGATTACGTAAACTGTCATAACCTGAATTTGATCGATCGTTCTAATTTCATTTTTTGGTGTTTCGAAGATGATCTTGTGAAATTTATTCTATTTATTTGATCCGGCGGATTCGATCCAGGTTATCCAGTGATATCACCCTGGCGATGGCTCGCAGCTGTCGTCGTACCAATTTTGTTTATTCTCTGGGGTCTGAGAAGACGCAGCTTGGATCTGAGCGGCGCCATACTCGGTAGGATTTATTTTTTCTACCGAAGCATTCTACGGAGTATTTTGCAGTTGGTTAATTTTGGAACGGAGAAATTTGTTTCAAATTTCAGGACTCTTCATGGGTTTCATTCTCACGCTCACTAATATAGCGCATCTAGCTTGTCTCGCCTCTTTCTTCATGAGCTCGAGCATAGCCACGAAATTTCGGGCAGAGCGAAAGAGAAAATTGGAGGCCGATTACAAAGAAGGCGGACAGAGAAATTGGATTCAAGTACTTTGCAACGGAGGAATGGCGTCGCAGTTGGCGCTTCTCTATCTGCTAGATGTTGGCTGCGGCGATCGTCCCATTGATTTTGGCAAAGACTACAGGAGCTCATGGCTTTCGATCGGAATACTTGGTGAGCGAAATTGCAATCGTAAAATTATCCTGTATATTATGTCGATTCACGTGATTCATTTTTTTGCAGGTGCATTTGCGTGTTGTAATGGTGATACGTGGGCATCGGAAATTGGCACGGCTATTGGTAATTCAGATCCATTTCTCATTACAACAAGAAAAAGAGTGCCACGAGGTAATTTAATTTATTTCAAAGTTTTTAAATTTGTTTTGCCACAAATTGTTTCAAATATCAAGACTTTTTTTAAAATCTTTTCATGCAGATAAATTTAGTTCAAAATTGCCAGAATTTCTACTTTAAATTTTTCAATTTCATAACGATAAAAAAAGATTTGTTTGAACATACACTACCGGCGAAAAGTTTTCGGACAAAACTTCAAAAAAGGGTAAACTTCAAAAGGACAAACTTCAAAAACTTTTTATGCCATCTCGTCGGAAGTCAAGGTAGTCTGATTCAACAAGTGGTATTTTAAAGGCGAAGAATTCGGCTTCGTTTCCTAATTTTTTAATTATTTTTGCAATTTGTTTTTAGATTTGGACTCTATTTTGAAAACAACTGTTTTTTGCCTTTTTTCCCCTCTTCAGGTGCACTCATGTTCTAAAGGGAATTTTTTAAATACATTTTAACGATTGGATTCATAAAGGGGAAAGTTTGAGCTTCAATTTCCTTATTTTGA
The DNA here is from genome assembly GCA_946863875.1 of Alloplasta piceator. NCBI lineage: Eukaryota > Metazoa > Arthropoda > Insecta > Hymenoptera > Ichneumonidae > Alloplasta > Alloplasta piceator. The sequence continues at coordinate 15,449,912 of OX333072.1, forward strand.
AAATTGAGCGATTTTTTTTCCAAAGTTATTCTGTTTTTTGTGAAAAAAAGAGAAAATTTGAAAAATTCCGTATAACACGAAAACAAAGAGGATTCATGAAAAACTTCAAGATAGCAAAAAGTTGCGTCTGTTTTTGTTGAGTTAAGAATAATTTTTTCACATTTTTTTCCCCTAAATTTTGTTTTCTCATTTTGAGTCTGGAAAAAAAATAGGGGAAAAAATTTGAAAAAAATCAATGGGTTGAAAATGGTAAAATAAAGTATTTTCCCCTTTGGAAATTTTATCATTGATCCCATAGTTCTCGAGTTATGGTAATTGAATGACCTGAGCTTCGACCCAGAAAATGAGAAAAAAAATGTTGGAAAGAAAATCTAAAAAAATTCCTCTGCACTCAACAAAAACAGACGCAACTTTTTGCTACCCTGATTTTTTTTCATGAATTCTCTTTGTTTTCGTGTTATACGGGATTTTTCAAACTTCCTCTTTTTTCACAAAAAACGAAATAACGTTGGAAAAAAATCGCTCAAAGTATAAAAAAAATAAATTGAAGCTCAAACTTTCCCCTTTATGAATCCGATCGTAAAAATGTATTAAATAAATTTCCTCTGGAAGATGGGTGCACCTGAAGAGAGGAGGAAAAAGACGAAAAACAGCTGTTTTCAAAATGGTTTCTAAAAACCAATTGTTATAATAATTATTTAATAATAATAATAATATTAATAATAATAATTAAAAAATCAGGAAATGAAGCCGAATTCTTCCCCTCTAAAATATCGCTTGTTAAATTAGTCTACGTTGACTTCCGGCGAAATGGCATTAAAAAAACGTTCCAGACATTTTTTGAAGTATCTTCGTGAAATCCTTGAATTTAATTATCAAATTTTACTAAAAACCGTGCAGAGGAATTCTAAGAAATTCAAAGAAAATTTGCTTAAATAAAAAGGTTTGTTCTGATTTTATAGATCTTGCTGGAATACGAAAAAGTCAGTCAGTAACAAATAACTTTTCCTAAAATAACGATTTCTGGAATTTCGTCGGTTGTTTTAGGAACAAACGGAGCTGTATCCTGGATAGGCCTTCTCGTCTCATTTTTGGGAGGTCTCGTTGTCGGTATATTTCACTATCTTGCCGTTTTGTACACCGTCGATTCTGTGACCTTGAAAACAGCTGCGCCCCAATGGCCGATAATCGTAATCGGAGGAGCCGCTGGCTTAGTCGGGAGTATTTGTGATTCTATTCTCGGAGCAACATTGCAATACTCAGGTCATTAAACTTCGTATCTTATCTTTCACCGCAGATCTTAAATCTCAATGATTTATCAAGATTTTTGTCCATTCGAGGTTGTAAATCCTAGCCAATATCATTTTTAGTTGCTCAACGGCGGAATATTGAATGACAATAAAAAATTAGAAAAAGAATAGCGTTAACAAGCAGATCATAAAATAATTCCAATTGATCAGAAATTCTTTTTTCAATCAATGACAAATTAAAATGAATAGAAAAATCATGGAATTATTCGAGTTCTTAAATAACATGAAATTTTTTGACTTATTCGAATGAGTGGAATTATTAACAAATATTTCACAAGGTTTCACAAGATGTTTGGAAAAAAGAAAATTTTATAATAGAGGCATTCCACGTCAAGTCGGCCACCCCATTTTTTGAAATCACCAAAAATCGCATACAAATTTTTATAAAGTAGTTCTAACCGTCAAGAAAATTCGTGATTTTTTTCAGATTTTTATATTACATATTTTAGCCGGAAAAAAATACAAAAAATTTGATTGTCCTATTTCGTAACTCGAAAAGTATTCATCGTACGAAAAAAAAGTACAACATGAAATTTAGGATTTTATATGCCATTTTCGGAGCAAATAATGTTTTGATATTTTTTTCTTCTCAGAATTGACATCTTCGATTTGTCTTTAGTTTTAACAGTTTTTTACTTGATATATTTACAGTCTAGAAAAAAATTGGCTTAGTGGAGAATCTATTCCTTCCCATGCGTTTTTCATCCGAAACGAATACCAAAATTTGTCTGTGCATTAACAGAGTTGAGACTATCTATAGATATTTTCTAAAGCCCGCATTTTTGTTTATTTTTTGGACTTTTCAAAATTTTTTAACTTTTTTCATTTTTATTTTTTAAAATATCTTTTTGTACATTTTAATAAACTTTATCAATGGACCCATGTACATCGATAAAATTTATTCAAATTGAAGTCGAAGGCTACTCACGTCTCTCGAATGCAAAAAAGAATTAATTTACCCTCTTTGGATACACCGACGTTTCTATGGCCAATGAGTACTTTTTTAGTTGGATTTGGGCATGATTTTTGGCAATGAAGCAATGATACTGCTTTGTTCCTGGAATCTTCTTCGCAGTATCAAAACGAGATTATTTTATTATTTTTCCCTGTCTACGATTGATAATGATAAAATATCAATATCTATACTATTTCGTTAAATCACTCTATAATGATAGATTGTATCAATAAAAATGCATTTGAAATAATGGATTCTCCACTACGCCAATTTTTTAAAAGTCTGTATATATATCGAGTAAAAAACTGTTAAAACTACAGACGAATTAAAGATGTCAATTCTGGCAAAAAAATAATAAAACATTATTTGTTCCGAAAATAGCATATAGAGCTTTCGGAGGAGTTTGTACAAAATTTCAGTGAAAAGCACGTTGAAAAGCCTAAATTTTATGTTGTACGTTTTTTTTCGTACGATGAATAATTTTTGAGTTACAAAATGGGACCAACAAATTTTTTGTACTTTTTTCCGGCTAAAAAATGTAATTTAAAAATCTGAAAAAAAAATCACAAATTTTCTTGATAGTTCGAACTACTTTCTAAAAATTTGTATGTGATTTTTGGCGATCTCAAAAAATGGGGTGGCTGACTTGACGTGGAATGCCTCAATACTTGAAATCTATAGAAATTTCGCTTTCTTTTGAAATTTACTAGATCTGAGGCGCGAAAAGATTTTCTAATTCAATGTTACTAACGAAATTGTACCAGCGCAGGTTTGAACGATGCTGGAAAAATCGTGGAGCATCCGGGAAAAGGTGTCAAGCACATTTCCGGCAGACAGATATTGGATAATCACAGCGTGAATCTCCTGTCGAGCATTATCATCGCACTTACGCTTCCGGGGATAGCCAATTTTGTGTGGCCATCGTGGTAAAGTATGAGGTTCACTGCGACTGTTTGACTGAGATAATTGATATTATCGCGATGAATTTCCATCGTAAATTTTATCGAGTCCACATTTATATAGTTGAATTATCAACATTGAACGATATTATTGAAACACCTTTCATCGGTACAAGTGAGAAAACGATTTAACTATAAAAGTTTACTCCACTTTTTTTTCCCGAGGGTTCAAAAAAAGATCATTGCATTTTATTTTTATATGAGTAAACTTACTTCAGAAGGCCAAAAAAAGCAAATTTTCAAGATTTTTTTTCTCAGCTCCTTTTCAGATATGACTATGAAACTGTTATTACAACATTGTGTCATCCTTCGAAAGTACAAAACAAAAATTTATTTTTCATTTCGATTCTTTGATTAATTTATAGAGGGCACCAGAGTCGAAAATATCTTTTCCCATGGCAGATAATCTCAGGATTGGTAAGTCTGAAACAAAAAAATAAAAAAGCATTTTAAAGAGGAATGTTTCTTGCACATCAATTAGCCACCGTTGATCGAAAATTGATTTTAAAAGAATGGCGGATGTTTGAAATAAATTGTAAAAAATTAAATTTTTATTTTCATTTCAAACATCCGCCATTTTTTTTTTAGTCGATTTTTCATCGACGGTGGTTAATTGACATTTTCGACTTTGGCGCCTTTTATAAATTATTTAAACAATGAAAATGAAAAAAAAATTGTTGCTTTTTACTTTCGACGGATGAAAAAATGTTGTAATAACATTTTCGCAGTCGTATCTGATAACGGAGCTGAGAAAAAAAATCTTGAAAATTTGCTTTTTTTTTCCCTCTAAAGTAGATTAGTACTTTAAGAAAATTCTAATTCTCGATTGCGCAGTTTCTTCTCCATTCCTAATGAAGAGCCAATATCATCGCAATTATAATGTCCATTAAAATAATGCTCGAAACTCTACGGTCAGTAACAAAAATCGATTTTTCTGCGAGATCATTGATTCTTCGAGTAAAAGTAGAACTAAAAGTAAGACAAACCAAGTATAATTATTCGATAGGTTGATATTTATTTTGCTCGAATTGTCAAATATTTGGTTGAAATTTTCGAAGGAAATGCAGCTTTCTTGTATTCGCTCAACGAGAAACTATTTCACTGACTGAGAAACGTTTCACGTAAATGATGTGTATATACTGATATGTGATGGAAATTGTTGAATTTTTTGTAGATCTATTTATCGTACATTTACGAAAAAAAAAAATAATACATATATTTTATAACGCCTTCGGTTGATGGGAAGTCTCGAATATTTATTAACTCTGCGATGTACAATGAAATCCTTGGCGATTAATTTTTTTTCTTTCGCTGCGTGGGAGAATCTGACTATTCGCAGGTTTTCGATGGGATCGGAAAAGCAAATTTATGGACTTCTCATAAAAACGCGTTAACATAAATAGTTAAAAAATAAAAATCCAAGACTTTAGATGGGCAAAGGAGTTGAATACTCTTACTAGGCCTCGATTTGACGAATTTAATTTTAACGAAATTAATTATACAATTAATTTCAGAATTAATGTCAGAAAAATGAATTTTCATTACAAAAAAAAAAAAAAAATACACGCCTAATGCTCATGACAAATTGAACGAAGCGGATGTGCAGACAGTTGTTTATTCAGTTTTTTTCGACATTACACTTATTATCGACGTTACAACGATTATACAATTTTTTTTATTTCTCATCGTCGCTTAATACGTGCTGAGATATTATTCACATATTTATGATTTATACAAAGACAAATTTTTCGTTTTCTCGCAATCGCGAATATTGAATGTATTTGAAGATCCAAACGTTCAGCTCTTTATTTAACTGGAAAATCTTCAGATTCATTCTATGGAAATATTGAAAGGCCAATACTTGGTGGATTATTTTTTAAATTTTGTCCACTGTTAGAAATCATTATTTATGAAATACTGTCGAGATTTTTAAATTATTCATTAAAGGAAAACATTTGTAGATTGTAGAAATATTTACTCATAAAGAAATATTCTCGATCAGATAGGAAATTTTTCATTTTCTGAGTGGGTCATTCCACGCCAAATCGACCAAGAGTTGGAATCGACCCCTTCCAATTTCGATGAAATTTGGTCAGAAGTTTTCGTTATTAACAAAACAAAGTTCTGCCGAAGGAAAAAAATATAAAATTTTTTGTTTTTTGAAACGAAACAATACTATCCTAGACATTTCAGGATCTTTTGAGATCAGTCCAAGATGTTACGAAACAAAAATTTAACCAAAAATTTAATGTTGATAGTGGATTTACACGATTTTTAAAGATTCAAAAATTCATATTTTTGAAGAAACGAAAAACACGTTTCTGAAAATTTCAGGATCTTTTAAGATCAGTACAAGGTATTATATTTAAAAAAATTGAACAAAAAATTTAATGTGCAACTTGGATTTTTACGATTTTTGAAAATTCCAATTTCACAAAATTCATCATTTTTCTAAAATTTAGTTCGGAATATTTTTTTTTTTCATAGCCCAAGTATACTCTTTAAGACGAATTCAGAAAGATTTTTCGTAACTATAATAGTTTCCGAGATATTTAAAAAAATAAACTTGAAATATTTTAAAAATTGTGACATTTTGAATTTTGGATAACTTTCGAAAAAAAAAAATTTAATTTTTTTCCTTTGGTAGAACTTCGTTTTTTGATGACGAAAACTTCTGACCACATTTTATCGAAATTGAAAGGGGTCGATTCCAACTCTTGGTCAATTTGACATGGAATGACCCGAGTTTGTAATTTGACAATGACTTCCTTTTTCAATTAATTTTTTTTACTTCACTCCGGTACTCAATAATTAATCATTGCTCGATGATATCAGAAGATTATCGATTACCATAGCTGCATTTTACGTATCTTCGAGTCTGAATTTCAGGTACACTTTTGTGCTCAGTTTTATCGTATTAAAATGATTGTAATTCGGTATTTATAGGATAAATCTTTCATCTGTTGAAATAGATTTTTTTTCTTTTTTTTTTTAAATTAAATTTGTATAGCTTCAAGGTTATTTACAGCAATTACATTCAATGTAGTCGTTCTGACTTTTTACGTACAAAATCTACACTATAAACATAATAGTAATTGTTTTAACTATATATCGTTATTTTATCAGTTTCTTTTTAACTTTAATATTTATTACTGTACTATGTATGAAGCATTTTTCATCATGTGAAGCACTTTTTTTCAAGCAACCCTCTTTGATATTTTGTATGGAAAATTGCAAAAAACAGCTGTTACTCATGGTTTTTTTTTTTATTGAAAATTTAGTGCTTTTGATAGGTCATTCTGGTTTAGCATTTTGAAAAAACCGAAGGCTTTTTTCGGATAAATGAACTTGAAAAAATGCTATTAAATTTTCGTAATAAAAAATATCTCCAGTGCCACTAATATTAACAACATGAGAGGAGGACGTCGAAAAAAGATGAAGCAAGCTTTACATATATTTATATATATATATATATACATTTCTGTAGATATATATAGTGATATGATGGATTAAGTGATTCGTTTTCCCCCAAGATATTTCAATGCACAAAAATTAACTCTATTCGAACAATTTTCACGTTAAACAACACAAATATATCTATACATGTGGGTCATTCCATGTCAAATCGACCAAGAGTTGGAATCGACCCCTTTCAATTTCGATGAAATTTGGTCAGAAGTTTTCGTTTTCAATAAAACAAAGTTCTGACAAAGGAAAATAATTGAATTTTTTTTTTCGAAAGTTATGCAGAATTCAAAATTTCACAATATTTCAAATCTGTCGAGGTTATTTTTTAAATATCTTGAAAACCATTATAGTTATGAAAAATCGTTCTCAATTAGTTTTAAAGAGTATACTTGGGGCTACGAAAAAAAAAAATTCCGAAAAAAATGTTTAAAAAATGATGAATTTGGAGAATTTTGAATGTCCAAAAATCGTAAAAATCCAAGTTCTATATTTTATATTTGGTTCAATTTTTTTTATATAACACCTTGTACTGATCTTAAAAGATCCTGAAATTTTCGGGATGGTGTGTTTTTGTTTCAAAAATATAAATTTTTAAATTTTGGTAAAAAATTTTTTTTTTCAAATTGCCATTAATTGACATTTTTACTGCTCAAAATTACAGAATTACATGATTGCTTAGCTTTACTTAATTTAGAGGAAAAACAAACAAAAAATTTTTACCATAAATTTTTTTTTTTAAAACAAAAACACACCTTCTTGAAAATTTCAGGATCTTTCAAGTTTAGAACAAGGTATTATATAAAAAAAATTTAACTAAAAATTTAATGTTTATCGTGGATTTGCACGATTTTTAAAAATTCAAAAATGTATATTTTTGAAATACAAATAAAAAAACACCTCCCTGAAAATTTCAGGATCTTTCAAGATCAGTACAAGGTATTATACAAAAAAAATTAAACCAAATATAAAATGTGGAACTTGAATTTTTACGATTTTTGAACATTCAAAATTCTCCAAATTCATCAATTTTCAAATTTTTTTTTTCGTAACCTCTTAAACACTAATTCATAACGATTTTTCGTAACTATAATAGTTTTCAAGATATTTAAAAAATAAACTTGACAGATTTGAAAAATTGTGAAATTGTGAATTTCGCATAACTTTCGAAAAAAAAAATTCAATTTTTTTTTTCTTTGGTAGAACTTTGTTTTATTGAAAACGAAAACTTCTGACCAAATTTCATCGAAATTGAGAGGGGTCGATTCCAACTCTTGGTCGATTTGACATGAAATGACCCATGTCTATTCACTTCATACACAATAATATTACGCGTACATGAATTTTTATATTAGATTTCTTTCTTACATTATCTTACTAATTAAAAAATTTATACTCTTATACAAAATCTCTCGAAATACTTTCGTACGTATTTAAAATAACCTTCAATCTTTAACATTTCTCCCAGTAAGTACAATGAAGTATCTTAAGGAAGTACGACTATGATAATAACAGTATTTTTTTAGCTTATAATCATTATGTTCAAAAATATTTGCTGCAGACCATATTATTATTGAAAAATTAAAGACAAGGTAATTTTTTCGCTTCGTGTCGTTTGAACAATAATGATAATAATTAAAGTCACGAAAGATTCGTGAGAATTTACATTTTTCAATTAATTTCAATTAATATTTCAATTTTTTTCACCTAGTATTCACCGTAAATTGAAGAAGATGAAATTTTAGACCCGCAGATTTTTTATTTTTCCACTGATAATCGTACCCCCTTAAGATAACAGCTGCTTCCATTATCATTCTACTAATGTATTTTATGCATATTCAGCTGTTAATTATCTTGAAGAGATGTAAATTCGTTGATCCACCAGCGTACGACGGATGAAAGAGAATTGACCATTTGTAATTAAAATTGGGAAAATCGTTTTACACCTTTTTCGATACTCATGGAAATTTTTTAATGTTGAAAATCATTTTATATTAATTTGGATAAAAATAAGAAATAATGAAAATTTTAATTAATTTAAGATTAAATTACTTTTAATTTAAAATTTAATTTAAATTGCCTTTAATTTAAAATTTAATATAAATTGCCTTCAATCGAATCAAAATGTTCAAGGTTCTTCTTTAAGTTGTGAGGGTTTCAAGTATATCTTTTTTTTGGAAATTGGTTATTTTTTTCCAGCTTGTCCGTATATTCTTTATTAATATTAACGTATTTTTACTGTCTCCGGAATTAGTTCCAAACCTTGCTGCTTGTTTTTGGAGTTCGTCACAGTGAGACAACCCCTTAATGTGCGATTAAAAATTACGGAGATAGAAATGAAGTTTATATAAATACAATTCGATCCTAGTCGCTACTTAAGAGGCTTGCGGAGGAACTTTTTTGCATTATATCGTTATTAGTTCGCGCCATTTGACAAATGCATTTTGGAGACAATATGGATTTTTCTTCAGAAGAAAAAGATTTTTTCGTTCGTTGCTTTTTTCCATTGCGAGATTTGCATACAAATTATTGTTAAGATTATTTTTTTAAATCTAATAGTGATTAAAATAGTCAATTCACGTATATTTCAACGTGGAAATCGATCGTTAAAAATTATTATCTATCAACGAATGGCAACAAATATCAATTCTAGAAGCATCCAATTTTTGAGCCGCGTTCAGTAAAATGCATTTTTGCTGCGCGACTTTGGTGCGGGCGCGATAATGCCTCACGTTTGAGCAATTTATGGCAAAATCAATCAACGGTGGTTGAAAAATTCTCATTAATAGGAAAAATTCACTTTTCTTCTATTTTCAAGGAAATATGCGGATTATCAAAAATTATATTTCTAAGGAAATAATGATGAAACATTAATAGACGAAATTCGTGAAAATCACATTGCCAACGACGTTTTGACGAATGCTGATTTTTTTTTCACCAAAAAAACTATCATTACGCGCTAGCTATATACATATTTTTTGGAAGGATCGAGACAGGGTGGACTTAATTATGATTATGTTTTTTTTTACAAATTTGCTATTAAATAGTACATATATATATTATATACATTAGAGCGGATCAAAAAACAATTTTTTTAAATGTCATTGAGGGATCTTAACATAAAACAAAGGTTTTTTGCAGGATATGGTTCGCAAAAAATATTTACCAATCACCTCAATAATAATTAAAAAAATTGCAAAATTGCCAAACAGCCAAATATCAATTTTGAGGTATTTTAAGGTTTCAGGATCTGCGATCGACCATTTATATACAAATATAAGAATGAATTTCGTCCTGAGACATGTGCGAGAATATCTATTACAGAATATTTAACTTTTACAATAGAATGTATTTAATATATTAAAAATATATGCAATATATGGGGCATCCCATGTTAAATCAACTACTTTTAAACCCGAACCCCTTTCGATTTGGCTGACATTTTTTTCCGTTTCTACTTCATTAAAAACATTTTTCAGGAAATTTTCAAATTTTTTTACCCAACCCAAAAAAAGTTTTTTTTTCAAATAGCTATAATTCTTGAAAAATTGACTAATTGGGACATTTTTTTTCAAAAATTTTCGTTTTTAAATGTACTTTCCGAAAAAAGAATACAACAGAATTTTCAGATATGAAAATCTATGCAATTTTTCCCGTTTTCGAGAAAAATCATCTTTTCCTTGAAGTTCACCATTTTTAGTTTTTCTTTTCACTCAAAAAATACTTTGATCAATTCTGGAAAAAATTCCACCCAACATGGAGTGAACCGAAATTTCCTTCTTTTTTTTTTATTTGGGTTTGGAAACAAAAAAAATTCTCCCAACTGGGCTTATTTCACAAAACATCACTCGGGCAATTTTTGAGGATTTATAAAGGACCTCAGAGTTTGAAAAATTGAGAAGAAAAAAAAAATTGAAAGTGGCAATCCTCGAAAAACATTTTGATTTTTTTCAAAAATGTGAAAAAAAATCGAAGGAAAAGTCGGCTCACTCCACGTTGGACGGCATTTTTTCCAGAATTGATCAAAGTATTTTTTGAGTGAAAAAAAAAAATTCAAAATGGTGAACTTCGAGGAAAAGGATTTTTCTTGAAAAAGTAAAAAATTGCATAGATTTTAATATCTTAAAATTTTTTTGTATTTTTTTTCGGAAAGTACATTTAGAAACGAAAATTTTGAAAAAAACGTCCCATTTAGTCAATTTTTGAAGAAGTTATAGCTATTAAAAAAAAACCTTTCTTGGGTTGGGTAAAAAAAATTGAAAACTTCCTGAAAAATGTTTTTAATGGAGTAGAAAAGGAAAACAAAATTTCAGTCAAATAAAAAATGGTCGATTAGACATGGAATGACCCACATTCAAGCTATACTTAATATATTCGAGATACAACCACCGAGATCCTTAAACCCAAGAATCTGCCTGAAAATCGCAATTCTTTGATTTATCAATCATCGCTGAAGTCTAAGTAAACATTTTTTATACAAAAAAAAACATCGACACAATTATTTCAAAAACCATAATAGCAATGATCAATTAATGACCGGAAGGATTATTTTTTACAATTTTTTTTTTGCCACAATCAGAATGCAAAATAATGTGTATCGTTGCTCAAGGAAGTACAAACTTTTTGTGTCAATTAAATAATCTTGTTAATATAATTTTTATCGTTGTTCAAGGAAGTTTTTTGTGTCAATTAATTTTAATTAATGTGTAAATTAATTTAATAATTTAAGCATTCGTAGCAACAACGATGGAAGGAAGTTTGCCATGGAATAGTCCTTTGGCAAATAATCGATGTAATCGAATATGATTTTTTTTCGCGAATTCCATTTTTTTATTTCCCTCTCTTATCTCGTTTCGATCGTTCAGATTTCCGTTATTTGTTCGGAGGAATTGACGATCGTCCCAATTTGTCAGAGACCATTATTTATCGGTAAACCCTTGAGCGCTATCGACGAGGAATAACGCGAATCGGAACGATCATCGTTATTCGTAATTTCGTTATCAGCACTGCTCCTGATATTGATTAAAATCGTGGCTAGATTCGTTACGTCTGATGAGAACACGAGCGCCGTATCCCGCTGATGCGGCTATCGGTGAATTAACGACGATTTTCTCGTCCTTCTCGTCATTCGGCGCTGCCTTTTGATAGTCACACCTTTTCCTCTCCCGGTAACGGACCTGCGGTCGATCGGACAAACTGCAACAGTCAACACCCAACAATGGATTCGACTCGGGCGTTGTCATTGGCACGATACGGACGCGTTTAAACATTTCGTTCTCTTTTTTCCTTCGTTTTTGCCATTTTTTTGTACGATCTCAGATTTTCCGTTCATTTTCTCCTAATTGTTTCATTTCCTCTCGTTTCTGCCCGATGTGACATTTCGTTATTGTTGTTTTTGTTAATTTATCCCCAGACGGTTAGAACGGGGTAATAATTATGTTATGATAAAAGTTTTTGGATTTGTCTTTATTTGGGTCGGATGGTAATTCAAATTCATCGTCTACTCAAAATGAGTCGCGTCGGTTTTAATTCGTTAATGAAGGCGGTATTCTGGTCTAGAGACACACATTTTGAGCGTTTTGTCGAGCTCGATAAAAAAAATTTGTATTTATACCATTGTTTTTTTTTTTTTTACAATATATTTATTAACATTTTGACAATCAACAAAAAAAATGTCAAGAAAAAAAAATGAAAGTTTTGGCTAAAAAAAGGGGTGTGTGCTGGTTGACGCGATTGCAACTTTTCTAGTCATCCTATACGAAATTTGAAAAAAGATTTTTAATTAGTAAGAATGTCGTTATAGTTATAGCTCCTACCTCAGAGAAAATGGAATCTTTTTTTTCGCAAAATGGCGACTATCTGAACAAAAAAGGCGTCTTTCAAGTCTTTTTTTTCATAGTTTTTAATTTTTTTACGATAGTTAAAAAAATAATAATTTTGATACAAAAGTAGTAGGGGCGATAGATTGGTGTCGGTTGAGTAGAACTTGAGATATCATGTCAGCCGTGTTGAGAAAAGTAGTTTTGAGAAAATCGTCTATAATCCGATTTGCTCCAACTTGAAGGGCGTAGTTGCTGCTTCACTAAAATAGCTATAACTCCATAAATTATTGGAATTTAAAAATTTCCTTTCAAAGATATATTCTTAAAGACGTAAAAACTTCGAAAATATGTCAGAAAAATAACTTTCCCAAAATTCTAGACTAGGATACCCCCGTAAAGTTACGCTCACGTGACGGGCGTAGTTGCTGCGTCACTAAAATAGATATAACTTCGTAAATTATTGGAATTAAAAAATTTTCTTCCGAAGATATATTCTTAAAGATCTAAACTTTGAGAATATGCAAAAAAATGATTTTTTCAAAATTCTAGACCAGAATACCCCCTTATAGTTACGCTCTAACGTGACGGGCGTATAGTTGCTGCGCCACTAGAATAGCTGTAACTCCGTAAATTATTGAAATCTAAAAATTGCCTTTTAAGGATAATATCCTTAAAGGTCTAAACTTTAAGGAATTGATTTTTTCAAATTTCTAGACTAAAATACCTCCTTAAAGTTACGCTCCGAGGTGACGAGCGTAGTTGCTACGTCACTAAAATAGTTATAACTCCGTAAATTATTGGAATCTAAAAATTTTCTTTCAAGGATATATTCTTATAGGTCTAAACTTTAAGAATATGCAAAAAAATTGATTTTTTCAAAATTCTAGACCAGAATTCTCCCTTAAAGTTACGCTGTGACGTGACGGGCGTAGTTGCTACGTCACTAAAATAGCTATAACTCCGTAAATTATTGGAATCTAAAAATTTCCTTTCAAGGATATATTCTTATGGGTCTAAACTTTAAGAATATGCAAAAAAATTGATTTTTTCAAAATTTTAGACCAGAATACCCCCTTAAAGTTACGCTGTGACGTGACGGGCGTAGTTGCTACGTCACTAAAATAGCTATAACTCCGTAAATTATTGGAATCTAAAAATTTCCTTTCAAGGATATATTCTTATGGGTCTAAACTTTAAGAATATGCAAAAAAATTGATTTTTTCAAAATTCTAGACCAGAATACCCCCTTAAAGTTACGCTGTGACGTGACGGGCGTAGCTGCTACGTCACTAAAATAGCTATAACTCTGTAAATTATTGGAATTTAAATATTTTCTATCGAGGATATATTCTTAAAGGCCTGAACTTTGAGAATATGCAAAAAAAAAAAATTTTTTCAAAATTCTAGACCAGAATACCCCCTTAAAGTTACGCTCTGACGTGACGGGCGTAGTTGCTGCACTACTAAAATAGCTATAACTCCGTAAATTATTGGAATCTAAAAATTTCCTTTCAAGGATATATTCTTAAAGGTCTAAACTTTAAGAACATGCAAAAAAATAGATTTTTTTAAAATTCTAGACCAGAATACTGCCTTAAGTGTGTCATGATTGTTCGCACTCGGTAAGTGCACCGCATTTTCTTTCCTAAGAGGCTTTGTTTTCATGAAAAAATGCTTTTTATAACTTAACTTTAGTTTTCTTAATTTTTCTAGCCAATTCCGAAATATAATCATCCTTTTGGTACTAGACAAAAAAAATAGGAGTACAGGCTGCGTTTCGAAAAAATTATAACAAACCGGAGTGTGGGCTGGCCTTCGACATATAATTTGCAATTAATCGTCAAAATTTCATCGACGTCCGAGAAAGCTTGAATGAAAATTTTGAATTGAGGACGTCGGTATTAAAACTTTCTTTAAGGGGACAGGCTCGGGAAATCTAACCGTCCAGGGTTATTTCTGGGGTAAGCATGTGCGTGTAGTTACGGGTTCGCCACGCAAGATGCAGGGGTGGCGCTAATGTCGCGAGCAAAGATGGCCGCCTAAAACACAAAGCCCTCGTGTTTTAAAGCCGCCATTACTGCGATTTTGAGGTTGCTTTGTTTGTCAATCGTGTTTTTACGGGATATGCGTATGATTTATATGACTCAATAAGATCAGTCCGCATCGCACCATTGACGAATCTCGTGCAGTCAATAAAAAAATGCGATACAATGAGGAAACTTATGTCTTAAGGCCCGTAAAAGATATCAGGCGTATATATTTGATGCAGCAAACAATTAAATTCAACGAAAAATCAACGAAAAGGTTCGTCGCATCGAAATTAGTCGGGAAAAAAAAACATTTTTTCTAGGTTAGAATTATTATCGGGGAACGATGAAGCCATTTTGATGGGAAAAAAATTGATATTACATTCTGCGCGTGGATCGGGAAAGGAATCACAGTAGCTGCGAAACACCATCGGAATAATTTTATTTATTCATTTTTTCCTTTTTTTTTAAATTAACAAACGGCGTAAAAAGAGAGAGAACCAAGAATAAATTAAGACGCACAGTATATATTATATAACACGTATAAGAAAGCTTGTCTGCTAGCGACGAAGAATTGAAGCATCGTGCAACGGCATTAAAGTTCGCCTTACCGAGACGGTCGTTGCTGTGCACGAATTCGCTCGCTTTCTCATGAACGCTGTGCCTTCCCATTTACGTTTGAACTGAGCTATCACCTGATAAAAAGAAGAATTAATTATACGAAAAAATAAAGAAAATTTAAACAAAATTTTCTCTTCAGCGCGTTGATCATCGTAACTTACCTCGCCATTGCAGAAGCAAAATAGGACGGCAACGCAGAGACCCTTGAATGTGAAAATTAGTATTTAAAAAAAATGAATTATGAAGCCAGATTTTTTATCGAAAATTTATTTCAATTGTTAACTTTCGGAAATAGAGTGTTTCACTATTATTCAAGATGAAAGAATCAATATAGCCGAGGGTCAAAAATATGCAAATTTTTACATGGAAAATTGATAAGTCAATAATTTGAAAATACAAATTTCAATAGCTGCATTTTTTATGGTCAGACATCCCCATATAAATAAAATATATGCGGCGAATATAGAAAATAAATCGTGAATATTTAAAATTTCATTTGAAAAGTTATATATTTCATACATAAAATTCAAGATGTATGTTACATTAGGGTGGTCCTTATTTAGGGCTCGGACGAATTTTTTATCAGACGCCCCCTAAATCGACGCCAAATAATTCAAAAACAATACCCTCATTTTTTTAGATTTTTATCTAGACTAACCCCTCCCACCAAGAGGGTAGATTTCCCCATTTGAAATACACGTGTTTTGGCCACATTCTCAGGATATATTTTATTCCAAGTGTAGTAATTTTTTTTTAAATCTGTAACTGCAAGATTTTAGTGTTCATTGGTGCTACTATGTGCGAAAAAATTCACATTATCATACGGGTCAATCTAGACGAATTGCAATTCGTCTAGATTGATCCATATGACGATGTGAATTTTTCCTTAAATCGTAGCAGTAATGAACACTAAAATCTTGCAGTTACAGATTTTTATAAAAATTATAACACTTAGAATAAAATGTATCCTGCGAATATGGTCGAAACACCTGTATTTTGAACGGGGAAATCTACCCTCGTCTTGAGAGGGGTTAGAGTTCAGATAAAAATCTAAAAAAATTAGGGTCATCTTTTTGAATTATTTGGGGTCGATTTGGGGGGCGTCTGATAAAAAATTCATCCGAGCCCTAAATAAGGACCACCCTAATGTTACATATAGATTGGCAAAAAACAAATTCAAAGAAATATACATACATTTTTGCATACTTTTTATTTTTCCATTTATGGCCAACT
This sequence comes from Alloplasta piceator, assembly GCA_946863875.1. NCBI lineage: Eukaryota > Metazoa > Arthropoda > Insecta > Hymenoptera > Ichneumonidae > Alloplasta > Alloplasta piceator. Next base: position 15,466,304 of record OX333072.1, read on the forward strand.
ATTCGCAACTAATTATAGATTCTTATACATCGTCGAAGGAAAAAGTAATTGAAAAAAACAAATGGACGACAAATTCCATTTGAGAAGTTGAAAAAGGTGTAGATAGTGATACTTTTTCACGATAAGATTGCAAATTATTCATCACAAGTTTCGTTGAAAAACACAAAGATGAGAATTTTCCAATACTCACTTGAAAAGAAGCCGTAATGGCGGAAATAACTTCGTACCCACGTTCCCAGGGGTGTCCTTTGGATGGTCGAAAGGGAATTACCAAGTAGTGTAGACCGAGCAGCGGTACCAGCAGTAACGTTGCTCTGTAAAGGTTTTTTTTTAATTGTCCATTTTTTCCCTCTGGATTTTTTCGTCCTTTGCGACTCATTTAGATTGGATTAATTATTCAAGAACGTTTAATGACGGAAAAGAAAAGAAAAAATGATCGAGTGTCACGTGAAATTATGCATCTTATGAACGGAAAACTTAGGAGGCGTATTAGCGGCAGAGTTATAAAAATAGTAATGTAAAAGTAATGCATTACCTATTACTTTAAACAATGTGTATTGGACAAGTTTTCCATTACAAATAAAAAAGTAATGTGTAATGTATGCGTGTTCCATTACAAATAAAAAAGTAATGTGTAATGGATGCGTGTCCCATTATAAGTAAAAAAAAGTAATGTGTAATGGATGCATGTGCCATTACAAATAAAAAAAGTAATGTGTAACGAATACGTGTTCCATTACAAATAAAAAAGTAATCTATAATGTATGCACGTTCCATTACAAATTACAATTAAAAAAAAGTAATTTGCAGTGGAGAATATTCCATTACAAATAGAAAAATTGACGTGCTCGTATTAGAAACTTGCACATTGCTGTCTCATTATTTTATTTAGCTCACTAAAAGTTCATCCACAATTATCACAAATGATCCATAAAGTTGAAAAAAAAGAACATGCACATCATTTAGGGATTCAATAGAGCGACAAATTTTGTATCGGTAACTTGTAATTTTTATTAGATTGTTTATAGTTATGGGTAACAGCGTGTAAAAGCAAGTTCAATAGAAAGTTGGATAATTTTTGGGGTTGAGTACATTTTCATACTTCATATTTAACGATGAACTGTCTGTTTTTTGTTTCTATTTTTTAACTTTATGGATCATTCGTCATAATTGTGGATGAACTTTTACGGAGTGAAATAAAATAATGAGACAGCAATGTGCAAGTTTCTAATACGAGCACGGCAATTTTTCTATTTGTAATGGCACATGCATCCTTTACACATTACTTTTGTTATTTTTAATGGGACATGCATCCATTACACATTACTTTTTTTTTATTTGTAATGGGACATGCATCCATTACAAATTACTTTTTTTAATTGTAATGGAATACGCATCCATTGCACATTACTTTTTTTATTTGTAATGGCACATGCATCCATTACACATTACTTTTTTTATTTGTAATGGCACATGAATCCTTTACACATTACTTTTTTTAATTGTAATGGTACACTTATCCATTTCACATTATGCAGTGTAATGGGTAATAAATAAAGTAATGCATTATCAAAGTAATGCATTATCAAATTAATGCATTATTTACAACTCTGATTAGAGGTATATTTATAAGAGAGAGAAAATAGAGATAATTAGATATTTACCGAAAAGCTTGAAGCATCGAGCGCGATGGTCGAGTACCAATGGCAGGACCAGCTCGTAGTTTCGTGAGGAGAACACGTACGATATTGCAGAGAAACAGGAGATTGAGAAGGGTCGATACGCCAACTGGCAATACCAAGATGTACTTGTAATTACCCTCGTCTATCCAACACCTGTTGGCAACATACACAATCAATCGAGTGTTCGTGACGAATTTACAACAACGCAAACACAACATGTAATACCAGATTTTCAAAACATTACAAAATTTTGATAAACGATCAGCCGAATTTTCTAAAATGAAATTTCATTAAATTCGAACGCTCTAAGGCCCGAATTTTAAGATCTTAAAATCAAACTTTCCATTGAACTCAATTTGGAACCTAAGATCGAATCTAACTTCCAATTTAAGATGAATCTTAAGTTTGAACTTGAGTGTCATTATAAGTTCATACTTAAGTTCAAACTCTAGTGCGAACTTCAGATCGGTCTTAAATTCAAACTTAAATTCGGTTTGAAGTTTGAACTCAAGATTCATCTTGTGTTTGAACTTAAGTTCAATCGAACTTAATTATTTTGACAACTAATGTCAAGAAGTTTGATCGAACTTAAGTTCAAGCTCAAGATGGATCTTAAGATCGAACTTCAAACCAAATTCAAGTCAACTTAAGATCATTCTGAAGTTCGCACTAAAGTTTGAACTTAAGTATGAACTTATAATGATCCTTAAGCTCAAACTTAAGATTCATTTTAAATTGGAACTCAAGTTCGATCTTAAGTTCCAGCTTGAGTTCTATGAAAAGTTTGATCTTAAGATAGATCTTAAGAACCAAAAATTCAGGCCTAAGACGTTTTTCTCTGAATTCAGAATCAAAGATCTTAATACACTATATCTGTGCAACAAAATTTTAGTCAGATATTGCGAAATTCGTCTAACGGAGATGCCTTTATGAAAAAAATTCCAGATTTTATACAATTCTTAGCTTCTCAAGATTATTTGGTCATACTGCATAATTTTCGTCTCAAATAAAAAATTGAGCATTTCTTGATCTTCATACAAACATTTTCTATGTGAGGGTAAGAGATTCAATCAAAAATGGAATTCAACGACCAATTTGAGTTTTTTTTCGACAAACGTAATTTTCCTTTACGAATCGCCAGAGCGTTGTAAATATTGTAGAATATTTTCTACGAAAAATCAATATATTTTATTTTCTTTAATTGTTTGGTAGTATCGAATATGTGACAAAACCCCTACAAATTTTTAAAAATATTCCTATTATTAGAGAAAACGGAATATCAAACACTACTCATTTTAGTATTCCAATTCTGACTTTTAGCATTCTAGATCCCCTCCCAATATTCAATACTCGAGATCAGATCTCAATACAGTTGTGCAGCTTCAGACAACTTTTGGTTACAATTTTAATTATCATAAAAAACACTATTTAAAAATACAAAGAAAATAAATTCGCTTTTTATTTCGCCCCGATGAACTTCACCATCCGCTTCCAGATCGCATTTTATTCCGTAAACATTTCAAGGAGATACTGTGAGCTGTAAATTATTTGAAATTAAATTTTTTTTCTACGCAATTGAAAAGTCCATTTCCCCCCAAATTTCAATCTCGTCGGAGTCCCCTGAACGAGCGCAAAAAAATTATTTTTTAATTTATTTGATTTCATTAATTTAATATAATTAATTTTAAATTTGTTTGATTTTATTTTTTAAATTTCACTTGAAATTTATTATTTTTTCTACACTATTAAAAAGTCCATTTTGCCCGAAATTTCAATCTCCTCGGAGCTCAAAATCAGTGCAAAAAATTTATTCTCTAATTTCAAAAAACACTTCAAATATCCATCATGAGTCGTTGAAACTCTCTGAATCACTGCACCGATGCATTTTGCCCCATATTTCCATGTGTAGTCGGACAGAAAGAGCAGTAATGCAATTATTTGTATACGCGCGGTTTAGGGCACTCGATATGCGGGAATTCGAGAGAACAGGGGAGAGACGTAGTATAGAGTAGATGGTTTACGGTGTGGTCGACAACTTATTCGTGCAGGAATTGGGTTCGCTAATTAACCTTAACGAGGATTCTGGCCTTTATACGTGTACCTGCATACTCCATAATAACGAATCGGCCCGTTTGGCCTCGACAACAGTGAGAATTAGAGGGGCCTTGAATATAATTTTGATGCACTAATGTGGCACTTTTGGTAGACCGAATTTACAGAGCCGAATTTATTTGTCATCGACAAATCTGTATCATCACAGAATCCTCTTTCTTCTATATTTGCAAAATATTTGCTAATAATAATAATAATAATAATAATAATAATAATAATAGCTAATATTTGTTATTACTATTATTATTATTCTTATTATTCGTAAATTCGTAAATATTATCATCATTTGATGGAGATGAATCTCAAAGAATTGTAAATAAATGGTTTTATAATTTTTTGAAACAATGACCATCGATTTTATTGACGAAATTCTCCGAAAACCTAAAGTCAAAACCTGAATGTCCCAAAATAGCTGAAACTGATTTCTGAAAGATGAAATTGATCAATAATTCAAAATCTATTGGTCAGAACTAGTTCAAACTCCACAGAAATATAGATTTTTTGTCGTATAAATTTAATATGATTTTTTCAGATTAAAAAAAAAAGAGGTTTTTCAGTTATTCTTGATTTTCGAAAAAAACGTAGTTTCACGATTGTGGCATCATAAATGCACCAAATGAGGTTAATTTGTGCTCATTTTGAAGGGTTTTGAATACAGTTTCGATTTCTCGAAGTGAAATTCTCGAATTCCAAAATCCGGCGGAGTTATGCACAAAAGGAAAAAAGTTGTTTTTCGAGTCGTTAAAAGTACGCAATTTTCGAAAAATCATAACTCGTACAAATAATTTTATTTCGCGCCATCGATTTAACAGCAATGATTTCTCATGATAAAGAAGACAAGAAAATATCGAGAGTATGATCGGAGACATCGATTTTTTTGACCTGCTCGTTTTACGTGGAATCACTCGTATACTTTTGATATATTTGAAACAAATTTTGCTCTTTCACATCGTTAATATGTGTTTAGAAATGCACAGAAAATATCTAAATGTTGAGTCGAAATATATTCAATATAATTGAATTGTCATCTACATACGTAGCACATGATTTATTTTCGTGAGGGATTTTAAGATATTTTCCCACGAGATATAAATTGAAGATGACACATACCGAGAGTGGAGAACTCGAGAACAGAGTTTTTTACTTTTTCATCGTTTTATTTGCCCTCTACTCAACTCTCGAAAGATCCCTGTCGACAAAGCATTCGAGGTTTTATGGCAATATATGCAATATAGATATATCGAATACTTCCTGTCGATCAGACTGGAAATCAACGACGCTCAGACTATCAACAATAATCCGAGTGATGGACTTTTAAAATATCGTTTTTTTTTACATTTTTAGAAAACTGTAAATCTTCACATGGCAGGTTTGTTTTTTCAATTTTGATGGAATGTCAAGCCTTAACAGATAACGATGTGTATATTTTTTATTTGCACTTTTTGTTTTAATTGACTGGGAATTAAAAAAAAAATCAATATCTATTTAGTTACTTTGACCGAATTTTTCAAAATTATTATTTGATTAATAAAGTTTTGATAATTACGATCTCTTGAGAAAATTAATGTATACAGGTTCTTGAAGGAGAATCGTCGAATTGAGAAATTCATTACTTTTGGGAAAAATTCAATCGAGTTTGCACAAAATGTCCCATACATACACCCCCTCCCTCCTCAATTCCTTGACGAGAATATAACTAGAAGAAAAATTGCAATGTGACAAACTTGTTTCGCTTCTCACGGACGTTCACGTGTATTTTCCTTGATTTTCTTTTTGCCATTCAACTTTTCTTTACATATGTACACTCTCGTCCAAAAGTTTGGAAACACTCGCTTCAATTCCGCGCCACGCAAAAAGTGTCACTGCTCTTTTAAAAATGAAGATATTTCAATTCAACAAGCGGCGTTTCAAAGGGGACACATTCAGGTTCATTTCCCTTTTTCCAACAAATTTTTTTTATTTTTTTAAATCCGGTTCGCCCTTTGAAACATGTTCGTTTTTTGGCATTTTTTTTTGGCGTTGAAATTTTGGTGCACGATTCATGAATTTTTTAAAAAACTGTTTTCCGAGTGAAAAACTTGTGGGGGGGAGTATAAGCTTCAATTTCATTTTTGTTAACTTCCGTACGATTTTTTTTCGCAAAAATATTCAATTTTTCGTAAAAAATGACCATATTTATAAAATGTCGGGTAACTCTAAAACTACTGGGTTTTCATGAAATCACTAAAATGGTAAAAAGTTGCGTACAATCATTTTGGATTTAATGCAATTTTTTCGGAATTTTTTTTCAAAATTTTTTTTTTCGGAATTTTTTTTTAAGATTTTTTTTTTTCGAAAATTTCGAAATCGTGTAGATGAAGTGAGAGAAACGATTGTAGATAAAAAGTATCACCTTGACAGGAAAAATTTTATATAAAAAAAAATTTTGAAAAAAATTCCAAAAAAATTTCATGGAATCCAGAATAAGTGTATGCAACTTTTCACTCTTCTAGTGATGTCACAAAAACCCAGTAGTTTTGGAGCTACGCTACATTTTATAAATATAGTCGTTTTTTGCGAAAAATTGAATATTTTTGCGAACGAAAATCGTACGATACTTTTTCAAAAACGAAATTGAAGCTCATATTTTTTCTCACAAGTTTTTCACGCAAAAAATAGTTTTTAAAAAATTTCATTGGTCGTACACAAAAATTTCAACGCCAAATAAAAAGCCGCGACATGATCATGTTTCAAAGGGCATATCAGGGTTGCAAATAATGCATTACTTTTTTTAATGCATTTGCATTTTCATTAACCATTAACCATTAAATTTTAATGATTCATGAAAATTATTTTCATGGAAATTATTTCCAATAATCATTAAATGTTAATGGTTAATGAAAATGCAAATGCATTAAAAAATGTAATTTGCAACCCTGCCCATTACAATGTAGCGTGTAATAGAAAAAAATTCCATTGCCCATTGCAATGTAATGTGTAATGGACAAAACTTTGATTGCAATTTTGGGAATGGAAAAATATAGATGAATAAATTATTGCAATTTTGCATTATATTTTATTGACTTAGGATTTAGATTTGCAGGTACCTTAAATTCCAAAAAGCATCTATATTATAATTCTAAGTCCTAAGTCAATAAAATGTAATGCAAAATTGCAATAATTTATTCATCTATATTTTTCCATTCCCAAAATTGCAATCAAAATTTTGTCCATTACATATTACATTGCAATAATAATATAGATGCTTTTTTAAATTATAATATAGATGCTTTTTAGAATTTAAGGTACCTGAAAATCGAAGTCCTAAATCAATAAAATGTAATGCAAAATTGCAATAATTTATTCATCTATATTTTTCCATTCCCAAAATTGCAATCAAAGTTTTGTCCATTGCACATTACATTGTAATGCGTAATGGAAGTTTTTTCTGTTACACACTACATTGTAATCGGCAGGGTTGCAAATAATGCATTACTTTTTTGAATGCATTTGCATTTTCATTAACAATTAAATTTTAATGGTTAATGGAACTTATTTTTTATTATTTTATGGAACTTATTAGTAATGGTTAATGCATTACTTTTTCATTAAAAATTTCGCAACCCTGGGGCGCACCGGGATAAAAAAAAATTTGTGGAAAAAGCGAAATGAAACCGAATATGTCTCCTATGAAACGCCGCTTGTTGAATTGAAATATCTTGATTTTTAAAAGAGAAGTAAAACTTTTTGTGCGACGTGGAATCGGAACGAGAGTTTCAAAACTTTTGGACGACAGTGTACAAGCCCTAACAATAACGTGCACTATCAACACTTTTATTGTACAAGGAAAATCACCCTCCTTCCCACCCTTGCATTTTCCTTGATGCACATCACTCTCTCGAGAAAACTTCACATAATATCGCGACGAGAAAACCAAAATTGGCAAGCTCTTGCCGGAACTTCGAGTCGAGACATCTGCCAACGGCAGTTTCGTTTTTGCAGCCTCGAGACATAATAAAAATTGTATACTTTTGTGGATCGATTGTGAAGGGTAAAATGATAGCGTGCAAAATGAGAGTGGGAAGTGCAAAAAAAAAGAGGGGATCTGGTTTGTAAAAAGGACGAAACGAGAAAACAGGTTCGTTAGTAATTTAGAAGAAGAAAAAAGATTCTTTTAACTCTCCCTCAACCCCTAATTTTAGTAACAATGCCTCTGGAGTTAAATTCGCGACATGGGACGTGAAATTTCGCGAGAGCAGCAAAATTGGAAAAAAAAATCTCCGATCCGAGTACAAAGTTTTGTTCCATCTGGATTTATTATTTTTACTCTTTGTCCCTTGTTCTCCGTGTAAATGTAGCTTCAACTGTTAGCACCTTCGTCTCTCAATCCCGAATACCTAATTTTGACAAATTACAGAGAGAGGAATTCTCTCATCCCGTTATATCGTAATACCACTTCGTTGCCAAGAGACACTCGGCCTTTTTTTTTAATCTCTCTTAACTCCAAAGCTCTAATCCCCCCCATTTTGTACCCGTAATCACCGTAACTTTTTCCACTCATTTACCATCCGCCTCATCCCCTTTTTCCGTCGCGTGAGATTCTCTTCACTGATTCACTGATTCTCTCATCCCTCGACTTTTATCTTTTATCCCTCGCAGGGACAATTTCAATTATTCTTCATTGGTATTAATGTAGGTACCCTCTTCGTTTTTCTTTAATTTTTATCCTAATTCTATTATTTTTTTTCTCCCGTATTTTTCGATTTATAGAGGTGAAGATAATATTGAGGGGCATTAGTGCATTTTGAGGGAGACAAGAAGAAATATTGAGCAAGAGTGCGATAGAATATTAAGGGGGGTACGAACTGATATTAAAAATTAAAAAAACAGAATGGGCATACTGAAAGGTACGTCAATTTATTGCGAGAATATTAAGGATATTGAGGATGTTGAGTCCCTTATGAACCTTTTAAATGTTAAGGGGGGAAACCCATATAAACGGTCGAAGATGACGAGGAATTTCGAAATTTTTTTTCCAACGCAACTACTGGATGGATCGTTTTCAACTTTGGAGGCTATTTTATCGTACATTCGAAGACTTGAAAAATATTTTTTTAAGGCACCAGAGACTTTGATTAATTTTTAAACGCGATTTACTCGAAACTACATTTTTGCAATTTGCGGCAGCGATAAAAAAAAACTATTCATCCGATTCATTTCAACCATATATTTTTAGACACATAATTGCAAACCCTCATTGATAAACTTCCATTTAAAAGAATAATTAATTTAACAATCATTTTTTGCATAAAAATGGTCGGTGAAAATTCGATCTTTTTTCTCTGAGTGTCGCCATTATTACAATATTCAACTTTTGTAACTTTTACTTGGTTTATCGACAGCCTACCTTCATATAGAATGTAATGATTTCTGATTTTTTGGTTTCGGATGAAAAACAAAAAAACTACAGCTGCCGCAGTTTGGCATCGCGGAAAAAATTCGTTCAGCAACGATTGGTTGCAGGCTGCTAATGAATACTTATTTTCGATAAAAAAAAATGTTTTTCAAGTCTTCGAATGTACAATAAAATAGCCTCCAAAGTTGAAAACGGTTGGTCCAGTAGTTACGCTGGAAAAAAATCCCGAAATTCCTCGTCACCTTCGACCATTTATATGGGTTTCCCCCCTTAATTGTTCAATAAATAGCTTCTTAATCGTCGTGAAATTTTTACACGACCTCCTGAATACTTCAGGTAAAAACATACCAAATTTTCAGAATTCTATCAACATTACTTCAACGTCCTTAAGGGTTGAAATGAAAAATGAAGAGAGAAATTTTTACACGACCTCTTAAATACTTCATCCAAAAACATCTCAAATTTTCAGAATTTTCTCAGTATTTGCGATTTAGGACTCAACATCCTTAAGAATATTAACGCCAGAATGATTTTTGGGGGCATGAGCTGATATTAAAATTTTAAAAAGCTGGCGGAATGCTGAATACACTTTGCTGAGTAGATATTGAGGCGCGTTTTTTTTTGTCATCTCTTCTTATCTCACTTTCGTTCTAATTTTCACCATTCATTCTTCTCTTTCTCGCCGCGAATTACTTCAGTTAAACTACGAATAGACACTCTTCTTTCCCTCAACTTTCATCAAAGTCTGCCTCGTCTCGAGAGAACGGAGTTGAATTAAATTCAAACGCATTCGCGTCTACCGATCTCTTTATTATTTGTTCTCAAATGGATTTCAAAGTTTAGCCTCGGATCCTTTATCTCGTGAAATAATCTACACTTTTCTGCACTCCAGCGCAACTGTTTTTCTCAGCTTGCAGATAGCAAGAATATATGCAAACGCTTCTTTTGGTCCGAGTTGGACGTTGAAAGCAGCGGTTTCCTTTTGGTTCATCCTAGATTTTTTATTCAAGCAATTTTCTACACTGGCGAGAAGTATACACGAGAGCTCGTTTTTCAAATCAGGATTATGTATTAATATTTTTATTTCATAATAATATAATAGTATTACGTGTAAAAATCATTTTTATAGATAATTAATTCAACGCCGCTCATTAAGGGGGAATATATACCTGAAAACGAAAAAAAAGGTAATTTTCGAGAATTTTTTCCAGGAAAACTATTGTAATGATCAGAACGGGATTTTCCTAGTTGAAAATGTACACTTTCAGAAATATTTTCAATTTTTTTCTATTTAAAAATGTTGCAAATTCACGGAGTACTTGAGTCGTCTACGGAGTGTCGTAAACAAATTTGCCATGTGAAAGAAAAAACCAAAACAGGATGAACTCAACTTAGCTATTTTCAAGAAAAAATTCGTTCGTATTTTGACAAAAAAGAACTAAAAATTGGAAAAAAATCCTATGACAAAGACTAGATAATTATGTATACAATAACCACAAAAAAATTGAAGTTAATCGGTTCAGTGATTTTCGAGATATTTTGGGCAGAGTTGTAAATAATGCATTACTTTGATAATGCATTACTGTATTTATTACCCATTGCACTGCATGATGTGAAATGGCCAAGTGTATACCATTACCAAATACAAAAGTAATGTGTAATGGATGCATGTGCCATTACAATTAAAAAAGTAATATGTAATGGATGCATGTGACATTACAAATAAAAAATAATAATGTGTAATGGATGCGTGTTCCATTACAATTAAAAAAAGTTATGTGCAATGGATGCATGTCCCATTACAAATAAAAAAAATAATGTGTAATGGATGCGTGTTCCATTACAACTACAAAAAGTAATGTGTAATGTATGCATGTTCCATTACAAATAAAAAAGTAATGTGTAATGGATGCATGTGCCATTACAAATAAAAAAGTAATTTGCAGTGAAGAATATTGGATTACAAATAGTAAAATTGCCGTGCTCGTATTAGAAACTTGCACATTGCTGTCTCATTATTTTATTTCGCTCACTAAAAGTTCACCCACGATTAACACAAATGATCCATAAAGTTAAAAAATAGAAACAAAAAAACAGACAGTTCATCGTTAAATATGAAGTACGAAAATGTACTCAACCCTAAAAATCATCCAACTTCATATTGAACTTGCTTTTACACGCAGTTATCCATATAATTATAAGTCGCTTTGTTGAATCCCTAAATAATGTGCATGTTCTATTTTTTAACTTTATGGATCATTTGTGATAATTGTGGATGAACTTTTCGTGAGCGAAATAAAATAATGAGACAGCAATGTGCAAGTTTCTAATACGAGCACGGCAGATTTTCTATTTTGTAATGGAGTATTCTCCACTGCAAATTACTTTTTTATATAATTGTAATTTGTAATGGAACGTGCATACATTACACATTACTTTTTGTATTTGTAATGGAATACGCATCCATTACTCATTACTTTTTTTATTTGTAATGGTACATGCATCCATTACACATTACTTTTTTATTTGTAATGGGACTCGCATCCATTACACTTTACTTTTTTTATTTGTAATGGTACATGCATCCATTACACATTACTTTTTTTTACTTTTAATGGAACAGGCATCCATTACACATTACTTTTTGATTTGTAATGGAAAACTTGTCCAATACACAATGTTTAAAGTAATGGGTAATGCATTACTTTTACATTACTATCTTCACAACTCTGATTTTGGATACCAGTTAGAAAAGCATTATTTTGAGAATAACGCGTTACGGTGGTCATCTTCGGGTGCATATATGTGCAACGGAAACGTATACTTTTTGAGCTATAACTTTGTTATTTTTTGAAATTTTCACTTGAAATTTTAAGAACCCAAACTTTAAGAAAATGTAAAAATTAAAAAGTCGATTTTTCGGACCCTGCTAGGTGTATATTCCCCCTTAAGTTGTTTTTGTTTTCAATTCCTTACACGCGATGGTACAAAGGCAAAAACTTACTGTGCATTATCGGTGGGATCGTCGCTGATCGATCGCAGTACCGCGTAAATCAGTACAAATATAGCGGGTGTTGGCCAACCAAAAGCCATGAGCCACTTAACCAAATTGTGCTCGCTCGTAAAAGCACTCACGAGAAGCGTATGGAGATAGAAACCCTCGCACAGCATCCACGCGTAATTCGTGAGTAAAAAATAGTGGAGAACGATGTGTAATATTCGACAGGGAATCTGAAAATAAAAAATTCATAGAGCAATCTTACAAAAACATTATCGAAAAATCGTTGCATTTTTTCATGCTAATAACAAAAAATTCGGAGATCAATTGTTGGTAAAGACAATTGAATAAATCGTTGAACGAAATTCATGATATTTAAATTTTCATCTATAAATTAAACATTCATAGACCAACCTCACGATAATATTATTTAACAAATCTTTGAAATAAAAAAAAATTAATTTTCAATCTTGGAAAAAAGGTTCAAAATACACGAAGAATTATTCACGGCGGAATTTTGAATATTCGATGCTGCCCGAAATGAAAAATTTTGATACCACATTATTCTCATACTGATGAATTTCAGCTGTTTTGTTTCCAGTCGCAAAAGTTAATCCTTATTTTTTTTTTGCGCAAACAATCGCGCTTCGAGAGATTCGAGGGATTCTCGTTATATCCCGCATAATTCTATTGTATTCAGCGACTAAATATTGTCTCGCTCCTCAATCCAGGTGAAACGAAGCACGAGGGTGGAAAAAAGTGAAAAAATATATTTTTTTATCATCTCCGGTAGATGTCAGGGAACGTCGGTACATCCCTTATCTCGACTCACCCCATTGTCAGGAAGTAACTCGGCGTTCGAGGCAACTGTACCATACCAAATAAGCCACAGTGCATTGTTTATCGCGAAGGAAGCGAAGAGATTCATGTGAAGTGTTATCCTCGCGCATCTCAGTGAACTGAAAGACGATAAACGAAAATTCATCTCCGCGTACAACAGTGTCACATTTAATTGAGATAAACAGAACCAAGACAATGAATTTATAATTTTTAAATCATCTTACCGGAAGTACGTGAGAATTCCGAGAGACATGAGAAGAGCCACGAGGGATATCGTGTAGCCAACTTCGTAGATCGCGTTCACTCGTTGTTGCCACTGTAAATCAATAATTAAATTGTAATCTTAGATACAAAGCGATAAGAATAGCATTTTTAACAATCAGAGGCTTTCTTCTTTATTTTTTCAGAAATAATCCCTTTTTCATTTGTTATTCCCGTTATAGCCAGAGTTTATTTTCGTCCAGAGTCTTGAACTATATTTTTATTTTATGCCATTTCGCCGGAAGTCAACGTAAATTATTTTAACAAACGGCATTTTAAAGGGCAAGAATTCGGCTTCGTTTCCTGTTTTAAAAATTATTTTTACAGTTTTTTTTTAGTTTTGGACTCTATTTTGAAAACGACTGTTTTTCACCTTTTCCCCCTCTCCTCAGGTGCACTCATCTTCTAGAGGAAATTTTCTTAGTACATTTTTATGATTGGTTACATAAAGAAGAAAGTTTGAGCTTCAATTTCCTTTTTTTTTTAAACTTTGAGCGATTTTTGTTTCCAAAGTTATTCGGTTTTTTGTGAAAAAAGAGGAAATTTGAAAAATCTCGTATAACACGAAAACAAAGAGGTTTCATGAGAATCTTTAGGATAGCAAAAAGTTGCGTCGGTTTTCGTTGAGTTCAGAGGAATTTTTTCAGATATGGTAATTGAATGATCTGAGCTCCGACACAGAAAATGAGAAAAAAAAATTTCCGAAAAAAAATCTAAAAAAAGATTCTCTGAACTCAACGAACACAGAAGCAACTTTTTGCTATCCTGGAATTTTGCATGGATCCTCTTTGTTTTCGTGTTATACAGAATTTTTCAAATTTCCTCTTTTGTCACAAAAAACAGAATAACTTTGGGAAAAAAAATCGCTCAAAGTTTTCAAAAAGAGGAAATTGAAGCTCAAGCTTTTCCGTTTATGAATCCAATCGTAAAAATGTATTTAAAAAAATTTCTCTAGAAGATGGGCGCACCTGACAAAAGGGGAAAAAGGTAAAAAACAGTTATTTTCAAAATAGAGTCAAAATCTAAAAACAAATTGTAAAAATAATTTAAATATAGGAAATTGAGCCAAATTCTTCCCCTTTAAGGATGTTGAGACCCAAATAGCACATGATGAGAAAATTCGGAAAATTTTGTATGTTTTTGGATAAATTATGTAAGAGGTCCGGTAAAAATTTCACGGAGATTAAGAAGCTCGTTATCGAACAATTAACATTAACAAATCAAATTAAATTATATGTAGTCTTATGGAAACTGATATAACTTTGCGATAAGTTTTTTTTTACCTCTCAATTTTTTAATATCTACAATATATAACTACGATGAATATTTTTTTTATTTGTTTAAAAAATTGTTCTTAACGAAATGTTAATATTTTAATAGAGAGCTTCCTAATCATCCTGAAATTTTTACACAACCTCTTAAATACTTCATATGGAAACATACCAAATTTTCAGAATTCTCTCATCATTTTTCATTTTAACCCTTAAGGAGGTTGTAGTAATGATGATAGAATTCTGAAAATTTAATATGTTCTTACATGAAGTATTCAACAGGTCGTGCAAAAATTTCACGACGATTAAGAAGCTATTTATTGAACAATTAACATTAAAAGATTTCATAGGGACTCAACATCCTTAAAATGCCGTTTGTTTAATTAGTTTTCGTTGGCTTCGGGCGGAATGGCATAAAAAAATGTTCCAGACCTTTTTTTGAAGTTTTGTCCGGAAACTTTTCGCCGGTAGCCTTCGCTAGACGATTTAATTAGCATATTTGCAACGACCAATCAATCAGACACTGATTGAAAATTTGATTCAGGGAGAAAAAAAATTGCCAGGGCCTTTTGACTCTGATATTTGAAATTTATTTTTACTCAAATTTTGTTTTCGATGATGAAAAAAAAATTATCGACTGCTAAACCATTTAATTTGCATATTTGTAATGATCAATCGACCTTTCTCCACCCATGCGAGTCACATTCCGGTACCAGACAGCACTCTATGATTTATGATTCATTATAAATATCCGGATTCAAGTTTTCCCTGAAATTAACAGTTTCAGTGGCCCTTCAAACTGTTTGAGTCAAGAGTTTAAACGTGTTGCCAAAAGGAAGGCCAAGCTCATGTACACATGTGTGAATAATTCACTCGTTTCGTAGTTTAGTAATGCCGGTACATAATTCATGAGACCTCAGAGAACGCATGATGGCCACGTAAATCCCTCGAGGACCAAGATAGTAACCACATGTAATGTGCGTGTGTGCAGACCAACGAAAATGCATTCTATCTCGATCTAGGTAGACGTTTTAGCATAATAACGCTGTTTCCATCATCTTTGACCACGCTGAGAAAAAAGTTCAGTTAAAACAACTAAATCCATTTAGTTGAAAAAAATTTAGTTGATTCAATATTAATTTGTTTGAAATAATGAAACTATAATTAATTCAACAAATGGATTTGGTTAACCATAAGATATGAGGTGAACGAAATTATTTGGTCAATTTCCAGATACAGTTTAGTCCAATTTACACGTTACTGAGTTGCTGTACAGAAATATTTCGTTGATTTCTAGTATATTTTAACTTGATAAATTTAGCTGTAACAAAAAAACAATTCGTATTTTCAATCACACCATTTATTTGGTACAAAGATATTTATTTGATTGAATTGAAACTTTGCCCATTCAAGCAACGATTTAACCGATTTAACTAAAACTTCCACTGTATTTTTGTTGAATTACCAAAATGATCTCGTTGAACGTCCGGTAACAAATATTCGGTTGAGTCAAACAAATTTTCGCATTTTCAGCAAAAAAAATTTCTCAGTACAGGCTCGCAATAAATTTTTCGCGACTCAATTTGAAAGTTTCCGACATGCGCCTGTCGCTATGAAATAATAAATATTATTTCATTTTTTGTAATTAAAAATTTCTTCATCAGTGGACGCTCAACGAGACATAAATAAATTGGCAGGAAAACTAGAAAGTGGAGATGAACAATGTTGATGAAAATTTAAAATTTACAGAAAACACGTCCTTTTTTTATGTAAAGAGAGGTCCTGACTTTCAGCTTCGCGCAGAATTTCCTTTATTCGTACTTTTTCTTCTATATATCTTGACACCAAACTTTGACTACCAATTTACCCATTTTTTTGGTTATAATTAAGGGATTAGTTGATAATTATTACTTATAATTAGGATTCAGTTAATTAATTAAAATTACTGTAGGAAGTACTGGAGAACAGAGAGTGGAACGGTACTGGTTTTCGTAAAATCCTGGCAGATTAAAATACCTCGAAAAAACGAGAATCTCGATTGGGAACGAGCAATCGCTGGAATAAACGAAGCGCGACGATCAGAGACAGAGGGAAAAAAGAGACAGAGAGAAAAAGAGATACACCAAAAGCAATAGAGAAAGATATGAGAAACGAAAACGAGATTCCGAAGAGACTTGAAAATCGGAAAACAGATTTCCCATTCTCGTTTCCAACACTCTGCTTCCGATTTGCTGATTCATAGACCAACTTTTTTAGACCAACTATCTTTCTCCATTGACCATAATCCTTCAACGATGACTTTTAATTTTTCCTAACTCCTCTTCTAACTTATTTAAAATTATGCATCTTAGAGTTGTTAAAATCATGATTCTTGCTTCCATTGCGTTCCTCATTAAAACCATTGTAGCTTTTCTCTCAAAGATAAAACTCGCCCAAAGGAAGGCTCGTAAATTTTGTTTTACGAAAAACCGTATTTTTCCCAGATTGAGAATTTAACTCCAAGTTTTTATAAAACCTGAACATTCCAATTTTGATTTTATTTTTAGCAACGGGTGAAATCGGAATTGCGATTTATAAAATGGCAATTTTATAACTTTTAATTGTAGTCTATTGGTAATTTTTCTTCACATTATTTTATACTCTATTGATTAGTATGTTGCTGTTTTTCATAGTATTTTTTAGAGAAAAAGTACAAAAATCTCTGAAAGGTGTGGAATCACGGAAAAACGAATTTTTTTTAAGCGTCCTAAATATATATATGAGGTATTCTCCGTCAATTCCGCCACTTTTTTTCGACCCTCTCAGATCCGTCCCATAACTTGTCACAATTAAGTCCCACTTGAAAGTAGTCTCTGCGATTTTTTTCAAATTTTTTAAGCGGTGAATTGAAGAGTTGCATATATTTTTTGAATCTATATAGCTTAAAACGGAGAGGATGCGAAAACAAAATATTCCTACAAAAAAATTATGTTTTTTCATCAACTATTGAATGCAATATGTGTTATATTTTTATTCGTGCTGCAAAGACTATTTTCTGCAAAAAAAAATGAAAATTAATTTTTTTCGCCCGCCCGACACCTTCAATTTTGCTGTCATTTTTATACAATTCCTAGTAGTATTAGTGGAACGTACAGAAAAATCCACAATACAGCTACTGATTTTTTTCGCGATTAAACAAATGTTATTCACAAAAAAATTGCATAAAGTTATGTGAATAACATTTTTTTAACCCCGGAAAAAATCAGTTGCCGTATTATGGATTTTTCTGTACGTCCCACTAATACTATTAGAGATTGTATAAAAAATTGACAGTAGAACTGAAGGTGTCGGACAGTGCAAAAAATAATAATTTTCATTTTTTTTTTGCAGAAAATAGTCTTTGCAGCACGAATAAAAATATAACACATATTGCATTCAATAGTTGATGGGAAAACAATTTTTTTGTAAGAATATTTTTTTTTTGTACATCCTCTCCGTTTTAAGCTATATGGATTCGAAAAAATAGAAAAAATATATGCAACTCCTTAATTCACCGCTTTGAAAATCTGAAAAAAATCGCAGAGACTACTTTCAAGTGGGACTAAGCTGTGACAAGTTATGGGACGGATCTAAGAGGGTCGAAAAAAAGTGGTGGAATTGACGGAGAATGCCTCATATGCATATATCGGTTCCGGGATCTTTGAAGCCATTTAATTTCCGCCGACATTATCGCGATTATCCAGAATCACGAATTGCGTGACGTTGATCCATTACCCACGATCCTCCCTCTTTTTTTTCCTATGTACGATTTCTGATATGTCTGTGAGCGATAACATGTAATAGTCTGCAACTTTTGTGCATTCATTATTGTGATCTCTAATTGAGTTAATTTTGCTTATTTCTTTTCGTCTTTAAGGGGTCAATGAGGTGACTTTTTATTTGGATTTGACAGGCAAACACGAGGAACCAACTCGTTTCTTTAGATTTAAAATATTTGTCACTGGAAAGAACAAAAAATGTTTGAAAATTTTGTTACATCGTTTTTTAAGTACGATCCCATGGAAATTTGGATATTTTAATTGCACGTACATGATCGGGGGGGGGGGCCTTCGCCCTTCATAAATTTAAAAAAAAAATTCCATCTTTCGTGCAGTAAGATAAATTGTTGTGAATTTTATTAAGCAATAATAAATCACTGAAAATAAATTAAAAAATTCCGAAATAAACATTCATAAATAAAATTCATAAATTGTGTATTAAATATAAGTATATGTGAGGCATTCCACACCGATTCGACCTCGGTCTGACCTCTCCAATTTTATCCGCAATTTTTTATGATTTTCTAGTTCTTCTGGAGAGCACTCAGGATTTTTTCAGATTTTTTTGGAGCGATTTGACTTAACTATAGTTAAGTTTGTTTTTTTTCGAAAAACCTAATTGTTATAGACGAAAGGAACCCACTTTTGCTCGACGCTTGAAATTTTCCATATAAGAACGGGAGGTGAAGAGTTAGACCCAGATCGAATCTGTGTGGAATACCTATAATAGTTATATATAAAATTCATAATTTTTTATGAATTTTAGGAAGTAATAATAAATTACTGAGATGGTAAATATTGTTCGACTGAAATATAAATTAAAAAAAAAACTCTTCTCCTAGGAACAGGCAGTTAGAAAATTTTTCATTACTAACAAAAGTATAACTTTTTGCAACACGTAACTCTGAAATAACTTCACACATGACAAAACTTTTTTTTTCACTCTCCGAGCTCTCTGCCCATCATTTGCCTATTCTCATATTTATAATATTGTAGATATATAGAGATGCACGAAAGTTGCTGTACAGTTAAGAGTTTCTCGAATCCGAACAATGTTTTCGCTCCCTTTTGTACAACAAATTTCAGCGAAGTTGGAGAGAGGGCGAGAAAGGGGGCTACATTTCAATGAAACGTATTACCGCGTTTCCGCTTCTCTTCCCGTGCAATCATAAATCAGCTACGGGAGTGCTAAAACTGCAATCCCACCTATGAATTATTGATGGACTTCCGATCGATGCACTCAATAATGTACTATACATAATATATGCATAAAATAAACGATAATGGCGAAATGAGCGTTTAATCGTTGACGCTCAAATTATCTCGTTAAATTTGAAAAAGACAACAAATTAAAATCACCGCGAGATATTCAAAAGTTTTAGAGGTCATTGGTTATTGAATTTATCAATTCAATAGAGGATTCCATATTTCATTATTTTCTCTATTAATAAAAATACGGCGTCATTTCCATTATTGTGAATCAAGTCTCCCAAATAATATCTATTTTTTTTTTATGTTGAAATAAACGCACAAAATCAAGTCTGAGTAGAAAAAAGATTCATAGATCACTCCGAGCTTTCAAAGATCGTCATTTTTGTCAAAAATCGATTTTTCTCTCCCCTTTTCACGCCCTTATTTATAGAGCAAAATTTGATCACACGGGAAAAGGTTAGAGTTCATATTTGGCACGGTTGAACGAGAGACCTTGCTGGAAAATTTTGTTTAGGGTGATCGGCTCTTTTTATTCTCCCCCGTGAGAGACAGAGAGAGAAAGAGAGACGATTTTCTCGTCGCTGCCGGTTTGCTGTACGAGAACACGGATATATATGGCCGCAAAATAGCGGAAGGATGTCGCGTGAATCCGAGAGCCATTAATCTCGGTTTATCCCGGGATCGGTAAAAAAAAAATCCCGATGCTACTAAAACCGTGATCTCTCTTCTCCGACCGACCCCTCTTTTCTCCGTGACATTTTTTTACAGTCGCGGAAGCGCGATATACAGATATATACAATATGGGCAACAGGAAGTTGTTTTTTTCAACAGAGATGGAGTGGAGTCGATTACGAGTATATATATAGGGCATTCCGTACCAAGTCGACCTCTGTGTGACCCTCGACCTCGCTGATTTCGTTTACGATTTTTCATATGATTCATCCAACTCAAAAGAGCATTCAGAATTTGTTTCAGATTTTTAAAACCAAATTTGAGTACGTTATGATTTTTTGAACACTTTTTTCGAAAACCTCGAAGGCTGTAATTTGAAAATCTGAAAAAATTCTCAAAAATCCGGTGTCAAACATGAAAATTTTTGACCCAAAATTCATGATGTCCAGGATTGCCCTTCCACCTCGCTTTTAGGTTTTTATGAAGAAAACGTAACAAAAAAAGAGATGCAGAAATTGATCTACCGTGAAAAGTGGCTTGAATATTTTTATCGTTAACCAACTATTTTTGGCAAATTTTTCAATTTTTTCAAAAAATAGTTGGTTAATTTCTGCATCTACTTTTTCTACGTTTTCTTCATAAAAACCTAAAAGCGAGGTGGAAGGGAAATCCTGGACATCATGAATTTTGGGTCAAAAATTTTCATTTTTGACACCGGATTTTTGAGAATTTTTTCAGATTTTTAAATTACGGCACTCGAGGTTTTCGAAAAAAATGTTCAAAAAATCATGACGTACTCAAATTTGGTTTTAAAAATCTGAAAAAATTCTGAATGCTATTTTGAGTTGTAAGAATCATATAAAAAATCGTAAACGAAATCAGCGAGGTCGAGGGTCACACTCAGGTCGACTTGGTATGGAATGCCCCATATATATAATCCATGGATTTACTCCAAGAGTATATAAAGTGTTATGTAAGCTACACGTGAAGATAAAATGCGATATCGAGACTTTTTTTATTATTTTATTTTTCTTCACATTCGTCGAATTTATCGATGACAGTCTGGGAGAAAAAAGAAGTCTGACGTTATCGGAAATATAAAGCAGTCGTATAATCGGGAGCTTAGTATGAGGCAAGTAGTCTTTAAGGGGGTATTCTAGTCCAGAATTTTGAAAGAATCATTTTTTTTTCATATTCTTAAAATTTATACCTTTGAGAATATATCCTGGAAAGGAATGTTTTTAATTCCAATAATTTACGGAGTTATAATTATTTTAGTGACACAGCAACTACTCAAAACTACTTTTCTCAAAACGGCTGACATGATATATCAAGTTCTATTCAACCGATCTACTTCAATTTTTTTTATGAATCTTCAATATATAACTCTCTATTTTCCCTACCACTTTTGTATCAAAATAATTTTTTTTACTGTTGTAAAAAAATTAAAAACTATGAAAAAAGAGTCGAAAAATACCTTTTTTTGTTCAGACAGCCGCCATTTTGCGAACCAATTTTCATCCATTTTCTCTGAGATAGGGGACATTCTTACTAATTAAGAAGCTTTTTCTCAATTTTTTATGGAATTACTAGAAACTTTTGCATCCAAAGGTTTGCATTGGTGTCAACCATAACACCCCTTTTTTACCCCCAACTTTACCAGTTTATAACTTATTTAATTTTCATTTTTTTCTCGAAATTTTTTTGTTTATTATTGTTAAAATTCTAATAAATATGTTGTAAAAAAAAGAATGGTAAAAATATATTTTTAAAGTGAAGTCAATATTATGATTAGCGATGGGCAAATATTTATGCACTTGAAGTTTCGAACGTTCAATGGAACGAAAAATCACAAAAATTATTTATTTAACGAAAAATTAAACGAGCTTGCAAATACTTGATAAATAATAATTTCTAAAATTCAATGATACTTCCATGTTTATTTCCAAAGTGTTGACAGATTTTCAAAATTGTTCTGTAAGAGAATAATTTTTTTGGTTTTTCGTTTATCTGAACATTCAGAACTTCAAGTCCATAAATATTTAATGGAATAGTATTACTTTCTTCAATTATTCATTACAACGACAATGTGCAATTAAAAGCCCAATTAATCGGTTATTCAGAAAGTAATGTATAGTGAAAGGACGACTTAATTACTCGTTATCAGACTAATAGATAATTCGATTGAGAATCATAAATATAATTCAATTACATTGACCGAGCGTGATAGAGCTACAGTTTGAAAATTTGAATAAAGAAAGTAGCTTCAGTGACCACGTAAAATATATTTCAACGAATAAAATGAGCTCTCCTCTCATCAAGATCTAACCAAAATTACAAATTTTATTTTAGAAAAACTCCATAAAAATAATGTGTTCGTGGATTCATTCACATAAACTGAATTATTTTGCTGGCAGATCATTGTTAAACATTTCAAATAAGAATTCTGTAATTTGGATCCATCTTTGGTCATAGTGGTTTGTCTTTTAAAACGCAAATAAACAATTTTTGTAATTTGAGCACTGAGAAAAATGTCTACAATGTGTAAATTCAAATTAAGCTTCGTAAGTAGTTTATAGTTTCGGCAGTTATTTATAGTTTCCCATTAACCTTTCGTATGATCCCAAAAACAGTATGCAATCGTATTCCAAGCACTTTTAATTTAGAGAAAAGCTTTTTTTCTGCTATCGAGAACCACCTCCGCGTGTCCACGATTTCATATTTAAATATGATGGGAATCTCGTCAAAAGGGGATTTCCGATTGATCGATCGACGAGAAGCAGCTCTTCTCCACTGATGCGTTTCATCTCTCCCGGGGAATTAATGCATAGCTTTATGTATCCCGTCATTTCAGTGACTAGTTCAATCATGCGGACACACGTGGATGTCGTTTTGCTGCGGTAACGACGGAAAAAAATGATGAAGCACACACACTGTGGAAAAGGTCCCGATGGATTTTTCCATCGACATAGGGCTCTCATTTGTTGTCCATCGAATTTTTTTGCTTCGCAAATATTATTCGACGATAGCGAAAGGATACTAAAAAAAAGTTGATTTTTCCTCGATGATGATTCATCGCCTGGACATGAAAATTCAAGAGGAAAAAAAGGTCAAATACTCACATTGAGATCCTCGATATTGACGCAAGTCGTGTAATTGCTCCATATCTGGAGTGACTCAGGATGACGAAACCACGTTCCGTTGGGCTCGCAGAGTTTGTGCGCCTTTACTGAAATACAAACAATAGAAAGCGAAATTAATTAATGTATATTAAAAATGCATATCGATCGTTCAAGGTCAAAGCAATTTTGATATCCCGACACTGCGGAAATTTTTTGGATATCTCATTAAAGAGGTTGTTGATGAGATAAGCAGACAAAAAAGTCCTTTTTTGGTAGGTACTATACTTTTGTTTATAATAAATATTCTCAAGGAATAAAATGTATATTGCAGGTTTAATGCAATAATTTTCTCTGAAAGTGTGATAAAATTTACTGTTTTGACCATAAACATGAATAACTGATCTGGCAATTGGGAATCAAGCTGTTCATCCATGCATTAAATATTTCATCACGAATTAACTCTACAACATGAATTTTTCATCGAATTCATGCAATCATCTCGGTATTCTGTTGCCAGATACATCGCATAAAAAATTCACTGTATTTCGGAGTTCATTAAATGTTCATGGAATACGAGTAAACCTGACCAATGCACCATCATTTGACGTATTGAATGAAGAAATTTTTGACGCCAGTTGGAATCCTTAAGGTGCAGCAGTTCGCTCATAAATCAATTTTTGAGTTTCACTGCGCTGTGCACGATCCTGACCAAACTGCGTAACGGATCTTATCCTACGACCTCTCATTTTCTTCGTAACACTTTTCCGGACTGCTTAAGTGCGGCACATTTTTTTTTAAGTCCTTATTAAGGAGTTACAGATTACTTTTTGAATTTTTGAATTAAAAAATGGGTCAAAAATTCAAAAAGTGGCCTGTAACTCCATAATAAGGATCTAAAAAAAAATGTGCCGCACTTAAGCAGTCCGGAAAAGTGTTACGAAGAAAATGAGACGTCGCAGGATAAGATCCGTCAAGCGGTTTGGTCAGGATCATACACAGCGTAGTCAAACTCAAAAATTGATCAATGAGAGAACCACTGCGTTACGGGTTTTAACTAGCGCCAAAAATTTATTCCTTTGATACGTCAAATGATGGACTATTCCACGGAAAAAAATGATCAGTGACATTCATGTGTAATATTTAAAAAATTATTGAATTCAATGCAGAATATAGGGTTCAGAACTGTAATTCAGGCGTTTTACTGGGAATCCATTATAAATTAATGGATTTAATGTAGTTTCTACTTTTCGAACCTTTATAAATGTAAAAAATGCAATGTTCACCGCAAAAAAATGACAAAGTAGAAATAACAAGCAGAAACGACGAAATCCACTGTGTTTGAACTGTAAGATTTACAATGGTCTCTGTAGAATGTTCAAAGCACATAATTAGAAATTGCAGTGTTCCCAGTGAAAAATCAAATGCGCGCCACAAAATATGCAACGTCAATTTCAATTTTTACAGTGTGGCACTGTAACGGGACGACCTGCGGCGTGCCACGATCTCTGCATTTCGCCCGAGATCCGCTAGATAGCGTCGGACGGCGCGCCCTCTCGCGCGAGCGAGAGAGCCACCGAGCACCTATAAGGTCCGATGTATTGCCAACATCGGCGTCTTCAATTGACATACAATTGTTGGAACATCACCCGCGTTCTGTGGTCGAGCAGTCCTATGGACTGAAGACTACATTTTCTTAACAGATCACCGTTGCATTTCGGTGACGCTCGTGCTCTTTATGGGTGCGGGGTTGAACTAAATTCGTTTCATTAATTGATCTCACGATTAATTAGTCAAGTACAAGCCCTCGTAGCTATGAGCCTGAGCGAGGATAAGTAACGATTTATGGCAATAATTGAATAAATTGGAATTTATTCAAATATCGGAACGTTTCACTACACTATAATTTATTTTAGAAATTGCAGTATTTTCAGTGAAAAATAAAAAACGTACCGCAAAATATACCACGTTTTTTTCAATTCTTACAATGTACACTGTAATTTTTTCACGGGCTCTGGATAATTTTTACAATGTGAAATATGTAAAAAGTTCACCGGATACAACAGAAATATAACGTTTCACGTAGTGTACATTTTACGTTCCACACTGTAAAAATTCGTCTGATGGGCATGTACTATGTCATATCTGTGACATCTGTATATTGTATTAAAGAAATATGTTAATTTCACTGTTTGCCCTTCCAGGAGGCGCTGTTGATGGAGAAAACGGTAAAAATTTTAATGGGAATTTCAGCAGGTCTCACTGATCATTTTTTTCCGTGTGGTCAGGTTTACTCGTATTCAACGAACATTTATATTTATTTTCAAAAATTGGCGTTTTGACGCTAACTCGGTCCTTTAAATTCACAAAATATCTTGGTCCCCTTAAATTCACAAAATATTGTTATTTGTTTTGCGTACATCCAATCGATATTCTTCAATCGGTATATCGCGATCAAATCGCATTGCGCGATACTCCAACCATCTCATTGACGCTGCGAGTCAAATCATTCGTGATATTTCCGCTCTGACTGTAATTCTCGAAATCGATTTATCGAGCGCCCCGTCCTTGATTCGATAACGGAGGTTTACGGGATCCTGGGAATTGTAAATTGCAAGTCTATCGGTAGATTCTTGTTAGCCAATATATGGAGAATGCCCACGCATGTAAACAGGGGAAATCGAAGCAACTGAAGTGGCCTCTCTTCGTTAACGGAGTTAAATCCCATCCTTTTGCATTCACGTTTGCCGTTAATTCTACCTAAGCGAATTTCGTATTCGTGACAAAACGTCGATAGATTTCTCGATGTGTCCAAACAAATTGTTCGTTACGCGGTCGCTGTCAACGTGAGGAGCCTCCCATATATAGCTATCACCGATAACTCCGATAAGTGAGGGACCCGAATTTTCCAACTGTCACATCATCGACATCCGAATTTTCATCTAGTTGCGCTCAAAAAAGCGCTTTCGGAAGAAATTTATTTAGCAGGGATAACACTTGGAAACACTCGCCCCAATTCCGCGCCGCACATCAAGTTTCATTGCTCTTTTAAAAATGAAGATATTTTAATTCAACAAGCGGCGTTTTAAAGGGGACATTTTCAGCTTCATTTTGCTTTTTCCAAAAAAAAAATTCGATTTTTTTTTTTAACCCGGTATGGATTCAAAATTGGATTTTTGAAAACTTTGAGTGTACGTAAGGCCTGAAGTATTTTTTTTTACTTTTACGATTAGGTACTTAATGAGGGCTTGAGTAATTTTTTTGCGAGATTCTTACGCCTCTGATTTTGAAAACATTCTCTCCTCGAAGATAATGTTGAATAATGCCTCAAAAGCTTTTATGACCTTGAAATATCTAAGGTAAATGTCCCAATTATTGAACAGGTCCCAATTATTGAACACTATTTGTATTTTTATTATTTCTCATTCACCTGCATGCATTTATTTATTTATAAAAATTTCATTACATATATGGAACTTTTAGCTATCGAAATGTTATCTTACTTGTGCAAAAAAAGCTTTAATTAATAGAGAAAAAAAATATATAACCAGCAACGGTGACCCGATTCGACGTCTCGTGGTAACTGCTTATCGTTTTTGCTAAGCCACGCTGCTTCCCGCGTAAGGGCATAACAAATTCAAAAACTGTCGCATCTCAAAAAGTAAAGGCGTTTCAGGTTCCTCGGAAAATTTCTTACAAATAACAATTTAAAAAAAAAAATTTAATTAACTATTTGTTAAAAAATACGGTGTTCGATCATTGGGACATAGAAAATGCAGTGTGTCCCAATTATTGAATACTCGAATTCTCCAAGATGGTGTCATTAAACCCATCAAAACATCGAGACAGTTAACGCGGGACAGATCGTGTGAATCGGATTTATTCAAACAAAAACTGTAAGTTCCTGAATAAACTTACTTAATAAACTTTTAAGAATAACTCTAAGATTGTCGAATATTTTTTTTATTTGTATTTTCGTGCAGTAAACATAAAAAGAAAAGTAAAAAGGGAATATAACCTAATGTAATGTTCAATATTTTTTGCTCTCCGATATTTCAGTCGAAAAACAAGAAAGCTGCGACAAAATCAAACAAAAACGAAACATAAAAATAAATAAAGTTCGAGTTGAAAAGCAAAAATAAACCAAATGCGAATGAACCAAAAACCTGTCAAAAGAGACTAAATATATATTTTTGTATTTTTACATTATCACTAAATGATTATTTAAGAGTTTGATTTTGCTTTTATTTCTTAATATTGTACCCAGAATAATATTTTCAGAACGGAAAAAGAATTCTCGAGAGTGTTCAATAACTGGGACACGCCTGTTCAATATTAGGGACATAGGCACTTCCAGTGTTCAACAATTGGGACATTTGCATGCTTCACATTGTAATTTTTCTTTTTTCATTTAAAATCATTTAAAAATAATTTAAAGGACGATTTTTCGAAAGTAAAAATATCAAAGTATCATTTGAATATGAAAGCGATGGTTTTATTCTTGATTTTATATTTTTTTCTCACCGAATTCAATCCCCAGATCCTTAGTTGTTCAATGATTGGGACATTTACCTTATTATCCGTGTCTATATGGGAAATAATGATGCATCCTATATGCGTATACCATATGCAAGATCTTATTAGTCGCGAGCCTGTGCACGATATGGAGCTTTGATGAGGGGCAAGCCCTCATCCGGGAGCTTTCGCGCCCCGTTATATGCACGAATGCTTCTAATTCGGAGGAACGTCAGCGTGGGCTTTGCCGGATCCAAGCCCATAGGGTATATATCTGTCCATGACTATTGTAGCGCTGGAACGAGGTAGTTCTACATCCTGAACCTCCCACTGGTAGTAAATGGTCTGTACATCCACTATTGGGGAATAATGCACGGACGTCAATAACAATGAATGGTAAGAGAGAGTGAGAGAGAGAGAGAGAGGAGAGAGAGAGAGAGAGAGAGAGAGAGAGAGAGAGAGAGAGAGAGAGAGAGCTGCTACGGCATTGAGGAACAATGACGTATTATAGACATTTGCCTTGACAGAATTTACGCCCAAGAGAATTCACGTTCTTACAATCGATTCTGTGAGAAAATGCATGAATTCGACTGTTTTCACTGAGAAGAATGACCTACCAAATGAATGTATAGTAGTTTAAGAAACGACATTCTATACCGATCCCAACTAAAAATATGGTTGTAATAAAAAAAAATGTAGAAAAAATGTTTTCACGAAAAACTCGTCCAAAGTTTCGACCAAATATTTTTGCCCCTTTTGCCCAAATGAGAATGTAAATTTCATGATGGTTTTCAATGAAGAATTTATCAATCACAAAGTATTTTCTTTCGATTTCATTTCCCATTTTCATTCGATTTTGAAAATAAATATTTCTTCTCAATGAATTTATCAATCACAAAGTACTTTCTTTCGATTTCATTTCCCATTTTCACTTGATTTTTAAAATAAATATTTCTAAATATATTGGATTTAAAAATTAATTGAATGAAGAGAACTGGATTTCTTCCGCAGAAATAACGCGGGCAATTATTTATGCAGCATGGTCAAATTGATGAGTTGTAAAATGGAAGAATTTCGATGAAATTTGTTTTTGGGGAAAATTATGTCGTATCATCGAATCGTGCACAATCATCCAAGGCAACATGATTTTTCTTAAGGCTGAATGAGTGAATGATTTTCCTCCGAATATACCACCGAATAAATTTCCTTAACACTTCCCTATATCCTTGTAAAGTGTCCATTTTTTGAAGGTTCTCGTAAAAAATGCACCCATAGATTGTAATTGTTAATTAAGTTTATCTCAAATATACATTTGTACTTCTCGAGAGAGAGAGAGAGAGAGAGAGAGAGAGAGAGTATATAAAAAGTTCATTTCCTTGGGGCTGCTTTATTAAGATATATATGGGGCATTCTAAGTGACATCGTGTAGTCATTTCCCTCGGCTCATCAGATCCTTGCATAACTTTGTTTTCTCATTGATCCTACTTCAAAAACAGTCTAATTTTTTTAAAGAATCTTCTCGCCACTCCTTCAGGTGTCGCAACGAACGTTTTTGTGTAAAAAAAGGATAACTGAAAAAATACAATTTTTAAAATTCCGCAATTTTTTCTACACATTCTGCGTCATAAATAAGTAATATCTATCATGATAAGAAAGTGGGATACGGCTGCCTCATATTTTTTTATAACTTTTTTTTTCGTTTCTGAAATAAAATTAAAAAATTAATTCCTAATATTCCTTACAGGAGTTAAAAAAAAAGAAAATTAAAACATGATTCGGAAAATTTTGATATTTTGCATATTTTCCACGACATGTTTTATTATTATTATTTTTTTACTCATGTAAAAGGTATTAGGAATTAATTTTTTTTATTTCATTCTAGAAACTGAAAAAATAAAATTATAAAAGAAAATATGAGGCAGTCGCATCCCACTTTCTAATCATGATAGATATTACTTATTTTTGACCCAGAATCTGTGGATAAAATTACAGAATTTTTAAAATGGTGTTTTTTCAGTTATCCCTTTTTTATACACAAAAATGATCGTCGCGCCACCTGAAGGAGTAGTGAGAAAGTTCTTTGAAAAAATTAGGCTGTTTTTTAAGTGAAATCAGTGCGAAAAAAAGTGATGCAAGGATCTGATGATCCGAGAAAAATGACTCCACGATTTCACGTGGAATGCCCCATAGGTATAATTTGTATGCAGTATATAAAACGTCGAAAGCTTTTTCCAGATGTATCTCCAGTGACTGTTTAATTGTTTATAAGCAAGAAGGAGGGAAAGAATATGGATTCGAGTTCCCAGCATCGGATACAATTTATCCCCTAATGCCCCGAATTCATTTACCGCTGTCTAATATAACGAGAGCTCGAAACTCGTTGAAATTTCTGCGAGAATTTCAAATACGCAGACCTTTTTTTTCCTCAACATTCATTGTGAATGTCATTACAATTTTACGTTACGATGTAGAAGCGATAAAACGTTGGATTAGTCAGTGCCTTTTTGCTAACGAGCATACAAATTGGATGTTTCAGTAATTGCTGATACAGTGCGAGATTAGATTTACCCCTTAAGGAAGTCGTTGTGGTCCCAATTATTGAACACTGGAAGTGCCTATGTCCCTAATATTGAACAGGCATGTCGAAGTTATTGAACACTCTCGAGAATTCTTTTTCCGTTGTGAAAATATTATTCTGGGTACAGTATTAAGAAATAAAAGCAAAATCAAACACTTAAATAATCTTTTATTAATCATGTAAAAATTCAAAAATAGTATATTGTGCAACTAGTGCGACAACGCCGCACGAGTTGCTCATACTATTTTTTATTGCGAATGCGGAATAAATCCCAATATACAATTGCCCCTGTGGGGGGGGGGGGCGGTGGCGGAGCCGCGGTGGGGTCCAGGGGCGAAGCCCCGGCGGGGGGTTGGGGGGGCGGAGCCCCCCCACAGACCAAAAATAATAACTAAAAAGTTAAGAAATGTACAGGAAACTTAGTTAAGGAACAATGAAAATAATTTATTTTGAACAAGAACAAGAACCGCATGAGTAATAAAATAGTATACGATCTGTCACGTCAACCTCAATTCAGCTTTAATATTTCGGTTGCGTTTTTGTTTCCGTTGAATTTCACCAACGTTATTCTTTTATTTAATTTCGGCACTGAATTTGCGTGCGCAAAGAAAAATAATAATAACTTGCGTGCGGAAAGTAAACTTTGCGCACGCAAGTTATTATTATTTTTCTTACTTTGCGCACTCAAATTATAAAATGGGCAAAAAGCTACTTTTCAACCGTACCAGCGGGCGTAAAGATACCGCTTTTCCCGCATGAGTAATAAAAAATATATTTAGTCTCTTTTGACAGGTTTTTGGTTCATTCGCATTTGGTTTATTTTTGCTTTTCAACTCGAACTTTATTTTATTTTTCTTTTCGGCTTCCTCGTTTCTATGTTCTGTTTTTGTTTGATTTTGTCGCAGCTTCCTTGTTTTTCGACTGAAATATCGAAGAGCAAAAAATATTGAACATTACATTCGTATTTTTAGGTTACATTTAGGTTATATTCTTTTTTTGCTTTTCTATTTATGTTTTTTGCACGAAAATACAAATAATAAATATATTCGACAATCTTAGAGTCATTCTTAAAAGTTTATTAAGTAAGTTTATTCAGGAACTTAAAGTTTTTGTTTGAATAAATCCGTTTCACACGATCTGTCACGCGTTAACTGTCTCGAGGTTTTGATGGGTTTAATGACGCCATCTTGGAGAATCCGAGTATTCAATAATTGGGACACACTGCATTTTCTATGTCCCAATGATGGAACACCGTATTTTTTAACGAATAATTAATTTAAAATTTTTTTAAAAATTGTTATTTGTAAGAAATTTTCTGAGAAACCTGAAACGCCTTTACTCTTTGAGATGCGACAGTTTTTGAATTTTGTATGCTGATTAAATAATGTTTTTCTCCATTAATTAAAGCTTTTTTTGCACAAGTAAGGTAACATTTCGATAGCTAAAAGTTCCATATATGTAATGAAATTTTTGTAAATAAGTCAATGCATGCCGGTGAATGAAAAATAATAAAAATACAAGATAGTGTTCAATAATTAGGACCTGTTCAATAATTGGGACATTTACTTTACGCTTTTTTTCAAAATGTGTACATACAATTCTGGAATTCTTAGGATTCAATCAACTCGGATTTTTTGAATTTTTAATAATTCGCTCGTTTTTCGTTATTGCCAGTACATTCAAAGGATGTTGCGCACATTTTCTGAAACATCACCCAGCCCACTCAACATTTAACTCAATTATGGATAGCGCCGTTTGAATTTATGTTCAATTGAACATTGTGAATGTTCTCCTCGAATTGCAATGCACCTAATTGGATTTTCCTCTATTCCACACTTGGTATAACCCCATTAACTAATTCTCATCTGCATACACATACTATTGAGATTTTGGGACTTTATCCTTTTTCATCTAATCTAGTTTCTCATCTAGTTTTCTCATTTGAAAGGATTTCATAAAAGAAATAAGCTCATACAAAATTTGTTTTTTCTTCGTTATAATTCCATATTTTCCCCAATAAAACTATACTGGTGTTCTCCACTTACTTTCGGAAATACCGAACTTTCGTGCGAATTATAATTGTAGGTTCCCAAAAAAGAAATTTCTCTTTGGCTAGATATAAACTTTAAAATTTTGTTGCCAAATCATACGAAGTACACTACCGGCAAAAAGTTTTCGGACAAAACTTCACGTTTTTTTATGCCATTTCGCCGGAAGTCAACGTAAACTAATTTAACAAACGGCATTTTAAAGGGGAAGAATTCGGTTTATTTTTCTGTTTTTTAAATTATTTTTACAATTTGTTTATAGATTTGGACTATATTTTGAAACTGTCTTTCGACTTTTTTCCCTCTTTTCAGGTGCACCCATCTTCTAGAGGAATTTTTTTAAATACATTTTTACGATTGGATTCATAAAGGGGAAAGTTTGAGCTAGAGTTTCCCCTTTTTGAAAACTTTGAGCGTTTTTTTTCAGAGTTATTCTGTTTTTGGTGAAAAAAGATGAAATTTTAAGAATTCCGTATAACACGAAAACAAAGAGGATTCATTAAGAACTTCAAGATAGCAAAAAGTTGCGTCTGTTTTCGTTGAGTTCAGAGGAATTTTTTCAATTTTTTTCCAACATTTTTTTTCTTATGTTGAGGCTGGAAACAGAATTTGGAAAAAAAATTTGAAAAAAAATTCCAATGTGTTAAAAAAGGTAAAAAAAAGTATTTTCCTCTCTTGAAATTTTATCAATAATCCCATAGTTCTAGAGTTATGGTAATTGAATGATCTGAGCTCCGATCCAGAAAATGAGAAAAAAAAATGTTGGGAAAAAAATTTGAATAAATTCCTCTGAACTCAACGAAAACAGACGCAACTTTTTGCTGTCCTGAAGTTTTTCATGAATCCGCTTTGTTTTCGTGTTACACGAAATTTTTCAAATTTCCCTTTTTTCCACAAAAAACAGAATAACTTTGGAAAAAAATCGCTCAAAGTTGAAAAAAAAAAGAAAATTGAAGCTCACACTTTCCCCTTTATGAATCCAATCGTAAAAATGTGTTTAAAAAATTTCCTTTGGAAGATAGGTGCACCTGAAGAGAGGGGAAAAAGGCGGAAAACAGTTGTTTTCAAAATAGAGTTCAAATCCAAAAACAAATTGTAAAAATAATTTAAAAAACAGGAAATGAAGCCGAATTCTTTCCCTTTAAAATGCCGTTTCTTAAGGATCACAAATGGAAATTTTGCCTTGTAGAAAAAGATTTACTTTGATCTTTTTCAAGGTCAACTACAAAAAACAAAACACTTTATGGATTTCGGAAAAGCTTCCGTCGTGAAAAAAGGTACACGGTGAAGAGGTGAAAAAGACGCGAGACTATGAAGAACATAATCTTGTTCTTTTTCATCCTTTCAGCTCGTTCAAGCACCACAAGAAAAAGAGCATGTCGAGAGATTTTTCTTTCCCGAGTACCTGTATATAACGCACCTTTAAACCTCGCTTGCACTTAACTAAGTAAAGTTCGGTGACCGTCATGGTATAGTTTTGACGAGAAAAGGAAGAAAAAAAACAAACGTGCCAAACAGGGTTGCAAATAATGCATTACTTTTTTTGAATGCATTTGGATTTTCATTAACCATTAACATTTAATGGTAATTGGAAATAATTTTCATTAACCCTTAAAACTTGATGGTTAATGGATATTATTTTCATTAACCATTAAAAATATTTCCATTAACCATTAAATGTTAATGGTTAATGAAAATGCAATTGCATTAAAAAAGTAATTAATTATTTGCAACCCTGTCCATTACAATGTAGTGTGTAATAGAAAAAATTTCCATTACCCATTGCAATGTAATGTGTAATGGACAAAACTTTGATTGCAATTTTGGGAATGGAAAAATATAGATAAATAAATTATTGCAGTTTTGCATTACATTTTATTGACTTAGGACTTCGATTTTTAGAATTATAATATAGATGCTTTTTAAAATTTAAGGTGAAAATCTAAGTCCTAACTCAATAAAATGTAATGCAAAGTTGCAATAATTTATTCATCAATATTTTTCCATTCCCAAAATTGCAATCAAAGTTTTGTCCATTACACATTACATTGCAATAATAATATAGATGCTTTTTATAATTATGATATAGATGCTTTTTATAATTATGATATAGATGCTTTTTACAATTTAAGGTACTGAAAATCTAAGTCCTAAGTCAATAGAATGTAATGCAAAATTGCAATAATTTATTCATCTATATTTTTCCATTCCCAAAATTGCAATCAATGTTTTATCCATTACACATTACTTTGCAATGGGTAAAGGAAATTTGTTCTCTAACACTACATTGTAATGGGCAGGGTTGCAAATAATGCAGTACTTTTTTTTAAATGCAATTGCATTTACATTAACCATTAACATTTAATGGTTAATGGAAATAATTTTAATGGTTAATGAAAATAATTTCCATTAACCATCAAATTAATTTCATTAGCCATTAAAAAAGTAATGGTTAATGCATTATTTTTTCATTAAAAATTTTGCAACCCTGGTGCCAAAGAAGGAACAGCCGGACTGGAATTTTGCTATCTCATTAACCTCGTGAAGAATGAGCCTCCCTCCTTATCGCTTATCGGTTGAAAGGGTAGTTTTTACATAAAATCCTTACTGAATCGAAAGAGAAACTTTTTTTTGCCTTTTTCCACCGAATGAATTGTCCATTCTATTTTTCATTCTTTGTTATCCTTGGAGAAAAGGACGAAGAGGGACCATTTTTCCTCGAGCTCTTTCTTTATGTAGCTTTTTACATGATGTCAGGCCTAAAATATTCTGTTAACTCAGTATATATATTATCGTCATTGCAACAATATCGTGAATATATTTATGAAAGTGGAATTTTTTTTTTCTAAGTGACTCTGCTATATTTATTTGGGTCCATTGGAGACAACAAAAGACAAAATAAGAGATCAGGGGAGCGAAGTCGTTCAACTCTGGTTGAAGTTTTCTTGCCACGTTGGCTCGTGATGATAAATATGTGTCATCCCCGAAAAAGAAAATGTTCCTCGGTCTACCGGATCACTCCGTTTCTCTTTCGGTATATACGAGCCTGTGCTTAATGTACCGTGGATCATGACGATCAGAAAATTCACTTCAGTCATAAACATGGCCAAAAATGCTAACGTAGATAAATTTGAATATGCAATTTCATGAAAAATTGAACAAACGATGATGTTCAAAAATTTGTTCTTTGAATAATTTATGTATTCTATTTTTTCTAAATCTCGTGTTGGAGCGCTTGAAGTCACTTTTAAAAACCGGAATGGAAGAAAAAATGTGTATTTCGAATGTGATTGAAGAAATCAGTTGAAATTGTGAAACTCTTTTAAAATTAGAGAACAAAAATTAGAAAATCAAATTTAGAAAATAAGAGGGTCTAGAAAAATTTCGAAAATTTTGATATTTCATAAAATTTAAAATTTTACAAACGATGATGTTCAAAAATTTGTTCTTTGAATAATTTATGTATCCTATTTTTTTAAAATCCCGTGTTGGAGCGTTTGATGTCACTTTTAAAAACCGGAATAGAAGAAAAAATGTGTATTTCGAATGTGATTGAAGAAATCAGTTGAAATTGTGAAACTCTTTTGAAATTAGAGAACAACAATTAGAAAATCAAATTTAGAAAATAAGAGGGTCTAGAAAAATTCGAAAATTTTGATATTTCATAACATTTAAAATTTTACAAACGATGATGTTCAAAAATTTGTTCTTTGAATAATTTATGTATCCTGTTTTTTTAAATCCCGTGTTGAAGCGTTTGAAGTCACTTTCAAAAACCGCAATAGAAGAAAAATGTGTATTTCGAATGTGATTGAAGAAATCAGTTGAAATTGTGAAACTCTTTTGAAATTAGAGAACAACAATTAGAAAATCAAATTTAGAAAATTAGAGGGTCTAGAAAAATTTGGAAAATGTTGATATTTCATAACACTTAAAATTTTACAAACAGTGATGTTCAAAAATTCGTTCTTTAAATAATTTATGCATCCTGTTTTTTTAAATCCCGTGCTGAACGTCTGAAGACACTTTTAAAAACCGGCATAGGAGAAAAAATGTGCATTTCGAATGTGATTGAAGAAATCAGTTGAAATTGTGAAACTCTTTCAAAATTCGAGAATTAGAATTAGAAAATTAAAATTAGAAAATTAAAGGGTTTTAAAAAATTTCAAAAATTTTGATGGTTAATAACATTTAAAATTCTTCGAAGAATAATTAGATTTATTTATTTTGTTGAGTCCTAGAATCATCTCGAATTTTTTTTTCGATTTAATTTTTTAATTTTAAACTCTTTCAAAATTAGAGAATTAGAATTAGAAAATAAAAATTCGAAAATTAGAGGGTCTAAAAAAATTTCGAAAATTTTGATGGTTAATAACATTTAAAATTCTTCGAAGAATAATTAGATTTATTTATTTTGTCGTGTCCTAGAATCCTCTCGAACTTTTTTTCGATTAAAGAGTCTCCGTATGCTCGAAAAAGAAAATAAACATTTATTCTCGTTCGGCAAAGTGTCGTGGCTATAAAATATTCGATAACGCCGCGAAATTTCCGATAGGCCGCGTTACTATCCAAAGTACAATTACGAAAATGAAATTCCGTTAGCAGAATCGGAAAATGATTGGGGAACAGGAAAACGGAGAAAAAACACGCAATTTCCCTCTCTTGGTGAGTAGTTTCCGTTTTCAATATCATGCCGTATATCTCGCGACACATTCGTCCCTGCAAGACCGCGAACGATCGCAATGTGGCGGCGCACACATTCCAGCTTTAAAGCTTTATTTGCATATCAAACATTCCACGATATATCGTTCTAATTCTTTCATTTTTCTAATTCTATAAATTGAAGAGAAACCTTGACTGTGGTTGGAGAGTGATAATAATGAATGATGCTTAAATTTGGTGCCGAAATTCAAGAAGCTTTTGAAAATTTTCATAAACTTTTTCGAGGCCAACAAAAGAGACGGAATTTTATAAAGAAAAATTAACTTAGCCCCACAAAGATCTAAAATTTTTTATCGTTAAACCTCATTGAAATTAACGAATGTTTATTTCATTTTTTAAAAGATATTTCAATGAAAGTAAAAAAAATAAATTGAGTGGCTCAAGTATCGTGGAACGTCTCATATTTATTCTTATAGGTTATCGAGCTTCGCTGCATGAGAAGGGTTTATTGTTTCACGATATTGCCTTCGGGACTCTGGCTCGTGCACTTTAAATCATAATTCCTTGATTGCTCCAGCTGTGTGCAGGACTACAGCCGTATAAACTCGATTTACTTGCCGTCGATACTCCTCTCAGTCGACGATATATCCTCGAATGACGAGGGCTATTACGCCGCAGAAAAATAGAATAATGCGCTCGATTCAAATTTCGTTTACGTGAATAAGGGAAATCGTTTTTATCAATTGCAAAAAATACATTCAGCTAATTCTAAAAGCAAACGGTAAATGATTTTTTACCCATTTCTATCATAAAATAATTCATCTAAATTCGGTCGAAGAGATCATTTTGTCGATCATTGAAATTTTTGTAAATTGTTTAAACTATTAAGAGTAATCTCTCTGGAACCTTTTTTTAAACCCTCCGAAAATGTATTCAAACAAAATTTAAAAAACTTTTTTATTGGAATAAGTATTACTTGAAAAGAGAAAATGAATTGCTTTGTCACTTATTAAAATTTGTGCATATCATTTTGAATACCAACAACTTTTGCTTCAGTTTCTATAATCAAATATTTATTAGCATGAAGCAATTTTGGCAAAAGTTTAATCTGATTAACGCTTAAAAATTATAGATTAAATAATTAATCACGATTAAGGATTGCGATTAATTAATCATAATCATTAATCATTAACCTTGATAAAAAAAATAGTGATTAATCCAGTTCAGTTAGCAAATATCGAAAACAAAATGAAAGGTTGTATTTACCCGACTACTGCAGAGTAGGGTCCGTCAAAATGTTCTCTAGGAAACATGTGGTGAAATCTGACAAAAAATCTATTTTTTTCAATGCCTGCCCCGAAAGTGCGATTTTCGATGGGTGTTTGACGTGCGGAAAGTGGCTAATTTCTCAACGATGCTTAACATTCCCGCACTTGTGCGGGAATGTCACAGATTCCCGAACTTGTGCGGGAGTAACTCTATTTATAGCTCACTTTACCCCATTGATTTACGAAAAAACGGATTTTTTGACAGTTGATCGTTTTTTGTTCTACGATTTTAAACCGATTAAACAAACTTGAATGTAGCGGAATTCATGTGACACGTAACGTCAACTTATGACAGTCGCATTTTCTGAGGGAATACGGAATACAGAATGGATGGAGCACCCAAGAGCTGCTGGTTATATATATACGAGTTCTTATTTGAATATGTCATTGGTTTTATTGAATCTCAAATCCCACTTTCGGGGCAGTCATTGCAAAAAATAATGTATGCTACATGTGCAAAAAAAACGAATTCCATCGCGCGTAAGTTGCCGCATTCGCCTCGACTTATGGTGCATTTCACACTCGTACTCGTGTGAAATACACCATAAGTCTTCGGCTCATGCGGCAACTTCACGCGCGATGGAATTCGTTGTTTTCTACACTTGTAGCAAAAATTACTATTTTATTTATGATCGGTTTTTGTTTTCATTTTTTATAGTAACAAAGTGCAAAGAACGTTGAATTATTTTATTTCTACATTGTTAAATGAAATTTTTAAAAAAATCGAAACAATGAAACGGAAATTGCACATTAGAATTTCTTATTTTTGATGATATTTTGTTTTAATTTAGGATTGTATCATACAAAAAGAAATGTTTAAATATCTTTTATACATTCGTAAATTTTTTAATCAAATGAAATCAAAACTTAAATAGTTTCATTTTTTTCATAATTCAAATTACATTTCATGAACACTTTTGTTCTCAAAGAAATCTTTTTGGTCCAATCTTCATTCCACGAGTCCCACTTGTGATATTCATGTTTGGTACAAATTTTTTATCCGAAGGCGGGTTAATCGGGTTAATCGAATTAACGATTAATGATTACTACAATTAATGACGATTAATGATTACTACAACTAATCACGATTAATGATTACGACAATTAATCACGATTAATGATTACTACAATTAACCACGATTAATGATTACTGCAATTAATCACGATTAGTTTAATCGCGATTGAGTTAAATCGATTAAAAAGCAATCAAATTAATTAATCGATTGAATAATGTATCGATTAATGCCAACACCGGCATGAAGATTCAAAAAATTATTTTTATGGCGAATGATATGTTGGCAAATCGTTGAAACAAATTAGGAAACTGTATCTTTATTTTTCGAATTAAAATTCTCGTTTAAAATTTTTTTTCTAAATTTCTTATAGAATGAGTGAAAATTGAAAGCCCCTTCTTCTGATGGAATTTTCAAATTCGCTTCTTGCAGCCGCAGAAGTTGTGTTTGCTCAACAAACATTAGTGCATAAACGATGAAAAACCGAATGCGGTAAGAAAAGTTGATTACGGTTATCGAGATTCTCTGTCGCATTTCAAAGGACCGAGAGTTTGTTTAGCATCGAATATACGAAGGGCTTCGCAGATACACTCGATTATGACGATGGTTGGACATGGTTGTCGCGAGAGTGAACTGCGAAACTCCTCTCGTAAACTCCTCGTGACGATACAGAGACTCTTGGCAACTTTAGAAATACCGGAGGCATCAGGAGGACCATGCAGACTATAAAGGACCCGCATATAACCGTTCTAAAGGTATGTATACAGATATGTAACATCGTTTCGTAAGTGCACTTACGATCGATTCGAACCTCTTCACCACCGTCCCTCTGTTCACGATACCTATACCATCCTTTGTGTACCCTTAGATAGTTGCCTATATATATTATATAGTACATACATTTTCTCGGGTTCGTGTTGTCGAGGCTTGAAATGCCCTCCCTAAAATATATTCTGACCCTCCCTTCGCACTCCTCACGATCCCTGCAGTTCAAAAGTGTCGAGAGTACTTTGAGCGCAGCGATCGAGTTCCAAAGTCATCCAGCCTGGCTGGAGAAGAGGATTTGTTTTATGTAAATTTGCTGCGAATGAATTTTTATGAGGCTGATAGAAAAACGAACGATAGAGAATCCATTTTTGCGAAATACCTCAATTTCAATCAATCAAATTCTCCATTTGCGGTGATATCCTCAAAGATAAGATAAAAGTTCAATCATCTGGTCGATGATATATTTTTTTCTAGTTGGGGTTACTATGGAATATTCCTGAAAATATTATCAATTTTATAAAACGATTTTTTCAAGTGAATTAAAAAAAAATCTCATCATTAATATATGGGGCGTTCCATCCCAAATCGGACAGTTTGAAAAACTTTTTCTTTTTATTTCCTCAATTTTTTTATATTTTTGAGTACCCATCAGACCCTTCCTATTGAATTTTGGGATTTTTTTGATTACCCGTTCAAAGGATATTAAATTAACAAAAAAACCGCTTTTTTTTGTATTTGGATCATAACTTCTTTAATAATAGTCCAAATTAAAGGTTTTTTCTTAAAATTTTTGTTTTTTTATGGCCTTTTCAGAAAAAAATACAACAAAAATATTTAAAAAAAAAAATTATTTTCAAAAATCGAAAAAAATAGTAGTTATGGAAATCCCACGATCGAACTAGTCTTAAAAATTGTTGAATAGATAGACGTTTAAAGCAAAATAAAATTTTAAAAATAATAAATGACACTCACTTTAAAAATCGCGATTTAATGCTTAAAACTCGAAAAACTCATTTAAAAACTCGTCGAATATTTTTGTTGTATTTTTTTCTGAAAAGGCCATAAAGAAACAAAAATTTCGAAAAAAAAACTTTAAATTTGGATCATTATCAAAGAAGTTATGACCAAAATACCAAAAAAAGAACGGTTTTTTGTTAATTCAATATCTTTCGAATGGGTAATCATAAAAATCTCAAAATTTAACAGGAAGGGTCTTTTGATGGGTACTAAAAAATATTAATAAAATCGAGGAAATAAAAAAAAACCGGACAAGTGCGAGTCGGACTTGTCCACCGAGGGTTCCGTACAAATGATTACTTTAAATAAATACTATATTTTTAATGATTTAATTAGAAATTTATAGTTTTCAGATTTTTCCCTATACTTGTAGTATAAGACAGTAATTACTTGCCAAATTTCATAGTTCTAGGTCAACGGAAAATACCCTATAAATTTTGATTCCCTTGAGAGTGTCGAAATATACGTTTTTTACAACATAAGTGGCCGTATCTTTTTTTTACGTTAACTTAGAAGTTTGATTTTTGCACAGCTTCAAGGGACTGTAGACCTGAGTATATGGTTTTAATTTCAACTCGATACCTCCACGCGTTCCCAAGAAAAAAGGCTGTGACAGACGGACGGACGGACGGACAACAAAGTGATCCAATAAGGGTTCCGTTTTTTCCTTTGGAGGTATGGAACCCTAAAAAGTGTTTTAAACTGTCCGATTTGCGATGGAATGCCCCATATACACTGCCGCTTAAAAGTTTGGAAACACTCGCCCCGATTCCACGCCGCACAAAAAGTTTCACTGCACTTTCATAAATGAAGACATTTCAATTCAACAAGCGGCGTTATAAAGAGGACATATTCAGCTAAATTTAACTGTTTCAAAAAAAAAATATTCGATTTTTCTTGAAATGCCGCTTGTTGAATTGCAATATCTTCATTTTTAAGAGAGCAGTGAAACTTTTTGTGTGACGCGGAATCGGGACGAGTGTTTCCAAACTTTTGAGCAGGAGTGTACGTAAAATAAAAAACATAATAAAGCCTCATCCTTGTAAATCCTCGTCAAATCTGGGTCAGCTGATTCATAATTCTAAATAAATTGGGAGAGGTGCTAATTGCGGTAAGGACGAATGCGTGTATCTCGCGAATAATGGAAATCAAACGGAACAAACTCCGAATGACGGACAATTTTCACTCCACATATGTGTGCATATTAGCTCACCCTTATTTTAATGATGAGAATATATAAAGCATTTGTATGTCATTAAATATGTTGAAATCAACATAAACAGTGTGTAGCATGGGATTTACAAAACATAAAAGTCTCGGATTATCCGTTTCCGTTTTGGACTTCCGGTCGGAGGATTAACAAGGCTTTCGAGAGAGGATTCAGCCGAATATTGAACATATGTAGTTTTGTCATAATCTCCGTTAAATCCATATTCGTTCCGGCAAAACGTCGCACATATTTCCAGGATATTTCCTAACGATAAACATTTCGACCATTTCATTATCTACAAAATCAATCGTTATTTATCGAAATGAAAAACCTCGAATCTGGACAATTTCGAATCCCAAAAAATCTCCAAACTTGTTTTATTGTTTAGCTTTTCAAGTGCGACAGAACAGAGTCGTCAAAAAATCTGTACCTTCTATATCGAGATGAACCATCGATTTTTCGTTGCGAAACTTCAAGTTGAGAAAGTATAAAAACCCCTAAATCCATTTTTCGGTGCCTTATTGCGGTTGTTTTTTTTTCTCTTGTGTATTTTTTTTCGCCTACCATTGGCGATCAATCATAGCAAAAAGGCAAGATAAACCATCAGTGATATAATATTACCCGAGCCCAATCTTTTTTTTTTATCTCAAGATAAATGCTTTTTCGTTCTTTCACTTCTTCGTCCCACTTTCTCCCCTCGGCGAACCCGCAATGATAAGAAAGAAAAACAAACATTTTTGCAAGTATTTCCGCAGTCATGTTGGTTTATCCGGCAATTTTTTACGCCTGACACGCGAGACTGGTATCCGATAGGTCGGGGGCATTGGAATACCTATTAATCAATGACTTTCAGCGGAATTAGAAAAGTGAGGCGGTGCGAGAGAGGAATAAGAGAGAGAGAGAGAGAGAGAGAGAGAGAGAGAGAGAGAGAGAGAGAGAGAGAGAGAGAGAGAGAGAGAGAGAGAGAGAGAGAGAGAGAGAGTGAGAGAGA
Source organism: Alloplasta piceator (assembly GCA_946863875.1). NCBI lineage: Eukaryota > Metazoa > Arthropoda > Insecta > Hymenoptera > Ichneumonidae > Alloplasta > Alloplasta piceator. Next base: position 15,509,793 of record OX333072.1, read on the forward strand.
GAGAGAGAGAGAGAGAGAGAAATAGAGTAAAATTGATACTTCTCTCAATATATCATTCAAGGCGCAGTAGTAGAAGTTGAAAAATTAATTATTTTATAACAATATTCTCTGACGGTACTTTATACAGGGTGTCCCAGGGATGAAGGTCAATACAGTGAGGGTAGATTCGTGACGTAATATAGAGTAGGAAAGTCCTTTGCAATTTTATGGTATTTTGAACCCCTAAATTGTTATTAATTTTTTTAATCAGCCAATGAGATGCACCCATTGAGATCAGCTGTGATCCCACCATGCCTACTCTCACGCTCGCCGGTGCGAGTAATATCTACTCGATATTACGTCACGAATCTACCTTTACGGCGTTGATCTTCACCCCTGAGATACCCTGTAAATGGGCTCTGAAAATTTCAAAACGATCGGATCAACTTTTACAAAGTTGATAGCGTTGCTTTTCGCAAAAAACTTCTTCCAGGCTTATGATCATATATTTATACCAGTGATCGGCAGTATCGATTTTTTCGTCAACGTTATTGATTTTATTAATAATTTTTTCGATAAATTAATAATTAGTCAAAAAAAATTATTAATTTTTTAAAAAATTAGTAATTAGTAAGAAAATGTTTCCAATTTTTCCTAAAAAATTAGTAATTAGTGACAAAATATTTCTAATTTTTCTAAAAAATTAGTATTTAGCGACAAAATATTTCTAATTTTTTTGAAAAAATTAGTTATTAGCGAAAAAATATAACCAAGTCTTTTTCTACATATAGTAATTGGTAAGGAAGATATTACTAACTGATTTTTTTTTTAACAGTAATTGGTAGAAAAGTATTGTGTATATTTACGTACAATGTAAATATACACAATATTGTATTTGTGTATATTGTGTGTACAGATTGACTCATGGCTATAAGCTCAAACAACTATTCAAAAAGTTGTTTTATTTTTTATAATAACTAGATCTTTTGAATATTTCACACATTAGTATTTATTGTATCGAATGTCATGCGATATGACATAAGTTATTATTAATACGAATATTTAATCAGTACTTATTAAAAATTACATTAGTAATTTTTATTTTATTTATTACTTTTTCCAAAATGAATACAACATTTCTCCACAAGTTATTGATTTTTTTGGTTATTTAGCAATACCTTTCTGGCTAATTACTAATTTTTTTTGAAAAATTAGAAATGTTTTGTCACTAATTACTTATTTATTAGGAAAATTAGGAATATTTTGTAACTAGTTACACATTTTTAGAAAAAAATGGATAATGAAAATAGATAGATTTTTTTTGCCGATCACTGATTTATACTAAAAAAAAATTGCCGACTCTTCTTCTGATGTTATTTTTTGTAATACCAAACTTTTGGAAAAATATGTAACACACTGAGAAATTTTTTTTGTTGAAAATGCAAAAATTTGTTTGACTCAACCAAATATTTGTTTTCGGACGTTCAACGAGATCATTTTGCTAATTCAACAAAGATACAGTGGAAGTTTTAGTTAAATCGGTTAAATCGTTGCTTGAATGGGCAAAGTTTCAGTTTAATCAAATAAATATCTTTGTACCAAATAAATAGTGTGATTGAAAATACGAATCGTTTTTTTGTTACACCTAAATTTATTTAGTTAAAATATTCTAGAAATCAACGAAATATTTCTGTACAGCAACTCAGTAACGTGTAAATTGGACTAAACTGTATCTGGAAATTGACCAAATAATTTCGTTCACCTCATATCTTATGGTTAACCAAATCCATTTGTTGAAATAATTATTTCATTATTTCAAACAAATTAATATTGAATCAACTAAATTTTTTTCAACTAAATGGATTTAGTTGTTTTAACTGAACTTTTTTCTCAGTGTAACGATTTTCAACAATAAAAATTGTTGAAACACCCTCAAACATCCTCTTTTTGACTGCCTGACCCAGAACGAGGTCTTCCGGTTGTTCCATAATCTGTCGTAATAGCATGGCCATTTTAGGCATCCTCTTTAGCATCTTGCCTTTTTTTTTCTTCCATCTTGATCGTAGCGCCTACATTTATGGAAAAAAGGTGAAAGCTGTTAGAGTTTATCGTGGTGATAAGATGGCTGTCGGATTAACCGTAAAAAGCATAGACCTTATCCCATCGGTTTGCCCGCAAGGATACTTCCGGTATACACGAGAGGGGGATCGATTTATACGATACATGTGCTTGTAAGACGCTGGCCTTCCTTCTCGACAAAATCTTACACTAGCATCCGAAAAACTCAAGAAGCAAAAAAAAAAAATTGTGTAGGGAGATAGCGAGTGAAAGCTTTCAGCTTCGGTTTATCCGGCCATATGTGAAAGGAAGGGCTTGGGGTAGTTTGCCACTAGGGATAAAAACACCCGAGTAGACGATTTTAAGGGTCTAACCGCGAGTGCTTTCCTCTTTGCTCTCTCTCATCCACCTTAACCGAGTTGAATTTTTTTTTAACCCTCTATCAACTTATAAACGTAAACCTACGTCGTTTTGTTCTTTCCATCGATGCTGGACTCTTCAACAGCATCGAGGACCTCTTGGAGGCTTCCTATCGATTTTGTCAGGTGCATATTTTTCCTTATATTAACTATCGTGGAAGCACTTTTATACAGTTATAATTTCGATGAAACGTAGGCATTTACTTGGGAATTATTAGAAAAAAATTGTCGTGGAGTATTGATGTAGATTGATTAATCTTCGAGGGGAGAATTTCGTTTTTGTTGGGCTGTAATTGAAATGTAATCATTTTTCTCAGTATTTTATTCGTCAGGCTCTGCATTTTAATTGAAAATGAAGACGTTAGTTTATTTTCTAAGCCAAATCAATCATTTAAGTTTGACAAGTTATCACGTCGTACGAAACCGACCAATCCGTAATCCCGACCATTTTTTTGTTTTTGTGAAAATTTTCTATTTTTCTGTACGTACTGCAAGTAGTCGTCTTAATTTTTTTTAGATTTTTGTCTCAACCCTTTCAACCACAATAAGTTTTTCAAAATTTCACACATTTTTTTTGCAAATGCGCATAACTTTTTAAAAAACGAAGATATCAATATAAAATAGAAGATCATTTTTTTGTCTTGAGTTGTGGCTTTATAAAAAAAATACAAGAGAAATTTCGAAATTAATTTTCATGTTTTTTTTTTCAGTTTTAAACGCGAAATATATTTTTGTTTTAACTTGGACCGTTTTGATTTTTTTTTATATTCATCACTTTTAAAGAGACATTTTTACAAGTATTAAAAAATTTGCAGCTTGTGATATTCATAACTTATATTTTTGAAGTTATACGTAACACTAAAAAAATAACGTGTAACGTATAACTTCAAAAATAGATTTAAAAAAATACAAATTATGAATATCACAAGCTGAAAATTTTTTAGTAGTTGTAAAAATGTCTCTCAAAAAGTGGTGAATTTTTTGAAAAAAATCAAAATGGTCCAGGTTAAAAAAAAATATATTTTGGGTTTAGAATTGAAAAAAACACATGAAAATGGATATCGATATTTTTTTTGTATTTTTTAAATAAAATAACAACTCAAAACGAAAAAAAATGATCTGTTTTATTTTGATATCCCCGTTTTTTTAAAGTTATGCGCATTTAAAAAAAAAATTGTATGAAATTTTGAAAAACTTATTGTCGTTGGAAGGGTTGAGAAAAAAATCTAAAAAAATTCTGAAAGACTGCTTTCAGTACATGCGAAAAATTATAAAATTTTCAACAAAATAAAAAATGGTCGGGGCTAGGATTTGGTCGGTTTCGTATGGAACGCCCCATATAGCCTTTCTTGGGTTAAACAGAGCGTGTATATAAATTCGAAGTTTCTTAGGCGTCAAGTCGTTTCCTAACTTTTCACCTTGCAGAGAATAGAGTCAATTTTTTCTCAGGTCGAAAATTAAAAGAAAAAAACCCACAAGAATAGGAAAGGGGTTACTGATAGCACCGGTGTGAAAATTTCAGAACTTGTGCATGGCAACCTGTATGTTAAAATTTCATTGAAAATATTCTATGAGGACGAAAAACTTTGCCGGAACTCGAAAACTCTCGAAAACTCGAGGAATAACCATCAGCTTCGTTCGTTCATTAAAAAAAATTGAATTACCTACTGAAATATTCATCAACATTTTTAATAAAATATATAAACAGTTATCAAAATATTTGAATATATTTATTGTAAAGAAATTTCAATTTTTATTTTTTTGCAATATTCGTCAATAATTTTACCGTAAAACGCGTGTCAAACATTTTGTCCGACAATATTTGCCATTGGAAAATCCTAATTGCCGCAGGACCAGGGTTAAATAATTTAAAAAAATATTGAAAAAAATCAGTAAAGATACTCCACATTTTATCGGATAAACCAGACTCTGCAGCATATCTGCGATGAGTTTTCTTCCCTTTTTTCTTCATCGTTTCTCTTTCTTATCTCCAATTTGTCGAGCTTCCATTAATCTTCGTTGAATCAACGTCAATTCGATTATTATCATTTCTCACACAATAAACGCTTTCCTATGTTGTATCAAATCATACGAAGCTCATTGAAACCCCTATCGAGAAGCGCTCAGTAATCAATTTATCGATTTCTCCCTGGCTCTATCCGTGCATAATACGCTTGGAGGGATCAGTTCAATAGGGTGCAACTATAATGGTCGAAAATTACCAGATGAGCGAGCCACGAATCTAATCGCAAGAAAGCCCTCATTCTGCATAAACATATATGAGGTGTTCCAGGTTAACTCAACCGACGCTTGACCCTTATCCTCTGGAATTAGAGTCCAAATATTTTTAACTCTAGTACCGAAGCTCTAATTATTTGCCATTTCTTATCAGCCATTATTTTTTTAACGGATCTACAGGCAGAGACCCTTAAATAAATAAAAAAATCCTACAAAGTTTATTAAGGCGGTATTCTGGTCTAGAAACATACATTTCGAGCGTTTTGTCGAGCTCGATAAAAAAAAAATTTTACTATTTTTATCACCCTTTTTTTACAACATATATTTATTAATATTTTGACAGTACACAAAAAAAAATTTGACCAAAAAAATGAAAATGAAATAAGTTATAAGGTGGGGCTAAAAAAAAAGAGGGTCAGCTGGCTGACACGATTGCATCCTTTCTCGTCATCTGAGGCAAAATTTAAAAAAAAAACAAATATTTTGACTATCCATTTTTACAACATATTTATTAATATTTTGACAATACACAAATCGAGAAAAAAAAGAAATTTAAAAAAGTTATAAGCTGGGGCTTAAAAAGGGGGATTTGCTGGCTGACACGATTGCAACCTTTCTAGTCATGCGATAAAAAATTTAAAAAGATTCTTAATCAGTAGGAAGGTCATTATAGCTTCTACCTCAGTGAAAATAGAATTTTGAAAAATTTCGCAAAATGGCGGCTGTCTGTACGAAAAAAGCGTTTTCGACTATTTTTTCATAGTTCTTAATTTTGTTACAATGGTAACAATAATAATTTTGATACTAAAGTTATAGGGACGGTAGAGAGTTATACATTGAAGATTACACTGAGAAATTTTTTTTGTTGAAAATGCAAAAATTTGTTTGGCTCAACCAGATATTTGTTTTCGGACATTCAACGAGATCATTTTGGTAATTCAACAAAGATACTATGGAAGTTTTAGTTAAATCGGTTAAATCGTTGCTTGAATGGGCAAAGTTTCAGTTCAATCAAATAAATATCTTTGTACCAAATAAATTGTGTGATTGAAAATACGAATTGTTTTTTTGTTACAGCTAAATTTATCAAGTTAAAATATACTAGAAATCAACGAAATATTTCTGTACAGCAACTCAGTAACGAGTAAATTGGACTAAACTGTATCTGGAAATTGACCAAATAATTTCGTTCACCTCATATCTTATAGTTAACCAAATCCATTTGTTGAATTAATTATAGTTTCATTATTTCAAATAAATTAATATTGAATCAACTAAATTTTTTTCAACTAAATGGATTTAGTTGTTTTAACTGAACTTTTTTCTCAGTGTAGTGAAAAATTTGAAGTTGGAATTTGCCGTGTTGAGAAAAGTAGTTTTGAAACAAACGTCTACGATTTGCTTCGACGTGACGGGCATAGTTGCTGCGTCACTAAAATAGCTATAACTCCGCAAATTATTGAAATAAAAAAATTTTCTTTCGAGGATATATTCTGAAAGGTCTAAACTTTAAGATCATGAAAGAAAAACTCGATTTTTTCAAATTTTCAGATCAGAATACCGCCTTGAGGAAAAAATGACCTTGTGAAACACGTCAATGCTTGATCGCTTGCTAATCATTTTTCCATCACCCATGAATTACTTTCACCCGTGGGTTTATGATGATACCGAAACTACCTTCGGGGGTTGAACATTGTTTGGCTTGTTGAACAGAGCACGAAAATAGGTGCTTTCAACCGAGTGCAAGAGAGAGAAAGAGAGAGAGAGAGAGAGTCTACATAGAGATGTGGTCGTGTTTTCATCAACTCCCACGGGTTTCTGGTTGTTTGGCTAAACTGCACCCTCTGTTTCACCGGTTTGGGGGTGAAAACGTAAACGCGGACGCAAGCGAAAGCCTAATCACGCCGCAGACAATTAAAATTAGTGCTGGCTCGATGTACACGATGAAAACGAGTCCAGTGAACCCAATAGTCCGATGACATTCTCCCATCTCGGTTTTCTCTCTCTCTCTCTCTCTCTGTTTTTCTCTTGTCATAGCTAAGAGGGTGGAAATTGTAGCGAATCATTGCAAATAATGCAAATGTCGTAAAACAAGTAAATGAGCGCACAGACCTCGTTGACAGCATATAGCGAATATCGTTTTGGCACCGCGAAAATTTCCTACCTACGTACAGATATGTGATAAAATCAGCCTCTCATTCTCATTGATGTGATAAATTGATAAATTGATTTTATTTCGCACATTCTGTACACGGAAAAACGAGTTGGTTGTGGCAACTAACTGGTTTGTAAGATATGCTCTTAGTAATTAGTTTGTTGGAGCAACCATTTTCGTCGTTACCGCAACTATATAATTGGTTGCCAAACACTCAACCAATAAAAAGTTGGTTGCGGGAACCACGAAAATGGTTGCCCCAACCAACTAATTACTAAGAGCATATCTTACAAACCAGTTGGTTGCCACAACCAATTCGTTTTTTCCGTGTATGATTCAATTTAGTGCAATACCGAACGTCCGCTTTCAATAAGATGTCCAATTAAATTTGCAATATCTGTACGAAATGATTTTGTAGAACGATTATAGGAGACTCGAAGTCTCCTGAATAAAATGTTGTGAATCATTCTGAATAAAATAGCGTGAAGGATTCTACCATAAATTATAGTAACTAGGAACCCACCAATTTCATGGTAATTCGGATCAAAAAAATACGGTAACCTTAACTATAAAAATTATAACTGGGTCATTCAAATCGACCCAGAGTTGGAATCGACCCCTTTCAATTTCGATGAAATTTGGTCAGAAGTATTCGTTTTTAATGAAACGAAGTTCTACCGAAGGAAAAAAATTAATTTTTTTTTTAAAGTTATGAAAGATTCAAAATTTCACAATTTTTGAAATCTTTCAAGATTATTTTCTAAATATTTCGAAAACTATTATAGTTATATACTTGTCGCTACGGAAAAAAAAATATCCCGAACAAATTTTTTGAAAAATGATGAATTTGGAGAATTTGTAGAAAACGTGAAAATCCACTCAGTCAGAAAACGTAAGAATCCACTTTCAATATTAAATTTTTGGCTCAACTTTTTTTTATATAATACCTTGTACTGATATTAAAAGATCCTGAAATGTTCAGGATGGAGTTTTTTTGTTTCAAAAATATAAATTTTTGTATTTTGGTGAAACAAATTTTTTTTTTATCTCTCAGTTAAGTAAAGTTGAGCGATCATGTAGTTTTGTAATTTTGAGCAGTAAAAATAAAATTAAAGTAACAGTATTTCGGTAAAAAAAAAAATTTTTTTACCGTTATTATAATATTTCGTTTTACCGTTAATATAAATAATATTTCGGAGTCCCACAAACTACCATGAATATTAAACAAATTTCAGTCTTTGTTTTCAATAACATTTCAATTGGCAAAATTCACAACAACTTTGTCGATTTTCATTCTACTGCATTTTGCAGAATGCTAATAAATTTATATTTCTGGTGTTGCAGTGAACGAAAAAAATGTCATGTTTGAAAAAAAATTGAGAAAAAAAACGTGCTGATTTTCACTGTTTTTCCGCTTTGCTTGATTTTTTGGAAAATTTGTAAATTTCTCCTAAAATCCGTTAATAGCACAAAAACAATGCTTTCTCCGTGATAAAAACAAATGGATATCATCTGTCTCCTGACTTTTCGTCGTGTCTCGATCTTTCATCTGTCGCTCGACGACTTTTGTCTATTACTCGGCAAAGCTTTTTCCTCGCCATCTTCAATGATACTCCGAACAATGTACGAACGTACAAATTTCGACCTTACAATCCATTCTCGCGGTTCGCCATCGTCGTACAACGCCAGACGAACGTAAGAGGCTTAAAAACAGCGTGAGTAAATAAGCTCCAAAAACTAAGTCCTCTCGAGCGTCCACCTTTTCTCTTCTCCGCTGTTCTCAGTCAATGAGTAAGAGAACACGATTTTTCTCGTCAAAAAAATGCTTCACGGAGTGACAGTCGAATTTTCAAGAGTCGCGAATCAGCCGAGTAGAAAAAAAATGAAAAAAAAACTGCGAGACTGTCTTTCTACGCCAGGACGAGAACACGTATCACTCGAGACGTAAAAATCTCACGCAAATGCGACGACGCGAATAATCTCGGACGAAAAATGAGAAATAGCCCAGACGATGGAGCTGATGCTCTGATGCTGAAAGAAGGAACGTAGTGGAAGGGGGAAAAAATGGTGAAATTTCATTATCCATTATAGAGAGCAACGCCCGAAGAAATTCAAACCCACGTCTAGCAAATTAGTCGGAGAAATTTTCCAAAATTTTCTCAGTTCCAAGCATTTTATTTTATCAACAAAGATTCACAAAAACTGGATACTACGAGTTCTTCGTTTTCTACAATTTTTTAAATATTCCTTGACGGGCTCTAAAATAAAGGATCTCTGTAATTTGCACAAAGTTGGACAAATTAAGGGGGAAAAGTTTCACAAAATTTGAAAGTCTTTCAAAGAATCGTGTGTCATTGTAGCATTCGCATTATTCGAGAAAAATAATTTTCGAAAAGCAAATGAGACAAACAGGAAATAGGAATGAGAAAAGACATGTAACGTTGTAACCGCGGAGACAGACTCATGTCGTTACAAAATTTTTTTTTCATGACAACGGAAATTCACAAAGCTTGAGCATAACGTGAAAGAGGAGGCTAGAGAAAGCTCTTTCTCTCTTTCTCTCTATGACAAAAAAGCATTGTACAGAGTAAATAGCCGGAGGTCGGGAATTAAAATGGTTCAAGGTGAGGAATGGTTTTTCGTGAGGGCGAGACCCTTTAATGTAATTTAACTTTTTTCCCCGAGGGTTGGCGTTTGACGAGATCTCTTTCGCTTCACACCCTCTGGTTTTCTCAACCAGAGAATGAAGAACGAATCACTCTCTACTTCAAGCTTTTTCACGTTTCACCGAAAACTCCGAAACTTTCGGGTAAACACCATTCGCGAGCTCCAACGATTATTGCTGAGATAAAAATAAAAGCATTTAAGCCATGCAATTGAATCCGAAGTAGGTCAATAAATACAGACTTGTAGCGACGAAATTTTATTCGGCAAAAAACTACGCTGAGAAAACAGGATTTGTTAACTGTTAACAAATGTAAAGGTGAATATGGCAAAATAAATTATTTTTTAACAGTTAATAATCTATTTTGACGTAAATTAAACATTTCTTTAGGACTAACAAATTTTGTAACAGTTAAGAAATATTTAAGTAAAAGTGCCAACTAAATACATTTCTTTACTACAAATAAACTGTTTTCTCAGTGTATGAAAAAAAATATTATTTCATCCAAACAAAGTCCATTTCATTTATTAAATAAATGTGTTCACACAAAACATACTTTTAAAAAATACACAATTATGCTTAAGGTAGTAGACCACGACCGAAATTTCGACGTTTTTTCATTAATTTCTTTAAATAACGAAATAAAATGCGACCGTTTTGAAATTTTTACTTGTTGTAATTTATATCTTGAAGAGTATAAAAAAAATGTTGTTCACTTAGTTTTACATGAATTTGTTTATGATTTTGTACGTCAAAGTGGAGTCTTCGAAAAAAAGGTGACTTGTTTCCAAAATCCAAAGAGATTGTTGTTTTGTAGGCTTAATTCTATGTCTATAAGCTATAATAAGGTAAATGTCCCAATTATTGAACAGCTAAGGATCTGGGGATTGAATTCAGTGAGAAAAAAAAATATAAAATCAAGAAAAAAACCATCGCTTTCATGTTCAAATGCTACTTTGATATTTTTACTTTCGAAAAATCACCCTTTGAATTATTTTTAAATGATTTCAAATTTAAAAAAAGAATAACAATGTGAAGCATGCAATGTCCCAATTATTGAACATTGGAAGTGCCCATGTCCCTAATATTGAACAGGCATGTCCCAGTTATTGAGCACTCTCGAGAATTCTTTTTCCGTTCTGAAAATATTATTTTGGGTACAATATTAAGAAATAAAAGCAAAATCAAACACTTCAATAATCTTTTATTAATCATGTAAAAATACAAAAACATATTTTTAGTCTCTTTTGACAGGTTTTTGGTTCATTCGCATTAGGTTTATTTTTGCTTTTCAACTCGAACTTTATTTTATTTTTATTTTCAGCTTCCTCGTTTTTATGTTCTGTTTTTGTTTGATTCAGTCACAGCTTTCTTGTTTTTCGATTGAAATATTGGAGAGTAAAAAATATTGAACATTACATTCATATTTTTAGGTTACATTTAGTTCATATTCTCTTTTTACTTTTATTTTTATGTTTATTGCACGAAAATACAAATAAAAAATATATTTGACGATCTTAGAGTTATTATTAAAATAATAAAGGTAAGTTTATTCAGGAACTTAGTTTTTTTTTAAATAAATCCGATTCACACGATCTGTCACGCGTTAACTGTCTCGATGTTTTGACGGGTTTAATGACGCCATCTTGGAGAATGCGAGTGTTCAATAATTGGGACACACGGCATTTCCCATGTCCCAATGATCGAACACCGTATTTTTTAACAAATAATTAATTTAAACAAAAATTTTTAAATTGTTATTTGTAAGAAATTTTCTGAGGAACCTGAAACGCCTTTACTTTTTGAGATGCGACAGTTTTTGAAATTTTTATGCCGTTACGCGTGAAGCGGCGCGTCTTATCAAAAACGATAAGCAGTTACCACGAGACGTCAAATCGGGTCACCGTTGCTGATTAAATAATTTTTTTCTCTATTGGTTAAAGCTAGAAAAGCTAAAAGTTCCATATATGTAATGAAATTTTTATAAATAAGTAAATGCATGTAGGTGAATGAGAAATAATAAAAATACAAGATAGTGTTCAATAATTGGGACATTTACCTTATGCATATTTAAAAAAAACGGAATGGCGGACTTGTGAACAAAAAGGTCTTCGAAATCGATTTTTTTTTTGATGAATTGTTTAAAAAAATTCATTTGTTATTTAAAAATAGAATGTTTTAAAGGTTAGGTATCAGCTATGTGTGTCTAAAATAACGGGTAAAATTTTTAGCCAAATCGGTTGAATAGTTTTTAGTCAGTGCTGCCCCGAATCCGCTATATGCCTGCTGCATAGAACAATCCTTCCGTATCCTGAAAGTGATCTCAGAGCTCACTTAATTTCTTCGAGAGATTTACAGTTTCTGGTGATTGCCAAACCATAGTAATTAGTCATCCTCAATATTAACTCATTAGTTAAATGCTCGCTTCTTTTGGTTATAACTTAAAAAATATTTTTAATTTCAGTCTGAAACTTTTACAGTAGCTTCTTGAGATGTTTATCTTACGAAAAACGTAAAAAAATCGATTTTTTGAACCCGCCACAGTGCCTTAACCTAAATATCCTTCAAATTTGAATGGATTATCGGGGAACATAATTACAGTAAAATAGATGAATCATTCGGATAAATTAATCATTTTTTTTCTCCCCTGATTCTTGCCAGATGAATCACAGTAATATCAGACATCGCCTCTACAACGAAACGTTTCGTTTGATTGTATACCCGAATAGCTCGATATTTACCGGTTTCCCTTAAAATACAATGACCGGAGAAAATTTTCCCAAAAAAAAAACACATTCATCAATCTGACGTTTGTACGAAACTCTCGTTTGAGAAGTTCGAAACAATGACTATTGTATGGGCAAGGGGGTGGAGAAAAAGGAGGGTGAGGGGTTGGATAACGGGGAGTGGGATTCAACGCTACCGGGAGATAAATCGAACGTCTTCTGGCGTACAAAGTTGGTGGATGGCTCGAGTTTTCTTCGCTTAACCAAGTACTTGCAACGTGTATATCCGAGATACGGTGAGAAAAGCGAGACAGAGTTATCTCGATCACACGCTTGAAAGCTTTTCTCGTAATAACGTTTTACTGCGTACGTTGTAAAGAAAAAAAAACTGCGCTCTTTTTTTCAATTCTCACGACTTACCTACATATACTTTTCGGGCTATTTTCCATTTTATATACAATAATGCAACAATGGCGAATCTTCGGCATAAAGGAAAATCGCGCTCGGGAAGGAATTTAGCTCGACAATATGTTTCAATAAAATTCAATCTCGCGAAAACGACGCTTGTATCCAACATATTTAAAAAAATGTATATACAATGTACATGGATCATTCCATGTTAAATCAACCGATAGTTGGAATCGTTGGATCTTTTATCATAAGACGAAGTTCTACCAAAAGAAAAAAAAAATTTTAATGTTGTTTTCGAAAGTTATGCAAAATTCAAAAAATTACAATTTTTTCAATTTTTTAAATTTTTTTTTTCAATATCTCGAAAACGAGAATTTCAATTATTTTTCTGTTTTTACATTCTTATGTCATATTGATCGAAATTTTTACGGATTGAAATTACAAAATTACACGATTGCACGATTACACGATTACACGATTACACGATTACACGATTCATCGTTTTCAAATTTTTTTTACGGAATATTTTTTTTCGTAGTCCCAAGTATACTCTTTAAGACGAACGCAAAACGATTTTTTCGTAACTATAATAGTTTTTGAGATATTTAAAAAATAAACTAGAGAAAATAGTGAAATTTTGAATTTTGCACATAACTTTCGAAAAAAAAATTGAATTTTTTTCCTTTGGTAGAACTTCGTTTTATGATAAAGGAAACCTTCTAACCAAATTTCATCGAAATTGAAAGGGGTCGATTCCAATTATTAGTCGTTTTGACATGGAGTGACCCATATATATGTTGTCACTTTGTTACTGCGTTGATTGGTTTCTTTGTTATCGAGATTTAACATCGCAATATTCTTTCAATCCGAAAGGGCATTCAAAAATGTAGTTTGTCATTTTTTCGTCCTAGAAAGGTTAGTATTTTTGCATAGAAAGTGGGCGAAATAAAAATTTGTTTTCAGAAAATTGTGAAAAATCATCAAAAGTAATTGATTAAAGTATTTGGATAATTATTTTTCCAGTTACTCCAGTATCTATGATTTTATAACTTAACCAAAGTAAAAATCATCGTTTTGGTACTTTCTGCAAAAAAGGTGGAAGCTTAGAAAGTGAAATAAAAAAAAATTATGAAGACGAAAAATTATAATTGAAAAATAAAACGGTGAAATAATTAAGCAATGATTTTCAAGAGCATACGTGAAATCCAGTAGTCAAGATCCGTGAATAATCAGACAAAACTCCACGAAATTCCGACCAACGAATGTACGGTACGCAGAAAAGGTAGGCTTTATTCATTGGAGACAACAGAGGCATTATTATGCTCACCGCAAAATGCTCAATGGCAAATTAGCACGAGTTTCATCGTATTTTCCCAAATGCTGTGCAATTAAATTTTCTTGTTTATCGGGTGAAAAGCCCACATAATGTTGTGCCGTAGACTCTTGATTCTTGAAATGAGATCCAGAAGCGAAACGTGGTGTGTGAGCGAGATAGAAAATAGGGATATTGTCTAGACGAAAACTGGAATAAACTTCCCGTGGGGTTGGAGTACATTTACTGCGATACGCAGGAGAGAAGAGTTCTCTCTCTCTTCCTCCTTTCTATGCTATTCATAAATGCACATATCCGATGAGTGCTTCAAATTGCATGATTCATTCAGCCTGAAAGTGAGACCGGTCTTGGGAGCAATCGGACCAACTATTTTCCCGAGTTTGGCCTCATTCCTCTCTCCCTCGTGGTTTTTCCCTCCCTCCCTCCCTAACTCCCTCCCTCCCTCCCTCCCGCCCTACCTCCCTCCCTCCCTCCCTCCCACCCTCCCTCCCTCCCTCCCTCCCTCCTGCCCTCCCTCCCTCCCTCCCTCCTGCCCTCCTTCCCTCCCTCCCTCCCTCCCTCGCCCCCTCCCCCTCTCTCTCTTCCACTCCTCCCGTCTATCAATTTTTATTTTTCCCCTCTCACTTGTGTCGCGCAGCTGCATCAAGAATTGTGAATTTTAGATATATTCCAAACAGGTGCACTGTGTCCCGAAGTCTCAAGACCCGGAGAGTTGAAAAGCAAGCAACGTGACGAATGTATTTCCTCTTCTCGCATGGGAGATATTCGTTTCTCAGGAAAAACCTTCGCGATATACAGTAAAATTTGTATCCTTCACATGCGCACTGCTGAATCCGAAGTAAATTCGAAAAGTTATCGCAACGAGTGCGATACTGTACGCAGGAGTCTCCCAGGATTCATTCTTTACATTTTATACTCCTTTCTCGCTTCCCACGGCACTCAACTGGCTCAGGATGCTTTTTCTGAAACACACTTTTCTCAAGAGCGAGAGACGGGTTTCGGAAAGTGGAACGAGATTTATCTTTACGAAGTAAACGAGGATTAGGGGAGGCTGGAGACATTGCGAGTTTGCGTGGGAATCTCAATTGTGAAAATTGTAGGTGTTTATATATAAATATAATATACATGTTTTTCCAAATGATTTTGAGGCCCATCAACGAAAATTTGATTTACCGCGTTCAAAATGTGAAAGCTTATAATATTCCTTCTTTTATTTATTTGCAAGTTGTTATTATTAACAACGTGTATTGATAACTACATATTTATAAAAATAATACAAATATAAAAATAAATTTAAACAGAAAATCTTTATAAAAAAATAAATACACCCCCGCTCAAATTTTTGGATACACCTGTCGATGTTTCTTGCCGCACTGGAAGTTGCATAACACCGTCAAAAAAAAGATGATCGAAATTTAAAAAAAAAGCCTTTCGACGGGAAAGAATTCAGCTTCGTTGTCCTTTTTTAAAATATTTTTTATGATTTTTTTTTCGACCCACTATGCACTTTTGAACGTGACCGTTTTTTTGCCTCTTTTCGACCGTCGCGAATTAGGCGCACACCTTAAGGACATTATTTGTTTGTCTTTTCTATCTACGACACATTTAAAAGGGTTAGCAGACGCTCCGTTTTCGTTTCATGAAAATTTTCGTACAATTTTTCCTTGCAAAGTTATTTCACTTTTGGCTAAAAAAGACAAATTTTGAGAGATGCAACGTAACTCAAAAACTACAAAGTTTGAGAGAAAATGTCAAGTGTAAAAAAAAGTAGCGTAGGTGCATACGAAATCGCCTGGAATTATTTCAGAATTTCCCTATGAAATTTTTTTTTTTACTATTTTTGCTCGAAACTCTGATGATGACGTCAGCAAAAAATTTCATCTGATTAGAATTTCCGTACTTTGTGATATAATAAAAATTCAAAAAAAATCAGCAACATTTTGCATGCTATGAACCACCATTATCAATAATAATATTGCCAACAACAAATTGTTTAAACAATTGTTTAAGCAATTCATTAATAACTTTTGGGCAATATTATGATTGAAAACTGTTGTTTATAGTATGTCACATGTTTCTGATTTTTTTTAGATTTTTATTTTATCGCAAAGCACGGAAATTTCAATCGGATTCAATTTTTCGTTGGGACGTCCGACATCATCATCAGAGTTTCGAGCGAAAGTAGTACGAAAAAAAATTGCACAGAAAATTTTTGAAATAAATCCAGGCGATTCCGTGCATACCTACGCTACTTTTTTCATACTTATCATTTTCTTTCAAACTTTCAAACTTTCTTTCAAACAAAAATGGAGTGTCTGCTAACCCTTTTAAATATGCCGTAGATAAAAAAGACAAAAAAAAATGTCCTTAAGATGTGCGCCAAATTCACGATGGTCGAAAAAAGGCCAAAAAACGGTCACGTTCAAAAGTGCATAGCGGGTCGAAAAAAAAAATCATAAAAAATATTTTTTAAAAGGGAAACAAAGCTGAATTCCTTCGCGTCAAAATGCTTTTTTCAAAATTCCATTATCTTTTTTTTTACGGAGTCATGCAACTTCTAGTGCGGTAAGAAATATCGATGGACGTATCCAAACTTTTGAGCGGGGGTGTATGTATTAAAATTGATTTATAGCGCAACGTCCACGGTCCTAACTTTTTATACACAGTGTTAAAACCATCGTTTTTATTTTAGAAAGCGTTAACAAAATTTAAAAATTAACGAAATTCATTAATGTTGTTGAATAAGTAATCAGGCCATATTGCCTTTCTTAATGACTTTAGTCTTTATGATTTTCGAATATTTTCATAGCCTTGACACGGGGTACGAAAAGTGTAAGGGTTGCTTGAGGATCAAGAGAATTATGAGGAGGAAAAAATTGTTATTAAAAAAGATGTTGGGTAAAATAACCAAACAATGACTTTTTAAAGTATTATTAGGTGCATATTTCTCCTTAGCAGATGCATGTAAGCTTGGTGATTGTTATCTTTCTTTTCTTTCGAAATGGGTTTTCGTCGGAGCATCTGTTCGCACTTTTCTTTGCTATTATCTCCGACTTTTCCTCTCTCTCTTATTTATTTCATAACATAATACAGGATGGATCATTTGCATTTATAGTAGTGGCGTTGCTGACGCTGAGATGCATAATATTCCATATCTGACCTACCTGTTGTATATATATATATTATATATATATGAGGTATTCCCGGTCAACGGGGGACCCCCTTTTAGGCCGACCTCTTTCGATTTTCTTGAAACTCGAGTATGTTTTAGTGTTGCCTGAAAGTATATTGTATACCGATTTTCAGATCTCTAACTATAATACTCTTTGGAATACACCAAAAGTTATATTTCAAACTTTTTGCGTATTCAGCGCTTCGGAGCCTTGGCACAGCGCGAAATAAATCCGAAAGAATTCTTTGGCAATAGCGTCCGATCGGAAATTTCTTGCGCTTTTCGAAAAAAATATCAGCGATTCCGAAAAAAATGAATTCATTTAAATTTCGGCCAAAAACCGAAAAAATTTATTTACAAAAAGAGAGCATAATTTAATTCGGTGAAACAATTTTTTTCATGTTTTGTATATATCGGAGAAGTCACGATATCAATTTCAAGCTGGAACTCTCATCCGTTTACCAATGCCAAGTCTTTTAGTAGAATAAAAATTCTAAAATAATAATGTTTTTCGTATTCAACAGTTCCCTGATGTATTATATAGCGTTTTTTAACGAATTTTGAATTTAGTAAATTAATTAAATTAATCAAATTTTGAATTTAATAAATTTATCAAATTCGAAATTCGTTTAAAAAACTATATAATATATCAGAGAACTGTTGAATACGAAAAACACAATATTTCAGAATTTTTATCCAACTAAAAGACTTGGCATTATTAGTAAACGGATGCGAGTTCCAACTTGAAATTTATATCGTGACTTCTTAGATTTATACAAAACATGCAGAAAAATGTCCCGCTGAATTAAATTATGTTCTTTTTTTGTAAATCAATTTTTTCGGTTTTTGGCCGAAATTCAAATGAATACGTTTTTTTCGGAATTGCTGATATTTTTTTCGAAATGCGCAGGAAATTTCCGATCAAAAGCTATTGTTAAAGAATTTTTCCGATTTTATTTCGCGCCGTGCCAAAGCTCCGAAGCGCTGAATACGCAAAAAGTTTGAAATATAACTTTTGGTGTATTCCAAAGAGTATTATAGTTAGAGGTTTGGAAATTGGTGTACAATATACTTTCAGGCAACACCAAAACATACTCGAGTTTCAAGAAAATCGAAAGAGGTCGGCCTAAAAGGGGGTCCCGTTGAGCGGGAATACCTTATAAATAGGTTACCTATTGAGGTTCGTGAGGTATTAGTATAGTGAGGTTTGAGAAGGATGAGGCTGAAGAGAATAGGCGAGAACGCCTCAGTTTGTAATAAGATGCACCGCAAGGGACGTGAGCTTTTGTAATGGCGACAGGGTAGAGCAAAGCACGGGGGCAAAGCCTTCTTTATGGAAGAGTAAAATCGCTACTGAAGTTTACTCCCGTGGGATCGCACGAAGAGAGGGAAAGAGGGATGAGGGAGAGAGTGAACGGATGTTTATACTGACGTTGGCTTAAAAAAAATCTTCTCTGGGGTATCAAAAGCCAACTCTTAAGCTGCTCTTCTAGCTTCTCTGTCAGCTATCTCAAGCGTTCGTCATACGAAAATTATTTTCCCTTTTGATGCTCTCCCTTAAATTAATTGCAGAGTTCATCAGCGTGATATATTTTTAACCTTTTTCTTGGGGAAAAAAAAAATTGTGCTAAATTTCATTTTTCTCTCAAAACAACTCTGGGTTGTTGTAAAATACAACATGACATTATTTGGAAATATTCAATTCCATTTTTGTATTTTATTTTCACTCTTGAACGGCTGTAATAAATTTAAAAAAAAAATCTAATCCATTTTCCAATTTTTTATATCATAGAAGCCAATTTGAAAAACATGATTTCTCATGTAACTCCGTTTATTTTTAAAATTGGGCGAAATCCTTCAGCAGATATATATTTTCCAGACTGTTACTTGTGAAATAAACAAAAAAAAAACAATAAAATTTTCTGACGCACTGGACCAAAATACTGCCTCCAATCGGGAAGAAAAGTCACCGCGATTATCGCTGCTTAATCTAAGTGCGAAGCCAATATTTTTCCACGCTCCGCTCTTTGACACTCGTATCACACGCCTGGACACTTTCATCAAAAATAGACCGTCGGTATAATGAATAAAATTATCCGAAAATAAAATCTGTCATATTCATCGATAAAATTCGCACACGAATGAACTCATCGTTCACGCGTGAAATTTTCTTTCGTTCCACCATTCGGTAATGATAAAATTGCCGTTTTTTCAAAATGACCTTCCAATATTTTAGTAATCGACTGACTGACGATGGAAGCTTTGAGGAAAGGTATCTCCAAAATATTAATAATTTTACAAATATTAACATTGAAATTCTGTAATCGGAAATGTTTGAATTTCGCGGGTTTATACGCTCTGGAATATATATATAGATTGAAGCAAAGTGGGAGAAGAGAAGTGTGAGCGTTGAAACTGGACTTTGGAACCGTTATCTTCGGTATTTCCTCGTCGTGTCATTCTCTAGCTCGACAGTTCATTCGTAGTACAAATACTCGTACGACAGATCACGTTATAAAACTGGTTTGAACCTGTGTGTGATATAATCCATGACTTTGAAGAATCTGGAGACTGAGGAAAACGATAATCCCAAAAAATCGCTAAAATGAACGAAGTGAGACCCATTGTACGAATAGTTCAAGGTCAATTACGAGGTATTGTCCAAAAAACGATAAATGGCAAACCTTACACCGCTTTCAAGGGAATTCCGTACGCCAAACCACCAATTGGTGAGCTCAGATTTCAGGTAAGCTCATAAATCAATCAATCGATCAATCAATGCGGTTTATTATGCATTTTCATAATACACACTAAAAAATAAACATCTCATGCCATGTGTCATTTATTCACGGACTGTGTTGACGCTCATTTCGAGTCAAACTTTCAGATTGGAGTAGGTCTATCCTAACTTGGTCTGATGCCTCTTATCATTCGACGCAGCGTAGAACAGTCGATAAAACAGAAACTGGAATTTACTTTCGTCGAAGGTTCATTTATTTTTACCAAATTTTGAAAAATATCCAAAAACTTTGACTTTGTCATTGACAAACTAACGAACGATAAAACAATAAACAAAACATAAACAATAAAAAACAAAACATTAAAGAAGTTAAAACAACATTCATAATTTAAGAAAGCGTAATCTTCTGGGGGTAAATTTGATCTTCTAGGGGTGGCATTTGTATTTTAGAGTTTATCTCGAGGTCTTCAGCCATATTGTTTCATGATTATGGGGCACTGTGACCTCAGTCATTTTTATGTCAAGGGATGCATGAACATGGGTCCTCCACACACAAAGAACAAAAATAGGCAGCACTAATGGCCTGTTCTAATCAGTGTCCTGAATTAGGATCCCAGACCCGCGGACTCATGGTCATACGTAAAGGACGCTTCCAAGTTTGGATCAATTTGTGCCCAGTATGATGTCATTAGTCGATCATTCAAGGGCAGTGAAGATTGTCTGTTTCTCAATGTTTACACCCCAGCCGACTTGATGGATTCGCAAAAATTTGCCTTAAAACCGGTCATGTTCTGGATTCACGGTGGTTCTTTTGCCTTCGGATGCGGTGACGATTTGCTCCATGGCCCTGATTATATAGTCGAGAAAGATGTCATACTAGTCACGATAAATTATCGACTACACGTATTCGGTAATTTTCAACTTTTTTATGAGATTTAACCCTTATTTGACACACTGGGGTACAAAACACCCCAGGCCTTAATTTCCTTACTTTTGAGTACCTTAATTTAAAAAAATGGGACCTATAGCGACATCTGTCATTGGTTCGAGAATGCCACTACTCCTTCAAGCTTATAGCATCACTCTAAGACGATAAGTTTTTATGTAGTAGCCGTCCAAAGTCGAGTGGTCTCGCCTCAGTATGTCAATTAAGGTCGAGTGCGAAAATGTTGTGCGAATTTCGTTCCCGTTATATTATTTTACTACTACTATTTTTTTTCTTGTAGTGCTATGTATAGAGCAAACTCAGTCAAATTTTCAACCATTTTTGTCGAAAAATAAAAAAGTTATGTGAAAGTTGTCATTTTTTCAGTTTTTTTTTGGATATTTAAATTTTTTTTATCATATTTAACCTTGATATTTTACTATAAATGTTGTATAACTTCGGGAAGTAACCTTTCAAGAAGTTCTAAAGAAATATGCAAGGTAAGATATTAAATGGTATATTTTTTATAAGAATTTTTATCGCTGGGGTACAAACGACCCCAGTGTGTACTTGACACATCAAGTACGTTCTTCTGCCTAGTAAGGGTTAACGTTGTTCCTTTACATATTGGAAGGTTTTTTGAATTTGGAGAACGAAGAGGTCACTGGAAATCAAGGCTTGAAGGATCAGGTTCTTGCTCTAAAATGGGTACAAGAGAATATTGCAAATTTCGGCGGAGATCCAAAAAACGTGACGATTTTCGGTGAAAGCGCAGGAGGCTCGTCCGTTCATTTTCTCACCTTATCTCCTTTGGCCGAAGGTATAGAAAAATAACATAAGATTATCGAAGGAGAAAAATCTCTCACTATTCACTAATTAAGGATGTTGACTCCCTATGAAACTTGTTAATGTTGATTGCTCAATAAATAGGTTCTTGATCGTCGTGAAATTTTTACACGACCTCCTGAATACTTCATGTAAAAACATACCAAATTTCACGACGATTAGGAAGCTCGTTATTAAATAATTAACATTTTGTTAAAAACAATTTTTTAAACAAATAAAAAAAATATTTACGAATAAACTTCATTTTGTTTTCGTTGCTTTCAATATATTGTAGATATAAAAAAATCGAGAGGTCAAAAAAAAACTTATCGCAAAGTTATATCAGTTTTCATAAGACTACATTTAATTTAATTTAATTTGTTAATGTTAATTGTTCGATAACGAGCTTCCTAATCGTCGTGAAATTTTTACACGACCTTTTAAATGCTTCATCCAAATACATACCAAATTTTCAGAATTTTCTCATCACTTGCGTTTTGGGACTCAACATCCTTAAGCTTCAAAGGAGAATATAAACAAAAAGAATGTGCCATTAAAGTAGAGAGACCAGAATAAAAAATCAAAAGAGGGTTGCAGAATAAAAATGTTTGAATATCGATATTTCAATTACGAAAGAATGATTATTTGATTATTTGTTTTACATGGCCGTCAATTTTCTTTACGTATTACAAGTTACTCTGCCATGAAAATATGGAAAAAAATTTACGAAAACAAAGCTTCCTTTAACATGAAGCAAAAATGCACAAATATACTTATGCAATTTGAATTGGGCGAGATTATTTTAAGGGGTTCAGATTGACTGATATTTTGAAAATGAAAAAATTGTGCAAAACAGAATTTAAATTTTGAATTATTAGTTTTCAGAGAAAGTTTATGGTATTAGATATCCAAAATTGAGGCCTTTTTCAATTTTTTCAGGACTATTTCACAAAGCGATATCACAGAGTAGCGTGGCCATTAATCCTTGGGCAAACACGCCTGGTTCGCCAAAAAAATATGCTCAACAAATGGCACGTTTATTGGGCAAGGATATCCATGATTCGAAGATATTGCTGGAATTTCTTCGAAGTATCGATACCCAAAAACTCGCCGAAATCAATAAAGAAATATCTGCCAAGGTAAACATTCGAAATTCATTGTTTTATTGACGAAAAAAAATTCTAAGCCCACGCTATGAGGTTCGAGTGGACACGGTAATGTTGCAGCAGTGTAACGGCAATCTTACCGAATGTAACATGTAATATTACATAGACGTTACATGTAAGTCAAAATTTCCAACTCAGCAATACAACATTGTTATATACCCGGTATATAACAGTTATGTAACAGTTCTGTAACAGTAATGTAACTGCAATATTGGAATGTAACATTACATTAATGTATCTGCTATATTACGTTTATATTACTGCAATATTATTATTATATTGTCGCAATACTGTGGCTATTAATCTACTGCGAGTCCTTAAATTAAGGACAAATAACGACAATTCACTTTGTTACACCCCGTTAATCTTACATGAATGTAACCAAAGTTACATTCACATCGTTTCAAGAATGTTACGTAACGGCTACAATTTTTTTTTTAGATTATTGTAATGTAAAAACGTCATATACCAGTTATGTAACCTGCATGTAACAAATGATACATAACATGTTACTTCCACGTTATATACCGGTTATCTATCACAAAAATTACATGGTAACATTATATGTAACTTCCATGTTATATTGCCGCAATATAACATGTGTTACACTACTGTGATGTCACTTCGTTACAAGCATGTTACGTAACGGCTACAAAACTTTTTTACATTATTGTAATGTAACAAAGTTATGTAACCTGAATATAACAAATGTCACATAACACGTTACTTGCACGTTATACAATAACAGCTATGTTACACAGGAATAAAATTGTAACATTACATGTAACTTCCATGTTATATTGCTACAATATAACATGTTCACTGGGGTGTTTTGAGACTTTTAACCTTTGAAACTCTCAACGGAAGATTTTTGGATTTTCTCTCGCAGGAACCAAGTCAATTACACGTATTCGTTCCGAGTATCGATGAAAAATCGAAAAATCCATTCCTGCCAATACCGGTGAAAGATGCAGCCAAAAAGGGGGTCAGAGTTCCATATATGATTGGTCACACGTCTGCCGAAGGAATCCTATTTCTTGCTGGTACATATTTTTCTTTTTTCTTTTTTTTCCACGACATTCAGTCGTGGTTACTTCATATTCTTTTTTATTTGTGTTTTTATCGTTCCAATGAGCATCTTATTATTTTTATGAATATCAGGTGTGAGCGAAGAAAAAATGAAATACTTTGATAGTCATTTCGAAAAAATATTTACCACCGGAATGATGAAAATGCTTAAGGAACGAGGCCTCGAAGTTTCGGATGTGAGAAAAATGCATTATGGTGAAAAATCCGTGTCAATGGAGACTCGTCAAAATTACGCGGATATTCACTCAGAACTTTTGTTCATATGCGGTATTCATGAGGTCATTGAGATGCAAGCAAAAAGAAACGAGAGTCCAACGTACTATTATAAATTCTCGTACGACAACGGAAAATCTCTCGTCAAGGTTCACTTTCAATTGGACTTACCTGGTAATATTTTTTTTAATGAAAGATTATGATTTTTCAACGTCACAAAGTGGAAAAACCTGTTTTGTTTTTTTATCTGTCGAAGATGAAAAATGATCTGAAATTAAAGACGATCCTAGTGGAAAAGAGGTGTATTAAAAAATATTTGGGATATGTATGTTTTTTTTTCTAAAATATATCAACGAAAAATAGAATTCAAAGTTCATTAAAAATAAAATAAAATAAAAAAAATAAGATATAAGGTATTCCCGCTCAACGGGACCTCCTTTTAGGCCGACCTCTTTTGATTTTCTTGAAACTCGAGTATGTTTTAGTGTTGCTTGAAAGTATATTGTACACCAATTTTCAGATCTCTAACTACAATACTCTTTGGAATACGCCAAAAGTTATATTTCAAACTTTTTGCCCATTCAGCGCTTCGGAGCTTTGGCACGGCGCGAAATAAAATCGAAAAAATTCTTTGACAATAGTTTTCGATCGAAAATTTCCCGTGCTTTTTGAAAAAAATATTAGCGATTCCGAAAAAAAACGAATTCATTTTCGCAGGCATTTTCGTATTCAACAATTCCCTGATGTATTATATAGCGTTTTTTTAACGAATTTTGAATTTAGTAAATTTATTAAATTAATTGAATTAAATTTATTAAATAATCAAATTTATTCAATCAATTAAATTCAATTAATTAAATCAAATTTATAAAATTTTGAATTTAATAAATTTATAAAATTCGAAATTTGTTTAAAAAAGTATATAATATATTAGAGAACTGTTGAATACGAAAAACACAATATTTAAGAATTTTTATCCTACTAAAAGACTTGGCATTAGTAAACGGATGCGAGTTCCAACTTAAAATTTAGATCGTGACTTTTCAGATATATACAAAACATGAAAAAAATTGTCCCGCTGAATTAAATTATGCTCTTTTTTTGTAAATCAATTTTTTCGGTTTTTGGCCGAAATTCAAATGAATTCGTTTTTTTCGGAGTTGCTGATATTTTTTTCGAAAAGCGCAGGAAATTTCCGATCGAAAGCTATTGTCAAAGAATTTTTTCGATTTTATTTCGCGCCGAGCCAAAGCTCCGAAGCGCTGAATAAGCAAAAAGTTTGAAATATAACTTTTGGTGTATTCCAAAGAGTATTATAGTTAGAGGTTTGAAAATTGGTGTACAATATACTTTCAGGCAACACTAAAACATGCTCGAGTTTCAAGAAAATCGAAAGAGGTCGGCCTAAAAGGGGGTCCCGTTGAGGGTCCCCCTCATATATACTTTAGAAAAATCGTAATAATAAATTTTTTTACACAAGATGATTTCTTCTGGATTTTTTGCAATTCTTACTTCATTCTTTAATAATTATTTACACTACAAACTCAATGTAATCGATGATATTTTCAATACAACATTTTTTTTTTCGGCAGACAAAAATTATGAAACACTTTTGTTTATTTTTGTTATTTTTCCACTCCCTCCTTAATGACGTTGCTTAATCATCAGGTGCTTGCCACGCTGATGATGTGCCCTACATTCTCTATCCAAAAATCTTGGAATCCTTCGGCGTGCCACGAGCCGAAAAAGGATCCATCGAAAGCCTCGTAATTGAGCGTGTTGCTCAAATGTGGACGAATTTCGCAAAAACAGGGTGAGTAATTTTTTTCTCACGCATTTTGAATTGTATTCACGAAGAGACGAAAATTGCTGAACTAGATTTTGTTATTAAGGACTTACGCCTAATCAACGGTCGAAAAATCAATATTAAAGAAAAACATTTTAATAAGAAAACCTGCGAAATTTTTATATCAACGATCCAATACGAAAAACCGTCCGAATACCTAAAACCAATTTTTTTTTTCATTATTATAATTTGTTGAGCTTGGATTTTCTTTTACTTAAAAAAGAAAATCCAAGACTTTTACTTAAAAAAGATAAAGTCTCAAATAATTAATTATTCATTTTACATTTCAATTGCGCGTAACGTCTTAATGAAAAGTTCGATTTTTGTAGAAATCCAACGCCAGCCGTTTCGGAAACGCTTCCTGTTGTGTGGAAACCCGTTAACAATGCTGAGAAATTCGAGTTTTTGAATATCGGCGAGAATCTGCGAATGGAATCGACGACAAACCTCAACGAACGTTATGTTAAAAAATCAACGAGCAAGCTGTGAAAAAGTCATTTTTACAATGGCTGTCAGGGTCACGTATCCAAATTTTTATTTTTTATAATTTAAAACACGAGTTTAAACGTTTTTAGAATTTTATACCTTAAAAAAAAAATAGATGGGCCAGAATCTTTGTTTCAGTTTACTCACTGCTAAATATATGAAAGTCGAGAAAGAGAGTTTTTCGTATTCTTCGATAAATTTCCGATACAACAAGCCTTGAACATCCGAAAATTTTCATCGCAAAAAAAAATCTTATAAACTTAAGATCAGGTATTCGCCAAATTTAAACATTTTTCCCGCGCCGAGCAAAAATTTCTATTGAAAATTCTGTGGGACTTTATGAATATTTTTTATCTCAATCCGAGAGCAATTAATTCCGTCTGAATTTTTTGATCGATATTGCCAAGCTCCTTATTAAATTCTCTATAGCACATTCACTCGCCAATAATACGAAAGGCTTGTGTAAAATTCGCGAAAACATTCGACCGTTCTACAGGGATAAAAATAAATGCGATGACTTGGGCGGTGTTTACGATTTGGCGTCGCCAGAGCACGCGCGATCATCCCACTGTACAGATAATATATCTATATGTATACGTATATCTGTAGAAAAAAAATATATATGGGTCATTCCATATCAAATCGACCAATAGTTGGAATCGACCCCTTTCAATTTCGATGAAATTTGTTCAGAAGTTTTCTTTTATCATAAAACGAATTACCAAAGCAAAAAAAAATTTAAAAATTTATTTCCCAAGTTATGCAAAATTAAAAATTTCAGAATTTTTTCAATTTTTCAAGTTTGTTTTTTAAATATCTCGAAAACTATTACAGTTACAAAAAAATCGTTCTGGCTCCGTCTTAAAGAGTATGCTTGGGGCTACAAAAAAAAAAATACCGTAAAATTTTTTTGAAAAATGATGAATTTGGAGAATTTTGAATTTTCAAAAATCGTGAAAAACCACGATCGACATTTAATTTTGTATTCAATTTTTGTTTCATATAATACCTTGTACTGATCTTAAAAGATCCTGAAATTTTCAGAATTGCGTTTTTTGTTTTATTAAAAATATCAATTTTTGAATTCTGGTATTTTTTTTTTAACGTCTAAGTTAAGTAAACGTGAGCAATCATGTTTATACTGCTTAAAATTACAAAATTACATGATTGCTTAACTTTACTTAACGTAGAGGTAAACAAAATTTTTTACCAAAATTAAAAAATTCATATTAAGAAAAGCAATTCTGAAAATTTCAAGATCTTTTAAGATTAATACAAGATATTTTATTTGAAAAAATTAATCAAAAATTTAATGTCGATCGTGGATTTTCACGATTTTTGAAAATTCAAAATTCTCCAAATTCATCATTTTTCAAAAAAAAAATCGGATTTTTTTTTTTGTAGCGTAGGGGTGGCTTAAGTATACTCTTTAAGACGAACCCAGAACGACTTTTTGGTAACTATAACAGTTTTCGAGATATTTAAAAAATTGTGAAATTTTGAATTTTCAAAAAAAACTTGATTAATTTTTTCCTTTGGTAGAACTTCGTTTTATGATAAAAGAAAACTTCCGATCACATTTCATGGAAATTGAAAGGGGTTGATTCCAACTATTGGTCGATTTGATATGGAATGACCCATATGTATACGTATAAATGTAGAAAATATATATATGTATAAACCTTTGCAATATCGACGGTAAAACTTTTCTGCATAGCTCGTATTTCAGTGTGTGAGTTTGTTTATCCCAAGCGATGAGCATATTCTCGTTTGTGATTTTTTTTTTCTGAATATTCCGCGGAGTTTCTCACTCACTCTCGCACAATGATAAACACATTGCAAAAATCTTTCGCGCACTTTCAAACTGAATTGTCCGCACACGAGAAGATACGATGTGGTCAAGTCGTGAGAATTTTCATTTGTGCGCATGCGCCTCGCTCACACAAAGCTCTCTCTATCCTCTGTTTTATGTATGCGCTATCTCGCTCTATCGATGTTTCCTGTTGTTGATTTCTGCTTGACTCGTTCGTTTCTCTCTACTCGGGTCCGCGGCACAAAAAGTTAAAAACACGTCACTGAAGTGCGGAGCACCGCGATTAAAAACGACGTGTTTGAGATGGTGCGACCGAGGGCGTAGTCCGATTGTCGCGGACCTGAAAAATTTTACGTCAACTTTCGTGATTCGTTTTCCAGGGAGAAAAAAAACCGATTGAAACAATATTTCGAAGAAAAAATTTGCTTGTCAAAGTAACAGGAGAAACTTCGAATAGTCTTTCTTGCGAAAAGGTAATTGAGAATAATTTTCAATCATCGACCGGCGAATGTCGCTCGACATAACCTCCAAAAGTTTTAACTGCCACGCCGACAATCTTTCCCGTCGTATTTCAATCGACATAAGCGAGAATTTAACGAGAAACAAAAGTGAATGCCCCCAATTGTGATCCTGTACCTTTTACTGTCACCTCACCTATTTTTTTTTTTTTTTTTATTGCACTTTGGATGTTAAGTAACTTATTACTTTTTTGTAAAAAATTGCAAATTTCATAAAATTTTAACGGCAATAGATTGTTGGCAAATTTGATAATGAACTATCTTGATCATATCCATGAAAAATTTTCAGTGCGAGACCTTGAGTGTTGATAAAATTATACCGAATGTTGCAGTTCTCAAAAATTTTGAAGCAACCTCGAAACAATTTTTTGAAATAGTACAATATTTTGGAGGAGGTCTGTACCTTTTTTTTTCTATTACCGCCACATCAACATTAACATTTTGAAAAAAATGTGCGGCAGTGGTAAAAAAAATTGTACATCCCTGTGGAACTCCGCTCGTGCAACATTTATCTTTCAGGGAAAAGCTATAAAAATCTTAGTGAAGAATGTAAATGGAAACAAATTTTTTTTTTTTTTAATTATGGAAAGATTAACCAAAATAACCTGTTTTTCATTTGTTGAAATTTTATAGTTTTTGACAATACCAATATTTTCACCCTTGAAAGGTTTTAAATACAATTTTTTTGTTATCATTCGCAAGCAAACTGGGTGGTCACAATTTGGTCAATTTACTTCACATTCTTGCTGTACTTGACGAGCAACCAAATTTTTGTATTCACAAGTTTTTTCCACACTCCCTGACAATTTTGATTTTCTTTTCTTTTTCATTTTTTGTTTCAAACCTCATCATCCTATTTTGAGAAGAAAAAAAATTCACAATGGAGCTGGAGTCACCTTATCTCAAGGCCATTCAGGAAATACCAGGTTCGACGCCCGGCCTGAAGTACAAAAACCTCAATTCAATGGCATGGAGTATAATCGCCAGTACGAAAGCTCACGGCGACTCAGCCCTGCAAATCAGCATAAACGACGTCCCCGAGCCTCTGATTCCTCTTATGAAAGTAGAAGTTGCAAAATCTCTGCGTCAGTGCGAAGTCGTGGTGGATGCCTTGA
This sequence comes from Alloplasta piceator, assembly GCA_946863875.1. Classification (NCBI taxonomy): domain Eukaryota; kingdom Metazoa; phylum Arthropoda; class Insecta; order Hymenoptera; family Ichneumonidae; genus Alloplasta; species Alloplasta piceator. The sequence continues at coordinate 15,539,685 of OX333072.1, forward strand.
AATCCGACGATTGTGAAATTGTCGACAGAGCTCTGCGAATCGACTGGTTTTTTCGCTCGGACAACGCCAAAATAATGAACGTCGATTACTTCGAGAGAAATATATTTCCCCACGTTTCGCTGAACACGAGACTCAAGCTCATCAAGAAAATGGCAGCGAGTCTTCGAGCCTGCGCCGACACTGTGCTCGCAGAAAAATTTTACTCCCAAATCATCAACAAGTACGGAGAGAAGCAAGCTGAGCCGATGCTGGTGGCCTGCGGCGAATCCTTCGTTTGGAAAATCGTGAACGAGCGAAAGATCGTTCTATCCTGCAGATTAGTGAAGAATCTTTTCATAAGATATCCGGCATTGGTGATACGCTATTTGAAATTATCGAAACGAAGCGACGATGAAACCACGCGAAACCTTCACGACGTTCGTATCCACAAGTACAGCGATTTTTTGCCACGACTCATAAAGAATCACATGAAATCCCTGATCGAGCTTATCGAGATGCACAACGAGACGTTGGGCATTAAATTGAGCAACAAAGCGACGGAGAGATTTTTGAAGAGCAACGTCGACGTCGTTCTCAATCGTCCGACTCTTTACGTTCAAATGATGTCGCTCAAGGTCATCGCCGCTAAATTAACGAAATCGCAATACAAAAAAATGTTCGGTAGACTGTATCCACCGAAAATGAAGGATTTCACCTGGGGCAGTATCAAGAATTATCTTCAATATTATCCCGAGCATGAACGAGTCGCCCTCGTTCTCGAAACTTACAGAAATGCTTACAACTCTGAGCTCCTCGACAACAGCGCCGTTATCAACGAGGAATTGATCGGTATGTTACCGACCGAGGAGCGCGCAAAACAGGCGCGTTTGAAATTAACGAAAGAGCCAGATTGGCACAACACAAGATGGAGGATCGAGAGAATGTGGCGATGTTATTTGCCGATCGACGAATCGATACCGTCGATCAGAACGGAAATTTCGAAAACGTCCTCCGTCGACGATCGTTCTTTGCTGCTTCAGCAAATGTTCTTCACTTGCAAGGTCAACGACGACAAAGACGCGCTTCTCGAAGCTCTGCGATACTTCACGACTCGTCACAGAAATGAACAGACGAATCTTATTTTCGGTGTGCTTCAGTCTATCGTTCAGTTCATCGACCTTTCGACCTTGGAGAAGGAACATTGGACGATAATCAATGATTTTTTAAGATTTCTGCAAGTTAAAAACGAGCTTGTTCAGCACACGACGACCTCGAGACAAATTCTAACCGCGTCGATACACTTCAACATCATTCACGATATACCTTATGACGAGGCCATCGGTATAATGGTCGAGATACTCATTCGCGGCTGGAATCAATCGTGGTCGATACTCGAGAAATATCCGGAGCACGACAGAACGTGTTTCGCTATGATGATGCTAATATTACCAAAGATCTATCCCAATGATCACAATATATGGAACAATCATCGTTTGGACGCGATCAACGATATCGTCAAAACCATTCAGAACTTCAACAATCGCAATGCCAAAGCAAAGGTCGAGAGATTATCGATAATCGACTATCCTTGGCTATTGGAGGCCGTGAAGAAAATCGTGGAGGCGCCGACCAAGGATCGTCAATGGAAGGTCGAAGGTATCGTTGATTATCTGAAGAATCAAGAGCCTGAACTCTACGACAAGTGGATCACCGTTGACGAAAATGCCGTTGGCAATGTCAAGACCGACGAGGCCAGGAAAATACTCAAGAAGGAGCCGTTGAGAGTTTTGGAGAATTGCGAGAATTATTTGAAGGAATTGAAGACATGCGTGACTTACAACAGCTGGGCCCAACGTTTTGTCAAATCTTGTCGCTGGTATCAGGATATACCGATCATATTCGCCACACGCTGTCTCAAGGACGTCGTCAATGATACCGATGAGAATTCATTGATCATACTCGCAATACTGATGGAGGGTTCGATATTTTCACGCGTCATCGAACCGCTGGTGCCAAAAGCATCGTCCATCGATACAACGAGCGAAAATGCCAAGGAGACTTACAAGGTTATCTACGCCATACCACGAGCCATGAATCTCGTCAATCCACCGGTATCGTTGAACCTCGTTTTGAATTTCTGTCAGGGTGAATACTTGAGTCTGGGTCTCGTTTCATTGACGAACATATGTCGTCGCATATCCGTCGATAGGATTGAAAAATTCACGCGTGAACTCAGCGATCTTCGCGTTTCCGTGAAGAAACATGGCATCCGACTCTTTTGCATGGTCGCTTCGATCAACGATTATCGTGAATTTTTGTCGAATTTGTGGAAGACCGAAAAGCACAGATCAATTAGGGCCGTTGTCTTTGACAAGATTAGGAATTTGTTTTTGGACAATTCTTGCGACGAGACTTGGAAAATCATGAGCGATTGCATGAGCGATTTGGGCGAAGATGACGACGACTGTCTCAAGGAAATTGTCATATTTTCAAACGTCTCTGATGTTTACGTCGCCAATTACGTGATGAAACTCTTCGAAAGTCTGGAGAAGCTCAGCCATGATTTTACCTCGTCACGCGTAACCGGATATCTCGCTCGTTTATTGAACAGCATCGATTCACCGACCAGTCGTTTATTGACGGAAGAATTTTCCTCCGCCCTTATGAGACGTTACTTCTGCAACGTTGACCTTCCAATCGGCCTCAGAGAACCTGGAATGCGTTACGCCGTCGATGGTTATCTTCGCGCTGTCGAGGAACGAATCGACCAACGTTTGGACGTTTTTCGCGATCATTACGTTGATTTATTGAAAAAATATTGGAACGTTCGTGATAGGAGAGTCACGAGTCACTGTCCGATAAACTGGATGACCCACGAATTCGTCAACAACGTTGCCTTTCATTATGGCGCTGATGACGTCAATGTGCGAATAATGCGGACGATACTGGACAGTTTCAACGCCGTGCTCAAGCCTCAACAGGATTGGATGACCTACGCCAATTTGAAGGTCGGTGTGGAATTGAGGAAAAACGATAATGCCAGCGATATTTCCCGAAAAATTATTGATCTTCTTCCCCATCTCGTCGAGACACTTTCGCCCATGATGATTGCCGAAGTCGCCGAGATCGTTAACCAATGGATTGGAAAACTCGTTTACGGCGATTCCTTGGAAGTCGCCAAATACGACGTCATCGAGAATCTTTGTCGAACAAATGACGCTTACGCCTTAATTATCGCTGCGAAACTCTTGTTTCGCAGTAACAATCGCGAATACAACGATCGGCACAATAAAATCGTCGAATTATTGCAAAATTCTCAAAATCCCGCTGTTCTGAGCATCGTTTATCAGCACGTTAATACTTGTGATATCACGGATTGAGGCGAAGTGGAGAGAGACTCGTGAACAAAAAAAATCGAAGAAAAAATTTTGCTTCGTCATCGTGCTGTGCACTCATTTTTGCTAATCAAATTTATTATCGTACGAATGGTAAATATGTAGATACATATGCGGCATTCCACGACAAATCGACCACTTTAAAACCTGACCCCTTTCGATTTGGCTGAAACTTTTTTATCATTTTCTGCCCTATCAAAAACATTTTGCAGAATTTTTTCAAAATTTTCTACCCAATCGATAAAAAATTATACATTTTTCAAAAAAATTGGCTTTTTATTTTTCAAATAGCTATAACTTTTTCAAAATTTGACTTTTCGTTTTTTAATTTACTTTTTGGAAAAAAAAAATACAAGACAATTATAGAAACTCACCTTCATTGTTTTTCTTCAGATTTTTGAAAAAAATTGAGAATTTCTCGATGATTACCATTTTTGATTTTTTTTTCTTTTCATTGTATCAAACTTTGACATTTTCTGCAAATCTTCAAATTTTTTCAAAGTGGTGTTTTTTCGATTTCTATTTTTTTTTCCAAATGGAAAAAAAAATTCAACTAGTCTTATTTCTTATAACACCATTCTGCAATTTTTTGAGAGTGTCCAGAGAGCTTCCAAATTTGAAAAAAAAAAATAAAAACATAAATTGAAAGTGGTAATCGTCGAGAAATATTCGATTTTTTCCAAAAATCTAAAAAAAATAATGAAGATTGGTTTCAATAATTTTTCTGTATTTTTTTCGTAAGGTAAATTAAAAAACAGTTCATCTTAATCGTTTTTTTTTTTTTAGATTTTTGGAAAAAATCGAAAATTTCTCGATGACTACCACTTTCAATTTTTGTTTTTATTTTTTTTTTCAAGTTTGGAAGTTCTCTGAACACTCAAAAATTTGCAGAATGGTCTTATGAGAAATAAGGCTAGTTGAAAAAAAAAAAATATTTCATTTGGAAAAAAAGATAGAAATCGAAAAAACACCACTCTGAAAAAATTTGAGGATTTGCAGAAAATGTCAAAGTTTGATATTTGGGTTTTCTTTCAAAAAGTACATTAAAAAACGAAAATTAAAAAAAAAAAACATTCCGATAATTCAAATTTTGAAAAAGTTATAGCTATTTGAAAAATAAAAAGCCAATTTTTTTGTAAAATTTATAACTTTTTATCGGTTGAGTAAAAAAAAATTGAAAAAATTCTGAAAAATGTTTTTGATAGGGTAGAAAAAGATAAAAAAGTATCAGCCAAATCCAAAAAGGTCGGATTCTGAAGTGGTCGATTGGACGTGGACTGCCCCATATATTAATAGGTATTTTTTTCTACATTCAGGCGAGATTTTCACTTTATTTTTCATTTTTCGAACATTAAATAATCGTCAAACGATTAATCGCACATTGCTAAGTTTTCTTTCGATTTTCATATCAATTTATGAGCTACGTTTTTTTTTTTCAAATCCGAAAGTGCCTGGAAATAAGTCACTCGACGAAGAGTAAAATGCCAGAAATGTTTTGTTATGCATATTGCGCACAAAGTGCGTTTTTTTTTGTTTTTTTTTTCTCAAATTATTGTGATAATGAAAGAGCTGTGCTTTATTACTCCATGGCGATGCATTGGATGCAATATATATATATATATAGATAGATTTTTAATGATTATGAAATCCAAGGGACGTTATATCGAGCAAATATTACAGAGAAATACTTTTTCTTTCATCACGTGCATCGAGCTATGGAAATTTAATTTTTTTTTCTACTTATACGAATGTTATTAACAATTGTATGAACCATACACGTCGCAAAGTCGTGGAATGGATTTTTCTACAATAAAATATGTTAATAAAGTGCCTTCATATAGCATCGAACTGCACACCGCTGACGTCTTGTGATATTTATTTACCTTTTTCAGACTTTGCTTTTTCGGCGTTATTGAAATCATGATTAATTTTTTTTGCCTTATTATAAAGAAATTAGAGTCGATGTATGAGGATAAAAAGTACAAAAATTACCTATTTTTCGAAAAAATATCGGGATGGGTGTGTGTATCTCAAAGTCAAAAATGCACCCGTCATTATTCGAAAATGTTTAAGGGGGTATTCTGGTTTAGAATTTTGAAAAAATCATTTTTTTCGCATATTCTTAAATTGTCACTATTTCAGCTGAAATAGTGACAATAGTGACCAAATTGACAATAAAGGTGTCGGTTAGAATAGGGGACAAATTTGTACCTCGACTCAACTCGAGTAGGGGACAAATTTGTCCCGCGCGGAATCACTTTCTCTTTCAATACACCGTGTTCTTTTTGATATGCTCTTTTTGATTAATTTTTTTTTTTTAAAGAGGTGGTTCTACCTGAAATTTTGGAATCGGTCAATCTGAAGTAAAGTTATGAGTACTTGAAATTTCGCGATTTTAAGGTTTTTGAAAATGCGGTAAAAATCGAACGGAAAAGGGTTTTGATGAAATTTCTTGGAAATTTTAACTTTTTGGAAAAAATACATCGATATAAGGTTTAAAAAGAAAGCAATTGAAAAAATTGTTTTTTCGCATGTTGGCAAAAATTGGATCTGTTCACTAAAATGGCTGTAGCTTTTTTTCCAGATGCAATTCCGGTTTCGACTTGAACTCATTCTTTTCGAGGTCGTTCAAGCTTCAAAATGCCGCTTGGTTCATCCAATTCGCATAATTTTCTAATTTTTGGCAAATTTTTAAAGCATAACCATCGTATTTTACAAATTTTTGAAGGCATTTACATTTTTTTCAGCGATTTTCAAAGTGCTCTCATTTCTACAAAAAATAAGTCATTCGAATGAACCAAACGCCATTCTCTAGGTTTAGTGACAGCCTTTAAATAAAAAAAAAAGAAATTTTGAAATCGGTCAAACCAAAATAAAGTTTCAAGCACTTTAAATTTCGCTATTATGAGGTTTTTGAAAATTGGGCGAAAATTGAGCAAAAAAGTTTTTTTCAATTTTTATCGTCTTCAAATGTTATTTCGATGGAAAATTCACCGCTGATTGCAAATCACGCAGAGTTTACGTCGTAAAAAAATGTATTCATGAAAAAATATTCAATGTATTGAAAATATATTTCAATACGCCGTGTTCTTTTTGATATGCTTTTTTTTTAAAGAGGTAGTTCTATCCATCAATAGGAACAACTTTTTCTGTGGAGACTTCTTTGGAATCGTGAAAAAATTTCAGCTGTTCAGAAATGTGATACCTACTGGATCCAAAATGCATGGAACAGCAGAAATTTTTTTTCACGATTTCAGAATCCCCATAGAAAAAGTTGATCGTATTGATGGGTAGAACCACCAATTTAAAAAAAGGCATATCAAAAAGAACACGGTGTAAAAAAACGGACAAACGGTATACAATTGTAAAAAAATTAAAAACTATGAAGAAAAGAGTTGAAAAACGCCTTTTTTTGTTCAGACATCCGCCATTTGCGAAATTTTTTTCCCGTTTTCTCTAAGGTCGGGGCTAGAATGACATTCTTACTAATTAAGAATCTTTTTTCAAATTTTGTATCGGATTACTAGAAAGGTTGCAATCGTGTCAGCACACCCCTTTTTTTACCCCCAACTTTACCAGTTGATAAATTATTTCATTTTTTTTTATCTCGAATTTTTTTTGTATATTATCAAAAAAATTAACAAATATGTTGTAAAAAAAAGAAAGGTAAAAACATTTTTGTTTTCATCGAGCTCGGCGCTCAAAATTTATGTCTCCATACCAAAACACCGCCTCAATTGATTGCTCTCAAATTTTATGAGTTTTATATCATTATTGTGGAATTCTAACCACTCGTTGAAATTATATCGAATTTTGAATATTTAATTGATCAGGCAAATACTCTCATCTTGGTAAAGTAATCGAAAAGGTTTTAAAATTTTGTCAGTAAGCGGACAATAGATTCTTGTAAATGAAGTTTCGAGTGAGTAGAAATCACCGCAAACCAATGAACACTTCATTTTGATTCAACATCTGGTGTGCTTAACGATACGAGTACGACCAAGTCGTCGATTCACGAGGGTGCAATCAATCGTCCCTCGAAGTACAACCCCAATATATGTATATATATTTTCTCTCACATTTGAATGCAAAAGCGATCGAGCTTTCAAATGCAATGCTGGTCGACAAACTCCGCTCCAACGAACAAGAAGACCACGACAGTTATGTTATATCCAAGTTCGAAATAATGTCCCAAGAGACACATCACAAGACCCTCCTCTCGTCGATCTGTTCTCGGGTAAACTTTGCCTCTATTTCGCAGTTTAGCACCCGAGAAGCTGGAATTCTCATGCAACAGAGATCCCCAAACTTATTTTATTCAATTCGACATTTGCAGACAGCATAAATCAACAATTTTTTTTCGAGAATTTGCAACCTTTTAGGGCCTTTTCCTCTCCTTAAGCATCGAATAAATTTCATTTTAACGGAAATTCAGTCGTGCTTCAAAAGTTTTATTGCATACAACTTAAAAATTGTATTTTATTTAAAGTCATAGCATCATTTTTCCAGGACGAATTTTTTTGGAGTCTCCCGATATTTTGGTATTCAGATCAGATAATTATAGATCAGATAATTATGTGATAATTATGTGATAATTATCTTATCTGAATACCAAAATATCGGGGGACTCCAAAAAAATTCGTCCTGGAAAAATGTTGCTATGACTTTAAATAAAATACAATTCTTAAGTTACTTTATATTACCACTTTTATATTAATTTTTATTGATCTTGAATTTTTGAAGATTTACTTACGTGATGTGTCAAAACCCGTGATAAAGTAGGGACATGGTGCGTATGCTTCTTGACCTGCAGGTGTGTCCGACCAACAGGACCAACCGTCAAACAATCCTGGACAATAGGGCTCTGCAACAAAACAATGACAATACGAATTTTAACACATACTTGACACACTTCTGCAAAATAATGTACTTAACACACGGGTCGTTTGTACCCCAGCGATAAAAATTCTTATAAAAAATATACAATTCAATATTTTGATTTGCAAATTTTTTTTGAACTCCTTATGAGGTTAATTTCCAAAGTTATACAGGATTTATAGTAAAACATGAAAGTTAAATATGATTAAAAAAAACTTTCATGTCCAAAACAACTAAAAAAATAACTTTTTTTACGAAGAAAATCATAACTTTTTTATTTTTCGACAAATATTGTTAAAAATTTAACTGAGTTTGCTCAATATATAGCACTACAAGAATAAAATAGTAGTAGAATAATATAACAGGAAAAAATTTCGCACAAAATTTTCGTACTTGACCTTACTTTACACTCGACTTTGGACGGCTGTACTACATAAAAAATTATTATCTTAGAGTGATGCTATAAGTTTAAAGGAGTAGTGGCATCCTCGAACTAATGACAGATGTCGCTGTAGGTCCCATTTTTTAAATTGAGGTACTTAAAATTAAGGAATTTAGGCCTGGGGTATTTTGTACCCCAGTGTGGCAAGTTAGGATTAAATTTAAAAAAATATTTACCACTCCATTAAACGGCAATTTATTCGTCTTCACTTCCTCACAAAAAGGAAGCTTTGTTTTCATTAAAAAAAGATTCAGGGTTGCTGTATATTTAGAGTAACCCAAAATTAATTTTAATAAACTAAATTTGTTGACTTCATCACATGAACCATCATATTAAGTTTCTACTTTCTCACAAAGGAAGCTTCTCTTTTGTGAAAAGAAGGATCTAGGTGTTGATTTCAGTATATCAAGTATGAAATTTGAAAAAACAAATGGATTTAGGGTTACAATATCAATAAAGTTTCGAAATAAAAAAAATTGTTGTCGACGTTTCAGCTTTTCAAAAATCCTTTCGTTATTTATAATTACAGGAGAGTATGTGCAAGTTTTTGCAAGAGTGTGTAATTTAAGGATGTTGAGTCCCAAGTCGCAAATGATGAGAAAATTCTGAAAATTTGGTATGTTTTTGGATGAATTATTTGAGAGGTCACGTAAAAATTTCGAGACGATTAAGAAGCTCGTTATCGAAAAATTAACATTAACAAATTAAATTTAATTAAATGTAGTCTTATGGAAACTGATATAACTTTGCGATAAGTTTTTTTTATTGAACTCCCAATTTTTTAATATCTACACTATATTGAAAGCAACGGAAACAAAACGAAGTTTATTGATAAATGTTTTTTTTATTTGTTTAAAAAATTGTTTCTAACAAAATGTTAAAATTTTAATAACGAGCTTCCTAATCGTCGTGAATTTTTTACACGACTTCCTGAATACTTCATGTAAAAACATACCAAACTTTCAGAATTTTCTCATAATTTTTCATTTTAACCCTTAAGGAGCTGGTTGAAGTAATGATGATAAAATTCTGAAAATTTGTTATGTTTTTACATGAAGTATTCAGGAAGCCGTGTAAAAAATTCACGACGATTAAGAAGCTATTTATTGAACAATTAACATTAAAAGGTTTTATAGGGACTCAACATCCTTAAAAAAAACTAGAAAAATTTATCTTAGAGTCACCGCAGAAGTAACGTCATAAAAAAAGACGAGAAGGGAAATTCGGATAATATAGAATGGATTTGTGGCGGAGAATCCTCGACTGAATTATCATGAATGAATTGGATATTCTCGACTTTATTTTCACGTCTCATCCGTCTTCTCTCCAACCATTCTTTCTCCGTCATCCGGACGGCGACAAAGATTAAAATAAGAATCGTGCACGGTGAAGTTGACTCTCATTTCACGAATGAAGGTCTTGAATTCGAAAAATATATCTCAGAGCTCGTCACTTTTATCGTGCGCAAAATAATAGTGAAATTTTCGATCTTTCCCGACGTGGTCAGACATCCGTGAATGATTGAAAACTTTCACGATCGTTTCTCATTCTCCCAGAGAACACTTCGGTCTGGAAAGAATGCAAATGCAAAAGGATCTTCGCATCAATACTCAGTTGAGCATTGAAAATTCATTGGCAATCAGAAAATCTATTAGAATTTTCTTTAGAACTTGGAGGCAGTCTCAGTACTGAAAAATATATATATTTCTTCAAACTTTAGATCCTGATTTAATTTGAATAAATGAATCTTCAATTACTTTTTCCAAGATCCTCGATTCTCTTGGGATTCAATACGAACCATCTCTGCCAATTGGTAGGTCAGTGATGAAAATTTAAGTTCAATATAGCTAAGGATTTTTTTTTTAGTGAAAAAAAATTGTCAAAGTATATCGGTATTATCCATCATTTAGTTTAGTTTCATCGAAATTATCAAGTATTTTTTTAACTAAATCTCTTGTGAGAGTAAGAAATTTTCTCTGAGGCGACGCGCGGAGTATCTCCGCGTCTCAGATTGCCTTCGTCTAAACTTGGAGCGTAAAACAGAAGAGAGGAAAAAATAACACTTCGAAGGTATTCCGTCTTATTGGACAACTTGCGGATGTAAGAGAACGGTGCACAAAGCCATTTGCTGAAGGAAAGGGAACAAACGCAATGGGTGACAAACTTTTTTTTATCATGGAGAAAGTTTTGTCGCGTTGCAGTGGGGCAAAAGAAAATCGACCCGAGGCAAAGTTTTATTCGCACTGAACGACGCGAGTTTCTCTCCTCTTCTTAAACGGTCCAGCCCAAGACAGGCAGAGACGTAACGAGACACGACGGGGGGGGGGGGGTGTTTTTTTCCCTCCCGAAAAAACCGTTCTCGTGAGGTCGAAGAAAGACTTCTTCTAGGTCAGAGAAGGTGGCTTTCTGAGACGAAGAAAAAAAACCTTTCATCCGAGGTGGTAGATGACGCGGAACTTTTTTCCTCTATATTGTTGATGAAGTTTGAGTGGGTCGGGCCCGTATTATATAAATAAATGTCTGTGTGGTAAAACCCACTTTGACAGTTGATGCGACTGACGGCTATGGTCAGACATCACTGGGACCGGTGTCACGAGAATTCATCAAGGGTTTATGATGATTGAGCGACGTTCCATAATTGAAGACAATGAGAAAATTTTGTGGTGTGAATTGACATAGAAAAAACTAAGGAACAGTGGGGTTAAAAAATTTCCAAAAGTTCTCACACTGTCTCATAACTTGTCAAATTTGAATTTTCGTTATTTAGAGGTGTTAAGGATTCATTAAAGTACATTAAAACGTAAGATGTCATCAATTGCCAAATTAAAAATTGCGAGTCTTTCAGAATAATGTCCTGACAGTAATGGGAATAGATCGAAGGATCAGACCTTGCTCTCACGGAGCCATCGCAGTTATCATACAAATAGTTGCACTGTGAAAAATGTTATTGAATTTAATATACAAAAGTATATGAAATTTCAATAACAGGTATGTGAAATCGAAATTAATATACATGGTATTGGAAAATTAACAATTTCAACTTAAATTTAATATTTTTATATTAAAATTAAGAGAGTGAACATTGAAAATTAATATCCCCGTATATGAAAATTGTTTTGTATACTTTTTCGCAATTTTAAGATACATTATTGAAAATTAATACACTTGTTTCTTAAAATTGCAATCAACCATTGAAACTCTTTTCAATATTATAATGAAATTGAATATACAAAAACATGAAATTTCAATGTATACGAAATGGAAATTAATATACATGGTATTGGAAAATTAACAATTCCATCTTGAATTCAATATTTGTACACTGAGAAAAAAATGTTGTTGAAAATGCAAAAATTTGTTTGACTCAACCAAATATTTGTTTCCGGACGTTCAACGAGATCATTTTGGTAATTCAACAAAGATACGGTGGAAGTTTTAGTTAAATCGGTTAAATCGTTGCTTGAATGGGCAAAGTTTCAGTTCAATCGAATAAATATCTTTGTACCAAATAAATTGTGTGATTGAAAATACGAATTGTTTTTTTGTTACAGCTGAATTTATTTAGTTAAAATATACTAGAAATCAACGAAATATTTCTGCACATCAACGCAGTAACGTGTGAATTGGACTAAACTGTATCTGGAATTTGACAAAATAATTTTGTTCACCTCATATCTTATGGTTAACCAAATCCATTTGTTGAATTAATTATAGTTTCATTATTTCAGACAAATTAATATTGAATCAACTAAATTTTTTTCAACTAAATGGATTTAGTTGTTTTAACTAAACTTTTTTCTCAGTGTATATTAAAATTAAAATAGTGAACATCGAAAATTAATATCCCCGTATATGAAAATGATTTTTGTATACTTTTTCGCAATTTCAAGATACATTATTGAAAATTAGTATACTTATTTATTAAAATTCCAATCAATCACTGAAAAATAATGTCTTCAAATATAAAATTTAAAAATCACGGTTTTTTTCAAACAGTTTTGAGGGTTTACATAACTAATGAAGGGTCAAGGGCTCTGAAATTAAGTTATGAGGGGTCACATAACTTATAAATGGTCAGGATTGCTGGAATTAAGTTTTGCGCGGCTTTACGTAATCTACGAGGGATCAGGGGTCGCGAAATTAAGTTATGAGAGGTAACTTAAATTACGCGGGGTCACTTAATTTGCGAGGGGTCAGGTATTCAGGAATAAAGTTTTGAGAGTTTACATCATTCATATATCACACAAGTAGAGGGAGTTCATAAGTAGTCGGTAGCGTAACAGGTAGTGTGTTGAGTTGTTGTCTAGTACGATAGGTAGGATAGTAGGTAGGGTCGAGGGTTCGAATCCCGGTCGGAGAGAGGAGTTAGATCGGGCAATTCACGCAGATTTTTTTTCTATGTATCTCTTTTTGGGGCCGGTAAACTATGCATATTAAATTATTTTGCAAGGGCTATATATTTTTTATAACACGTTCAACAACAATTAATTCAAGTTACGGTAACGTAATTTTCATAACTTCTTTCATGATTCTGCTTTAAAAATCATACTGTACAATGTAATTTTAATATACGAGCCTATATTAAAATTAAAAGAAGTTATTTGATTTTTCATATATTTGCATTGGAATATTACTGCACACATGTAAATGAATTTTTTTTGACAGTGTGGTTACTTTTTACTTGTTGAAATTAAGGGTCTGTTAAAAAGGGAGTTTCGATGAGAATGAAAAATGTGCCAGTGTGAAGAAAAACCAAGAGCGGCGCGGCATCCACGAGTCGTTCGTTATATAAGGTCTTGGCAGTAGTACAAGTCGACCGTATGATCAGACGTCGCTCTCAGGGCGCAATAAGTTATTCTCTATAATGCGGCGGAGGTTCGTTAATAATTCAACGATTTCTCTGTCGATTAAGCCTTCCACTACGTATAATAGATCGTACGCTATAATATGCGCAACGATCGATTAGGATAAAAACGGCGTAACTCTCGGAATTGAGAAGGTAAAATTATGCGGGTATTGCGCCAATTTCCTTTGTCATCGATGGTTATATGTAAACAAGATGTATTAGAATTGCGATTAGCCTCAATGAATCTGCAAACACTGTATCGAGGACACCGATATGACGCCGTGAGGTTACAATTAATAGAGGGATGCGACATTTACCAAACTTGGACAAACGAGGTCAGCGGAGAAAGAATCTTTGGAAATTCTAAAAATGCCTCCTATTTGGTAGAGTTTTTTTTGGTAACATACTTCAACATTTTCTAAAAGGATATTTCATCAAGACTATGAAAATAGACCAATATTAGAAAGTTGAGAATTAACTGACTTCAAGAATTTAAGGTATTTCCGGTGCAGGAACCACCTGCAGGAGACTGCCTGTCGATTTTAGTGACGTGGGTCTCGAGTGTTATACGTCTAGTTTATATATAATTATATATTACAGTGATGGAGGGTTGCCGCAAGCTTCGGTGCGGTCGCAACGAAATTTTCGAGTTAAAGTTCAAAGGTAGTGCCTTGATACATCAAGATATGTAACGCAATACAGTGAACACGTATATTACGTATAATACGTCACGTGTGCATACATTTTTTTCTGGATTGCCCGAAGCAACGTGACGCGTATATTTATGCAAGAGCTTCCGGGATTAATAGAATAATGGAAGCTGTACGGAGAACCGAATAGAATTATTCATAATCGCGTTCCGTTTGACTGCGTTATTTACTCAAACCACTACACAACTGAAATACGGTACTGGTTAGTTTGCCTTTTGTATATATTGATCAGAACCGTTGCCTTTAGTAGGGATTTTGTTGAAGATACAGAAGCTCTTACAAGCTAATTCGATATTAATTCTATCTAGAGCTCTGCTTGATCTTCCTGAAATATATATATTATTCGAGAGACAAGCTTAAGGTAGCCCACTGTGGCGACCGAAATTTTGACGTTTTTTCATTAATTTTCTTAAATAACAAAATAAAATGCGATCGTTTTGAAATTTTTACATGTTGTTATTTGTATCTTGAAGAGTACACAAATTTTTTAGTTTACTTAATTTTACATGAATTTGTTTATGAATTTGTACGTCAAAGTGGAGTCCTCGAAAAAAAGGTGACTTGTTTCGGGGAAGCCTTCCTTCTGAAATCGAAAATCCAAAGAGATTATTGTTTTGTAGGCTTAATTCTAGTGCTCTAACCTATAATATGCATATTTTAAAAGAAAAAAAAACGAAATGGCGAACTTGTGAACTAAAGGGTCTTCGAAATCGATTTTTTTTTAGATACATTCATTTATCTATTCATTTTTAAAAAATTCATTTATTATTAAAAAATTGAATGTTTTAAAGGCTAGGTATTTAGCTATGTGTGTCTTAAATAACGGGTAAAATTTTTAGCCAAATCGGTTGAATAGTTTTTAGCCAGTGCTTCCCCGAAATTTCGAAAAACGTAGTTTCGAGAAAAAAGCGTTTAAAGTTTTGACAACAGATTTTGTATAAAAAAATTATTCTTACATTAATCAGCTATGCCAGGTGCATATAGAGCAATCCTTCCGTTTCCCGAAAGTTATCTCAAAGCTCTCTTCATTTTTTCGAAAGATTTACAGTTTCTGGTGATTGCCAAAACGTAGTAATTAGTCATTTTCAATATTAACTGATTAGTTAATTGCTCTCTTCTTTTGGCTATAACTTTAAAAATATTTTAAATTTCGGTCTGACATTTTTAAAGTATATTCTTAAGATGTTTATCTTGCGAAAAATGTAAAGAAAAAGATTCTTTGAACTCGTCACAGTGGGCTACTACCTTAAGCAAGCCTGAACGTTTCAAATTTTTTGCGAAATTATTTTTTGGCTGAGATAGAAAGTTTCCTTGCACCTTCGACCTCCAGTCACTCTTTGGTCGTTTTTATAGTCTACATTTTTGTCATGTTTAGTTCTAATCAGCATTACTGAAGGTTTAGAGAGATTGATATGGAAATTCTGATAGTATGAAAAGCGTGATGCCGGGCAATTTACAACGTGACTCTACACGATCTTTGAATCACGGAGCGTTATTGATTTTACCGGTTCGATTATGGGCATTAAGCCAAAATTGTGCGATGACATGCAAAGGTTATATTCACAAGGGCGTATGTGGTTGCAGGACCATCCACTAAATCCCAACATTCGAATAAAAACGTTTGTTCAACGATATTGCTTTCGGTATACCAATAAGTAATTTAGTTTTGTGCTATTTTAGAGTCCAGCATGGTACTTTCATTTTTCATTCTTAATTTTCAAATTCCTCCAGAACCACAAAAGCAATCTATAAATTATCGCATGCAAAATTGATTTGGAAAAAGAAATCCTCACTCGAATAAGAGGATCTCGAGCTTTGAAAGAAATATCAATTAAAAATTCATGTTATAGCACACAATTAATTTGTTCCAAATTACGAATGAATACAAATATTTATGATAGGGTTTTCTTGTGTCCTTTTTATATTATTGAGCTTCCGGTAATAATTTCATTCCACAGTAATATCGGGATTTCGTGGGATACATTTTTAGTGGTATTCGTTATCGGTGCTTCGATTTGCTGCTTGAATTTATTCTGGTAACTGCCTACCGCGTATCCTCACACTCGATACCCTACTTCGGCTTTTAAATTATTCCCAGGGTTCGATCGCATCGGAGAGGGCGAGGAATTTTCATATATAGTGTATTTTGGGTCGACTACAAAATAGCCTTTTAGCGTGGAGATTTCCAATGTGGTTTCCCCTTGCTGATTGCTGCTCGAAGCAATGTCTTGAATTTTGTTCACCATCTTTTTTATACTTTTACGGACACTCAAAACTATTACCATGTTTGTTTTAAATTTTGCCGATCAGATAGAATTAAATTAGAACCTAGATGGAACTAAATACGAACGAAGATTCGCAAAATTTATTTTTCATAATAATTTAGTGAACAAAGATGTATCATATTTTTCAAAAAATACACTATCTCAAGGGCACCATGATTAAGGATGTTGAGTCCCAAATCGCACATGATGAGAAAATTCTGAAAATTTGGTATGTTTTTGGATAAATTATTTAAGAGGTCGTGTAAAAATTTAATGACGATTAGGAAGCTCGTTATCGAACAATTAACATTAACAAATTAAATTAAATTAAATGTAGTCTCATGGAAACTGATATAACTTTGCGATAAGTTTTTTTGACCTCTCAATTTTTTAATATGTACACTATATTGAAAGCAACGGAAACAAAAAGAAGTTTATTGATAAATTTTTTTTTTATCAGTTTAAAAAATTGTTCTTAACAAAATGTTGATATTTTATTAACGAGCTTCTTAATCGTCGTGAAATTGTTACACGACCTCTTAAATACTTCATACAAAAACATATGTTTTTACATGAAATATTCAGGAGGTCGTGTAAAAATTTCACGACGATTAAGAAGCTATTTATTGAACAATTAACATTAAAAGATTTCATAGGGACTCAACATTCTTAAGTGTATTCCAATCATTTTTTAAATTTTATATTATGGATTTATCTTTACAAACCTTGTCGGAAAACGTGTAGTTAACGTTGTAAACATTCATTTCATTCTATTTGGGACCAGAATGAAATGACTTTGTACGGGAACAGAAAGTTTTTACAATATCACAAGCTGGCGCAGTGCTAGAATCGTAGTTGAAAAATTTGTGACTCGAAGGAAAAGCCGACAGGGGCTTATAAAAGTTGCACGATTACGACATACATGTGTCACTCGGAATAAAAGTCACACATTTTTTCGCTGAAACTTTGCCCGTTCATTATTCGATTGCACCAAAGTTGCGTTCATATCAGCATTCCAAACGTTACACGGCGTTTAAAATCGTGACGAATGAAACAAAATTATTTCGCAAGTGTATAAACATCAGCCAAAATTAGTAAAGTGTTACTTGGACGATTCGTGACAGACAAATGATTGCAATAAGCATTTTAGTTGAGTTGCACAATATTTCCGGATCTAAATTCTTCGTGATAGGTCTCAGCAAAAGTCGATTTGAAAATGTACTTTTAATGTATTTTTCTATTTGTAATGGAATATTCTCCACTGCAAATTACTTTTCTTAAAAATTGTAATTTGTAATGGAACGTGCATACATTACACATTACTTTTTTATTTGTAATGGAACACGCATCCATTACACATTACTTTTTTATTTGTAATGGCACAGGCATCCATTGCACATTACTTTTGTATTTTGTAATGGTACACTTATCCATTTCACATTATGCAGTGTAATAGGTAATAAATACAGTAATGCATTATCAAAGTAATGCATTACTTACAACTCTAAATCGTAGGAGTATCTGAAAATTATTGTGCGCGCATGAAGTCACGTTGAACTTGAGAGGAAAATGATTTATCGCGCGAATTGCTAGTTTCAATTAATTACAAATGCTTGACTGCCTAATTTCGCATAAGCCACAGTTATTCGGTGTACGGTGATATCATAAATATTCATGGAGACTCTGTACTGCATAATCGTACCAGCAGTTTAAATTCTGCACTATAGAGTCTTCACGTGCTGGACTTGATATAAACCACGTATAACAGCCTCGTTTCCCAATGATCTCATGTATATGTTTATCCCCACGGAGCTTGATATAAATTAATCGCTCGATTGACAAACTTCTTTCCAAAAAGATGTATGAAATTCAAGTGAAATCGACCAATGTCTGACCCTCGACTCCTTCGACTCATAGAACGCTTTGCAAAAAATATTCTTCTAGTCCGAAAAACCCTTTTCAAATTATTGCAAATTTTTCCAAACCTTCTCTCCACCCTTAGCTAAGAAAATATTTCCAGGAAATCTCAAGCCTGTCAAAACTCTCCAATTAATAATGTGAATGCTGCCCACAGATGAAAAAATCATTTTGTGATTTTCGACATGTGCATAAAAATTAGCTTTTTATTATAAATTTAGAGTTTAACTCTTATTAATTCCCCGAGTGGAAATCTGATTTCGTCTGGGATCAGGACCACCTCTGGCTGGCCTTACAACAACATCCGGCCCTGATCAGGATACATATCAGGTCCTGATGAGACTACATATCAGTCTGGATGTCAGGAGAATAACGCTATTACCGGACAGGTTGAGATCAGGCTCCTCATCCGGTCCTGATCGCGCACGGTTCCTAGCCTGATCAGCCGCCTTATCTGGTCCTGATCGAGCACGGTTCCTGCCTGATCAGGCGCCTCATCCGATCCTGATCGCGGACGGTTTCTAGCCTGATCAGGCACCTTATCGCTTATTTATTTTATTCCACAAGAATTTTATGTGTTTATAGAATATAGGTACAGTACAAGGTAGTCAGCAAAGGACTACCTTGCTCGCGGTCGCATATATAAGCATACTATTCACATCATCCGTATGGGAGCGAGCGTCCGCCGTACTGCGACATCTCGCGGCGAGTCTCGGAACTAACACTCCTGCTCCGTCCCGGATCAGGGAAATATTATTATTATTCGGATTATTATTATTACTATTATTATTATTATTATTATTATTATTATTATTATTATTATTATTATTATTATTCGGATTATTATTATTATTCGGATTATTATTATATTATTCGGACCGAAGTTTTTTTTGCTGGTCCTTAGCACCACCTGATCTGTCCCTGACATGGATAATGTAAGGCTAGCCTGACCTATATCATACCGAAATATGATCCGGCTGGGATCTGTGCATGATCTGGCTATCCTGATCAGGCTATCCTTACCGATGCCTGATCAGGTCCTTATCCGTTATTAGGCTAGCCGGATCAAATTTCTGCTCGGGTCATTCTCTTCCATTTCTAAATTTTCTCCTTGCGGTAATTTTGCAAATTATCAGGTCATCAGAATTCCATTTTGGCCAAATAAGCGGCATATTTGTTAAATAATATTTTTTTTTATTACTATGGAAATAAATGACGCGATGCAGCGAAGAAAGATCGAATGACGTACCGAATCTTGACAAATCATACATTTATTTTCAATCGTTCAAAAGACTTTTTAAAAATTTCGCGTCGACAGTATATTTCTAAAACAATGAAGCTGTCGTCATAGCGAGCATCGACATTTTGTTTTCAGTGAAGGAGTTGAAGTGTACAAATATTTTGTCGCCTGCAGAGCTCGCGATCGATTTACACGTCACTCTCATCGATACTGTCACGCGTGTGTTTGCCCACGATTGATACTGTTCAAGCTTCTGTACATCCTCTTCGTATTCGTTTTTCATTTTATTTTCTCATAATCCCGCAGGAAATGTCTATCGCCGTTGAGCAGCCGATGCCACATGTAAACATAACATTTCGTCCGGAATGCATGTTTTTTTTTCGTTTTATCGCACACATTTTCATGAAAAATCAAAAAAAATAAAACAAATCCTTTGTCTCGTGTGAAGGCGTTCAGAAATTTTTGGACTCTCGCAGAAACGCTTTTAGGTTCTTAACAGAGAAAGTTTTTTTGCTAAAACGATTATACCGATGGATCCTGATTTTTTTTAAATATCTTTATCCATGTAAAAAGATTATTTTTCACTCTGCAAGCAATAAATAGCATCCAATTTAACACTAAATAATCCTGCATCAGCTTTATTCTCGATTTTACAGTTTACCAAATTTACGGATGAAATTTGTTATAATTCTGCAAACTGAGCGGATCGCTTCTACATATAACTCATGCAATTAAAATCATCTATACATGTTCTCTGATATACATTCGGATTTGTTGAACCGATGCGTGGAATCGAATTACAACAATTAATTCTCTAATTAACAACCAACCATGAAGTTAGAACTCGAGATTCGAACGGCTCGAACTTCACAGTGAAATGTAAACAGCATATTTCCCTGTAGTGGTGATGGTTAATAATTTAAAGTAAATTAATTAAATTTTTCCGCAATAAAAAATTCTTCTATAAATAATGTCCAATAAAGTGTTTCGCTAATCTTGCAATAACCAGAAAAACTATAAAAAAATTTTAATTTTGAATATCATAATAATTAATGTTTACATTTTGGTCTTCGATCATCTCTATTATGACTTTGACCATGTTAAAAGTGTCAAGATTACGCTGAAACCGACCTTCTCCAAGCCATCATCTCGCGATCATTCCAATTACACGATTTAAAAGACCTTACGCACTCGTTACATTGGCGGGTCATTGTACCGTTATATCGTGACTTATTCAATCACGAAGAGATAAGCGACGAAGTAAGTCAAGACCTTTGAGGCCAAGTATTATGAAACGTCGTGACGTTTCAATGCCACAGTGCGTGGTGCTAAATTAAAGGAATGATTGAAACGAACGGTACATCGCTAAAAAATTTATTGCCATTTCATATCAAAAGACATAAAATGGCAATCTAATTACTTATTTCTCCAAAAAGAGAAATACGTAATTAGATTTTTTGAAACTTGAGAATGTTTGGACGTGAGTTTATGCGTTCTTGGGAATAAGAGACTGGAGGATTGATTTACGATCAATCTCAGCCTCTCGACTACATCCGCTCCCTTCTATCTCGAGTATTATGACGAAGATACTAATTGGCAATTGTGGTTGGCATACGAGTCGACGTTTCGTCGATCACCAACATTCTGTAAGTGTAATATGTGCTTGGGAATGTATCAGAACATTCAGAACTTCCCTGAAGTGTTTCTGAGGTGGACTTTATTACAAGACACTGTTAATTCAATTTTAAGAGCACCCTTTTTCAATTAAGGAGACCGAGTCAGCGTCAAAACGCCGATTTTTGAACACAAATATAAATGTTCGTTAATTGGATACGTGTAAACCTAAACAATGATCCATCATTTGACGAATCAAAAAATTTTTGACGCTAGTTGGAAACCTTAAGGGGCAGCGGTCTCATAAATTATAAA
This sequence comes from Alloplasta piceator, assembly GCA_946863875.1. Lineage (NCBI taxonomy): Eukaryota > Metazoa > Arthropoda > Insecta > Hymenoptera > Ichneumonidae > Alloplasta > Alloplasta piceator. The sequence continues at coordinate 15,561,285 of OX333072.1, forward strand.
TCATAAATCTCTCTCATAAATCAATTTTTGAGTTTCGCGCGTTATGCACGATTCTGACCAAACCGATTGACGGATCTCATCCTACGATGTCTCATTTTATTCGTAACACTTTTCCGGACTGCTTAAGTATGGCAATTCCGAAAAAAAATGAATTCATTTGAATTTCGGCCAAAAACCGAAAAAATTGATTTACAAAAAAAGAGCATAATTCAGCGGGACTATTTTTTTCATGTTTTGTATATATCATGAGAAGTCATGATATAAATTTCAAGCTAGAACTCGCATCCGTTTACTAATGCAAAGTCTTTTAGTAGGATAAAAATTCTTAAATATTGTGTTTTTCGTATTCAACAGTTCTCTGATATATTATATAGTTTTTTTTAACGATTTTCGAATTTTATAAATTTATTAAATTCAAAATTTAATAAATCTGCTTTAATAAATTTAATTTAATTAATTTAATTTAATTAATTTACTAAATTCAAAATTTGTTTAAAAAACGCTATATAATACATCAGGGAACTGTTGAATACGAAAAACACGATATTTAAGGATTTTTATCCTACTAAAAGACTTGGCATTGGTAAACGGATGTGATTTCCAACTTGAAATTTATATCGTGACTTCTCAGATATATACACAACATGAAAAAAATTGTTCCGCCGAATTAAATTATGCTCTTTTTTTGTAAATCAATTTTTTCGGTTTTTGGCCGAAATTCAAATGAATTCGTTTTTTTCGGAATTGCTGATATTTTTTTCGAAAAGCGCAGGAAATTTACGATCGAAAGCTATTGTCAAAGAATTTTTTCGATTTTATTTCGCGCCGTGTCAAATCTCCGAAGCGCTGAATACGACAAAAGTTTGAAATATAACTTTTGGTGTATTCCAAAGAGTATTATAGTTAAAGATCTGAAAATTGGTGTACAATATACTTTCAGGCAACACTAAAAAATACTCGAGTTTCAAGAAAATCGAACGAGGTCGGCCTAAAAGGGGGTCCCGCCGTTGAGCGAGAATACCTCCTATATTTATGTTAAAAAATCGGCGTTTCGACGCTGACTCGACCCCCTTCAGTTTACAAAAATAAAGACTCTTACGTTGAACTCAAGGAAATGGAAAGAAATTTCATATTCAGAAAGAAGAACGTTCAGACGTGTGTGTAGGATGACCTTGAAGTATTTATATCGGAGTATATTAACAAGTCCTAGAGCAATTTAATGAAACACTACAAGAAGAGTCTCTTCCTTTTCCATGGGAAAATTTGTAATTCCGATTTTTTGAACTTGAACAAAAAGGATAAGAAACGAGAATGATAAACGTGGCATAACGTCGACGATGATGCGACGAGGATGTGGAATCGGTGTTAAAGTTTTGTAATTTTCCAAGTGGTTGAATCTAACAGCTTCCGAAGGAGACTTGATACGAAACGAACCCACACATACACACGTCTATAAGTACACCCTCAAAAATATATACTACCGTCACTAATCCATGAAAGATTTTCCTTTCCACTCTCTCCAGGATCCTCTTTGCCCTGGTTACTGGCACGAATTCACTCGTATCGGAAAAGCCATCCCCGTGCGCTCATGCATCCACCGCATACTCGAGAGGGAAATACCTGCGGCGATGGAGAGATATCCTACGGGATTTTCAGTACAAACGATTCCACACTGTGGTAGCACACAAACTCTTGAGAGAAAATGAAGTTAACCGTGAGAAAATCGTATCAACTTTGCAAAACCTGATTGAGCCATCCCTTAACCCCTGAACTTTATCTACATCGGTCCTGTACACCGACGACCGTAATCGCTCTCGTATATATGGGGCATTCCACGTCAAATCACGCGGTCATGGGTCTGACCCCCTCGGGTTTTGATGGCTATTTGAATTGTGAGTTTTGTTTGGCCCAAAAAAGACCCAAAAAAAGCCCAAATTTTTATAAATTTTTATTTAATTTTTTAGGGGTTGCCTGAGCTAAAAATAATTGAATCGAGAGAAAACATAAGGATGGGTCTTTTTTAAATTAATGAAATTTTTTCACTGAAACTAGGGCCCAAAACAGATATTTTCGTCATAGTTCGATAATGGGCCAAAAATAATTACTATTTTTTTTTGTATTATAATATTATTTTTTAATAATTTCTTATTTTGATTATTTTTTGCAGTGAGAATAACAACAAAAATATTTTTCTAGTGAAATTTGATTTTTTTTCTTGGTTTAAGAGTGAAACGACAACATTTTTCGTAAATTTATTAGCCTCGGAGACCTGAATTCAAACGGATGATTCAAACACAATTAAAAAATTAAAATTATAAAAAAAAAAAAAAAATTTCTGGTCCATTATCGAACTATATGACGAAAATATCTGCGTTTTGGGCCCTAGTTTCTGTGAAAGAATTTCATTAATTTGAAAAAGGCCCCTCTTTATGTTTTCCCTCAATTTAATGATTTTCTAGCTCGGGCAACCGTTAAAAAATGAAATAAAATTTTCTCAAAATTTAAGGTCAAACGAAATCCACAATTCATTGGACATTAAAATCCGAGGAGGTCAGGCCAATGACCGCGTGATTGAACGTGGAATGCCCCATATATACTATATATATATATATAATTCATGCCACGTGCGGAAAATCCTGGACCCACATCAATCTCGCACAGAATTTTTGTTTGCTCCGTCTCTGCGTCTAATTCGTGGATAAACAAGATTTTTTCATTTGACTCTCTTTTCGACCAAAGTATATATTTTTTTTCGATAGAAATGGATCGGTAATTCCCGCCCTCCCTTCATCAATTTATTTCGTTCGACCAAGTTCCACTCGATAAATTATGCATTATGAATTAATTGTATAATATAATTTATTATTCAATGGAATTAATTAATCGACCAATAATAAATCAAGCAATTCAATTGAAATTAGTAAATAAATTAATTGTGAATTATCGTCATGAACGATTTTTCGATTAATTGGGATATTTTTAGAAAAAAGGAGAGGGAGGGGATAATTGTCGAGTTTCGAGAGTCAAAAACAAGATATTTCTATTTTGAGGGACCTCAAATGTCAATGACCCCTGAGATTGCCTCGCGATATTCCTGAAATTCTTATGACATTTTTTGCCCCCAGCTCATCCCTTTGTTTCACAACGATAAGCACAAAAGAGAGGGAGAGAGAGAGAGAGAGAGAGAGAGAGAGAGAGAGAGCGAGAGAGGGAAAGAAAAAACGAGACCTCTTGCGGTAGCGTCATGGAACTAAACGCTGGAAAACTACTCTCTGCTGTTTCATTAATTATCGGAGAGCTCTCTCGACGAAGAGATAAAGGCTCCTCCCTTCGCTCTATCGAGCGAAATAATGTATAGAGCCGAGGAAAAGAAGAAGAAGAGTGGAGGAGCCTTAAGTCAATCGGAAATGGAAGGCAATCGTCTGGTGGCGATTTTCGATGAGAAGCAACGAAACGTGAGTTCCTTTTTTTTTACCTTTCAACCCGTCTGTCCGCGTTGCCTTTTTTTCTGGATCGTTTGTTGAAGACCATGATAGAGGGGAAATCGTGACAAAACAATCCTCTAGAAAATAATTTTATTCGATAAAAGAAGTAAAGTTACTTTTATTATAATCAGCAGATTATTGTCATAATAATAATAATTATTATTATGAGAACCTATTGGCAGACTTTCAAGACTATTATGGTTTAAGGGGCCATTTTGCCTCGATTCCACTCTCATTCATTCTACAATTCTCCTCGCGTACTGCGGTCAATTAAATGAATCGATCTTTAAAGTCCGATAAAATCGCGTGGAAAATAAAAGACCTGGAACATGCATTGTAAATAAGAGGAAGGCAGGAAGAATTTTCATTCCGTTCGTTTTTTTCGGAATTTTCAATTGCATTTAATTTACCAACCTCGTACGAAATCGGCAGCGCTTCTCACATTGCTTCAGTAATTTAGGTTTAAAATGGAAACGGTAAAACGAACGAAAAAAGATGGCAATTTCTCGAGGTATAGCGTTTTCTCTGTCGACTCTCATTTTTGCTCCTTCGTGTTTACCTCACGGCATGCGAAAAAATCTTGGTTCGTTTTCATTTAATTGAACGACTCCGTGTAAAATCATAGATAGCGCACAACGAATATGATTTTTCCAAGAATGTATGGGACTTTCCAAAAAAATTGAACCAGGCTCCCAGTTACTTTGATTTTGGTATACTGCACGAAAAATTTGTCCCAAGTCCAAAAAGGGTTCTCAAATTTTTGCAGCTTTTTTCCAGGCCTTCACCGTCGTCCGTTCTTGAAAACTGGACAAAATCTGGAATTATTTCAGAATGTATTTTGAGACAAAAAAAGATCATTTACTGCAACGCATGCAAAAATCAAAGCTGGTTGGTCGGAATTCGGACTCAATTGACTTGAATGACATTTAATGAATTAAGGAGAAAATGGTTGATTGAAAAAATCCGTAACTATTCTCAGAATGACTCCTTGGCCCGGATTAATATTTTCTGACAATGATATCATATTTGAAATCTTCGTCGCTCAAATAGCGCTTAAATTAACCTCGAATGCCCCATACATGTATAACGCATATATAGCTGAACTCTGCAATTTTGTTTCCTACCCAAGTATGTACCTGCAAACAGATTGCTTGGGCCACCCATGTACTCGAAGAGTGGCAAATGAAATGCAACATGTATATGTAGTCAAACGCGTCGGATGAGCAAGAAACAACTATTTTTTCGCCGCCCACATTTTCCATATTTTTTTCGAAAGCCTGCCCGTTATTTTGTGTATTGCTTCTACATGAGTGTTTTTTTCAACGACATTACTTAAGGAATGGCGTAAAGTTCATGCCGAAGCCTCAATATTTGACGGCGCGATTGGAGATTGAAAATCGCGCAAAAACGACAAGAAGAGATATGAAAATTTACGGAAATATACTATTTTGTTCGTCACAGACGAGACCTGGCCAGCAATAAGCTTTGTATATGGGGCATCCCATGTCAAATCAAGCACTTTTAAACCTGACCCCATTCGATTTGGCTGATTTTTTTTCCTTTTCTACCCCATTAAAAACATGTTTCAGGAAATGTTCAAATTTGTTTACCCAACCCAAAAAAAACTTCTTAAATAGCTATAACTTCTTCATAAAATGACTAATCCGGACGTTATTTTTCGAAATTTTTGTCTTCAAACGTACTTTCCGAAAAAAATAATTTTTTTTAATGATATTAAAATCTAAGAAATTTTTCACTTTTTCGAGAAAAATCATTTTTTTCTCAAAGTTCGCCATCTTTATTTTTTTTTCACTCAAAAAATACTTTGATCAATTCCGGAAAAAATACCGCCCAGCACGAATTGGGCTGACATTTCCTTTTTTTTTTTTATTAACTGAAAAAAAAAAAAATTCCCAGCTGGGCTTATTTCACAAAATACCACTTTGGAAATTTTTGAGAATTTATAAAGGACCTGAGTTTGAAAAATTGAGAAGAAAAAAAAATTGAAAGTGGTAATCCTCGAAAAATTTTTTTTTTTTTTTTTTTTAAAGTGAGAAAAAAATCGAAGGAAATGTCGGCCCACTCCAATGTTGGGTGGCATTTTTTTCGGAATTGATCAAAGTATTTTTTGAGTGAAAAAAAATTAATAATGGCGAACTTCGAGAAAAAGATGATTTTTCTCGAAAGAGTGATAAATTTCATAGATTTTAATATCTTAAAAATTGTTTGTATTTGTTTTCCGAAAGTACATTTAAAGACAAAAATTTTGAAAAAATACGTCTCGATAGTCAATTTTTGAAGAAGTTATTGCTATTTAAAAAAAAAAATTTTTTTACTGGGTTGGGTAAAAAAGTTTAAAAATTTCCTGAAAAACGTTTTTAATGGAGTAGAAAAGGAAAAAAAAATCAGCCAAATCGAAAGGGGTCGGGTTCAATAGTGGTCGATTTGAAATGGAATGACCCGTATATAAAATAATTCAAAAGGAATTTCTCAGTGAACCAGATCGTATAGCAAATAATTGAAATGGATCTTTTGTCGAAAATCGAACTTAATGTTCTAAAAATTGGCATTTTTGTAATTTTCTACATTGCAAAAAAGTATCGGCTCATAGGAATGTTGGATTAAACTAAAAGTGAATTTTTTCATTTTTCATTTCAGATAAATCTAGTTAGCAAGATTACCTATAGCGATTAGCTATAGAGCGATTGCAGCATTTTGTTTAAATGATAATAACATTAATTCCAATGCTTATCAATATTTTATCATTAATTAACAAATTTCTTCGTGTGTGCATAAATTGTGCATCGAATTTCGACCTCATTATGTCGATGTTGTAGCCAGAAAAAAAGATTGACAATAGACATGGTTTTTGGGCCTCATGCTCACGCAGACCCCTTAATAGAGGCTCGCGCATCTTCGTTTTCCATCGTAATCTATCGGTCACCGTTGAGCTGTCGTACAAACTGTCAGCATATCGGATCGGCCGTTTACCATTCTGCGAATCGATAGATCCAGTTTGCCAGAGAAAATGACAGCATATCGACGTCAATTGACACACGGTGTAATATTGAATATTCCAGGGACGTAATTCCGAATATGTTGGGAAAAAAACCTAAAAATTTGCAATAATCTTTATCGACCATTTAGCTGCCTTGAAAATATATGATATACTCGTTGTATGTTATTAAGAATGAAGGCAATAACTACAATTGCACTGGCAAATGTGGAATTACATAAATGGGTGAAGATAGCTAAAAAAAAGAAGAAAAAAAACATCACCGTGATTCGTGAGCTCGAGCATTAGTGCAAAGGTGCTCGTCGACGGATCTGATCGTCGCGTGACATAGCAAAGCAAAAATTAAACTCACGATCCAACGAAATAGTCATCGTAGATCATTGTCGTGAAGAAAATTTCATGTGATTATCGGTGGGATTTTACAATTGATACTTGAGACAAGAAGACTTACGAAGTAACAAAAATAACACAAGTTTGTTGCTAAAACTTTGTCGCCAAAATGAGGATTCCAATATTTTCGACGATAATCGTCGTCTTGATGATTATAAACAGCTTCGAGGGATATCGTATTCTCGGGCTGTTTCCCTTGCCCGCAAGAAGTCACTTTTCAATGTCCCAAGCATTGATGAAGGGTCTTGCTCGTAGGGGACATCAGGTGGACGTGATCAGTCCGTTCCCCCTGAAAAAACCCTATCCCAACTATACCGATTTAATTGAATTGCCACTTGGTTCTCCACGCGTGAACAATATTACGTACGATTCATTGAAAGCGATAGCGAAGGATGTCATACATTACATCGCCGTTCCGGCTGGCAACAAAGTGTGCGAGAAACTCGAACATCCGGAAGTGTTGAAATTCATTCGCAATCCACCGAATGATCCACCTTACGATTTGGTGATAGCAGGGGTGAGATTTCTCAAGACGTTGATCAAAGCCATATTGAGATTAAATTTATTCCATGTCATTCGATTATTTTAGTTTTTCACCGATTGTTTTCTGGCAATGGGTCATCATCTCAAAGTCCCGACGATTGGCCTCTCTACGTTGCCTCTTTATCCCTGGTTGAACTCAGCTATCGCAAATCCACACAATATCGCTTTTGTCTCGCACAATCTGCTCGATTACACTCCACCGATGAATTTCTGGCGGAGGCTTCACAATACCTTTCGTACGATTTACGACGAAATGTACTTTTACCATCTCACAAGTGTACAGGACGACATAGTGAAAAGAGTTTTTGGTCCCGATGCTCCTACGGTGCGTGAAGCCGGAAAAGATGTGGCTCTCGTACTTATGAATACGCATGTATCGGTTCATGGTGGCAGATCGATGACATCTGCGATGGTCGAAGTCGGTGGGTTACACATCGAGGACACCGATGCGGTACTGTCAGAGGTGAAAATTGAACTGAAAAATTGATTTTTTTTCAAGAAGTCTCTCTAGATGATCATTTCTAGGTAATAATTAAAGGGGCCGAGTCAGTGTCAAAACGCCGATTTTTGAACATAAATATAAATGTTCGTTGAATACGTGTAAACCTGACCAATGGCGTATCATTTGACGTACACCGAAAAAAGGTTTAGTAATATCAACTACCCAGCTGCGATCACGGAAAATTCGTTTGAATCAATCGCGTCACATATTTGATTTGATTACCCCGTTGTTGAAATAATAAAAATGGTGTCGTTGTTTCGAATGTGTACTGCATTCACCGCAATTACAACATTGGATCAAAATGATTTCAGACGAGATTGATTCAACAACTTTTTTTCTCATTCGATCGAATATTTAGTCATTTACTGGAAGTAAATAAAATTGTTTTAACTGTATGTTTCGTCTCATCAATAAAATCTATTTTTAATGTGAGCTATTCATCCAGTTAAAAAGAATAGTAAATGCTTTCAAGTCGATCAAATTGTTTGATAAATTTGACTAAATATTTCAATGCGCCCACAACACATTTGATCGATAGTACGTATAGTAACTACCACGATCTCGGCACTTCGCCCGAGATCCGCCAGGTGGCGACGATCGGCGCGCGCTCTCGCGCCAGTGAGACAGCCACCGAGCACCGATAAGTACCAGTGTACTTATCGGTGCTTATCAACATCGGAGTCCTCGATTAACGTTAAATTGATGAATCATTACCCGCGCTCTGTGGTCGCACAGTTCTATGGACTAAATACTACGTATTTGAATGAGATCACCATTGCACTTTGGTGGCACTCGTGGTCTTTATGGGCGCAAGGATAAATAAGTTAAATTTTCACTTAACTGTTTAATCTCACGACTAATTGATTAAGTAAAAGCCCTCATAGCTTAAAAAAATATTGCATATCATCAAATGTTTTGTTGATTCAATTGAAATTTTCTAGCTTTATATTGAATGCGTTTTTATTCCGGTGAACAACATCTGAATTGCATAGAAAATATAAACTGTTCATTCAACTAAACCATTTGGTTATGCAATCGCATATTGAGTGTATTTTACCAAATATAGAATCAAAACAATGTAATTTTCAATTGAACGGATTCTCTACTCTGTTGGGTCAAGGATATATGTATTTATGGGAATGCAATTTTTGTTTCCATTTTGATACACGTTTTGAGTTAACTGAATTACATATTTCGTTCGCCACCCCTAACCGCCGGGTTTACTTAATTCAAGCCACATTTTTTTCACTTTAGCAAACCTTTTTCTCGGTGCATCAAATGAAGAAATTTTTCACGCCAGTTGGAATTCTTAAGGTTCTCTCATAAATCAATTTTTGAGTATCACTGCTGCACTTAAGCAGTCTGGAAAAGTGTTACGAAGAAAATGAGACGTCGTAGTATAAGATCCGTCAAGCGGTTTGGTCAAGATCGTGCACAGCGTAGAGAAAATCAAAAATTGATTTATGAGAGAACCGCTGCACTTTAAGGGTTCTACCTAGCGTCAAAAATGTCTTCATTTGACACGTCTAATGATAGACCTTTGGTCAGGTTTACATGTATTCAACGAACATTTATATTTATGTTCCAAAATCGGCGTTCTGACGCTGCCTCGGTCCCCTTAATCCAAAGTTAATTTTGGTTCGATTAAAGATAACAAGTTTTCTATTGTCATCGATTCTTTTTTATCGAAATCAATTTTCCACTGTACCGAGACATTGGGTCGTTTGCAGGATCTCAAAGAATGGATGGATAACAGTACCGACGGATTTATCTATTTTACATTTGGCTCGCTGATCCCCATCGAATCATTTCCAGTGGAGCTCATACTGATATTTTTCAAATCATTGGCGAAAATTGCGCCGACAAGAGTGTTGATGAGGGTTCCAAAACCGGAAGATTTGCCACCTGGATTGCCGGAAAATATTCGGACATTCAATTGGGCACCTCAATTCAAAGTTCTTCGTAAGATTTTACCCGATTATCTTGATGATGAGATACAATCACTTGATTTCGATCGCTCTGAGCTGATTCGTTTTCACACTATTTTTTTTTATCACGAGCAGAACATGAAAATATAAAAGCATTCATAACGCACGGTGGACTTATGGGTACCCTGGAAGCGATACATTGCGCTGTTCCGATGATAGGAATGCCTCAGGTCGGCGATCAATTCAACAACGTTGATTTATACGCCCACAGGAAGATAGCTATTAAATTAGATCATCGTACTTTGACGGAGAAAGATATGGACCATGCACTCAACGAGATTCTTTACAATCCAATTTACAAGTAAGTGTCCAGCTACAAGCAATGTTCTCAAAGGTCTGGCTTTTATTTTGTTTAACCATAAATACATTTCTATCGCGACAAAGCTCAACCGTAACAATTCTACCAAATGAAAAATGTTTTTGAGACCAACACAGTTTGTAATTTCGGGATACTAGTACCCAGTGAACACGTTATATTGCAGCAATGTAACATGAAGTTGCATGTAATGTTACAATGTTATTCCTATGTAACATAACTGTTATTTAACGTACAAGTAACATTTGTTATATGCAAGTTACATAACTGATATCTAATTTTGTTACATTACAGTGCTGTAACATATGTTATATTGCGGCAATATAACATGGAAGTTACATGTAATTTTACAATGTTATTCTTGTGATACATAACTGTTATATCACGTGAAAGCAACATGTTATGTACAATAATGTTGCAAAATAATAATATTGTAGTAATATAACTGAAATATTATAATGATATCACCGGAATATGGCTGTTATATAAATGCAATGTAACAGTTACATTAATGTGACATTAAATTCCAAAATATTGCGGCTGCATAACTGTTACATAACCGTTGTATAACTGTTACATAACTGTTATATAACTGTTACATAACTGTAACATAAATGTAACATAACTGTTATATAACTGTTATATAACCGTAACATATCTGTTATATAACAATGTTATATTGCTGAGTAGGAAATTCTAACTTACATGTAACTTACATGTAACGTTACATGTTACAAACGCTAACATTGCCGTTACACTGCTGTAACATTACTGTGTCCACTAGGTACTTTCTCTGTTTCCATATTAAAAAAACTCACACACAATGTCTTCAAAATTGAAAACAAAATTTGATGAAATTTTTGCCATACATTTGGATCAAGTTGAAACCTAATCATAAAAAAAAACAGCGTTATCTGAATCAACCAATTGGATATTGATTAAAAAAACCCGAAGTCTCAGAAGACTTAATAGAAAATACCATGTGTTATCAAGTCTCAAACTCAAAATATTGACTTTTAAGCATTGTTCGAGAATCCTTCGAATACAGACGATTTTATGTTTCCCAAAATTAACCCGTTAACTGGTGACCCCGATTACGAATCTGCACTCGAAATTTAGAAATTCAAGATGGCGGATCCAATATGGCGGACCGAAAATGCAAAAAGTAATTTGACGAAAGCGAACGTTGGTACGCGAGGGTTGTTGAGGTCCCTGATTACGAATCTGAACTTGAAATTTCAAAATGGCGGATCCAATATGGCTGACCAAAAATACAAAAAGTCGTTGAATGTGAGCAAAAATTGGCGCTCGGGGGTTTTCGAGATCCCTGATTACGAATCTGCATTCATTGAGAAATTGAATACATATTTATTTCTCACCTCCAGCCTTAGTTCGCTCGTCAAATGACTTTTGCATTTTTCGTCCGCCATCTTGAATTTCTAAATTTGGAGTGCAGATTAGTAATCAGCGACCCCAAAAACCCCGGAGTACCAAATTTCAAGTTGATGAAGTTGGGAGGGCTGTGAAAGTGCCGCTTCAAACTTTTTTTCAATCGTTTTATGCGCGATATACTTATTCCATGGTTTGAATATATTTTTTGTAAACAAGGAACACGATGAATACAATTTCGGCAAGATTTCGCGATCGTCCCATGAGCTCGATGGACACGGCCACGTGGTGGGTCGAATATATCGCCCGACGAGGAAACAAAGTTCTCAGATCACCTGCCGTGGATCTTGCTTGGTGGCAGATGGAGCTGCTCGACGTATACGCTGTATTTTCCTTGATCGCAGCATTCATGATATTCCTGTCGATCATTGTTGGTCGATTCCTCGTGGCTGCATGTATCAAAAGTTTCGACCCAAAAGTGACTGGGCCAAAGAAAATGCAATAATTTGTTCTATCATAAAAATAGTTCTTAATGTTTCGATTGGTAATAAAAGAAAAGAAAGCCATCAAACGAATATTCACTCGTTTCATTTTGCAGAAGCTTTCTAGTTATTGTTGGGCTGTAATGCATTTAAAAAATTGTAAAAACTGGACAACGTTGGAATTTGATTGTACTTTTTGTTATTCCATAGACTGTTTGTGGACTCCGTTGGATTTAATCGCGTTTTTAACGCGAATTTATCGCTACTTTATTTATCAAAGATAAAAAGGCAGTAGACAAATTATTTTATGTCTCGATAAAACACAAATTATTTACGCAATCAAAAAAATATTTCCAACGGCGACAGAAGAAACAAATCATCCATAATATTTGACGCGTCATTGTTCAATGATAATGCTTATCTGAATAGCCACAGGATAACAGGCTGTCGATTCTCTTCTTCTCTCGTTTTATCAGATCATGACAGAGCAGTCCATAAAAAATAATGCCCTTGAGCCATAAAATATACTGAAAATGACGAATAATACGACGGAGAATCGCGAGCATGAACCGCCGTGATAACTCTCGATATGGGCTCGGAATAGGTGAACGTGGGCTGAACTGAAGCGACGTTTCATTATCTCCGCACTTGACATTTTGCGTTAATAAAATCTCACTACCTAACAGGAGTACTGCAAATTATAGATACCACGTTTCGTTTTGCCCTTCCATTCGGTTTTCTAGTGATATTGCAATAACGATGCAACAACGTTGAAATTTGACCTTGAAATATGAGTACTTGGGATAAACCTATTTTCATATAATTAAAATCATCGTTGATCATGAGGGATGGAAAATTTGGCGGGAGAAGGAAAATTGGAGTTAACCAATCTAGTCGACGACTCTGAGGAGCAAAAAGGTGATTTTAGCAAATAATAGTTTAACATCAGCTAGACATAAATGACCCAGAAAATTGCGAGTGTTACACTCAGTGTCTCAGTATTTTTTTCTGTATCACGCTGGAAGCTATTTCACAATGCTGCAGGTAAATATACAAAGGTCTTTCTCCTAAAAACAAAATCAATGTGGGTAGTTAAGGTACTAGTCTACTTTAGAAGGCCAAAAAAAAAAGTAAATTTCCAAGATTTTTTTCTCAGCTCCTTTGGCAGATATGGCTATAAAACTGTTTTTACAACATTGTTTCATCCTTCGAAAATACAAAAAAAATTGTTTTTTATTTTGATTCTTTGAATAATCTATAGAAGGCGCCGAGTCGAGTCTTCGAAAATGTCTTGTCCCATGGCTAACAGTTAATCTCAGGATTGGCAAGTCTGCAACAAAATAAATAAAGAAGCATTTTAAAGAGGAAGGTTTCTTACACAACAATTTTTCACTGTCAATGAAAAAGCGATTTAAAAAAAATGGTGATTTGATTAACAGTGGTAAATTATTGTGTAAAAATCGTCCTCTTTAAAATGCTCTTTTATTTTTTTGTTTCAGACTTTTCAATCCTGAGATTAACTGTCGGCCATGGAACAAGACATTTTCGACTTTGGCGCGTTCTATAAATTATTCAAAGAATCAAAATAAAAAATAGTTTTTTTTTTGTATTTTCGAAGGATGAAACAATGTTGTAAAAACAGTTTTATAGCCATGATAAAGGAGCTGAAAAAAAATCTTAAAAATTCACTTTTTTGGCCTTCTGAAGTAGAGTACCTTAATTTCCTTTGCAGCATCCTAATTCTGGTTTGTATTATAACTTTATTTTTTACCGATAAAATATTTCTCATGAGCAATTACTACGTCGTCTATACTGGTTTCAAGACAGGACGATTATCTTCTCGTTCTTGCCGGAAATTTCAACGAGACCGACGCTAATGGTTTTCCATAATTAAGATTTCGGCATACACTTCTCGACAAGACGACACAATGGAAACAAGCCTCGAGTTCCTCCCGAAATTCACGAATTCGAGTATTTCTCCCACCTCTCATATTCTCTCTGTCTCTGTTTCAAAAACAAAACTACAGACATTTTATCATTATGTTCAGATCCTGCGAAGTTCCTCTGACGTTGAATATTCGAGTGTACACAAAGTGAAAAATCGGAAATTTGCAGGTCGCTTCCGCAGTATTTTTTCGTATTTACCTTATAGAGGAAGCTTTGTAAATACGGAAAAATACTCTTGAAACGATGTGCAAATTCCCGATTTGCAAGTTTTTTTTACTATCTCTGGTTATCGGAGTAATAAAACGGCAGCTTTGTATCGTACAATTTTCGATCAAGCTTTTTTTTGAAAATTTCAAAATTACATAAAATTTGCACGGTTCAAGCGATTTTTGCAAAATTGAATACCAAGTAACTTTTTCCATTAAACTACCATTATAGAAATTTTGAGCCTGATAAAACGAAATATGTGCAACCTAGAGTGATCATGCGCTTTCCCAAAAAATTAAAAATTTTATAAATCACGAACCCCTTGAGCAATTTTCGCGAAATTCAATACCAACAATATTTTTCACTCAAACTATCGGTATAATTTTTTTTAAATCTGATATCGCAAAATTTGTGAACGCTAGAGCAACCACGCCCTTTTTTTGAAAATTGAGGAGTCGCATAAAATTCGCACACGTCAATGAATTTTGGCAAAATTCATAACAAATAAAGGGGCTATGGAGCTCAGCTTATGTGCAAAATTTCGGCTTGCTACTCCAATGTGGTCTTGAGATATGGATGTTCGAATTTTCCGAGGCAGCGACACAAACACACTCATACATATCATACATCCGGACATTTTTTTAAAATATGATTTCTCGATGTTTTAGGACATTTTGAACACACTGACATGAAAATTTCGAAAAAAAAATGTTCACGAAAAAAAGCTTCCTCTATGAGGAAGCAAAAAGTATTGAGATATTAATAATCATGCTTGAGTTCTAAAAATTCTAAGACAAAGTCCCACATTACTGTTTCGATTACCATCGTAGTTTGTTGTCAATGAAAAATGTTCTTATTTTGTAATAAGTCAAGTATTCCAAAATTTATCTGGATTGTTATCACGCATGTCATGCCTGATCGATACGGACAAAGCGAAACCACATTTGACTATCGACACTGCAGCATAAATTTAAATAAAATGTGAATACGAAAATGGATTTGTTCAGTTAAAGTTCCATTCTTTTTCGCGACCAGCATCAGGATTACTAGAGAGACTGAAAATGCCACAACAGCACGAAGTCGATTCGCAGTTCGTGTTCATCGCTGCTTCATGAGGATCAGTTTGAAAAAGTGCCTCAATCAAAGTGTCTGAACTAATTAAAATAGCAATTTGTTATAATATCACTGAAGGTTGATGATTTCCGACAACGAGTGATCAAGTAAAAACCTGACCATTCAAGATGAAGACGATATTTTTAGCAATTTTTATCGGGCTGGTGTCACTGAGCTTGAAAAGCTGCGATTGTTCAAGGATTCTCGGTATCTTTACGTTTCACGGCAGAAGCCATTTTCTTATGTTCGAAGCACTGATGAAAGGACTCGCTCAAAAGGGACACAAGGTCGATGTGATCAGTACATTTCCTCAAAAGCATCCTACTGAAAATTATACGGATATCATAGTTCTTCCTGCGCCGACGATGGCTTTACATAACAGCTTAACTTACAAGGATGTTAAAAAGATTTCTGCCCATTTTACACACTGGGCCTCTACGGATATCGGTAATAAACCGTGCACCAATTTGGGACATCCTGAGATGCTGGAATTTATTAAGAATCCTCCGAAAGATCCACCCTACGATTTGGTTATAATAGAGGTGAGATTACACCAGTAGAAATTATGGTTAGCTAAACAATAGACTGATTAAAAAAAGCGACTATTTTTTGTTTTTCGAAATATCATATTAAATACTTTCGGGGAGGTAAAAAAAGATGTCTGTTAAAAGCAAACCTCTTAATATAAATATTTAGATATGTCTCATCGCAAATTTCTATTTCCCATTTAAATAACACAGGAAAAAAAATTTCAAACTTTGAAATTTTATATCTCGGCTTCAAGTCCATGTACCAAAATGAACGATACATATTCTTGTAGAAAATTGAACGCTCGACAAAAAAGATTTCTTATGGTTTTTTGATAAACTCACTCCTTCAAAAGTTGTTTAAGGTAAAAGTTAAATTTAGAGTAAATTTCACTTTTTTCTTTAATTTCCGGTAAAATGTTGAAAATTATTACTAAATATCATAAAATCTTTCTTGAAACGAAAGTTTAAATTGCATTAAAATAAATTACCTAATTTTTAAAGAAATGGCCAATCGTAGTTGACCCATATTCCCAGTCTAATATACATATGGGTCAACATTCCGAAAGGCAGCATGCCTTTGGGCCTCATAGTCGACGATTGTTTCGTAACTTTAGGGACACATAGTACAGTATGAGAGTACACTCTAGAATTTTTTTTGGATTTTTAAATCGACCAGTTTCACTGTACCGATGACGTCATTTTTTTGAAATTTCTTCAATGTCATGTTTCAATAAATTTCTCCAGACCCCTGTAATTTAAAAAAAAAATAGACAAATATTTTCATCGTAAAAGAACTTAGCTTTAAAAAAAAAAAAAAAAAATCCAAATACGTACCAATTCGTATAAGCATGGAAAGATAGATTTTTTCCTCAAAAAGGCGTTTTATCGATGAGCCTATACTCTAATCTGTTTTTTCATATTTTTTCGGATTTCTGAGGTTTTTTTACACGTAAAAACTCTTTTTTCAGAGTGCGATCTCTGCGGCATCAGACCGTTATATATTAAATATAATCTGAGGTGCTGTAATTATCGAGAAAATAGTGCGGGTGGAATGATGCTTACTGCGTTAGTATTGTATCGTGTTGTTACTATAATTTTTTATCGAGGTTGTTATGGGTTTTTAACTTAACTTTTAATTTATTAGTACTGTAACAGGAGGATTTGACTATGAGAAAAAATAATAATACCCTGAAAGCAATATAATATACACGATTCCGGGGAATGGGTGTGTAAACAAACTTTAAAAAACATTAATTCATCTTTAATGAAAATATTTATTGACGCATGGTTAATTTTTCGCCAAGAAATTGTTAAATATTTTTTTTTTTTAAGTATACTTAAAAGCAACCAATGTAAAACAAGTAAAAATTGTTAAATATTTTTTTTTGCGCAAAATTAAACATGTGTCAATAAATATTTTCATAAAAGATGAATCGATGTTTTTTAAAGTCTGTTTACACACCCATTCCCCGGAATCATGTATATTATATTGCTTTCAGGGTATTATTATTTTTTCTTATAGTCAAATCCTCCTGTTACATTACTAATAAATTAAAAGTTAAGTTAAAAACCCATAACGACCTCGATCAAAAATGATAGTTACAATACAATACAATACTAGCGCAGTAAGCAGTATTGTATCCGCACTATTTTCTCGATATTTACAGCACTTCAGATTATATTTAATATATCACGGTCTGATGCCGCAGAGATCCCACTCTGGAAAAAGAGTTTATTCGTGTAACAAAACCTCAGAAATCCGAAAAAAAATTGAAAAAACAGATTGGAGTGTTGGAGTGTAGGCTCATCGATAAAAAGCCTTTTTGAGGAAAAAACCTATTTTTCTATGCTTATACGAATTGGTACGTATTTGGAAATATTTTTTTTGAAAAGCTGAGATCTTTTTCGATGTAAACAAATGTCGAATTTTTTTTTTTAAATTACAGGGGTCTAGAGAAACATGACGTTCAAGAAATTTCAAAAAAATGGCGCCATCGGTACAGTGAAACTGGGCGATTTAAAAATCAAAAAAAAATTTCAGACCGTACTTTCATACTGTACTATATGTCCCTAAAGTTACAAAACAATCGTCGACTATGA
Organism: Alloplasta piceator; assembly: GCA_946863875.1. NCBI lineage: Eukaryota > Metazoa > Arthropoda > Insecta > Hymenoptera > Ichneumonidae > Alloplasta > Alloplasta piceator. The sequence continues at coordinate 15,579,293 of OX333072.1, forward strand.
GGCCCAAACGCATGGTGCCTTTCGGAATTTGGACCCACACTGAGAATTTGGATTGTACAACTAAATATTTAGTTGCACGTATTCAACTAAACGATTTTGCATATTCAACCATTTTTTTTCTCAGTGCATATATATTAGACCGTAAATCCATAGTTTTCTTGATACGCAGACTCCTCTATCAACATTTTTTAAGTATTTAATTATCGCTTCCTTATGAAGGATACTTAACTAAAGAAAGAATGAAATCAGAAAGCTGTGGAAAATTTTCTAAATGTATAAAATGTGGATATTTCTGGAACTATACTATGAATATGAACTACTTTGTGTATTTCATTGAATCGAATTGTCAATCAAGTAATCAAGTTAGAGTGTTTCGAAAATTACGAACAACATAACTAGAATTTTGCTCAGTACAATCGATCCGTTTCAGTTTGTCGTTGCGAATTGCTTCGCCGCACTGGGTCAACATCTAAAAGTTCCGGTCATCGGGGCGATATCGTCAGCGCTTTATCCGTGGAATAATCGACTAATCGCTAATCCTTCGAATCTCGCTTTCGTACCGAGCAATACTCTTGGTTACACAGCAACGATGAATTTCTGGCAAAGAATTTATAATACCTTAAGCGCATTTTACAGCGATCTTTGCTTCCAGTATGTCACTGGCGTTCAGGATGAGTTATTGAAAAAATACTTTGGCGATGATGTACCTGGTGTTAGGCAACTCGAGAAGAATTTAGCTCTTATTTTCATCAATACTCATTATTCTGTCAACGGTCCCAAACCAATGACATCTACTATGATTGAAGTCGGTGGACTGCACATTCAAAACGACGGACCAAAATTGTCGAAGGTAATTCTTTTATTTCTACTTATACCTCTATATCAACCAAATTATTTTAATTGTTATCAATCGGCAGGCTTATTGTAATAAAGTTATTTGAAACATAAATTCATCATGTGAAACATAAATTAAACTTGTGCAGCAGAAAGTTAGCTTGAAAAATTTATTTTTCCATTAAAAAAATGATATTCATTGTAGTATAACAGTAAATTTTCATTCGATTTTATTTTGAAATAAAAAAATGAAAGAAAAAACAAAATTATTAAGCTAATTTCTGCGGCACAATTTTCTTAAAGCCATCCATTTTTTTTTTATTACAGTGAAAACTAATGGTTAATATTTTTCAAAAGTTTAATTTATGTTTCACATAAAATTTCATCCACATTATGTCGATAAAACTAATAGTTCCGGTGTAATATGCAAAGATCGGCCAAATGTACGAAAAATTAAACTTTGACATATCAAAAAGTAACTCAGAATCTCTTTAGTAGAGCGTTCAATTCTCTACAAAAATATGACTGTGGGTTTCCCATGTGATAAATCGTTTGCTAGGTATAAAAATCAGAAGACATAAAAGTAATTTTTCCGATGTTAATCTTATGGAAAATCGAAAAGTGCGATAAGAACAATGTTGATATTAATATTAAGATTTCAATAGGCCTTTTGTTATACCTAAATGTAACTTTTGAGCCTGTTTGCGAGAAAATTGTTTTTATTTATTTTTTTGACTTGCAGGATCTCGCAGAATGGATGGACAATAGCACGGAGGGTTTCGTATATTTTACATTCGGTTCGATGATCGCAATCGAGTCCTTGCCTGACAATACTCTTCGATCTCTCTACAAATCATTCGAAAAAATGGCTCCGATAAGGGTGTTAATGAAGATACAAAATCTCGAAGAATTGCCGTTCGGTTTACCAGCAAATATTCGCACTTTCAAATGGGTTTCGCAGTTGAGAGTCTTGAGTAAAATTTTATCTCTACCGATTGTCATTGATACTTTATTTAGCATCGAAGTTCTTTATGATTGTTTCTTCTTTTTTTTAACACGCAGAGCATAAAAATATAAAAGCTTTTATAACTCACGGTGGCCTTATGAGCAGCCAGGAGGCGATTCATTGTGGGGTTCCAATGATCGGTATGCCTATATTTGCCGATCAATTTACAAACGTTGAGCTCTGGACGACAAAAAAAATTGCAATTAAAATGCCTATCGAGGAAATCACGGAAGAGACTATGGACAGAGCCCTTAACGAAATTATCTACAATTCATTGTACAAGTGAGTTCACCTATTTTGACATCAAGGTTGCGAAATTTTTAATGAAAAAGTAATGCATTAACCATTACTTTTTTCATTAACCATTAAAATTTAATGGTTAATGGAAATTTTTTTCATAAACCATTAAAATTTAATGGTTAATAGATAACATTTTCATAAGCCATTAAAATTATTTCCATTGACCATTAAATGTTAATGGTTAATGAAACTGCAATTGCATTAAAAAAAGTAATGCATTATTTGCAACCCTGCCTATTACAATGTAGTATGTAATAGAAAAAATTTCCGTTACCCATTGCAATGTAATGTGTAATGGACAAAACTTTGATTCCAATTTTGGGAATGGAAAAATAAAGATGAATAAATTATTGATTATTAATTATTATTAATAAATTATTAATTAAATTATTAATTAAATTCTAAAAAGCATCTATATTATAATTCTAAAAAACTAAGTCCTAAGTCAATAAAATGTAATGCTAAACTGCAATTATTTATTCATCTATATTTTTCCATTCCCTAAATTGCAATCAAAGTTTTGTTAATTACACATTAGATTGCAATGGGTAATGGAAATTTTTTCTATTACACACTACATTGTAACTACATAATACATTACTTTTTTTAATGCAATTGCATTTTCATTAACCATTAACCATTAAATTTTAACGGTTAATGAAAATGCAAATGCATTTAAAAAAGTAATATTAATCGACACGAAATGGAAAACCGACGATTGATCCAAGCGTTCATGAACTTTGCCGATAGAAATGCAATAAGAGAAGCTTCCGAGCAGTTTCACGACCGTCCTATGAAGCCCTTGGACACGGCCATTTGGTGGGTCGAATATGTCATAAGGAACGGTGGAAATGTTCTGAGATCACCCGCTCTGGATCTATACTGGTGGCAAATCGAACTCCTCGATGTTTACCTCTTCCTCCTATCGATCTTGGCACTTTTAACTTTCATAACGATTCGTTCGGTGCAATTTATTATCTCAATAAATTCTGTGCAGCTAGAAAAATCCGTCCGAGCGATTAAACCAAACCAGGTTGATTGAACGATAACGCAGAAGGGAGAATTAGTTTGATAAAACGTTGATCGAATAAATAGTGCGGAATGTAGGACGTATCTTTTTTATTTTTTGATCTCGAAAAACTTGATAGCTGAACATTTCTTTAGAATTTTGTAAGATTGGTTGTACGATCTAGAAGTTCCTCACAGGGTTAAGTTTTCACTGATTAACGATATCTCTTAATACCCAATAACTTTGGTGATACTCGGACGTTTCTTCAAGTCATCGTCACATACAGTCGACTCTTGCCTATTTTACTTGCTCGAAACTAATGACCGCCGTTATTTCTGCAGCCTTTCAAAATTTGTAAACAAATGCTTGTGAACGCTCTGGACTTTGTAATTTCGCGACTATCGAACTTGATTTTTTTCTGAAGATGCGGTCTGTAACAAAGATAAATTGGGATTAATTTGAGGATTTAAAAACATATTTTACGGTCGCTGTAATTTTTTTAATTTCGAGGGATTTAGATTTTAAAAAATATTAATAAAGTGGAGACTGGATTAAAATTAAGAAATAGAAATTTTATTATTGCGGAGATAAAAGAGGTCACATTAAAAAATGGGTGACGATAAAATATGTAAGAGTCGACTGTAGACGATTCGTATACATTTGCCGTTTGAGCTCTTCATGTTGTACACAAACACTCTCGATCAAATGTTCTTATGACAATCACGTGGGGAAAAATGCTACATCATAGAAAAAAAATCGAGCATCTCGCGCTGAACGAGAGACAGAGAATGATACACTATCGGGTTTAGTATTTGTATCAATGGTATGTCCGACGATATCGTATAGTTGGCACTTCAGGAAAGTGCTCTGCAGAGTTGAACTTTATATTTTCCGACGCCAGAGTCGCGCGTGACCGAGTTAAATGATGAAGCGAGTCGTCAAAACTGTGTTTACAGCGAGAAGTTTCGTGCGGATTCGATGAGATGCATATTGCGCTGAAAAACGGCACGTCACGATTTTACTAAATTTTCAATTTTTCCTACGAGTTACGAAACTTATTCACAATATCAGTTATATACCGGAGCAGCGAACAGACTCAAGCTGAAACGCAGCTTGCGCTTCGGGAGCTCCAGTTGAGATTTGAAAATATCGTGTCCGTCGTATTTCTTTAACAGTGAAAAAAAAAGTATCATACAATTTTCCTCATTCAAACAAAAAAGTGCCTCAAGATTTAGTTTTGCTAAGATCGTGCAATCAATAGGATCGAATGGGAACTTTTAGTGAATGATATTAAATGTTTGAAAAGTGATGAATTTTATTTCTTGCTAAATTATAATTGTTACGAAAAGACTGTTTTTATGAAATTCTTCAACCGGAAAATATTTGATTTCAATATAATTGAAGCAAAGCGATTGTGAATTGAAATTTTTATACATGTAATTCATCGAAAGCCAATTTTTTTTCATCAAACGAATTATAAGCAATCGATTCATCGATGAATTGTTTCTTTTTTTAACGAATCTTAATTAATGACAAGTTTATTACACTGAGAAATTTTTTTTGTTGAACATGCAAATATTTGTTTCCGGACGTTCAACAAGATCATTTTGGTAATTCAACAAAGATACAGTGGAAGTTTTAGTTGAATCGGTTAAATCGTTGCTTGAATGGCCAAAGTTTCAGTTCAATCAAATAAATATCTTTGTACCAAATAAATTTTATGATTGAAAATACGAATTGTTTTTTTGCTACAGCTAAATTTATCAAGTTAAAATATACTAGAAATCAACGAAATGTTTCTGTACAGCAACTCAGTAACGTGTAAATTGGACTAAACTGTATCTGGAAATTGACCGAATAATTTCGTTCACCTCATATCTTATGGTTAACCAAATCCATTTTTTGAATTAATTATAGTTTCATTATTTCAAACAAATTAATATTGAATCAACGAAATTTTTTTCAACCAATGGATTTTAGTTGTTTTAACTGAACTTTTTTCTCAGTGTACAATTGATGAGAAAAAAAAGATCAAATTTCCAAAGCTGATTAAACAAAAATTGATTCCAGTTTCTAGTTTTTAAGTGATCTAGTGCTACTTCTGTGACAAAACGACAAAAAATTAGAGAATCAACATGAAGGGATTGATTGCTTTCCTGATTCTCACGATCCTTACGATCATGGGACCCGAATGCTGCGAGGGGTCTCGAATTCTCGGTGTATTTCCATTTCACGGTAGAAGTCATTTTATGATGTTCGAGGCATTGATGAAGGGTTTAGCGAGCAAGGGACATCAAGTCGACGTCATCAGTACGTTTCCTCAGAAAAAACCTCATCCGAATTACACGGACATAATTCAGCTGAATTTCGATGGACCTGCATTCGTGAACAACATGAGTTACAATGATTTTCACGAATTATCAAGCAATATTGTGCATTTTATCGCCACGGAAGTTGGCAACAAGGTTTGCGAACATCTGGGAAATCCACAGATGCTCAAGCTCATTCGTAATCCCCCGAAGGATCCACCCTACGATCTCGTGTTAACGGAGGTAAGAAAACAAAATTTACCCAGACAAACGAATCTGAAGTCAGTGAGAGGGAACTACACTGTCGGCCCAAATTTTGGAAACACTCGGCACGATTCCGCGCGGCACAAAAAGTATCACTGCTCTTTTAAAAACGAAGATATTTTGATTCGCCAAGCAGCATTTTAAAAGGGGCATATTCAGCTTCATTTCGATTTTTCCAAAAAAATTTTGCTATTTTTTTTGAACCCGGTACGCCTTCTGAAACATGGTCGTTTTGCGACTCTTTTTTTTGGCATTGTAACGTTGGCGCACGACCCATGAAAATATTTTTCGACTATTTTTTGCATGAAAAACTTATGGCGGGGAGTATTAATTTCAATTTCGTTTTTTAAAAAGTTTCGTACGATTTTTTTCGGCAAAAATATTCAATTTTTTGCAAAAAACGACCATATTTATAAAATGTAGCGTAACTCTAAAACTACTGGGTTTTCGAGAAATCACTAGGACGGTACAATCATTCTGTATTCAGTGAAATTTTTCCAGATTTTTTTTCGAAATTTTTTTTTCTAATTTTTCCTGTAAACGAAATATTTTTTTTATTCTAACCAATCGGGGCTTTTACCTCATATACACGGGTTTTTCGATGAAAAAGCTGTGTAGATGATGTTTTTCAGTCCAAAAGTTGCATACAATCATTCTGGGTTCAATGAAATTTTTTTCAAATTTTTCTTTTCGAAAATTTTTCCTGTCAACGAGATATTTTTTTATCTTAAGCAATCGGGGCTCTTACCTCATATACACGGGTTTTTCGATGAAAAAGTTGTGTAGATTATGTTTTTCAGTCCAAAAGTTGCATATAATTCTTGTGGATTCAATGCAATTTTTTAAGGATTTTTTTCAAATTTTTTTTTCGAACATTTTTCTTATCATCGAGATATTTTTTTATCTTACACAATCGAGTCTCTTACCTCATCTAGACGGGTTTATTGATGAAAAAGTTGTGTAGATTATGTTTTTCAGTCTAAAAGTTGCATATAATTCTTGTGGATTCAATGCAATTTTTTAAGGATTTTTTTCAAATCCTTTTTCAAAAATTTTTCTCATCATCGAGATATTTTTTTATCTTACACAATCGAGTCTCTTACCTCATCTACACGGGTTTTTCGATGAAAAAGTTGTGTAGATTATGTTTTTCAGTCCAAAAGTTGCATATAATTCTTGTGGATTCAATGCAATTTTTTAAGGATTTTTTTCAATTTTTTTTTTCGAAATTTTTTCTTATCAACGAGGTATTTTTTTATCTTACACAATCGAGTCTTTTACCTCATCTACACGGGTTTTTCGAAAAAAAAAGTCGCGTAGATAAGTTAAGGGACCCGATTGTTTGGTAAAAAAAATATCTCGCTTACAGGAAAAATTAGAAAAATACAAATTTCGGAAAAAATCTGAAAAAATTTCATTGAATCCAGAATGATTGTACGCAATTTTTTACCCTCTTAGTAATTTCTCGAAAATCCATTAGTTTTAGAGTTACGCTACATTTGATAAATATGGTCGTTTTTTTGCGAAAAAATGAATATTTTAGCGAAAAAAAATTGTACGAAACTTTTTAAGAAACGAAATTAAAGCTGATACTCCCCGCCACAAGTTTTTCGTGCGAAAAATAGTCGAAACAAATTTCCATGGGTCTTGCGCAAAAATTACGATGCCAAAAAAAAGCCGAAAAACGACCATGTTGCAGAGGGCGTACCAGGTTTTAAAAAAATCGCAACATTTTTTTGACAAAAGCGAAATGAAGCTGAATATGTCTTCTTTAAAACACCGCTTGACAAATCAAAATATCTTCATTTTTAAAAGAGCAGGGAAACTTTTTGTGCGGCGTGGAATCGGGGCGAGTGTTTCCAAACTTTTGGCCGGCAATTCATATTCGTTTGAATTTGATGTAAATTGTATTTTAGATCTTCGGGGCCCATTGCTTCATGGCTCTTGGACATCATTTGAAAGTTCCCACGATTGGCATGAGCTCAGCGGCTCTTTATCCTTGGGGCAATGGGATAATCGCAAATCCAGCAAATCTCGCCTTCGTGCCAAACAATCTCCTCAATTTCATTCCTCCCATGACTTTCTGGGAGAGATTTTACAATACCATACACGCGATGTACAGCATAATGACGTTTCAATATTACTCGACGCCGCAGGACGAAATAATAAAAAAGTATTTGGGCGATAATGCCCCGAGTGTTCGTGAGAGCGAGAGAAATCTTGCTCTTGTATTCACCAATTCTCATCCAGCTCTGAATGGTCCAAGGCCCGTCACACCAGCCCTCATTGAGGTCGGCGGATTACACGTACAGGACGATGGTATCGAATTGCCAAGGGTAAAATTAACAATGTCCTTTTTTCCTATGCTCGCTTTTTATCAACGTCCCTCGCGGATTTTTCCTTCTCTCGATTCGCTCATAGGGGTCATCCTCAGATTACAGACGAAAAACCGTAATCCCACCGGAATCAAAAGATTTTCCTTGGATGTTGCACAAATTTTACGCTTTGAAAAATCAAACTGCACATTGAATAAATAATTTCCAATTTCTTTGTGTCTTTTGGTATTATCAATGTGGTATTTCTGACGCGAAGAAAAATATAAAAAAATAAGGAAAATTCGTGACCCTTTTTACCTTTACTTTGAAATGGAAAAAGAAATGAATTTTCTTATTCCGTTCTTATAATTTTATAAAATCATGAATGACATTTATTCCGTGCTCAGATATTAAAATTTATATAATGTTAAAAGACGAATGGAAAGAAGAAAATAATAATTGGGAAAAATCGTTTTTAGGATCTTAAAGAGTGGATGGATAATAGCAAAGATGGATTTATATATTTCACATTCGGCTCGATGGTGACGATCGAAACCTTTCCCAAGGAGATTCTCCAAGTTTTTTACAAATCATTGGGAAAAATAGCACCGATGAGGGTGCTGATAAAGATACCGCATCCAGAGAAATTACCTCCTGGCTTACCGTCGAATTTTCGTACTTTTGTATGGGCGTCGCAATACAAAGTTCTCAGCAAGTATTTTTTTTCTTGCACTGTAAAAAATGTTTTTAAATTTAATATACTTGTTATTGAAAATTCATATTCTTTTGTATATTAAATTTCAATGACAAGTATACGAAATTGAAATTAATAGACATCGATTGGAAAATAAACAATTTTAACTTAAATTCAAAATTTGTATATTAAAATTAAGAGACTAAATTCTGGAAATTGAAATTGATATTCGAATATTACTGTAAACTCATTCAAAAACACGTCGAATATTTTTGTTGTATTTTTTTTTCTGAAAGACCATAAAAAACAAAAAATTTGAAAAAAAAACTTTTAATTTGAACCATTATTAAAAAAGTTATGACCGAAATACCAAAAAATAAGCGTTTTTTTTTGTTAATTTAATATCTTTTGAACGGGTAATCAAAAAAATCTCAAAATTTAAGAGGAAGGGTCTTTTGATTGGTACTCAAAAATATAAAAAAATTGAGGAAATGAAAAAAAAAGTCTTTCAAACTGTCCGATTTGGGATGGAATGCCCCATATGCATAAAAACTTCATATTTTTTTATGAAGTTGCAGCGGAAATTTTCCACAGTGTGACATCCGTCGCTAATCGATCATTGATTCACATTTTCATTTGAATTTTTTTTTTTGTTATGCAGAACATAAAAATATCAAAGCATTCATAACCCACGGAGGACTGATGGGCGGACAGGAAGCTATACATTGTGCAGTTCCCATGATCGGAATGCCACTTTTTGCTGATCAATTTATAAACGTTGATCTCTACGCGAGAAAAAAGATGGCAGTTAAATTGCCCTATCAGGGTATAACGGAAGAGAAGATGGATTATGCTCTGAACGAGATTCTACATAATCCGGTGTACAAGTGAGTATTTATTTTCTGTAACTTTATCGAAAATATTCCAGACTTCAATTTGCAGAATTAAAATTGAAAAATTTATTTTTTAATTATTTTTTCTCTGTAAAATTATTTTTCGAGTAAAGGTTCAATGATCATCACCAATTAAGTTGGCATTATAGTGAAATAGTTTTACGATTTTCGGTAATATTTTTCATCAAGATTTTTTAAAGAATTTCCATTGAAAAAATGAAAAATCAAATACACTCAATAATTTTGACGATCGTTTGTTTGCGAACAGAAATACGGTTGCGAAAGTTTCGCAAAAGTTTCTGGACCGTCCGATGAGCTCGATGGAAACGGCCATTTGGTGGGTTGAATACGTGATAAGACACGGAAGCGATGCCCTGAGATCGCCCGCCATGGATCTAAGTTGGTGGAAAATCGAGCTTCTCGATGTGTACTGTGCAATTCTGGCGATCGCAGCAATAGGATTATTTATCGCGATCGCGCTGTTTCAATTTATCATCAATGTACTTTTCATCATGGCGGGACCAACGGTGAAACATTCGAAGAAAGTTCAATGACTCCGATAACTCGATATTCTCAATAAATTGATTGAACACTTTCATAAACAATGGTAAAACGGACTTTGAGTTTGTTTACGCAAACCTTCCCTCACGCTAAGATGAAAAATGTATTTTCATTTAAACGGTCGGAGATGGTATTCTGAAGAATTTCATCTTTGAATCATCTGAGAATTTTTTTTAATGCAACAAAATTTACCGGAACTAACGCGATCACACGCTTTTTTGGAAAAGTCTCCATTGAGATCAAGACTTTTAGAATCCCTCAAAAAATTTCCTAAACAATTTTACGAAACAAAAGGGATTCAAGCCATGAGGATGCAATCCAATAAAGTTTCCCATAATGTCTGACAAATTCTTCTTAAACGGTTCAGAGATTGACGGAAGTGAAAAACCATCCATCGCCATAAGAAAATCTTCATATAACGATTAACACGCGATCTCTCGATTTTTGTCGCGACAATTGGACTGAAATTGAAGCCACGTTTAAAGGATATTCATGCATCGGTTGTCGTGATTCATTGAACGAATTTAAGTCGCTCGAGTCGATTTGTTTTTGCAAGAAGAAAAAACAATTTTCACTATCATGAGCGAAGATGTTGACTCGTCGTATTTTTCCGCTGGTGTTGCGCAACATCTTCAACGACATTTTATATAGGCTTGAATTAACATACATGAGCACGTGGAGCTTTTGTTTATCGCGAGAAATGAGAAGGCACAATTTGCTTACTTGTCCAAGTCCGTTGTCCCAAACATTGTATAATGAATTCGTGCATGAAAATGTATATCTGCATCGGGATAAATATGGACTGCATATGTATTATGTCAGCGATTAAAAAGCATCGGTGTATAAATTTTGAAACAACGTTTCGTTCATAAGCATAATTTGCTTCGAAATATCTTTCCACAAGTCCGCTGATAATGTCAAGATTATACTTCAGATTCACGCCGTAAATAACGTCGATCAACAAGGAAGAACCTTCAAAAACTCCTCCCTATTTCATGCCCCAATCAAATGTCCGAGGATTTGAAATATCATTCCACTTTAATAGATTAACCGATGCAATTTTTTTCCTTATCACGTTTTCAGCACGCTTATTGGCATTGAGAGGTAACGTTGCATCATTTGATCCTTCCCTGGTCATGTTGATAAGATAAGCGAGCAAAAGATTCTCTAAGTCTGAGTGAATTGACCAACAAATGCATGAGACTAAGCAGTATTCTGGCGTTTTATAGCTTTGAACGAAGATTACGAATGTTTATCTCTTCAAGCGTGGAAAATGTGTTTTGAAGGAATGATTTTTTTTATTATAGTTCTGACGATTTCTCTTGCAAGGAAAACTTTCTTTATTTCTTTGTTCTTTTAATATAGATTTTTCCGCCTAATTGTTAACCTTCCGTGTTCACACTGGGTCAAAACGATCCCACGACTTTTCTTTTCTTTATGAATTTTTGAAAGTATAATATAGTCATTTGAGTTTTTATAAACTAATTTTTAATACATCAACTAGAATGTTTGAAGGATGTTCTACATTTTTTTTGCGATTTTTCCGACCGACAGTTCGTTCACAATACTTGTTCAAAAATGGTCAAGGTCAAAACGTTGGACAAGGTCAAATGTTAATATTTAAAAAACTATTAAAAAGTTAATATTCAATTATCTTCACTCAACAGAACCTATAATTCATTTTATTTGCCAGTTTTCCTGTACGTTTTCCGCACCTTATCATCATCGAGACGAGAATGTCTTGATGCCAAAGAATTATCATACAGCCGTGCTGCTACTTGGATGTATAATGTTTATTAGACCGATTCAAAAAAAATACTATTCTTTGTTTTTCGAAGTAACATGGTAAATATTTTCGGGAAGGTGAACAAAGATGCCTGTTAAAAGCAGAGATCTTAATAATAATAATTAGCCGTCTCGCATCGCATATTTTTATTTCCCATTTAAATGACAGGAAAAAAAATTTCACACTTTGAAATTTTATATCTCGGCTTCAAGTCAATGCAATCAAGTCCCAATACCCGACCATCTAAGAGGCGACGAAAAAGATAAATTGTTTTTGGCGTTCAAAAATAAACTATTTTCTATAACGACTATGACTATTGGAATGCTTGAAGTCTCTAGTTTCCAAAACACAGGGTATAGTTGTTGCTACAATTAGTTGTTTACTCATAATAATCGAAAATCCTGAGAAATGTAAATGTACCAGTACCCGACCACCCATTTTTCTATATAACCCAATATCTGACGCTGCTCAGAGAATGTGTCACCGAAATTTTGAGGTTACGCACGAATATCATACATGTCAGCAGATGTCCGGTTACTGGGACTGAACATAATCGCGAGCAAGTGTCGATATCCGGACACATGCACTGCAATAAATCGGCGGTGTAAACTGCTACGGCATGCGGGGTAAAAAATTCCGGTGTTGATAATTGACACCATGGTGGAGTAGAAAGTAAACGGTGTAAAGTGTAAAAATCGTGGAGTTGTTGATTGTTCCGCTGTGCTGGTACTTAACACCGGACGTGTATTAGTGAAAAATTGTATCGGTATTCATATCGACACACATAAGTGTAAATCGTTACACCGTTTTGTGATCTTCTTTTACTCTATTCAGAGGCTTTTTTTACTCCCACCGAATGCGTGCTTGCAATTTGGTGTTAAATCGACGGTGTCAAATATTTCACATCGTCGATTTAACACCGCCGATTTACACTCTGATGGATGAATCCGTCAACACCAAAGGAATGGACCTATATGTACACCGCGGCGGGGTACATATAGGTCCAAAATCAACACCGGCTTTTTAAAATTAGTGGTATCTTTTCGAATAGAAACAGCTAGGCTCGGTTCGAAAAAAATAAAAACCACTTCGAAATAGCTTCAATAAGATGTCGCGATTCCTTGGTACTTCAGCTTAGATAATCGCTTCCGTGCCCCGAATAGTACGCGTGCTGTCATATTTATCCAAAATTAAATTACAGACGATTCTTTAGCTATTAAAGGTAATGTCGTATACGCAGATTATGAATCCTGGATATTAAATCAATTCACAGTTTAAGATTTCTATTTAATGAATGCTTAACTTACTGATCTATTGGTTCAAGTGGTCGCGTATTGGGACGTGGTCGGGTATCGGGATAATTACCTTACCAAAATGAACGATGCATATTCTTGTAGAGAATTGAACGCTCTGCAAAAAAGATCTCCTATGATTTTTCGATAAACTCACTCTTTCAAAGGTCATTCAAGGTTAAAGTTAAATTTAGAGTAAATTTCACTTTTTTTTTGGTTTTCGGCCAAATGTTGAAACTTATTACTAAATATCGTAAAATCTTTCCTGAAACAAAAGTTTAAATTGCATTAACATAAATTACTTAATTTAAAAAAAAATGACTAGCAGTAGCAGTTCACCCATATTCATACATATATATTAGGACGTGAATAACTTTTGGAGGATTGAGTTTATCGAAAAATCATAAGAGATCTTTTTTCCAGAACATTCAATTCTCTACAAAAATATGTGTCGTTCATTTTGGTACATTGACTGGAAACCGGGATATAAAATTTCAAAGTTTGAATTTTTTTTCCTCTGTGTTATTTGAATGGAAAATAAAAATGTGCAATGTGAGACTGCTAAATATTATTATGAAGGACTCTACTTTTAACAGGCACCTTATATTTGATGTTACTTCGAAAAAGAAAAATAGTTGCTTTTTTTGAATCAGTCTAATGTGTACGTAAATTTATATAAATATAAAATGCATTATAAACATAAATTCGCACGCTAAAAGTATGTCCGCTAACGGTATGGTCCACTGGAGCAAGTCGGCTCTTCGTTGGAGATAGGAAAATGCCTTCGGTGTCGTTGATTGCATGTTTTGATAAAATGAAGACACGGAGACACGACATGTGTCGTGTGCATCCTCATCGTGGAAATTGACGATTCACTAATAACCACGCCATACACGCCCTAATTGCTACCAAATACGGCCACTTATTGCACAATCTAACCTTAGACGTCTCAAATTTATATACAAGCAGGATTTCACCAGTTTGACAATATCTTTCCTTGCGAAGAGTTATCCTCAAGCTGCAAATTCTGTGATATCCAGTATTATTTGGTTGATCTGAACACGAAAAATGCAGATCCGTCAAGTTTCTCTGCTGTTTCTCGCGTGGGGATTTTTTCCAACCAACGAGGCCTACAGGATATTAGCAATATATCCATTTTGCTCGAGAAGCCATCAAATGATGTTCGATGCGCTGTCAAAAGGTCTGGCCAAACGTGGTCATCAGATTGAAATCGTAACGTGTTTTCCACTGAAAAAATCGGTGCAGAATTTAACGGTTCTCATGAACGTCGAGGACAGTCAACGTCCCCTTGTCAACAATTGGAGCTTCGATGTGGCACTAAATGTTGGCAGTGACACCCTTCCGTTCATTGCCGATCCTTTTGGCAATGAACTGTGCAAATTGATGGGTCGCGAAGAACTTCAGAGAATCATCAAAAATCCACCGAAAGATCCACCCTACGATCTCGTTATCGTCGAGGTAAGAACATTTGTGACCAAGAGATTTTCGCACTGTCATCACTGAAGAACCACGAAAACTGTCCGTTTCGCAATTTGCAGGCTTTCGGGGCAAATTGTTTCATAGGTCTCGGTGAAGTGTTCAAAGTACCGGTTATATTTGTAAGCACGACCGTCGAAATGCCATGGATAAATCGTGCTATCGGTAATCCATCGAATCTCGCATTTTTCCCGTCCTTTTTCTTGGGCTACTATCATCCATTGTCATTCTGGGAAAGAGTTAGAAACACGCTTTGGGATGCTTCGATAATCTATCGTTACAATACCATAACCGGCGATGTGCAGACTGAACTCATGAGAAAATATCTTCATCCTGACATACCTCATCTCCGTGAGCTTGAGAAGAAGGTTACCGTGGCATTGATAAACTCTCACCACAGTTTGACCGGCGTGAGACCAACGACAACGGGCCTCATCGAGGTCGGAGGTTTGCACGTCGAGGACAATCGTGCCGAATTATCGAAGGTAAGCAGCAATATGTCACCCTTATTTTAATACTCGGGAATCCAACGATATTTCTCTGTCCCATCGTTGAATATTTACCCTGGCCCTATCCTCGAATAAGGGTCAGTCAAGAAAGAGCTCATTACTCTCCTCAGTCTTGCCACATTGCAAATCATCTTACAATTTTATTGCGACTGCTCCAGGACTTGAAAAAGTGGCTAGACGAAAGCAACGACGGTTTGGTCTACTTTACTTTGGGATCAATGGTTAACATCGAAACAATGCCCAATGAAACTGTCAAAGGCTTGTACGCTGCTTTTGAAAAAATTTCACCGGTTAGGGTGATGATGAAAGTCGCTAACAAGGACAAACTACTTCCTGGACAGCCGAAAAATTTGATAACATCGTCATGGATATCTCAAGTTCCGGTATTAGGTAGGCTTTTAATTCATCGATCAACTTCTAACAAAATTCTTTCGGCAAAATAGTGAATGGTTCATACTTGATTAATATTTCAAGCCTTTAATATTCCATTGAATTTTTCATACCTTTTGGGAGGAATGAACCAGCTAAAATCTTCTGTCTTTTTTCCCAAGCTTAAAGTTTGGTTAAGGGATGAATGATTTTTCCTAATTCTAAAGATAATTGGCCGTCATTAAGAAAGACACTGAATTTTTCTTTTTCAATGTTTAGCCCATAAAAATACTCGGGTATTTATCACACACGGTGGATTGATGAGTACACAAGAGTCCCTATATTATGGTGTGCCTATCATTGGCATTCCACTGTTTGGCGATCAACCTTTGAATGTCAGGTATTACGAGCGTAAAGGTATGGCAGTTATATTGGATTTCGACAATATAAACGAACAAACAATGTCTGCTGCTCTCGAGAAAGTACTGCACCAACCAAGCTACAGGTAATCGATTTAAAAAAAAATCACAAAAACTAAAATCTTAGCTATAATGGACAAAGAGTTGAATTACGTGAATGACCATTTTAGGGAAGCAGCAAAATTCTTATCAGCACGATTTCGTGATCGTCCAATGAGCGCCATGGACACGGCCGCTTACTGGATCGAGTACACGATCAGAAATGGTCCCGATAGCTTAAGATCACCCGCCGCTGATTTGACTTGGTGGCAAAACGAACTTCTCGATGTTTATGCATTTCTGATCATCAGCAGTATGATTGCGATCTGTGCTTTTGTGTTCATCCTCAAATTGCTCATCAATATTATCGGGAGAATGATTTCATCGAACTCTTCGAGCAATTTACGAAATCGACAAAAACGCGATTAGAGAACTTATCATCTTGCCGTTTAATTCTGATTATGTGCATACTGCTTGATGATTTATTTTTTAAAATGTTGATTCTCTTCAATAGAATAAACAAAGATTTTTCCCGCAACGATTAAACTTATTATTATTTTCGTATGAGAGTCTGCAACACATTCTGTTGAATCTCTTTGGCAGTCGAATGAATTCAAATTTTCTAGAATCTCCAGAGTATTCAGAAAAAAAACGCTGGAATTTTGACCAATCAAGGTCCCTGCGAAGAAAGAACATCTTTCAATTGACTAAAATCAGAAGGAAGTATGTTTTTTAACGAACCGACGGAATACGTCATTAGTACTCCCTCCCTCGCTTACTAAGCAAATGCTGTCATCATTTTGCACTTTGCACGATCACTATCAAAGCTTCATTAGCTATAAAAGTGCAACATTGAGCATTTAAAAACTGCGCTGTACGATTTGCGTCGTCAGTCTATCACTGATTCTCAAAGCAGCAAGTTTACTCTCAGGTATTCGCGAATAATCAAGAACGTTCACCCATAAAGAGCGTCAGCTATTCGTTTGATTGTGCGAAAAAAGAAACAATAAAAATGAAGTTTCTTCAAGTATCGTTGTTGTTCCTCGTGGGCGGATTTTTCGTTACAACCGAGGCATACAGAATTTTAGGAATATTTCCGTTCTGCTCGAGGAGTCATCAAATGATGCATGACGCACTCTCAAAGGGATTGGCGAAGCGTGGTCATCAGGTTGACATCGTGACGTGTTTCCCACCAAAAAAACCGGTGGAAAATTTCACGGTTCTCATGAATACCGAAGACAGTCAGAGCCGTCTTGTTAATAGTTGGACTTTTGATAAAGCACTGTCCGTTCATAGTGATGTCCTAAACATGATCGCCGAACCAATGGGCAATGATTTGTGCAAATTAATGGGGCGAGAGGAACTACAAAGGATAATAAAAAATCCACCCAAGGATCCACCCTACGATCTCGTGATGACGGAAGTAAGTAAAAATTAGTAAGCATGTAAAAGACAACAGGAGGAAGCTTTAGTTGCATAATATTAAAATACGTAAAAACATCTGAATTTTTTCATGTATTTTGATGTATAGTATCAACAGGTGTTTACGGTTTAAAAGAGGATAATTTGAACTGCTTTTTAAATTCAGACTTAGTGTGGTCAAGTATTTTTGGTATTCAACTTATTATTGCTGAGTTAACATCCTGTTAGAATTTATACAGCTTTTATGTCACATTATTAGATCAAGGTGTTCGGTATTTCAGGGATTTTCCGCAAATTGTTTCATAGGTCTCGGTGAAGTTTTCAAAGTGCCGGTTATATTGACAAGCACAACAGTGGAAATGCCATGGCTTGGTCGTGCAATCGGTAATCCACCGAATCTCGCATTTTTTCCATCGTTCTTTAAAAGATTCGTCCATCCATTGACATTTTGGGAACGCGTTAAGAACACGTATCACGAAGCATCAACGGTGTATCGTTATAACGCTCTAACCGGCGATGCACAAACCGAACTAATGAGAAAATATCTTCGCCCGGATATACCGCATATGAGGGAGCTGGAGAAAAAGGTCACGTTGGCATTGATAAACAGTTATTACACAATGTCTGGTGTGAGACCAACTATACCGGGTCTCGTTGAGGTCGGAGGTTTGCACATCGAGGACGACCATGCCGAATTATCGGAGGTAATGAGAAAAATTAAAGTCACTACAGTGATAAAGACAAATCTTCTCAAACGACCATTCAAGATTGGTGCAGAATGTGTTACATAATTACTGCTCAAATTGAGGATTTTCTTTTTATTCTCTGTTCAACCGCAATTGTGATTCACGCAGGACCTAAAAAAATGGCTGGACGAAAGCAAAAATGGCGTCGTTTATTTTACTCTCGGATCTATGGTCATCATCGAGACGATGCCCGACAATATTATAAAAGCGTTGTACGCTGCTTTTGAGAAGATTGCGCCCATCAGGGTTCTCATGAAAGTCGTAAACGACGACAAACTACTTCCGGGACGACCGAAAAATTTAATGACGTCGTCGTGGATACCTCAAGTACCGGTTCTTGGTATTGGCTCGATATTTTTTCGTTCCATGATCCATTAATGGCCAATGAGATTCTCGCTGACTTTTTACGATTTGACAGATCAATAATCACAAATTACTGTGGCTACTTGACGCAATTTTTACGTACGTATATTCAGTACTTTTTCGGATGGACCCATTAGTTTGATAAAGAATAATAAAAGTATGAAAATGGTAAAATTGATAATCTTTGATTCGTACGAAAATTGGACTCTGAGATTTTTATGACATTTAAAAATTATTGTGAATGTGTTAATCTAAATTAATATAAATCATTTTGCACATTTCGTATTTGGGATATTACCCGAATTACTTTGATGAACTCTGAATTCTACCAAAACAGGATTTTGAGATTTTTATAACATTCGAATAATAATTGTGTATAGATGCTAATATGAATTTATTTAAATTTTTCCGGTCGTCTCACACTGTTTTCAGGATCATAACATTTTTGTTCTATGTCTTTAGCCCACAAGAATACCCGACTATTTATTACCCACGGTGGACTGATGAGTACTCAAGAGGCCCTTTATCACGGTATGCCTTTGATCCTCATTCCACTTTTTGGCGATCAAATTACAAATGCTCGTTACTACGAAAGCAAGGGCATCGGAGTTATACTAGATATGAACAACATCAACGAGCATACGATGTCGATTGCTCTAGAAAAAGGGCTAAATGATCCAAGCTATACGTAAATGAAATTTTGAATTTTTAAAGAAAAATGAAAAAATGTTATAGTTTGCGAAAATGTTACGAAGAAAATGGCATTAATCGTAATCGTGTAATTGATGATTTTAGGAAAGCTGCAAAACGTCAGTCGGCACTTTTTCGCGATCGTCCGATGACCGCGATGGAAACGGCGGTTTTTTGGGTCGAATACACGATAAGAAATGGTCCTGAAGTCTTGAGATCACCCGTGGCGGATTTGACTTGGTGGCAAAATGACCTCCTTGACGTTTACGCATTCTTTATCCTCAGTGCCATCATCACGATATATTGTCTTTTAAAAATTGTTAAACTGCTCGTCAAGATAATTGTGAAAATGATTTTGTGCGGCAGTTGGAGTGGACAAAAAAATCGAAAGAAAGGGGATTAGAAGAATGATCTTCGACAGTTTTCGGATCGTCTCACTTCTCTGCCATACAATATATTATGTTTATTTTTACCAATGATGGTTTTTTTTTTACAAAATACCGAAATATAGTATTAATTGTGTTGTAAACGTGCTGCAAAGCTGGAGAGCACGCGCATATTAGAAATGAACTGGATTGAGCGTGAGTATCAGAAAAACATCATGATGGATCTCTTTCTCGTTCTTAAGGTGAACTCCTCATCGATCTTCTTTAATGTGAACTAAACCGATAAAATTAAGTTTACGTATTCTTTATCCCCAGCGCCATTTTCACGATTTATGCTTTTGTAAAAATCGTGAAATCGCTCGTCAAGATCATCACAAAAATGGTTTCGTCCAACAGTTCGAGTGGACAGAAAAATCAAAAGAAACATGATTAGACGAACGACCGTCGACAGGGTCTGGATCGTTCCACTTTTCTGCCATTTAATTTTTTTTTTTTTTCAAGACATGGTTTTTTTGACAAAAATAAAAAGAATCTTCAATATTTCTTATTTTATATATCTTAGTTTTGCATGAAGATTTTATGAGCCACCCAACTGACCAATCCTCAAAAAAACCAAAAGCGATGTAGGCAAATGAGAAAGAAACATTACAATTAGGAAAGTATCTCTCATTCCGTCTTCGTACAAAAAGTTGTGGAATAAATCGACATGAAACTCGTCATACATACACTGCCGTCCAAAAGTTTGGAAACACTCGCCCCGATTCCGCAACGCACAAAAAGATTCACTGCTCTTTCGAAAATAAAAATATTTCAATTCAATAAGCAGCGTTTTAAGGAGGACATATTCAGCTTCATTTCGCTTTTTTCAAAATAATTTCCGATTTTTTTAAAATCGTTTTTCACATGAAGAAATTATGGAGAGGAAAAAACTTGAAGACATTTTTTTTGTCTTTTTTATCTATTGTACGTTTGAAAGGGTTAGCGGATGCTCCATTTTCGTTTTTTAAAATTTTTCGTACGTTTTTTTCTCGAAAAGATATTTCACTTTTGGCTAAAAGATACAAATTTTGAAAGATGCAACGTAACTCAAAAACTACAGAGTTTAAGAGGAAATGTCAAGTATGAAAAAAGCAGCGTACATATACATGGAATTGCCTAGAACTATTTTATAATTTTCCTATGAATTTTTTTTTTTACTATTTTCGCACGAAACTCTCATGAAGTCCCGCGAAAAATTGTATCTGATTGAAATTTCCGGACTTCGTGGTACAATAAAAATCTGCAAAAATTCAGCAATATTTGGCATAAGATAAAGAACAATGATCAATAATGATATCGCCTAAAAGTCATCAAAAAAATCGTTTAAACAATTGTTTAAATAATTTATTAAGCAATGATGAACAATGATCAATAATTATTATTGATAATTGTTTTTTCATAATTGATTGTTAGTTGTTGTTGCCAAATGATGCTGAATTTTTTACGATTTTTATTTTATCACAAAGTTCGGAAAATTCAATCAGATACAATTTTTGGGTGAAACGTCATCATCAGAGTTTCAAGCGAAAATAGCAGAAAAAAAATTTCATGGAAAAATTCTGAAATAATTCCAGGCAATTCCGTGTATATACGCTGCTTTTTTCATTCGTGACATTTTCTATTAAACTCTATGGTTTTTGAGTTACGTTGCATCTTTCAAAATTTGTATTTTTTAGCCAAAAGTGAAATAACTTTGCGAAAAAAATCGTACGAAAAATTTAAAAAAACGAAAATTCCTCTTATTCCACACTGCAAACTTGGACGTCTCAAATTTATATACAAGCAGGATTTCACCAGTTTGAAAGTAACTTTCCTCGTGAAGAGTTATCCTCAAACTGCGGATCGATTCATTGACACAGTTGCGCTGTGTGATTTATGTGTCAATAGTATACCGTTGCCAAATTTCGTTCAGGTTTCGTGATATCCAGTATTATTCGGTAAATCGCAGCAATAAAATGCAGATCCTTCAAGTTTCTCTGCTGTTTTTCGCGCTTGGTTTTTTTCCCTCCAACGTGGCCTACAGGATATTAGGAATATATCCATTTTGCTCGAAAAGTCATCAAATGATGTTCGATGCGCTGTCAAAAGGCTTGGCCAAGCGTGGTCATCAGATTGAAATCGTAACGTGTTTCCCGCCGAAGAAAACAGTGCAAAATTTAACAGTTCTCATGAACGTCGAAGACAGTCAGCGTCCTCTTGTCAACAATTGGAGCTTTAATGCAGCACTAAACATTGGCTGTGACATCCTTCCGTTCATTGTCGATCCTTTTGGCAATGATCTGTGCAAATTAATGGGTCGCGAGGAACTTCAGAGAATCATCAAAAATCCCCCGAAAGATCCACCCTACGATCTCGTTATCGTCGAGGTAAGAATATTTGTGCCCATGAGATTTTCGCACTGTCTCTGAAGAACCAAGAAACCAAGAAACCAATTTGCAGGCTTTCGGGGCAAATTGTTTCATAGGTCTCGGTGAAGTGTTCAAAGTACCGGTTATATTTGTAAGCACGAACGTCGAATTGCCATGGATAAATCGTGCTATCGGTAATCCATCGAATCTCGCATTCTTCCCGTCCTTCTTCTTGGGCTACAATCATCCATTGTCATTCTGGGAAAGAGTTAGGAACATGCTTTGGGATGCGTCAATAATCTATCGTTACAATACCATAACCGGGAATGTGCAGACTGAACTCATGAGAAAATATCTTCATCCTGACATACCGCATCTCCGTGAGCTTGAGAAGAAGGTGACTGTGGCATTGATAAACTCTCACCACAGTTTGACCGGCGTAAGACCAACCACGACGGGCCTCATCGAGGTCGGAGGTTTGCACGTCGAGGACAATCGAGCCGAATTATCGAAGGTAAACAGCAATGTCACCCTTATTTTGATACTCGGAAATCCAACGATATTTCTCCGTCCCATCTTTGAATATTTACCCTTGCCCTATCCTTGCATTAGGGTCAGTCAAAAAAGAGCTTATTACTCCTCCCAGTCTTGTCACATCGTAAATCATCTTACCATTTCATTGCGACTGCTCCAGGACTTGAAAAAGTGGCTCGACGAAAGCAACGACGGTTTGGTCTACTTTACTTTGGGATCGATGGTCAACATCGAAACAATGCCCAACGAAACTGTCAAAGGCTTGTACGCTGCTTTTGAAAAAATCTCACCCGTTCGAGTGATAATGAAAGTCGCTAACAAGGACAAACTACTTCCTGGACAGCCGAAAAATTTGATAACATCGTCCTGGATATCTCAAGTTCCGGTATTAGGTAGGCTTTGAATTCAGTGCAAATTATTTTTGGATCGATCAACTTCTATTGAAATTCTTTCGACAAAATAGTGAATGGTTCTTTGCTGATCCTTCACACTCGATTAATATTTCAAGCCTTTAATATTCCATTTCATTTTTCATACCTTCGGGAGGAATGAGCCAGTCAAAGTCTTCTGCCTTTTTTCCAAGCCTAAAGTTTGGTTGAAGGATGACTGATTTTTTCCCATCTCTAAAGATAATTGATTGTCATTAAGAAAGACACTGAATTTTTCTTTTTCACTGTTTAGCCCATAAAAATACTCGGGTATTTATCACACACGGTGGATTGATGAGTACACAAGAGTCCCTCTATTACGGCGTGCCTATTATTGGCATTCCACTGTTTGGCGATCAATTTTTGAATGTCAAGAATTACGAGCGTAAAGGTATGGCAGTTATATTGGATTTCGATAATATAAACGAACAAACAATGTCCGCTGCTCTCGAGAAAGTATTGTATCAACCGAGCTATAGGTAAGCGATTTTTAAAAAAATATCACAAAAACTAAAATCTTAGCTATCATTGACGAAGAGTTAAATTACGTGAATTACCATATTAGGGAAGCGGCTAAATTTTTATCAGCACGATTTCGCGATCGTCCAATGAGCGCCATGGACACGGCCGCTTACTGGATCGAGTACACGATCAGAAATGGTCCCGATAGTTTAAGATCAGCCGCCGCTGATTTGACTTGGTGGCAAAACGAACTTCTCGATGTTTATGCATTTCTGATCGTCAGCAGTATGATCGCGATCTGTGCTTTCATGTTCATTTTCAAATCGCTCATCAATATTATTGGTAGAATGATTTCATCGAACTCTTCGAGCGATTTAAGAAATCGACACAAACGCGATTAGAGAACTTATCATCTTGTCGTTTAATTCTGATTGTGTGCACGCTGCTTGATGGTTTATTTTTTGAAATGTTGATTTTTTATTTTTATTTTTTATTTTTTTTATTCTGCATTCCCCCCCGTCTAGAGGCTTTCGCCTATTACAGGGTCGGCCCGGGTCAGTAGCCAGTCCCCCCTGAGGATCTGGTCCGGATCAGTAACCAGATCCCCATGCGGCCGCATCCGAGTTCCCCCTCTATAGCGCATTTGCTATGGAAATTAATTTCCATAGACACAGGAAAACTGCGGAAAACCTGTGTCACTATAGCCGGTCCTGAGTTCGCTTTCCGATGCCGGAGCTACGTCACGTTTCGTCGAGAAATTGTAAACATGGACTACAGCTATATACATGTGACTCACACCTGTACGAGTACTTGTGTATGCCACATATATATATCTGGAGCTTGTCACGCCCATATTTTTATTTCTCGACGAAACTACGGCACAGGGAATCGAACCCAGGACCTCCCAATGCTCTGGTTTAGAGGCGAGCACGCTAGCCACTACACCAGAGTACCGGTTGAAATGTTGATTCTCTTCAATAGAATAAACAGAGATTTTTCCCGCAACGATTAAACTTATTATTATTTTCGTATGAGTCTGCTGCAACATTCTGTTGAATCTCTTTGGCAGTCGAATAAATTCAGATTTTCTGTAATCTCCAGAGTATTTAGAAAAAAAAACCGCTGGAATCTTGACTAATTAAGGTCCTTGCGAAGAAAAGGCATCTAGAGAACTCAAAGAAAAAATAATCAATCGTATTATTACTGTAATTTGCAAAACATCGAGTTATTAAAAAAATATTTGTTCAGTATTGTGTTTAATTTTTTATTCATCTCGTGACGTACTTTTATTGATTATCTTACTAATTAAAAGAAAAAAATTTATCAAATCTTAATATGAATATTTAAAGGTCACTCGAAAACATCTAATGCAACGCACTTACAAATATAAAAAAATTATGAGCGACCTTTAAAAATGAATATTTTGAGCTAAAAATTTGAGAAACTTATTTTTTTTTTCGTCTACAACATTCTACCGTAATGAGCAAAAAAAATAAAAAATAATAAAAATTCGATTTTTGACGATTTTTGAAATTTTTAAAAATCTTGAGTGACCCTTAAAAATTTTTTATTTGAGCTAATTTTTGGTGAGGGTTCTCAAAACATAAAAAACTAACATATCATCACAAGAGACTCAAAAAAAGCGGTTTTTTGCGCTACCCTAGTGAATACGTACGCTGCTGTTTTCATACTTGACATTTTCTCTAAAAACTCTATAGTTTTTGAGTTACGTTGCATCTTTCAAAATTTGTATTTTTTAGCCAAAAGTGAAAAAACTTTCCGAAAAAAATCGTACGAAAAATTTTTAAAAATCGAAAATGGAGCATCTGCTAACCCTTTCAAATATACCATAGATAAAAAGGACAAAAAAAATGGCCTCAAGTTTTGCGCCCAATTTGCGATAGTCGAAAAAGGCCGAAAAACGGTAACGTACAAAAATGCGTAGCGGATCGAAAAAAATCGTAAAAATTATTTTTAAAAAAGGAAAATTGAGCTGAATTCCTTCCCGTCAAAAATGTTTTTTTTTTGTAAATTCAGTTGTCTTTTTTTTGACAGAGTTATGCAACTTCTAGTGCGACAAGAAATATTGACTGGTGTTTCCAAACTTTTGAGCGGGAGTGTATATATAAATATAAAATGTATTATAACCATAAATTTGAATGCAAAAGATATGTCTCCTGATGGCATGGCTCACTGAAGCAAGTCGGATCTCCGTTGGAGTTACGAAAATGCTTTCAGCGTTGTTGATTGCATGTTTTGATAAAATGAAGAAGACACGGAGACATGACATGTGTCATGTGCATCCTCATCGTGGAAATTGACGGCTCACGAATTTATTACAAACTCCAACCTTGGACATCTCAAATTTAAATACAAGCAGGATTTCACCAGTCTGAAAGTAACTTTCCTCGTGAGGAGTTATCCTCAAACTGCGGATCGATTCGTTGACACAGTTGCACTGTGTGATTTATGTGTCAATAGTGTACCGTTGCCAAATTTCGTTCAGGTTTTGTGATATCCAGTATTATTCGGTAAATCGCAGCAATAAAATGCAGATCCTTCAAGTTTCTCTGCTGTTTTTCGCGCTTAGTTTTTTTCCCTTCAACATGGCCTACAGGATATTAGGAATATATCCATTTTGCTCGAGAAGCCATCAAATGATGTTCGATGCGCTGTCAAAAGGCTTGGCCAAGCGTGGTCATCAGATTGAAATCGTAACGTGTTTCCCGCCGAAGAAAACAGTGGAAAATTTAACGGTTCTCATGAATGTCGAGGACAGTCAGCGTCCTCTTGTCAACAACTGGAGCTTCAATAAGGCACTAAACGTTAGCAGTGACATCCTTCCGTTCATTGTCGATCCTTTTGGCAATGAACTGTGCAAACTAATGGGTCGCGAGGAAATTCAGAGAATCATCAAAAATCCACCGAAAGATCCACCCTACGATCTCGTTATCGTTGAGGTAAGAATATTTGTACCCAAGAGATTTTTGCACTGTCACTGGAGAACCATGAAAACGGTTTGTTTCGCAATTTGTAGGCTTTCGGGGCAAATTGTTTCATAGGTCTCGGCGAAGTGTTCAAAGTACCGGTTATATTTGTAAGCACGACGGTCGAATTGCCATGGATAAATCATGCTATCGGTAATCCATTGAATCTCGCATTCATCCCGTCTTTCCTCTTGGGCTACTGTCATCCATTGTCATTCTGGGAAAGAGTTTGGAACACGCTTTGGGATGCGTCAATAATCTATCGTTACAATACCATAACCGGCGATGTGCAGACTGAACTCATGAGAAAATATCTTCATCCTGACATACCGCATCTCCGTGAGCTCGAGAAGAAGGTTACAGTGGCATTGATAAACTCTCACCATAGTTTGACCGGCGTAAGACCAACGACAACGGGCCTCATCGAGGTCGGAGGTTTGCACGTCGAGGACAATCGTGCCGAATTATCGAAGGTAAACAGCAATGTCACTCTTATTTTAATACTCGGGAATACAACGATATTTCTCGGTCCCATCGTTGAATGTTTACCCTTGCCCTATCCTTGAATAAAGGTCAGTCAAGAAATAACTGATTACTCTCCTCAGTCTTGCACCATCGTAAATAATCTTACAATTTCATTGCGACTGCTCCAGGACTTGAAAGAGTGGCTCGACGAAAGCAACTACGGTTTGGTCTACTTTACTTTGGGATCAATGGTCAACATCGAAACAATGCCTAACGAAACTGTCAAAGGCTTGTACGCTGCTTTTGAAAAAATCTCGCCCGTTCGGGTGATGATGAAAGTCGCTAACGAGGACAAACTATTGCCCGGACAGCCGAAAAATTTGATAACATCGTCCTGGATATCTCAAGTTTCGGTATTAGGTAGGCTTTGAATTCAGTGCTAATTATTTTTGGATCGATCAACTTCTACCGAAATTCTTTCGGCAAAATAGTGAATGGTTCTTTGCTGATCCATCACACTCGAATAATATTTCAAGCCTTTAATATTCCATTGAACTTTTCATACCTTTGGGAGGAATGAACCAGTCAAAGTCTTCTGCCTTTTTTCCAAGCCTAAAGTTTGGTTGAAGGATTGGAAGGAAGGACTAATTTTTTCCTAACTCTAAAGATAATTGACTGTCTTTAAGAAAGACTCTGAATTATTCTTCTTTAATCTTTAGCCCATAAAAATACTCGGGTATTTATCACACATGGTGGATTGATGAGTACACAAGAGTCCCTTTATTACGGCGTGCCTATCATTGGCATTCCACTTTTTTTCGATCAACCTTTGAATGTCAGGTATTACGAGCGTAAAGGTATGGCAGTTATATTGGATTTCGATAATATAAACGAACGAACAATGTCTGCTGCTCTCGAGAAAGTACTGTATCAACCTAGCTACAGGTGAGCGATTTAAAAAAAACCATCACAAAAACTGAAATCTTAGCTATCATTGACAAAGAGTTAAATTACGCAAATGACCATTAGGGAAGCAGCTAAATTTTTATCAGCACGATTTCGCGATCGTCCAATGAGCGCCATGGACACGGCCGCTTACTGGGTCGAGTACACGATCAGAAATGGTCCCGATAGTTTGAGATCAGCCGCTGCTGATTTGAGTTGGTGGCAAAACGAACTTCTCGATGTTTATGCATTTCTGATCATCAGCAGTATGATCACGATCTGTACTTTCGTGTTCATTCTCAAATTGCTCATCAATATAATCGGGAGAATGATTTCATCGAACTTTTCGAGCGATTTAAGAAATCGACAAAAAAGTGATTAGAGAACTTATTATCTTGTCGTTTAATTCTGATTATATGCACGCTGCTTGATGGTTTTTTTTTTGAAATTTTGATTCTCTTCAATAGAATAAACAGAGATTTTTACTGCAACGATTAAACTTATCATTATTTTCGTATGAGAGTCTTTAACACATTCTGCTGAATCTCTTTGGCAATAATCGAATAAATCCAGATTTTCTGGAATCTTCAGCGTATTCAGAAAAAAAACGCTGGAATCTTGACCAATTAAGATCTCTGCGAAGAAAAGGCATCTTTCAATCGACTAAAATCAGAAGGAAGTATGTTTTTTAACGAACCGACGGAATATGTCATTTTAATTTTAACGTCCAACACTAATTCTCAAAGAATCAAGTTTACTCTCAGGTATTTGCGAATAATCAAGAACGTTCACCCAGTAAAGGCGTTAGCGATTCGTTTGATTGTTTGAAATAAAACTACATAAAAATGAAGTCTCTTCAAGTATCGTTGTTGTTCATTGCGGGCAAAATTTTCGTTACAACCGAGGCTTATAGAATTTTAGGAATATTTCCGTTCTGCTCGAGGAGTCATCAAATGATGCATGACGCACTCTCAAAGGGATTGGCAAAGCGTGGTCATCAGGTCGATATCGTGACATGTTTCCCACCGAAAAAACCGGTGAAAAATTTCATGGTTCTCATGAATACCGAGGACAGCCAGAGCCGTCTTGTTAATAGTTAGACTTTCGATAAAGCACTGTCCGTTCATAGTGATGTCCTAAACATGATCGCCGAACCAATGGGCAATGATTTGTGCAAATTAATGGATCGAGAGGAACTACAACGAATAATAAAGAATCCACCCAAGGATCGACCTTACGATCTCGTTATGACGAAAGTAAGTAAAAGTTACACTTTACTCATTATGGTCAGACAAAAAATAAGTTAAAGATAACAGAAAACAAACTTTGGTAGCATAAAATACGTAAAGAGATCTGAATTTTTTCATATATTTCGATTTATGGTATCAACGAGATTATTTGAAAGAGGATGATTTTATCTGCTTTTCAAATTCAGACTTAGTGTGGTCGAGTATTTTTGGTATTCAACTTATTATTGCTGAGTTAGTAGGTCCCAGTTAGAATTTATACAGCTTTTATGTCACATTATTAGACTAAGGTGTTCGATATTTCAGGGATTTTCCACAAATTGTTTCTTTATAGGTCTCGGTGAAGTTTTCAAAGTGCCGGTTAAGTTGACAAGCTCAACGTTGGAAATGCCATGGCTTGATCGTGCAATCGGTAATCCACCGAATCTCGCATTTTTTCCATCGTTTTTTGAGAGATTCGTCCATCCATTGACATTTTGGGAACGCGTTAAGAACACGTATCACGAAGCATCAACAGTGTATCGTTATAACGCTCTAACCGGCGATGCACAAACCGAACTAATGAGAAAATATCGTCGCCCGGATATACCGCATATCAGGGAGCTGGAGAAAAAGGTCACGTTAGCATTGATAAACAGTAATTACACATTTTCTGGTGTGAGACCAACTATACTGGGCTTCGTTGAGGTCGGAGGTTTGCACATCGAGGACGATCGATCACGCCGAACTATCGAAGGTAATGCGAAAAATTATTATTGTTTGCACAGTAAAGATAAATCTTCCCAACCAAACATTCAAGATTGATGCAGAATTTCCTATGTAATTACGACGGGAATTAAGGGTGTGTTATGGTTTTTTGTTTAATCCCAATGACGATTCTTGCAGGATCTAAAAAAAAAGCTGGACGATAGCAAACATGGCGTCGTTTATTTCACTCTCGGATCGATGATTCTGATTGAGACGATGCCCGACGACATTATAAGAGGGTTGTACGCCGCTTTTAAGAAGATCGCCCAATCAGGGTTCTCATGAAAGTCGTCAACGAGGACAAATTACTTCCGGGACGACTAAAAAATTTGCTCACGTCATCTTGGATACCTCAAGTAGCGGTTCTTGTTAAGAACTCGATATTCTTTCAATTCATGATCTATTTAATGGTCAGTAAGTACTTTGGTACTTTTTTCGTTACTTTACTTTGGTACTAAGAGAAGAATGAAAATGATAAGATTGGACTCTTAGGTTATTTTGACGTTTTAAAAATTATTTTGCAGATAAATTTAAATTAAAATGTAATTTTATTTAATTAAATTTGAATGCAGTACATTTTTGTCGGCTTTTTGTATTTGGCATAGAATTCTATCGAATCTGCATTCCGAGATTTTCATAATATTCTAAATTTGTCTACACTTCATCGGGCTTTTTACACAGTCTTCAGAATGACTAAACTTTTTTTTCCATTTCTTCAGCGCACAAAAATACTCTACTATTTACTACACACGGCGGACTGATGAGTACGCAAGAGGCCCTTTATTAGGGGGTACCTTTAATCGTGATTCCACTTTTTGGCGATCAAATTATGAATGCCCGATACTACCAAAGCAGGGGCATGGTTGTACTATTTGATTTTAACGACATTAACGAGCATACGATGTCCGCTGCTCTCGACAAAGCGATGAACGATCCAAGCTACACGTAAATAAAAATTTGAATTTTTAATGAAAAATTCAAAAATATTTTCGAAAATTTTATGAAGAAAATGATGTTAATAGTAATCGCGTAACTGATGATTTCAGGAAAGCTGCAAAATGTCAGTCGGCACTTTTCCGCGATCGTCCGATGACCGCAATGGAAACAGCAGATTTTTGGGTCGAATACACGATAAGAAATGGGCTCGAAGTCTTGAGATCGCCCTTGGTCGATTTGACTTGGTATCAAAATGACCTTCTTGACGTTTATGTATTCTTTATCCTCAGCGCCATCTTCATGATTTGTGCTTTTGTAAAAATCGTGAAATCGCTCGTCAAGGTCATCACAAAAACGGTTTCGTCCAACAGTTCGAGTGGACAGAAAAATCAAAAGAAACATGATTAGACGAATGACCGTCTACAGGGTCTGGATCGTTCCACTTTTCTGCCATTCAATTTTTTTTTTCACGACATGGTTTTTTTTGGCAATAATAAAAAGAATCTTCAATAATTCTTATTTGAGAAATCTTAGTTTTGCATGAAGATTTTATGAGCCACTCATCTGACCAACCCCCAAAAAACCGAAAGTGGTGTGGGCAAATGAGAAAGAAATATTACAATTAGGGAAGTATCTCTCGTTCCGTCTTCGTACAAAAAGTTATGGAATAAATCGACATGAAACTCGTCATCTAAACACTGCCACACGGAAAAAACAAGTTGGTTGTGGCAACTAACTGGTTTGTAAGATATGCTCTTAGTAATTAGTTTGTTGAAGCAACCATTTTCGTCGTTACCGCAACTATATAATTGGTTGCCAAACACTCAACCAATAAAAAGTTGGTTGCAGGAACCACGAAAATGGTTGCCCCAACCAACTAATTACTAAGAGCATATCTTACAAATCAGTTGGTTGCCACAACCAATTCGTTTTTTCCGTGCATCTAAAAGATTGGAAACACTCACCCCGATTCCGCGTCGCACAAAAAGATTCACTGCTTTTTTAAAAATGAAAATATTTCAATTCAATAAGCGGCGTTTTAAAGAGGACATATTCAGTTTCATTTCGCTTTTAAAAAAAAAAAAATCCGATTTTTTTTAACCCTGCACATCTATTAAAACATGGTCATTTTTTGCCTTTTTTGGAGTTGAAATTTTTTTCAAACTGTTTTTTACATGAAAAAATTATGAAGGGGATAAAAGTTGAGGACATTTTTTTTGTCTCTTTTTTATCTATGGTATATTTGAAAGGGTTAGCAGATGCTCCATTTTCGTTTTTTAAAATTTTTCGTACGTTTTTTTCTCGAGAAGTTATTTCACTTTTGACTAAAAAATACAAATTTCGAAAGATGCTACGTAACTCAAAAACTATAGAGTTCAAGAAGAAACATCGAGTATGAAAAAAGCAGCGTACGTATACATGGAATTACCTATAATTATTTGAGAATTTTCCTATGAATTTTGTTTTACTATTTTCGCACGAAACTTTGATGACGTCCCAGCGAAAAATTGTATCTGATTGAAATTTCCGGACTTCGTGATACAATAAAAATCTGATAAAATTCAGCAATACTTGGCATACTATAAAAAATAATGATCAATAATAATATTGCCCATAAGTCATCAACAAATTCGTTTAAACAATCGTTTAAATAATTTATTAAGCAACGATGAACAATGATCAATAATTATTATTGATAATTGTTGCTTCATAGTTGATTGATAGTTGTTGTTGCCAAATGATGCTGAATTTTTTCCTTTTTTTATTGTATCACGAAGTACGGAAAATTCAATCAGATACAATATTTGGCTGAAACGTCATCAGAGTTTCAAGCGAAAATAGTTTAGAAAAAAATATCATAGGAAAATTCTGAAATAATTCCAGGCAATTCCATGTTTACGTACGCTTCTGTTTTCATACTTGACATTTTCTCTTAAACTCTATAGTTTTTGAGTTACGTTGCATCTTTCAAAATTTGTATTTTTTAGCCAAAAGTGAAATAACTTTGAGGAAAAAATCGTACGAAAAATTTTGAAAACCGAAAATGGAGCATCTGCTAACCCTTTCAAATGTACCATAGATAAAAAGGACAAAAAAAATGGCCTCAAGTTTTGCGCTTAATTTGCGAAAGACGAAAAAGGCCGAAAAACGGTCACGTACAAAAATGCGTAGTGGATCGAAAAAAATTATTTTTAAAAAAGCAAAATAAAGCTGAATTCCTTCCCGTCAAAAGTGTTTTTTAAAAATTCGGTTGTCTTTTTTTTGACAGAGTTATGCAACTTCTAGTGCGGCAAGAAATATTGACTGGTGTTTCCAAACTTTCGAGCGGAAGTGTATATAAATATAAAATGCATTATGAACATAAATTTAAATGCAAAAGATATGTCGACTGATGGCAGGGCTCACTGGAGCAAGTCGGATCCCCGTTGGAGTTACGAAAATGCTTTTAGCGTTGTTGATTTCACGTTTTAATAAAATGAAGAGGACATATGTCGTATGCATCCTCATCATGAAAATTGACGATTCACGACATACTCGTCCTAATTACTGCCAAATACGACCTCTTATTACAAAGTCCAACGTAGGACGTCTCAAATTTATATGCAAGCAGGATTTCACCAGTCTGAAAATAACTTTCCTCGTGAAGAGTTATCTTCAAACTGCGGATCGATTCGTTGACACAGTTGCGCTGTGTGATTTATGTGTCAATAGTATACCGTTGACAAATTTCGTTTCAGTTTTGGGATATCCAGTATTATTCGGTAAATCGCAGCAATAAAATGCAGATCCTTCAAGTTTCTCTGCTGTTTCTCGCGCTTTGTTTCTTCCCCGCCAACGGGGCCTACAGGATATTAGGAATATATCCATTTTGCTCGAGAAGCCATCAAATGATGTTCGATGCGCTGTCAAAAGGCTTGGCCAAGCAGGGTCATCAGATTGAAATCGTAACGTGTTTCCCGCCGAAAAAAACAGTGCAAAATTTAACGGTTCTCATGAACGTCGAGGACAGTCAGCGTCTTCGTGTCAACAATATGAGCTTCGATGTGGCACTAAACGCTGGCAGCGACTTCCTTCGGTTCATTGCCAATCCTGTTGGCAATGAACTGTGCAAATTGATGGGTCACGAGGAACTTCAGAGAATCATAAAAAATCCACCGAATGATCCACCGTACGATCTCGTTATCGTCGAGGTAAGAATATTTGTGCCCAAGAGGTTTTCACACTGTCACTGAAGAACCAAGAAAACGGTCTGTTTCGCAATTTGCAGGCTTTCGGGGCAAATTGTTTCATAGGACTCGGTGAAGTGTTCAAAGTACCGGTTATATTTGTAAGCACGACCGTCGAAATGCCATGGATAAATCGTGCTATCGGTAATCCATCGAATCTCGCATTCTTCCCGTCCTTCTTCTTGGGCTACAATCATCCATTGTCATTCTGGGAAAGAGTTAGGAACACGCTTTGGGATGCGTCAATAATCTATCGTTACAATACCATAACCGGCGATGTGCAGACTGAACTCATGAGAAAATATCTTCATCCTGACATACCGCATCTCCGTGAGCTTGAGAAGAAGGTTACAGTTGCATTGATAAACTCTCACCATAGTTTGAATGGCGCAAGACCAACGACAACGGGCCTCATCGAGGTCGGAGGTTTGCACGTCGAGGACAATCATGCCGAATTATCGAAGGTAAACAGCAATGTCACCGTTATTTTGATACTCGGAAATACAACGATATTTCTCTGTCCCATCGTTGAATATTTACCCTTGCCCTATCCTTGAATAAAAGTCAGTCAAGAAAGAGCTCATTACTCTCCTCAGTCTTGCCACATCATAAATAATCTTACAATTTCATTGCGACTGCTCCAGGACTTGAAAAAGTGGCTCGACGAAAGCAACGACGGTTTGGTCTACTTTACTTTGGGATCAATGGTCAACATCGAAACAATGCCCAACGAAACTGTCAAAGGCTTGTACGCTGCTTTTGAAAAAATCTCACCCGTTCGAGTGATAATGAAAGTCTCTAACAAGGACAAACTACTTCCTGGACAGCCGAAAAATTTGATAACATCGTCCTGGATATCTCAAGTTCCGGTATTAGGTAGGCTTTGAATTCAGTGCAAATTATTTTTGGATCGATCAACTTCTATTGAAATTCTTTCGACAAAATAGTGAATGGTTCTTTGCTGATCCTTCACACTCGATTGATATTTCAAGCCTTTAATATTCCATTGAATTTTTCATATCTTCGGGAGGAATGAACCAGTCAAAGTCTTCTGCCTTTTTTCCAAGCCTAAAGTTTGGTTGAAGGATGACTGATTTTTTCCTAAGTCTAAAGATAATTGACTGTCATTAAGCAAGACTCTGAATTATTCTTCTTCAATCTTTAGCCCATAAAAATACTCGGGTATTTATCACACACGGTGGATTGATGAGTACACAAGAGTCCCTCTATTACGGCGTGCCTATGATTGGCATTCCACTGTTTGGCGATCAACCTTTGAATGTCAAGTATTACGAGCGTAAAGGTATGGCAGTTATATTGGATTTCGATAATTTAAACGAACAAACAATGTCCGCTGCTCTCGAAAAAGTACTGTATCAACCGAGCTACAGGTAAGCGATTAAAAAAAAAAATTACAAAAACTGAAATCTTAGCTATCATTGACAAAATGTTAAATTACGTGAATGACCATTAGGGAAGCAGCTAAATTTTTATCAGCACGATTTCGCGATCGTCCAATGAGCGCCATGGACACGGCCGCTTACTGGATTGAGTACACTATCAGAAATGGTCCCGATAGTTTAAGATCAGCCGCCGCTGATTTGACTTGGTGGCAAAACGAACTTCTCGATGTTTATGCATTTCTAATCATCAGCAGTATGATCGCGATCTGTGCTTTCGTGTTCATTCTCAAATTGCTCATCAATATAATCGGGAGAATGATTTCATCGAACTCTTCGAGCGATTTAAGAAATCGACAAAAACGTGATTAAAGAACTTATCATCTTGTCCTTTGATTCTGATTATGTGCACGCTGCTTCATTGTTTATTTTTTGGAATGTTGATTCTCTTCAATAGAATAAACAGAGATTTTTCCTGCAACGATTTAACTTATTATTATTATTTTCGTATGAGAGTCTGCAACTCATTCTGTTGAATCTCTTTTGCAGTGGAATAAATTCAGATTTTATGAAATCTCCGGAGTATTAAGAAAAAATGTGAGGAAGCAAGACGCTGAAATCTTGACCAATCAAGGTCCCTGCGAAGAAAAGGCAGGATTTTCAATTTTTCATCATAAATTGAAAATCCTGAACAGACCCTTAAAAAAATCTAAAAAAAATCACAGACGTTCCTTTTGACTAATGTTTGAAACTGGCAGATTTTGAAAAAAATTTGAAAGGGTGAAAAGAAATGGCCCGGTTGAAAAAGAACTCCCCATATCTCGAAGGATCGTCCCTTTAAAAATTTTCTACGGTGCCCCGATTCGAAGAAACATGTAAGCAGGTGTCAAACGCGACTATACAGTGTACCGTCCATTGTATAGAAAAATTATGATCTACCTCCAAACGTCAGAACATAATTTCTTACATGTTAATCAAATAGCAAAAATAAAAAGTCAAAAAGTCAACGCTAAAAAAATCGCACGGCGATTTCCTTCCACAAGGTTCAATATTATGTTATAAACTATAGTTTCATGAAGTAGGAAAACAAAAAAAATGTTTTTTTAAGCAGTCTAGTGTATATATAAATATAGAATGCATTATAACCATAAATTTGAATGCAAAAGATATGCCCGCTGATGGCATGGCTCACTGGAGCAAGTAGGATCTCCGCTGGAGTTACAAAAATGCTTTCAGCGTTTTTGATTGCACGTTTTGATAAAATTAAAAAGACACGGAGACATGACATGTGTCGTGCGCATCCTCATCGTGGAAATTGACGATTTCGCGAATTTATTACAAACTCCAACCTTGGACGTCTCAAATTTATATACAAGCAGGATTTCACCAGTATAAAAGTAACTTCCCACGTGAAGAGTTATCCTCAAACTGCGGATCGATTCGTTGACACAGTTGCGCTGTGTGTCTTATGTGTCAACAGTATACCGTTGACAAATTTCGTTTCGGTTTTGGGATATCCAGTATTATT
Organism: Alloplasta piceator; assembly: GCA_946863875.1. Lineage (NCBI taxonomy): Eukaryota > Metazoa > Arthropoda > Insecta > Hymenoptera > Ichneumonidae > Alloplasta > Alloplasta piceator. The sequence continues at coordinate 15,616,289 of OX333072.1, forward strand.
CGGTAAATCGCAGCAATAAAATGCCGATCCTTCAAGTTTCTCTGCTGTTTCTCGCGCTTGGTTTTTTTCCCACCAACGTGGCCTACAGGATATTAGGAATATATCCATTTTGCTCGAGAAGCCATCAAATCATGTTCAATGCGCTGTCAAAAGGCTTGGCCAAGCGTGGTCATCAGATTGAAATCGTAACGTGTTTCCCGCCGAAGGAAACAGTGCAAAATTTAACGGTTCTCATGAACGTCGAGGACAGTCAGCGTCCTCTTGTCAACAATTTGAGCTTCGATGCGGCACTAAACGTTGGCAGTGACATCCTTCCGTTCATTGTCAATCCTTTTGGCAATGAACTGTGCAAATTGATGGGTCGCGAGGAACTTCAGACAATTATCAAAAATCCACCGAAAGATCCACCCTACGATCTCGTTATCGTCGAGGTAAGAATATTTGTGCCCAAGAGATTTTCGCACTGTCACTGGAGAACTAAGAAAACGGTCTGTTTCGCAATTTGCAGGCTTTCGGGGCAAATTGTTTCATAGGTCTCGGCGAAGTGTTCAAAGTACCGGTTATATTTGCAAGCACGAACGTCGAATTGCCATGGATAAATCGTGCTATCGGTAATCCACCGAATCTCGCATTCTTCCCGTCCTTCCGCTTGAACTACTATCATCCATTGTCATTCTGGGAAAGAGTTAGGAACACGCTTTGGGATGCGTCAATAATCTATCGTTACAATACTATAACCGGTGATATGCAGACTGAACTCATGAGAAAATATCTTCATCCTGACATACCGCATCTCCGTGAGCTTGAGAAGAAGGTTACAGTTGCATTGATAAACTCTCACCATAGTTTGAATGGCGCAAGACCAACGACAACGGGCCTCATCGAGATCGGAGGTTTGCACATCGAGGGCAATCATGCCAAGTTATCGAAGGTAAACAGCAATATCACTCTTATTTTGATACTCGAGAATACAACGATATTTTTCTGTCCCATCGTTGAATATTTACCCTTGCCCTATCCTTGAATAAGGGTCAGTCAAGAAAGCGCTCATTACTCTCCTCAGTCTTGCCCCATCGTAAATCATTTTACAATTTCATTCCGACTGCTCCAGGACTTGAAAAACTGGCTCGACGAAAGCAACGACGGTTTGGTCTACTTTACTTTGGGATCAATGGTCAACATCGAAACAATGCCCAACGAAACTGTCAAAAGCTTGTACGCTGCTTTTGAAAAAATCTCACCCGTTCGGGTGATGATGAAAGTCGCTAACAAGGACAAACTATTGCCTGGACAGCCAAAAAATTTGATAACATCGTCCTGGATATCTCAAGTTCCGGTATTAGGTAGGCTTTGAATTCAGTGCTAATTATTTTTTAATCGGTCAACTTCTACCGAAATTCTTTCGGCAAAATAGTGAATGGTTCCTTGATGATCCTTCACACTCGATTAATATTTCAAGCCTCTAATATTCCATTGAATTTTCCATACCTTCGGGAGGAATGAACCAGTCAAAGTCTTCTCCCTTTTTTCCAAGCCTAAATTTTGGTTGAAGGATGACTTTCCTAACTCTAAAGATAATTGACTGCCATTAAAAAAGACTCTGAATTATTCTTCTTCAATCTTTAGCCCATAAAAATACGCAGGTATTTATCACACACGGTGGATTGATGAGTACACAAGAGTCCCTCTATTACGGCGTGCCTATTATTGGCATTCCACTGTTTGGCGATCAATTTTTGAATGTCAAGAATTACGAGCGTAAAGGTATGGCAGTTATATTGGATTTCGATAATATAAACGAACAAACAATGTCCGCTGCTCTCGAAAAAGTACTGTATCAACCGAGCTACAGGTAAGCGATTTAAAAAAAATTAATTACAAAAACAGAAATCTTAGCTATCATTGACAAAATATTAAATTACGTGAATGACCATTAGGGAAGCAGCTAAATTGTTATCAGCACGATTTCGCGATCGTCCAATGAGCGCCATGGACACGGCCGCTTACTGGGTCGAGTACACGATCAGAAATAGTCCCGATAGTTTAAGATCAGCCGCCGCTGATTTGACTTGGTGGCAAAACGAACTTCTCGATGTTTATGCATTTCTGATCATCAGCAGTATGATCGCGATCTGTGCTTTCGTGTTCATTTTCAAATTGCTCATCAATATAATGGGGAGAATTTTTTCATCGAACTCTTCGAGCGATTTAAAAAATCGACAAAAACGTGATTAGGGAACTTATTATCTTGTCGTTTAATTCTGATTGTGTGCACGCTGCTTGATGGTTTATTATTTGAAATGCTGATTCTTTTCAATGGAATAAACAGAAAATTTTCCCGCAACGATTAAACTTATTATTATTTTCGTATGAAAGTCTGCAACTCATTCTGTTGAATCTCTTTTGCAGTCGAATAAATTCAGATTTTCTGGAATCTCCGGAATATTAAGAAAAAAAACGCTGGAATCTCGACCAATTAAGGTCCCTGCGAAGAAAAGGCATCTTTTAATTGACTACAATCAGAAGGAAGTATGTTTTTTAACGAACCAACGGAATACGTCATTATAACTCCCTCCCTCGCTTACTAAGAGAATGCTGTCGTCATTTTGCACTTTGCACGATCACTATCAAAGCTTTATTAGCTATAAAAGTGCAACATTAAGCATTCACAAACTGCGCTGAACGATTTGCGTCGTCAGTCTAACACTGATTCTCAAAGCAGCAAGTTCACTCTCGGGTATTCGCGACCAATCAGGAACGTTCACTCTAAAAGGGCGTCAGCTATTCGTTTGATTGTGCGAAATAAAACCATAAAAATGAAGTCTCTTCAGGTATCGTTGTTGCTCCTCGTGGGCGGAATTTTCGTTTCAATCGAGGCATACAGAATTTTAGGAATATTTCCGTTCTACTCGAGGAGAAGAAAAAAAAAAAAAAACATGATTAGACGAATGACCGTCGACAGGGTCTGGATCGTCTCACTTTTCTGTAATTTTTTTTTTTTTTAATTTTCACGGCATATGATTTTTTGCCGAAAATAAAAAAAATCTTCAATAATTCTTATTTTATATATCTTAGTTTTGTATGAAGATTTTCTGGGCCACCCAACTGACCAACCGGTTGCAACCTCCAAAAAACCAAAAGCGGTGTACGCAAATGAGAAAGAAATATAACAATTAGGAAAGTATCTCCCGTTCCGTCTTCATACAAAAAGTTGTGGAATAAATCGACATGAAACTCGTCATACATACACTGCCGTCCAAAAGTTCGGAAACACTCGCCCCGATTCCGCGTCGCACAAAAAGATTCACTGCTCTCTTAAAAATAAAAATATTTCATCTCAATAAGCGGCGTTTTAAAGAGGACATATTCAGCTTCATTTCGTTTTTTTTAAAAAAAGTTTCCGATTTTTTTTAACCCTGCACGTCTTTTAAAACATGGCCATTTTTTGCCTTTTTTTTGGCGTTGAAATTTTGGTGCATGACGCATGAAAATTTTTTTAAACTGTTTTAATTTCACATGAAAAAATTATGGAGAGGAGAAAACTTGAGGACATTTTTTTTTGTCTTTTTTATCTATGGTACATTTGAAAAGGTTAGCAGATGCTCAATTTTTTATTTTTTAGAATTTTTCGTACGTTTCTTTCTTAAAAAGTTATTTCACTTTTGGCTAAAAAATACAAATTTTGAAAGATGCAACGTAACTCAAAAACTATAGAATTTAAGAGGAAATGTCAAGTATGAAAAAAGCAGCGTAGGTATACGAGGAATCGCCTAGAATTATTTTAGAATTTTTATATGAATTATTTTTTTACTATTTTCACACGAAACTATGAGGACGTCCCAGCGAAAAATTGTATCTGATTGAAATTTCCGGACTTCGTGATACAATAAAAATCTGAAAAAATTCAGCAATATTTGGCATACTATAAAGAACAATGATCAATAATAATATTGCCCAAAATTTATCAACAAATTCGTTTAAACAATTGTTTAAATAATTTATTAAGCAATGATGAACAATGATCAATAATTACTATTGATAATTGTTGTTTCATAGTTGATTGATAGTTGTCGCCAAATGATGCTGAATTTTTTCAGATTTTTATTGTATCACAAAGTACGTAAAATTCAATCAGATACAATTTTTGGCTGAAACATCATCATCAGAGTTTTAAGTGAAAATAGTAGAAAAAAAAATTTCATAGGAAAATTCTGAAATAATTCCAGGCAATTCCTTGTATACGTACGCTGCTTTTTTCATACGTGACATTTTCTCTTAAACTCTATAGTTTTTGAGTTACGTTGCATCTTTCAAAATTTGGATTTTTTAGCCAAAAGTGAAATAACTTTGCGAAAAAAATCGTACGAAAAATTTTAAAAAACGAAAATAGATCATCTGCTAACCCTTTCAAATGTACCGTAGATAAAAAAAGACAAAAAAAAACGTCCTCAAGTTTTGCGCTCAATTCGCGATGGTCGAAAAAGGCCGAAAAACGGTCACGTACAACAAGGCGTAGCGGATCGAAAAAAAATCATAAGAATTATTTTTAAAAAAGCAAAATAAAACTGAATTCCTTCCCGTCAAAACTGTTTTTTTTACAATTCGGTTGTCCTTTTTTTGACCGAGTTATGCAACTTCTAGTGCAGCCAGAAATATTGACTGGTACGTGTTTCCAAACTTTTGAGCGGGAGTGTATATTAATATAAAATGCATTATAAACATAAATTTGAATGCAAAAGATATGCCCGCTAATAGCATGGCTCACTGGAGCAAGTCGGATCTCCGTTGGAATTACGAAAATGCTTTTAGCTTTGTTGATTGCACGTTTTGATAAAATGAAGAAGACACGGAGACACGATGTGCACCCTCATCGTGGAAAGTGATCATTCACGAATGACCACGCCATACACGCCCTAATTACCATTAAATACGACCACTTATTACAAACTCCAACCTTAGACGTCTCAAATTTATATGAGGTATTCCATACCAAGCCGACCAATCCGTGGACCCGACCATTTTTGATTTTGTTGAAAACTTTCTGTTTTTTGTCCGTACTGAAAGCAGTCTCTCAGAATTTTTTTAGATTTTTGTCTCAACCTAACTAACCACAATAATTTTTTTTTAATTTGACACCATTTTTCTTCAAATGCTTATAACTTTTTAAAAACCGGAGATATCAAAATAAGACAGATCTTGAATTGCAGTTTAATAAAAAAAATACAAAAAAAAATATCGATATTCATTTTCATGTTTTTTGAAGTTTTAAACACAAAATATTTTTTTCTTCAACTTGGACCCTTTTTATTTTTTTGAAAGAATTCACCAATTGTTAAGAGACATTTTCACAAGTACGAAAAAATTGGAAGATTGTAATTCTCATAACTTATATTTTTAATTTATTTTTAAAGTTATAAAAAACATGAAAAACGGAGATACCAAAGTAAAACAGAAGATCTTTTTTTTTCGTCTTGAGTTGTAGTTTTATTTAAAAAATACAAAAAAAATATCGATATTTATTTTTATATGTTTTTTGAAGTTTTAAACATAAAATATTTTTTTTTAACTTGGTCCCTTTGGATTTTTTTGAAAAAAATGCACAACTTTTTGAGACACATTTTTACAAGTACTGAAAAATTGGCAGCTTGTGGTTCTCATAACTTGTATTTTTTATCTATTTTTGAAGTAATAAAAAACGTGAAGAAAGTTAAAAAAATGACCACTGCAACGCTAATTCACGCCTGATCCGTCTGCCATCGGTTTCAGCATCATTCAATGTAACAACTATCAATATTTATTAGTTATTAACGCTTAAGTATTAATAGGTTATTTGATGATTTCGTGAACATGATCGCAGAAAAATAATAACACAATAGTCTTCCGATCTCAACCGAACAAATGCTTACACTAGTTAGGATGACGCGGCAGATGGATCAGGCGTGAATTAGCGTCGCAGGGGTCTTTTTTTTAAAACTTTTTTCACGTTTTTTATAACTTCAAAAATAGATAAAAAATACAAGTTATGAGAATCACAAGCTGCCAATTTTTTAGTACTTTCGAAAATATCTCTTAAAAATTGGTGCATTTTTTCAAAAGAATAAAAAGGGTCCAAAAATTGAAAAAAAAATATTTTGTTTTTAAAACTTCAAAAAACATACGAAAATAGATATCGTTATTTTTTTTGTATTTTTTTATAAAACTGCAACTCAAGACGGAAAAAAAGATTTTTTCCCTTATTTGATATCTTCGGTTTTTAAGAAGTTACGAACATTTGAAAAAAAATTTTGTCACATTTTGAAAAATGTATTGTGGTTAGTTGAGACAAAAATCTAAAAAAAAACTGAGTGACTGCTTTCAGTACGTACAAAAAAATTGAAAATTTTCAACAAAATAAAAAATGGTCGGATCCACGGATTGGTCGGCTTGGTATGGAATACCTCATATACAAGCAGGATTTCACCAGTCTGTAAATAACGTTCCATGTGAAGAGTTATCCTCAAACTGCGGATCGATTCGTTGACACAGTTGCGCTGTGTGTTTAATGTGTCAATAGTATACCGTTGATAAATTTCGTTCCGGTTTTGTGATATCCAGTATTATTCGGTAAATCGCAGCAATAAAATGCAGATCCTTCAAGTTTCTCTGCTGTTTCTTGCGCTTGGTTTTTTGCCCACCAACGTGGCCTACAGGATATTAGGAATATATCCATTTTGCTCGAGAAGCCATCAAATGATGTTCGATGCGCTGTCAAAAGGCTTGGCCAAGCGCGGTCATCAAATTGAAATCGTAACGTGTTTCCCGCCGAAGAAAACAGTGCAAAATTTAACGGTTCTCATGAACGTCGAGGACAGTCAGCGTCCTCTTGTCAACAATTGGAGTTTCGATGCGGCACTAAACGTTGGCAGTGACACCCTTTCGTTCATTGCCAATGCTTTTGGCAATGATCTGTGCAAATTGATGGGTCGCGAGGAACTTCAGAGAATCATCAAAAATCCACCGAAAGATCCACCTTACGATCTCGTTATCGTCGAGGTAAGAATATTTGTGCCCAAGAGATTTTCGCACTGTCACTGAAGAACCAAGAAAACGGTGTGTTTCGCAATTTGCAGGCTTTCGGGGCAAATTGTTTCATAGGTCTTGGTGAAGTGTTCAAAGTACCGGTTATATTTGTAAGCACGAACGGCGAATTGCCATGGATAAATCGTGCTATCGGTAATCCATCGAATCTCGCATTCTTCCCGTCCTTCCTCTTGGGCTACTATCATCCATTGTCATTCTGGGAAAGAGTTAGAAACACGCTTTGGGATGCTTCGATAATCTATCGTTACAATACCATAACCGGCGATGTGCAGACTGAACTCATGAGAAAATATCTTCATCCTGACATACCGCATCTCCGTGAGCTTGAGAAGAAGGTTACAGTGGCATTAATAAACTCTCACCATAGTTTGACCGGCGTAAGACCAACGACAACTGGCCTCATCGAGGTCGGAGGTTTGCACGTCGAGGACAATCGTGCCGAATTATCGAAGGTAAACAGCAATGTCACCCTTATTTTAATACTCGGGAATCCAACGATATTTCTCTGTCCCATCATTGAATATTTATCCTTGCCCTATCCTTGAATAAGGGTAAGTCAAGAAAGAGCTCATTACTCTCCTCAGTCTTGCCACATCGTAAATCATCTTACAATTTCATTGCGACTGATCCAGGACTTGAAAAAGTGGCTCGACGAAAGCAACGATGGTTTGGTCTACTTTACTTTGGGATCAATGGTCAACATCGAAACAATGCCCAACGAAACTGTCAAAGGCTTGTACGCTGCTTTTGAAAAAATTTCACCCGTTCGGGTGATGATGAAAGTCGCTAACAAGGACAAACTATTGCCCGGACAGCCGAAAAATTTGATAACATCGTCCTGGATATCTCAAGTTTCGGTATTAGGTAGGCTTTGAATTCGGTGCTAATTATTTTTGTATCGATCAACTTCCACCAAAATTCTGTTGGCAAAATAGTGAATGGTTCTTTGCTGATCCTTCACACTCGATTAATATTTCAAGCCTTTCATATTTCATTGGATTTTTCAAACCTCTGGGAGGAATGAACCAGTCAAAGTCTTCTGCCTTTTTTCCAATCCTAAAGTTTTCTTGAAGGATGACTGATTTTTTCCTAACTCTAAAGATAATTGACTATCATCAACAAAGACTCTGAATTATTCTTCTTCAATGTTTAGCCCATAAAAATACTCGGGTATTTATCACACACGGTGGATTGATGAGTACACAAGAGTCTCTCTATTATGGTGTGCCTATCATTGGCATTCCACTGTTTGGCGATCAACCTTTGAATGTCAGGTATTACGAGCGTAAAGGTATGGCAGTTATATTAGATTGCGATAATATAAACGAACAAACGATGTCCGCTGCTCTCGAGAAAGTACTGTATCAACCAAGCTACAGGTAAGCGATTTTTTAAAGAAATCACAAAAACTAAAATCTTAGCTATAATGGACAAAGAGTTAAATTACGTAAATTACCATTTTAGGGAAGCGGCTAAATTTTTATCAGCACGATTTCGCGATCGTCCAATGAGCGCCATGGACACAGCCGCTTACTGGGTCGAGTACACGATCAGAAATGGTCCCGATAGTTTGAGATCAGCCGCCGCTGATTTGACTTGGTGGCAAAACGAACTTCTCGATGTTTATGCATTTCTGATCGTCAGCAGTATGATCGCGATCTGTGCTTTCATGTTCATTCTCAAATTGCTCATCAATATTATTGGTAGAATGATTTCATCGAACTCTTCGAGCGATTTAAGAAATCGACAAAAACGCGATTAGAGAACTTATCATCTTGTCGTTTAATTCTGATTATGTGCACGCTGCTTGATGGTTTATTTTTTGAAATGTTGATTCTCTTCAATAGAATAAACAGAGATTTTTCCCGCAACGATTAAACTTATTATTATTTTCGTATGAGAGTCTGCATCACATTCGTTGAATCTCTCTTGCAGTCGAATGAATTCAGATTTTCTGGAATCTCCAGAGTATGTTTAGAAAAAAAGCGCTGAAATCTTGATCAATTAAGAAGAAAAGGCATCTTTTAATTAACTAAAATCGGAAGGAAGTATGTTTTTTAACGAACCGACGGAATACGTCATTATTACTCCCTCCCTCGCTCACTAAGAAAATGCTGCCACCATTTAATATATTATGTTTATTTTTACCGATGATGGTTTTTTTGCAAAACACCGAAATAGTATTAATTGTGTTGTAAACGTGCTGCAAAGCTGGAGAGCACACGCATACTAAAAAATTGAGCTGGATTGAACGTGAGTATGAGAAAAACATCATGATGGATCTCTTTCCCGTTCTTAAGGTGAACTCCTCATCAATCTTCTTTAATGTGAACAAAGCCGATAAAATTATCGCAATTAATTCCTTATGGGAAAACAATAGTATCAGATTATCGGAATTATAATGAAATCGAACGCATTGAGAAAAAAAAATTGGCTACCAAATTGAGTATAATATTTGATGATAAAAGTCCGAGGTCGAGCATCTAAAATCTGCTCTGGATGACCTCTGTCGTCAGTCTAACCCGAACTCTCAAAGCAGCAAGATCCACTGCCAAATCACGAGATTTGCAATTATATAACAGCGTATCAAAATTTTTTTCGGTTCTCTGATACTTGCGAATAATTAAGAACGTGTTTCCATAAAAAGCATCGAATATTCCATTGATTGTGCGAAATAAAAAAATAAAAATGAAGTCTCTTTATGTATGGCTGTTGTTTCTCGCGTGTGGATTTTTCGTCGCAAGCGAAGCATACAGAATTTTGGGAATATTTCCAACTTGCTCGAAGAGTCATCAAATGATGTTTGAAGCACTGTCAAAGGGATTGGCAAAGCGTGGTCATCAAGTTGATGTCGTGACGTGTTTCCCACCGAAAAAGCCGGTTGAAAATTTCACGGTTCTCATCAACACCGAAAACAGTCGGGCTCGTCTCGTTAATAATTGGACTTACGATAAGGCATTGTCCGTTCAGAGCGATGTCCTGAGAATAATCGCCGAAACAATGGGCAATGATTTGTGCAATGTGATGGGTCGAGAGGAACTACAAAGGATAATCAAAAATCCACCCAACGATCCACCCTATGACCTCGTTATGACGGAGGCAAGTAAAAGTTACATTTTTACTCATGATGGTCAGACAAAAAATAAGTCAAAGATAATCGGAGGGAGCTCTGATTGCATGAAATACGTAACAACATCGGAATTTTTTCATATGTTTTTATTTATAGTATCAAAACGTGTTGACTATTTGAAAGAGGATAGTTTTATCTGCTTTACATATTGCTTTATATATCTGCTTTTATATTGTATCATTGCTGAGTTAGAACCGTGCTAGAATTTATACACCTTTTATGTCACATCCTTTGATTATGCTATTCGCTATTTCAGGGATTTTCTGTAAATTGTTTCATAGGACTCGGCGAGATTTTTAAAGTGCCGGTCATATTGTTGAGCACAACAGTCGAAATGCCATGGCTCAATCGTGCAATCGGTAATCCACGTAATCTCGCATTTTTTCCATCGTTCTTCGTGACTTTCGTTCATCCTTTGACGTTTTGGGAACGGGTTCAACACACGTTTCACGAAGTTTCGGTGGTGTATCGTTATAACGCTCTAACCGGTGACACGCAGACAGAAATAATGAGGAAATATCTTCGTTCGGATATGCCGCATATCAGGGAACTGGAGAAAAAGGTCACGTTAGCATTGATAAACAGTTATCACACTTTGTCTGGTGTAAGGCCAACGACACCAGGCTTTGTTGAAGTCGGAGGTTTGCATATCGAGGACGATCACGCCGAACTATCGGAGGTAATGCGAAAAATTACTATTGTTTTCACAGTAAAGACAAATTTTCCCAACCAAACATTCAAAATGGATGCAGAATGTCCTACATAATTACGACGGGTATTAAGGATTTGTGTTTTTGTTCTCTGTTTAATCCCAATTACGATTCTTGCAGGATCTAAAAAAATGGCTGGACGATAGCAAAGATGGCGTCGTTTATTTCACTCTAGGATCTATGATCCTGATTGAAACGATGCCCGACGATATTATAAGAGGATTGTACGCCACTTTCGAGAAGATTGCCCCTATCAGGGTTCTCATGAAAGTCGTCAACGAGGACAAATTACTTCCGGGACGACCGAAAAATTTGCTCATATCATCTTGGATACCTCAAGTAGCGGTTCTTGGTAAGGACTCGATATTTTTTCAATTCATGATCTATTTAATGGTCAGTGAGTACTTTCGTACTTTTTTCGATGGACCAATTAGTTTTATGAAGATAAGAAAGATAAGAGAAGAATGAAAATGATAAGATTGGACTTTGAGGTTATTTTGACTTTTTTTAAATTATTTTGCAGATAAATTTAAATTAAAATGTAATTTCATTTAATATAATTTAAATGCAATAAATTTTTGTCGGCTTTTCATTTTTGGCATAGGATTGTATCTAAACTAGATTTCGAGATTTTAATAATTTTCGAAAAATGATTTTTAAAAAATCAATTTCAATTTATCTACTTTTTCTCGGGCTTTTTACACTGTTTTGAGAATGATTAAAGTTCTTTTTCCCCATTTCTTCAGCGCACAAAAATACTCGATTATTTATTACACACGGCGGACTGATGAGTACGCAAGAGGCCCTTTATTACGGGGTTCCCTTAATCGTGATTCCACTTTTTGGCGATCAAATTACGAATGCTCGATACTACCAAAGCAGGGGCATGGCAGTACTATTTGATTTTAACGACATTAATGAGCATACGATGTCGGCTGCTCTCGACAAAGTGCTTAATGATCCAAGCTACACGTAAATAAAAATTTGAATTTTTAATGAAAAATTTTAAAAAAATTCGAAAATTTTACGAACAAAATGGCATCAATAGTAATCGCGTAATTGATGATTTCAGGAAAGCTGCAAAACGTCAGTCGGCACTCTTTCGCGATCGTCCGATGACCGCAATGGAAACAGCTATTTTTTGGGTCGAATACACGATAAGAAATGGGCCCGAAGTCTTGAAATCGCCCTTGGTCGATTTGACTTGGTATCAAAATGATCTTCTTGACGTTTACCTATTCTTTATCCTCAGCGCCATCTTCACAATTTATGCTTTCGTAAAAATCGTGAAATTGCTCGTCAAAGTCATCACAAAAATGATTTTGTCCAACAGTTCGAGTGGACAGAAAAATCGAAAGAAGATTAGAAGTGATTAGAAGAATGATTGTCGACAGGGTCTGGATCGTATCACTTCTCGACCATTGAATAATTTTTTTTTAGTCTTCGCCACCTACATTTTTTTTGGCTACAATAAAAAGAATCTTCAATAATTCTCATTTTATCTATCTTAGTTTCACCTTACTTATGTATATATTAGGGTGACAGTTATTTGGACTTTGGAGATAAAAGTTCGACGCCACCCCAAAAACAGAATCAAGATATTTAAAAAAAAATCTGTGTAAAGTTTGGAGACGTTCGGAAAATTGGAAAACGCGCCACCGAGCGATTGAAATTTCAAATGTTTTTTGGGCATCTCTAGAGAGCTTGTCATTAACAAAATTATGAACGAAAAAAATTGAAAGAATATGGTTTTGTACACCATACCATGCACAATAAGTGTACCAAGTTTCAAATTTTTCTCATTAATATTATAGTCGGAAAAAAAATCATTGATGCGTGGGATAAATACATGTATTTTACATTTAAAATTGCAATCGCTCGATGGCGCGTGTTCCAATTTTCCGAGTGCCTCCAAACTTTACACAGATTTTTTTGATACACCTTGATTATATTTTTGGGGTGGCGTCGAACTTTTTTCGCCAAAGCCCAAATAACTGTCATCCTAGTATATATATGGGTCATTCCGTGTCAAATCGACCAATAATTGGAATTGACCCCTTTTGATTTCGATAAAATTTAGTCAGAAATCTTCTTCTATAATAAATCGAAGTTCTACCAAAGGAAAAAATACATTTTTTTTTCAAGTGTTATGCAAAATTCAAAACTTCACAATTTTTTTAAATTTTTCAAGTTGATTTTTTAAATATCTCGAAAACTATTATAGTTACGAATTGCATTCAGTTTTCGAAATTGCGTTTTTTGTTTTTTCAAAAACTCATATTTTCGAAAAACAAACCGCAATTCTGAAAATTTCAGGATCTTCTAAGATCAGTACAAGGTAATATTTAAAAAATTGAATCAAAAATTTAATGTTGATCGTGGATTTTTACAATTTTTAAAAATTCAAAATTCTCCAAATTTATCATTTTTCAATTTTTTTTTTTCGGAATATTATTTTTTTTGTAGCCCCAAGTATAACTCTTTCAGACGAACTTGAAACGATTTTTTCGTAACTATAATAGTTTTCGAGATATTTAAAAAATAAACTTGAAAAATTGAAAAAATAGTGAAATTTTGAATTTTGCATAACTTTCGAGAAAATTTGTTTTAATTCTATTCCTTTGGTGGAACTTCGTTTTATGATGAAAGAAAACTTCTGACCAAATTTCAACAACATTGAAAGGCGTTGATTCCAACTATCGGTGGATTTGCCATGGAATGACCCAAATATATATTAGGGTGATTCGTTTGAGGGCAACTTTTTTCTACCCATCATGCCCGAAAACCTTTAGTTGGTGCCCAAAAACGAAGCTTCGTGAAAGGGGGGTGTCGTCAAAAAATATTTAGAGGTCGCGAATCAAAATTGAAGGTTTCCCATTTGATAAACATTGAAAAAAAAAAATTCTCATTATCAGTGTTACCATTCCGCGAATTTTTATATCGCAATGTTTTTTAAGTGGATTCTCATAGGAAATATGATACTCTACAATAAAGTTCATTGAGCCATGTCCGTAAGTTTAACCGATTTAGCGGTATCATTATTTCAAGTGAATATTGTATGAAAATATCCATTCAAACGGCTGTAACGCCTAAGCTATTAGATCTATCGAAAAAATTTAAATGAAAACTTTGCAGAGAAAGTAATTTGCTTCAAAAAGGTTTCAAAAGCCGAGCCCGTAGATTAAACTCTTTCTCAGCTATAGGTAGATGAAGTAAAATAAATAGATTTTTTGTTTGTTTTATTCAATCAAAGAACTCCACTTTCTATGAGATAGCATGTAAAAAATCATCAGAAAAACCATTCAACAAATGTCACAAAGAATTCCCTATGCAAATAAATCAATAAAACAAAAAAAAATCCATTTATTTTACTTCATCCACCTATAGCTGAGAAAGAGTCGAATCTACGGACTCGCCTTATAAAACTTTTTTGTAGCAAATTACTTTCTCTACAAAGTTCTCATTTGAATTTTTTCGATATATCTAACAGCTTAGGCGTTACAGCCGTTTGAATAGATATTTTCATACAATATTCACTTGAAATAATGATACCGCTAAATCGGTTGAATTTACGGACATGGCTCAATGAACTTCATTGTAGAGTATCATATTTCCTATGAGAATCCACTTGGAAAATATTGCGATATCAAAATTCACGGAATGGTAACACTAATAATGAGAATTTTTTTTTCAATGTTTAACAAATGGGAAACCTTCAATTTTGATTCGCGACCTCTAAATATTTTTTGACGACACCCCCCTTTCACGAAACTTCGTTTTTGGGCACCAACTAAAGGTCTTCGGGCACGATGGGTCAAAAAAAAAGTTGCCCTGAAACGAATTACCCTAATATATATATTGAATAGGTGACGAATAAGCTACGTGATTTCGTTACATAATGCCGTCACGGGTGTGCGATAAATTTGTCGGAAAATATGAGCATTCGCTTCGAGAAGGTCCACAGACGTTGCCGTGTCTCGACACCAATATTAAAGACGTGCGAATATCAGGCCAAAGCTTCTTCATTCTTATATACGCCAATGTGCTTCGCGCTACACATATATATTTACTCCTGCGCTAAGAATCTTCTAGCTCCTCTCAACATGTCGGAAAAGTAGAGGGACGTACTTATCTCGAGTCGATATCGGCTCTCAATCTGCAAAAGTGTCTTATGTAAACGACTGTTTCATAATTATTTATATCTGGGGAATGTACTTTGTCGACTCGCACAATGATGGCAATGTTTATTGTATCACTTTGTTCAACCAATCATTCGCGATTTCGTGTGACTAGCGAAGTCCTCGCAGAGCTCCTCGAACCATTAACTTCCAAGATTTGCTTTTATTTTACTTGTATTTCAGTGTGTCATTCGGTTTCTGCGAAGAGAAACGCACCGCGCAACAATTCTGAACAAAATCAGTGGTGAACATATTCTCGATTCGATAAGAAGTGAACGATTCTATATCGTTTATTGATGCGATTTGTGAAGTTCTTGGGAGTGAAATTATAGAATGACGATGCTCTGGATAAACGAGATATCGTTGGCTCTAATCGTTTTGCTGATCAATCATCAACATGGTGAAGTTAAAGCGGCGAGAATTCTCGGTATGTTTCCAATGCCCGTGAAAAGTCACTTCGTAATGTCCGAGGCTCTGATGCGAGGTCTAGCTGCTCGTGGTCATCAGGTCAACGTCGTCAGTCCATTCCCACTGAAAAATCCACCGCCAAATTATCGCGACATCAGTCTCGCTGGCCTCGTACCATCAACGATGAATAATCTCAGCCTCGAAGAGGCAAAAAAATATACCACTGGCGGTGTCAGAAAGATGATGGCAGAGGCAGGAACTAAAATTTGCGAGTTACTCGATACTCCGCCAATTCGTAATATCATTGAAAATCCACCCACCGATCCACCCTACGATCTCGTTATCAATGAGGTAATAAAAAAATTTCACATTTACTCTAAGGTAAATGTCCCAATTATTGAACCGCTAAGGATCTGGGGATTGAATTCGGTGAGAAAAAAATATAAAATCAAGAAAAAAACCATCGCTTTCATGTTCAAATGATACTTTGATATTTTTACTTTCAAAAAATCACCCTTTAAATTATTTTTAAATGATTTCAAATGAAAAAAAAAATGACATTGTGCAAATGTGCCAATTATTGAACACTGGAAGTGCCTATGTCCCTAATATTGAACAGGCATGCCCCAGTTATCGAACACTCTCGAGAATTCTTTTTCCGTTCTGGAATTATTATTTTGGGTACAATATTAAGAAATAAAACCAAAATCCAACACTTAAATAATCTTTTATTAATCATGTAAAAATACAAAAATATATATTTAGTCGATTTTGACAGGTTTTTGATTCATTCGCATTTGGTTTATTTTTGCTTTTCAACTCGAACTTTATTTTATTTTTATTTTCAGCTTCCTCGTTTTTATGTTTCATTTGTCCTTCGTTTTTTCGCAGCTTTCTTGTTTTTCGACTGAAAGATCGGAGAGCCAAAAATATTGAACATTACATTCGTATTTTTAGGTTACATCTAGGTTATATTCTCTTTTTACTTTTCTTTTTATGTTTATTGCACGAAAATACAAATAAAAAATATATTTGACGATCTCAGAGTTATTATTAAAAAAATAAAGGTAAGTTTATTCCGGAACTTACAGTTTTTGTTTGAATAAATTCGATTCACACTATCTGTCACGCGATAACTGTCTCGATGTTTTGATGGGTTTAATGACGCCCTCTTGGAGAATTCGGATGTTCAATAATTGGGACACACTGCATTTTCTATGTCCCAATGATCGAACACCAGATTTTTCAACAAATAATTAATTTAAAAAATTTGTTAAAAATTGTTATTTGTAAGAAATTTTCGGAGGACCTGAAACGCCTTTACTTCTTGAGATGCGACAGTTTTTGAATTTTTTATGCCCTTACGCGTGAAGCGGCGCGTCTTAGCAAAAACGATAAACAGTTATCACGAGACGTCAAATCGGGTCACCGTTGCTGATTAAATAATTTTTTTCTCTATTAATTAAAGCTTTTTTTGCACAAGTAAGGTAAAATTTCGATAGCTAAAAGTTCCATATATGTAATGAAATTTTTATAAATCAGTAAATGCATGCATGGTGAATGAGAAATAATAAAAATACAAGATAGTATTCAATAATTGGGACCTGTTCAATAATTGGGACATTTACCTTACTACTCTCTAATTACTCTAGCTATTTTAAGTCTTTTATTTACCTTCATGAGAGCATGAGATAAGATTGTGATAAGACATAGCCAAAGTCTAATTTTCGAGACAACAAAAAATTTGATTAATTCGACGATTGGATCGAGAGGAATTTAAAAAATATTATCTAGGAATTGGGGCTTATCTTGAAGCTTCGTTTTCAAAATAAGTTTATCAAAAATTCGTTACGTGGTCGATAATTTATATGACCTACTTCACGTGATGATCTGAATGGCATTATCACTCAGGCATTATCACTGGAGATAACGCCGTGAGATTTAGATCGTTTTGGAAATTGGCTCTGAAACATGAATATTCAATGTGAGTTAGTGAAATTCCTGATGGATCACGCTTCAAAAAATCGAAGATTTTGGGCCTGTATATTTTTTTATCAATTTTGGTTAGTCGTGAGCCGGGAGATCAATAATTTTTTTCTTTTTCGTCACGGGCATAATTTGTTTGGTATCTTGACTCAATACTATATAACACTCAATACTCAATAAACAAGGCCAAGAAATCTGCATATTTGCAACCTCTCTCCAACTTCTCGAGATATCATATGGACGTGTATATTTTTAAATTGACTTCCGCTGATTTACAATTTGAGGCAACCAAAACGTTTACTTAATAATGGATAACATCCTCGCTTCATCAATTCCAAAAGTCTCACTGAAAACAATAATTCTTCCATAATGAGTGTTCATTTTTCTCAATATAAAATACGATGACGATTGCTGTGACTTGACATATTCTTGATATTTACAATCGTCAATCTCGTAATGCACCTGTGTATATAAAACAGGTCTATAGATCGATATGAATCGCTCACCCATTAATTAATCCCTCTCAACATCAGCGAATTGCCTAAAATCTGCTGAATCATTTGGCTGAATAATAGATAAGATATTGCAAAAAAAAAGATAGCAGGAGTACGATGAATTGATCTCTCTGATGCCGAGAGTAATTGTCTATTACTAAATACCTAAAATCTGTCGAATTATTTCGCCGACTATCATATGAAAGCAACTAAAAGGCATTTTTCAAACTGTAGAAAAGATTATCAAAATATAATGTGTTTACATCTTCGATTAATTGCAGCAAGCTCTGTCCGACTGTTATCTGGCTTTTGGTCGTCATCTCAATGTTTCGACGGTCGGTATCGTCACGAGCAAACTGTACGATTGGATGAATCTGCCTATGGGCAATCCCGAAAGTTTGGCATACGTGCCAAGTATATTTTCACGATTTACTCAACGCATGACCTTTCGCGAACGTGTGGAAAATACCATTCTGAGCCATTACATCAAAGCCCATTTCTGGTACTACAATGTACCGTCTCAATTGTTTTACGTGGAGAAACATTTTGGCCTGAAAATCGCGAGCATTCGCGAATTATGGAATGACGTTGCTGTCCTCTTGATCAATACACATCCGAGCTTTGATTTCGTCAGGCCATTAATACCGAGCATCGTCGAGGTCGGTGGACTTCACATTAACGATGGCGATCAGGATTTATCACTGGTAATAAAACAATACGGCTGCGCACCTCCATTTATCTTTCATCCCAAGTTTATAAAAAAAAAATACCCCTAAAAAAATTGACGTCAGAGATAGCTCTCAGAGAAGGTTAATTGTGGAAAACCTTATTGGAAAATAAATGCTGATATTCAACGTCTTTTCAACAGGAAGTAAAAAAGTGGCTGGACCAAAGTCAGGACGGTTGCGTTTATTTCTCATTCGGATCAATGGCTAAAATCGAATCATTCCCCATCGATACTATCAAAGCGTTTTATGGGGCATTTGAGCGTATAGCGCCTGTTCGAGTTCTCATGAAAATCGCCAAAAGCGAGGAACTACCCAAGGGCCTGCCTAAAAATGTTATGACCTCGTCGTGGCTTCCTCAGACTCGAGTATTACGTGAGGATTTGGTTTCGAATGATTGTGCAGTTATCGCGATGGTCTTTTGTTGTCAATGACTTCACTCTCGAGTCATTGAGCATATTTACCATTGAGCATTTTAAGACCCTTCAAAATGTAATATCGTTTGTCCCTTGGCAGAGCATGAGAACGTCAAGGTATTCCTTACTCACGGTGGACTTATGTCAACTCAAGAGGCCGTCACATATGGGGTACCGTTGGTCAGCGTTCCTATATTTGGGGATCAATATCTCAATATGCGTCTTTGTGAACGACACAATATTACGGTTCCGGTGAACTACCGTGAAATAACGACGGAATCTTTCACAAAAGCCCTCAATGAAGTTCTCAAGAATCCCATATACAGGTCCGATATTTCATGTCAAGTTACGCTCCAACGTGACGGGCGTAGTTACTGCCGCGTCACACCCAGAAAAAAGATCTAGTACATTCAACTAAATCCTAGTCAAGCCAAATAAATTTTTTCTAGTTGTAGGCCAGTCTAATACAACTCTATTCATGTCAACGATTTTTTTTTTGAATGACCTACTAGGAAAATATATTGCGATCTAATAAATTTTTATTTAATATTAATAAATATTATTTTAAACTGAACAAATATGTATTTAAATGAATTTTTTTTTTTTAATATTTACACAATATATATTATTTAAACATTTCAATCCTTGAATGTATAGCTCCACATATGAAGTCTACAATTTCGTAAAGCTTCGTCTTTTCTTTAACAGAAGGGAAAAGAAAAAAGACCCTTTTTTTATGGGAATCCTTTTCGGGGATTCGACCATCTTGCGTTTTGCCGCAATGTTCAATGTATTAAATATCGATACTGAAAAATAAGGATATCTAACATAGACGAGCTTGGAAAGTATATAGGCGTCGAGAGGCAGGTTCGCTTGTGCGAGAGGTAGCCACCTGGCGGATTTTTGGGGTACTGACAAATCTGCAGATATGATCGGATGAGATTACGGGTGAATAGGTATTTAGTAACAACGAGTAGAATTTTTCTTCAACGCCTGTTTCTCGATGACAGGGAATTCAAATAAATAAATATAGTGAAAGTAAATATCGCCCAAAATTTGATGGAAAGAAAATTTGCTTTAAAGTTACTAAAAAATAATCAAATAAACGATTACAGTACCTACGACTAGATCTTTTTTCTGGGTGCACTAAAATAGCTAAAACTCCGTAAATTATTGGAATTCAAAAATTTTCTCTTAAGGATATATTCTTGAAAATCTAAACACTTTAAGAATATGCAAAAAATTGATTTTCTTAAAATTCTAGACTAGAATGCTCTCTTATTCGATCCATCTTAGTCAATGTTGTTTAATTCTTCTGCAGTGAAAATTCTAAACGTTTGGCAAAATTGTACACCGATCGTCCGATGAAGCCATTGGACACGGCAATATTTTGGGTCGAATATGTTCTGAGACACGGCAACGGATTGAGATCACCGGCTGATCAGTTGACCTGGTGGCAAGCGGAATTATTAGACGTGTATGCTCTTCTCATCTCTGTACTTTTATTCGTGCTCTACATAACGATACGAACATTCGGAATCGTTTTTCGACGATTTTGTGCAAAACCCTGCAAAAGAACCGAGACTAAGAGCTCCGCGATTGCTTCAACGTCGAAGAAGAACAAATAACTGCAAAGTATTCGTGAGACAAAATATTCATAGTCACAATTTAATTTCTTTCAATTTTATGGCTAAGGTTTTTTGTACACATTTTTTGGTATAAAATGTATTCAATTGGATTCAATCCTAATAATCAAAAGCTATTAATTAAATTTTTGTACGATTTTAATCCCCAAAATAATCTTCGTCAGAATTATCCTATGAACTTTTTAGCTAGCGTATATTTCATCTCAAATAACAACGTTTGACAATTATATCATAAAAAAAGGAATACTACCCAAACGCTCAAAATAGAAATTTGCATTTGAAAAAAATCATTTGAACAAATCATGTAATTTCCAGCGATTCTCAGAAATGTCGATAAAGCAGAACTCTTTGATGATAAAAATAGTCTCGTTGGAGAAGCGCTCGTTGCATAATCAATCACAACTGCAGGAATATGCGATTATGAACTATGTATACAAACGCTGGATGTCTCACTATCGCAAGGCTAATGTCTACTTGACTCTTTTTCGAGCCTCGTCATTCACACTGAATCGCTCTCCCACTTCGTCCAACTCGTTATATACGTTTAAAAAAAAAACAATCGCGCTTTTATTCCATTACATACACTCTGGCTCAAAAGTTTGGAAACACCAGTCAATATTTCTTGCCGCACTAGAAGTTGCATAACTCCGTCATAAAAAAGACAATCGAATTTTAAAAAAAGTGTTTTGACGGGAAAGAATTCAGCTTCATTTCGCCTTTTTAAATATTTTTTATGATTTTTTTTTTCGATCCGGTACGCATTTTTGTACGTGACTGTTTCTCGGCCTTTTTTCGATCATCGCGAATTGGGCGCATATTTTAAGCACTTTTTTATTGTCTTTTTTGTCTCCGGTACAATTAAAAGGGTTAGCGGACGCTCCATTTTTGTTTTTTTTTTAAATTTTTGTAAGATTTTTTTTCGCAAAGTTATTTAACTTTTGGCTAAAAAATACAAATTTTGAAAGATACAATGTAACTCCAAAACTATAGAGCTTAAGAGGAAATATCAAGTATGAAAAAAGTAGCGTAAGTTTACATGGAATCGCCTGGAATTATTTCAGAATTTAGTTATGAAATTTTTTTTTTTCAATATTTTCGCTTGAAATTCTGAATACGTCACAGCGAAAAATTGTATCTGATTGAAATTTCCGCAATTCGTGATATAATAAAAATTTGAAAAAATTCAGCAACATTGGGTATGCTATGAACAACAATGATTAATAATAATTATTGATCGATGCTCAGCATTGCTCAATAAATTGTTTAATCAGATGTTTAAACAATTTGTTAATTACTTTTGGGCTATATTATTATTGATCATTGTTGTTTATAGCATACCAAATGTTGCTGAATTTGTTCAGATTTTTATTGTATGACGAGGTACGGAAATTTTAATCAGATACAATTTTTTGCTGCGACGTCATCATCAAAGTTTCGAGCGAAAATAGTGAAAAACAAAATTTCATAGGAAAATTCTGAAATAATTCGAGGCGATTCCGTGTATGCGTACGCTACTTTTTCTATACTTGACATTTTCTCTCAAACTCAATAGTTTTTGAGTCACGTTGCATCTTTCAAAATTTGTCATTTTTTATCCAAAAGTGAAATAACTTTGCGAAAAAAAATGGTACGAAAATTTAAAAAAAACCGGGAATAGAGCGTCTGCTAACCCTTTCGAATGTACCACAGATAAAAAATACAAAATAAAATGTCCTTAAGGTATGCGCCCAATTCGCGATGATCGTAAAAAGGCCGAAAAACAGTAACGTACAAAAATAGGTACCAGATCGAAAAAAAATCATAAAAAAATATTTAAAAAAAAAGCAAAATTAAGCTGAATTCCTTCCCGTCAAAAAGCTTTTTTAAAAATTCGATAATCTGTTTTTTTGTCGGAGTTATGCAACTTCTAGACCGGCAAGAAATATTGACTGGTGTTTCCAAACTTTTGAGCAGGAGTATATCTCCCCACGCGGGAGCCTTACTAATCGTCTCGTGAACGACGCCAGCGAGACGATAGTGAGCAGCTTCTATGTGCTGCCGTAGTTCTGTGTGATCCATCGACGTGCCAGTGCGAGAGATCTCGATACTAACACAGCGTTGATCAGCCTAGCCGAGTCAACGAGTTATTTGTACATCCATACATAAGTATTACTATCACGATTATTCTCCGGTTCAAGGTGAAGAAAGAAATAAAATTATACAGTACCGAAGGATCAAACAGCGAGTATTAATATCCTCTCTTGAACAACGATATATTTAGGTTTCTTGACCCAGGCGAAGGAAGAGAGAGATCAATCAATGGGTTTGTTCAACAATGTATGGGCAATCGTTGTCATTGCCCTGGTCATTGATCAGCGGGAAGATAGCGATGCCGCAAGAATCCTGGGAATGTTCCCGTTGCAAGGAAAGAGCCATTACATAATGTGCGAAACCCTGATGAGAGCTCTAGCTGCTCGGGGCCATCAAGTCGACGTCGTCAGTCATTTCCCGTTGAAAAATCCACCACCGAATTACCGAGATATCAGCCTGGCCGGAAGTATCCCGAGTGTCGTCAATAATGTGACATTCGATGACGCTCAAAGCTTTACGGCTGGTGGACTCGACAAACTATTCAGGATGGCCGGTTCAGAAGTTTGCAGTCTTCTCGAGAAACCCCAAATTCGGGATATCATCGAAAATCCACCCAAGGATCCACCATACGACCTCGTTATTTTTGAGGTAGGATGGAAACACTCTGGTTATCTATTAAATAATCATTCGATTATGCTTTAATACACATTTTGCATAGTCATGCCTCCTGTTCGTAGTACAAATGTTTTTTGCTCATTTGTGATGATGACGCAACGGGTAATCAAGAGTCCACACGGTTCTGAGACGTATTATATCAATTATTGAGTAAGACTCCGACCAAACGACTCTGTGATGTTTGCTCACTTATCAGAATCAACCGGAGCATGCCTGTATATTCATTCCATGGGCTCACAGTTCAAGATCTCTTACGGGAGGCAGATGCACTAAAAGTTTACACAATCGCATTATGATTATTAGTTATTTTCACCACTATCGCCGAATGAATGCGCGAGCTTATCTATCGATTGCTATAAAACGTAGATATATCTTAACGTTTATCCAGGTTGTTATATACACTCGAATCAATCGATGGATTTAATATTTTTTCATGAAACGCAGCTTTTCGTAGCCGATTGTTATCTGGCGTTTGGTCGGCATCTGAAAGTTCCAATCGTCGGTATCGTGACAAACAAATTATTCGATTGGATGCATCAGCCAATGGGAAATCCCGCAAACACGGCTTTCGTACCAAGTTCATTCTCAGCCTTTTCTCAAGAAATGGGTTTCACTCATCGTCTGCTGAATACCTTAATGAGCCATCTCATTAAGGGTCAGTGGTGGTGGTACATATCCGAGCAATTGACTTTCATCGAAAAAAACTTTGGCATGAAGGTTTCCAGCATTGCCGAGCTCTACAAGGACATTGCCATCATGTTGGTGAACACACATCCGAGCTTCGATTTTAAGAGACCATTGGTCCCGGGTATCGTCGAAGTTGGAGGTCTTCACGTCACCGCCGGTGATCAGGATTTCTCGCCGGTAATTAAATCGATAGTTTCTAGGATATTTTAAAAAATCGGTTAGACCATTTTCTTAAGTATCGCACAACTGTTGTCATGATTTCTGAACTTTTGATGCGTTAAGACATCACAATCAGATGCTAATTTTCATTTATACTAATGGGATGAACCTCACAAAAATGTTTCAAATCAAATGTACCGGAAATGTGAAGGGCAATGATATTATTTCATCAACTGTTTCAACAGGATGTTAAGAAATGGCTGGACGACAGTAAAGACGGTTGCGTTTATTTCTCATTTGGCTCCATGGTGAAGATTGAATCTTTCCCCGAAAAGTCAGTCAAGGCTTTCTACGAGGCCTTTAAACGTATCGCGCCCGTTCGCGTTCTCATGAAGATCCCCAATAAAGATGAATTGCTCCCGGGACTTCCAAAAAACGTCATGACTTCAGCGTGGCTTCCTCAGACTCGGGTGTTACGTAAGTTTCTGCATCAGCCGTTTTAATGATTGACTTCGTGCTCAGCTTTTGGATAAATGAAAAAGAAATTCACGTTGCAAGAGTCTTTTTTCGCGGCTCTGCTGTATTTCACTGCGTATATTAAGAAAACTACTGTTGAAAGTTCAACGATGATAACTCGATTAATTTTGTATTTTCATAGAGCACAAAAACGTCAAGGCATTCGTGACTCATGGCGGTCTGATGTCGACTCAAGAGGCCATCACTTATGGCGTGCCAATGATCAATTTTCCAATATTCGGCGATCAATACCTAAATGCTCGAATCTGTGCAGAGAAAAATATTGCGATCGTGCTGGACTCTCGTGAAGTCAATGCCGATTCCTTTACAAAGGCTCTAAAGGATGTCCTGACGAATTCTTCGTACAGGTAAACATTCTTAATATCGCACTTGCTAATGAGAAACTTCTCCGGTCATTGATTCTCATGGTCGCTGTAATTGTCTCCAGTGAGAACGCAAAACGTTTGTCAAAATTCTGGACCGATCGTCCGATGAAAGCAATAGACACTGCGATCCACGCGGTCGAGTACGTGATCAGACATGGAAATGTAATGGGTTCACCAGCCGCCGATTTATCCTGGTGGCAAATAGATTTATTGGACGTCTACGGATTCATCATCATCGTACTATTGCTAATCCTTTACATAGTCAAACGACTTATCGGAGTGATAGTCCGTCGATTCAGTTCACAGTCTAGTAAGCCAAAATATCCTCAAAGTTCTCAAACTGCGGCGAAAGCGAAGAAAAATAAATAATCTATGGCTACTAATTGGATCAAATAGTTATGTAACGCTTGGCTAGAGAAAAAGGAGGAGAGAGTTTATTCCAGGGGAGAAAAATAGTTACGATTTAATTTCCTGAAATACCTTTCGTTATATTTTTAATAAGGAATTTTTATGTACGTACGTTTTCATTTAACTTTGTTCGACAATTATTTCATAGGAGATAAATATTTTATACTCTCGCTCAAAATGAAAATTTGAATTTCTTAAAATCATAAGTTTATTCAACCCCTCTGCAGAGAAAATTGTCGTTTCGTTAGAGATGTTCGACGATACTCGCAGTATTCGATAAGCAGGAATCTTGAATGATAAAATCAGGTTCTCTAGCGAAGCGCTTGCTTCATATCAATTATGATTACAGCAGTACACGACTATAAGCTGTACATATATATGGGGCATTCCACACCGATTCGATCTTGATTTTACCCTTCACCTCTCCGATCTTGTCCGCAATTTTTTATGGTTCTGTAGTACCTCTGAAAAGCACTCGGGATTTTTTTCAGATTTTCTTGGAGCGACTTGACTATAATTTTATAATCAAATTATTTTTAGCCCAATTTTAAAAATCTGAAAAATCCCATTTTTTGTGTGAAATTTTTTTTAAATAGAACGAGAAACTTGAATTGAGTGGGCCGTTATCAAAACACTTTTGTATAGATTGAAGGTGTTTAAAAAAATGTTTGGGTAAAGGCCCACTCAATTCAGGTTTCTCTTTCCAGACTCAGGTCGAATCGGTGTGAAATGCCTCATATACACATGCGCTGTATATTTATCTTGATGCTACAAGGCCAATTTCACTTGACACTTCTTCGAGCATCGACATTCGCACCGATCCATTCTCCCACCTTGCTGCAATGTCGTTATATTCAAAAGAAACATACAAAACCCCGCACATTCGAGAGCGTTCATCAGTCGTCTTCTGAACAACACCACAGTGAAAAGAGTGCGAGCAACTTCTATCGACTGCGATAGTGCGATCGACTTTAAGCAAGCTGGCAGTGCCATAGATCTAGATCTCGATAACATATCGTTGATCACTCGAGTCAAGCCAACGTTGGCAGTACGTAATTATTATCATCAGGATTACTCCCAATTTCAATACGCGAGGAATCGAAAATCAAGAATGGCTAAACGATGAGTATTAATATTTTTCGTTGAACACCAATTCATTCAAGATTCTTGATCCAGGCGGACAAAGAGACGAAAGAACAATCAATGGCACGGTTTCGCGATCTATGTGCGATTGTTCTCATTACTCTGGTCATTCTGGGCAAACAAGAAAGTTGCGATGCTGCAAGAATCCTGGGAATGTTCCCGCTGCAGGGAAAGAGTCATTACCTTATGTGCGAAAGACTGATGAGAGCTTTGGCCGCTCGGGGTCATCAGGTCGACGTCGTCAGTCATTTTCCATCGAAAAATCCACCGCCGAATTATAGAGATATCAGCCTGGCCGGGAGTCTTCCGAACATCGTCAATAATATGACATTCCATAAGGTTCCATCTTTTACGAGTGGTGAAATGAAATATTTATTGGCATTCGCTGGATTGGATGTTTGCGGTCTGCTCGAGAAGTCCCCAATTCGGGACATCATTGCAAATCCACCCAATGATCCACCATACGACCTCGTTATTCTTGAGGTATGTTGACAACACTGATATAATAATGACTACCTTATACAGACACACATACACATGTACATGTACATTAGGGTGGTCCTTATTTGGGTTGTGTTGGTTTTTTTTGGCGGTAGTGCTAAATCGGTTTTAAATAAGTAAATAGAAATTCATACCAAATTTCAGCTTGATATCTCAATTGTAACCTGGCCCCCATGGCAGTCAATTTTTTAAAGGGGGAATACGTGTATTTTATACGGTCAATGATTTGAACATTTACTGAACTTAGTAAATATTGATATACAAATTTGATACTTGGCACAGATGTTCCTCATAGGTACAATTGTAGTAGTTTGTCAAAATTTTCATTCTCGATTTTGGATATGCACACCTGCTCAAAAGTTTGGATACACCTGTCGATATTTCTTTTGACTCCGTCAAAAAAAAAGATGATCGAAATTTTAGAAAAGTGTTTCGACGGAAAGGAATTCAGCTTCGTTTTCGTTTTTTAAAAGTATTTTTTATGATTTTTTTTCGAGCCGGTATGCACTTTCGAACGTGACCGTTTTTTGGCTTTTTTTTTATCATCGCGAATTGCGCGCATAACTTGAGGACATTTTTTTTGTCTTTTTTATCTACGGTACATTCGAAAGGGTTAGCAGACGCTCCATTTTCGTCTTTTAAAAATTTTCGTACGACTTTTTCGCGCAAGGTTATTTCACTTTTGGCTAAAAAAGACAAATTTTTAAAGATGATTTTTGGTTATTTCACTTTTGGCTAAAGAAGACAAATTTTAAATGGCGATTTTTTTAAATTGTATCCATATATGGGGGATTCTCCGTCAATTCAGCCACTATTCTTTCGACCATTTCAGATCTGCCCCATAATTGGTTATATCAAAGTACTACTAAAAGGCATTCCTTGTGAATGTTTTCAGATTTTTTAATTCAAAACTTTAGAAATCGCCGTCTTTTTCCAAATGAATATATCTCGGACACTTGAAGTAACTGAAAAACAATGTCGATACATAAAAGTTGTAGTTTCGTGTTAGCATTGGAGCGGAATATTTGAAATAATTTTTACGTTCCGGTAACGCTGATTTTTTACCAAAAGGGATAATTATTTTTTTATTCAAAAAAGGCCATTTTTTTTGCTGAAAAAATTACAGAGTCTTTCCTCGTTAACATATCTCGTTAACATATCTCGGAAACTTGAAGTTACTAAAAAAAAGTGTCTGCACATAAAAGTTGTAGTTTTGTGTTAGCTTTCGTGCGGAATATTTGAAATAATTTTAACGTTCCGGTAACGCTGAAGTTTTACCAAAAAAGGGGGAAATTATTTTTTTATTCAAAAGAAGCCCTTTTTATTTGGCTGAAAAAATTACAGAGTCTTCCTGTATATCTGACGATATCGCGAAAAAATCGCCAGAGTGGCACGGACCGAGGTTCTAGGGTAAAAAAAAATTAAACCACACAAATTATTTTTTTCTCTACCCGCGGAACCTCGGTCCGTGCCACTCTGGCGATTTTTTTTGCGATATCGTCAGACATACTGAAAGACTCGATAATTTTTTCAGCCAAATGAAAAGGGCTGTTTTTGAATAAGAAAATAATTTTCCCCTTTTTTGGTAAAAAATCAGCGTTACCGAAACGTAAAAATTATTTCAAATATTCCGCTCGAAAGCTAACATAAAACTACAACTTTTATGTGCAGACATTTTTTTCCAGTAACTTCAAGTTACTGAGATATGATAACGAAGTTCCGGTAGAAAAAAAAAATTAATTTGTGTGGTTTCATTTTTTCACCCTAGAACCTCGATCCCCGCCACTCTGGCGATTTTTTTGCGATATCGTCAGGTATACTGAAAGACTCTGTAATTTTTTCAGCCAAAAAATGGCCTTTTTTGAATAAAAAAATAATTATCCCCTTTTTTGGTAAAAAATCAGCGTTACCGGAACGTAAAAATTATTCCAAATATTCCGCTCGAATACTAACACGAAACTACAACTTTTATGTATCGACATTTTTTTTCAGTTACTTCAAGTTTCCGAGATATACTCATTTGGAAAAAAAGCGATTTCTAAAATTTTCAATTAAAAAATCTGAAAAAATTCATATAGAATGCCTTTTAGTAGTACTTTGATACATTCTACTGATGTCACAGCAGGTAATCAAGAGACCGCGAGTTTCTGGAATGTGTAAGGTTAATTATTAAGAAAAACCGGTTTCTCTGAAGAAACAAGTCTGCTGCGTTTTTGCTCATTTATCAGCATGAAGCCGAAGAATCGCAGATGCAAATAGTTCAAGGTCTCTTGCAGGAGGCCAATACACCAAAAGTTTACAGGATCGTAGTACGATCATGGTTTATTTTCAATATTATTATCTGTTGAATAGCCCGTGCTCATTTTTGAATCGCGATAAAATCTAAATCTAAAATATATCAATCCATTTGTCGATTTGTCCATTTGTCGATTTTATCGATGAGTTAAATTTTGTTTCAATCAATTACAGCTTTTCGGGGCCGATTGCTATCTGGCGTTAGGTCGACATCTGAAAGTTCCGATCGTCACTATCGTGACAAACAAATTATTCGATTGGATGCATCTGCCATTGGGAAATCCGTCAAACACAGCTTTTATACCAAGTGTATTCACAGGCCATTCCCAACGAATGAGCTTCACCCATCGCTTGTTGAATACCTTAGAGAGCGGTTTTGTGAAGCTTCAATGGTGGTGGTACGTATCCGCGCAATTGACTTTCGTCGAAAAGCACTTTGGCGTAAAAGTTTCCAGCATTTCCGAGCTCTACAAGGACATTGCCGTTATGTTGGTGAACACGCATCCGAGCTTCGATTTTAAGAGACCATTGGTCCCGGGTATCGTCGAGGTTGGAGGTCTTCACGTTACCGACGGAGATCAGGATTTCTCGCCGGTAATTGAATCGATAGTTTCTAGGATATTTTAAAAAATCGGTTAGACATCGGTTAAGACATCACAATCAATGGAATGTACCTCACGAAAATGGTTCGAAACAAACGTACCGGAAGTCTAAGGAACAATGATATAATTACATCATCTGTTTCAACAGGATGTTAAAAAGTGGCTGGACGATAGTAAAGGCGGTTGCGTTTATATCTCGTTTGGCTCCATGATGAAGATTGAATCTTTCCCCAATGAATCAATCAAGGCTTTTTACGAGGCGTTCGAACATATCGCGCCTGTTCGCGTTCTCATGAAGATCGCCAAGAAAGATGAATTGCTCCCGGGACTTCCAAAAAACGTTATGACTTCACCGTGGCTTCCTCAGACTCGAGTTTTACGTAAGTTTCTGCATCAGTCGTTTTTAATACGTACGGCAAGCAGTGCACATGAAATTTTCCAACTACCCATAAAAGCGTTAGTTGGCCTGATATTCAAAGATTTATCTTTGAAAAATGAGTTTAGCTCGTAGAAAAACAACTTCACGTAGCGAGAGTCTATTTTCGCGACTCTTCTATAATTTGCCATGTTTCTTGAGAAAACTTTCGTCAAAGATTCCACGAGATGTGAGCTCAATTTATTTATATTTTCACAGAGCATAAAAACGTCAAGTTATTCGTGACTCATGGCGGTCTGGGGTCGACTCAAGAGGCCATCACTTATGGCGTGCCCACGATCGTATTTCCAATATTCGGTGATCAATATCTAAATGCTCGTCTCTGCTCGGAGAGAAATATATCTATCACGTTGGACGTTCGTAACATCAATGCCGAGTCGTTGACAAAGGCTCTCAAGGATATCCTGACGAAATCTTCGTACAGGTAAATATCTTTATTATCGCACTTGTTATTGAGAAATTTCTTCGATCATTGATTCTCATGCTCGCTGTAAATTTCTTCAGTGAGAATGCGAAACGTTTCTCAAAATTGTGGGCCGATCGTCCGATGAAAGCGATAGACACTGCGACCTATTGGGTCGAGTACGTCATCAGAAACGGAAATGTAATGAGTTCACCAGCCGCCAATTTATCCTGGTGGCAAATGGAATTATTGGACGTCTATGGATTCATTATTTTCGTACTATTGCTAATCCTCTACATGACTAAACGATTGATCGGACTGATACTCTGTCGATTATTTAGAAAGTCTGGTATGGAACAACGTACTCGAAACTCACAATCTTCTACAAAGTCCAAAAAGAACAAGTGATCGCAGCATCACATCCAACCCGTAATATTTTGTACAATTTTTTTTGAACAATGTTTTTTACACGGAAGATATTGACAGTCTTTTATATCAACCTCAAAAAATGGTTTTAACGTGTTCAAACATTTCCGATACATCCAAAGTCAACGGAATAATCTGCTACGTATTTTCCATGGTAAACATGATGCGGTAACAGATCAAGTGGAAGAAGAAGAACGATTCGTTTTTGTCGGTTGAAACTAATCTTGGCACATAACGAATGCCTCAGATAAATCCAGAAAATTGAAAGCCTTTCCTATAAGTTTGCCCTCACACGAAGCGCCTCTACACCTCATTCTGGAGCTCCTTTGTGACTTTAAAACATTTCACCCATACATCATCAAAGTACCTCAGCTTCTTCCCCAATTTGTAATATCAATACTATGACCAACTTTAATAGTGCGTCATTCCATGTCAAATCGACCAAGAATTGGAATCGACCCCTTTCAATTTCGATGAAATTTGGTCAGAAGTTTTCGTTTTTAATAAAACGAAGTTCTACCAAAGGGAAAAAATTGAAATTTTTTTTTTCGAAAGTTATGCAAAATTCAAATTTCACCATTTTTTTAATTTTTCAAGTTTATTCTTTAAATATCTCGAAAACTATTAAAGTTACGAAAAATCGTTCCGAATTCGTCTGAAAGAGTACACTTGGGGCTACGAAAAAAAAATATTCAAAAACGAAATTTTGAAAAATGATGAGTTCGGAGAATTTTGAATTTCAAAAGATCGTGAAAATTCAAGTTCAGTGTTAAGATTTTGGTTCAATTTTTAAAAAAGATCCTGAAATTTTCAGGATTTTTTAAGATCAGTACAAGGTAAAAAAATGTAACCAAAAATTTAATGTTGATCGTGAATTTACACGATTTTTTAAAATTAAAAAATCCATATTTTTGAAAAAACAAAAAAATACTTTTCTGAAAATTTCAGGATCTTTTAAGATCAGGATAAGGTATTACATTTAAAAAATTGAACCAAAAATTCAATACTGAACTTGGATTTTCACGATTTTTGAAAATTGAAAATTCTCCAAATTCATCATTTTTCAAAATTTCTTTTCAGAATATTTTTTTTTTGCGTAGCCACAAGTATACTCTTCAAGACGAATCCAGAACGATTTTTTCGTAACTATAATAGTTTTTGAGATATTTAAAAAATAATCTTGAAAGATTTTTAAAAAATGTGAATTTTTGAATCTCGCATAACTTTCGAAAAAAATTGCACATTTTTTTACTTTGGTAGAACTATGTTTTATTAAAAACAAAAACTTCTGACCAAATTTCATCGAAATTAAAACGGGTCGATTACAACTCTTGGTCGATTTGACATGGAATGACCCAGTAGATGAACCTCGATTTTCAACCCAAGACATTCAAACGGCTATTCAAATTTTCCCGCGCAAAAAATCATCCAACATGTCCGTACGGTTGATAACCAGAGAGCGCAGATCCACGTCTATCAGACATTTATAGTCACTAACACAGTCGCAGTCCAGACTGCGCCTTATTGACAGTCTCCGTCGATCCACTCGTTAGATTAACTGCGTCATTACCATCGACGGCACCAAAGTTTCGGCATAGGTTGCAAATATCTCAAACTTTGATCGTGGCTAACGCAAATCGTGAATTGTGTTTGTGAGAAATCGTTACATCCTTGTAAACAATTTGACACGAGCATTCTACTGGAAAGATAACCCGCTCGACGAGCAAGAACAGCCGGTAAACACATTCGAGGCTCACTCAAGTTGATCAACCGTAAGTACACGGACGCATTTTCATGTGTACATTGAGAAACACAAACTCGAAGCTAAGTTTCGATGGTGTGCCGAAGAAGTCAAGGTAAAATGAGGAAATTGCGTGGTATCGTTGATGCTTTTTTGCCGCGAGGAATAACCTCTGAACATCGTGTAGTAGAAGCGACGGATGAAACGGGTTGTTAGCACGTGAAGTAAATGGCAACACCGTAAAGTTACGTCGAGAAGTGGGAATATAAACAGCCTCCTTGGGTAATTCGTGCGTTCAAACTACGTGTGCGGAAACTTCTCTGGTCGTTGACTCTCTTGAAGCTACTGCGATCATCATCGAACGTGTAACTATGAAACGCAAGGGCTCTTGAAACTCCACCGTTACCATTTCCCTTCTCCCCTCCCATTTAATGTTGATCGTGAATTTGCTGCTGTTGCTACCTATTTCTTGATCCGAGAAAACGTGTCTTCTCGCAATTAATTGTATCAGTCTCTGGAAGACGATAATCAGTCATACTGGCTACGTATTAAAAAAATAAGCTAATTAATAGTTGAAGTTTCATCAAAATTTACAACGACATTATCATCTCACGAAATATCTTCTTCAATCGGAGAACTTTGCATTAGTTCTCCCAGAGAAATCGAGGGAATTAGTAAGTCAGTTGACGGAGAAGAGAAATTGGATTTGTCGAGGAAACATCTAGGAAAAACTCAGGATGCAAATCACCAAGAACGTCTTTGCTTCTGTGCTCGGATTCTTCGCAGTTGCGATAATTCAGAGAGGACATTGCTATAGAATCTTGGGATTGTTTCCTGTCTGCGCCAGAAGCCATTTTGTGATGGAAGAGAGCTTGATGAAGGGATTAGCATCACGAGGTCATCAGGTTGACGTTGTCAGCCATTATCCTCAAGACACAAAAATTCCCAATTACACGGATATCAGCTTGAAGGGCACTCTTCCTGATTCCGTGAATAACGTGTCCGTAGCATTTCTGCAGAATTATCCGTTCGTTTCGGTGAAACGAATGGCTTATGCCACTGGTCTATCAGCTTGCTCATTACTGGGTCATTCGACGATCCAGAATATCCTGAGAAATCCACCGACGAATCCACCGTATGATGTCATTATTGTGGAGGTAACATTCGCCGACTTTTCTACAATTATTGAATCTTAATTCAGGCTCAATATTAATCTTGATACTTGCCTAAACTTTGAGCCTACCTTAGAATCTACTTATGGCCATAGGGATTAGAACGAAGGTATTGATCGAAAAATGTGAGGCACTGCTTAAACAGGTATTCATAACCCCGTGCTATTTGGCACTTGGTCGACATTTGAACGTATCAATCGTTGGAATTTCGCCTCTGAGGGACTGGCGCAGCGAATCCCTCGGGAATCCTGCCTCAACAGCTTTTGTTCCTAACGTCTTTGATGGTCATTCTCAAAAGATGAATTTCTGGGAACGACTCGCGAATACTTTTCAGCATTTCATGTATACAAAGCAATTGGACTATTACACCGAGGAGCAAAATGAACTCGTGAGAAGACACGTGAATTCGGGGATACCGAATGTCCACGAATTGTACGATGACCTTGCTTTGCTCCTGGTGAATTCTCATCACAGTATGAAACGTATCAGGCCTCTCACACCCGCTGTTGTTGAAGTCGCAGGTCTGCAGATTATTGATGACGAACCTCAGCCATTGGACTCGGTTAGTACGAGAAAAAAGAATGAGCATAAATTGAGGAATTGAAGGAATGCTCGGTAAATTGTAACCAACAAAAGGAAGTATTCATAGTCGTTCCTTTAGGGATAAAGGGACTTATTAGAGCGAACAGATAGGCAATGATCCCTTGAGGGGTCACCATGATTACAGCAGCGAATTAACTTTGCAGGAATTGGCAATTTGGCTGAACGAAAGTGAGTTCGGATGCATTTACATTACAATGGGCTCTATGGTCAAGATTGAATCGTTTCCTCGTGAAAAATTGAAGGCTCTCTACGTGGCTTTTCGAAGGCTCGCTCCTATTCGAGTACTCATGAAAGTCGGAAACTTCGAAGAATTGCCCGTTGGACTACCGACCAACGTTAAAACTCGTTCGTGGTTTCCACAGCGTCAGATTTTAAGTATGCCCTATATATACGCGTATGTTGGGATAAAATTGAAAGGATAATATTTTCCTGCACGATATGTTCAAGAGCACAAAAATGTTCGAGCTTTTGTGAGTCACGGTGGAATATTCGGTATTCAAGAAGCAATATACTTCGGCGTTCCACTCATCGGTATTCCGTTGTTCGGCGATCAACAGGCAAACGTTGATACCTTTGCGCAAACGAAGGCGCTCTATCCGATGAGTTTCGCGAATTTAACCGCCGACAATATTGAACGAGCTGTCAGAACGGTCCTCGAGGATCCTTCGTACAGGTGAGTCTTTTGACAAATATCCATCACATTTGGGTCAAACTCTTTTGGCAATGCGAACTTTCCCATTCAAGCGACGAAGCTAATTGTATTGAATGCAATCAATCTCTTTTCTCTATCGTAAAGAACTGTCCGTCTTTTTGCAATTTGTTAAATGGGCAGGTTTTAATTAGACTACCAAAAAATACAGTGTTTGCGAATTGAGAAAAAAAAATTACAAGTTAGTATTTTAATAATTGATATTTGATTAAGACTCGGTAATTCTTGTGTGCAAAAATATGTATAATTATAACGGAGGTACTCATTTTTCGAACGAGTATTTTGGAGTGACTAATGCCATTCGAGATCAGGTAATCGCAAATTTACAAAAACCAAATAAATTTCAGCAAAATAATGGGTTATCCTGAGATTGATCGAAGGGAGTTTCTAAATATGAAGTTCGAATGAAATGGCCGATGTATAAGGGAAGAGTCTTGATTTCTGTGAAAAATGGGCTTTTTTTATTTGTCAACCAAAAGCATTAATCAAAAAAATAATTTGCCTATCAAATATTTGATTTTTATGTTGAAGAAAAGTTAGTTTCGAAAAAAAGCTTTGGACATAATAATAATAATATAATACACGTCAGCATCTGCAATTTTCTATAAATTTTGATTCGAGAGTTTAGAAAGCTTCGAGGAACATTTTTAAGATGCTATCGAGATATGAATTTTGTCAAAAAAGTAATTTTTCGATTTTCACAATTGGGCCACGTTTGTTAATTCTTTCGGCCATTAAATCCAGCTCATTTTTACTTCAACCGTCTACTCCATGTATATGGGGCATTCCACGTCAATTTGACCTGCGACTAGACCCTTCACCTCTCAGATTTTGTCCGCATTTTTTTATGGTTTTGTAGTACCCCTGAAAAGCACTCAGGATTTTTTTCAGATTTTTTTGGAGCGATTTGACTTGACTATAATTTTATAACCAAATTACGTTTAGTTGAAATTTAAAAATCTTAAAAAAATTCAAAAAATCCCTTTTTATCTGGAAAATTTCAAGCGTTGAGCCAAAGTAGGCAGAGGTGTCCTTCTGTTTGTAACAAGCTTTTTCGAATTTTTTTTTTAATAGAAGGAGGATCCTGAATTGAGTGGGCCGTTATCCAAATATTTGTGTATAAATTGAAGGTGTTTAAAAAAATGTTTGGATAAGAGCCCACTCAAATCAGGTTTTTCCTTCTATTTTTAAACAGATTTTTTTCTCGAAAAAGCTTATTATAAACAAAAGGAAACCCTTATCTACTTTAGCTCAACGCTTGAAAGTTATAATATAAAAAACGGGATTTTCGTGATTTTTTCAGATCTTCAATTTGGACTAAAAGTAATTTGTTGATAAAATTGTAGTTAAATGAAATCGCTCCAAAAAAATCTTTAAAAAATTCTGAGTGCATTTCAGAAGTACTACAAAACCATAAAATATTGTGGACAAAATCAAAGAGGTGAAGGGTCATCCCAGGTCGAATCGGTGTGGAATACCCCATATACAAGCTCTCTTCATTCATCGTTCTTTTTCCTTGTGTTCCGATTTTTCCAGCCAGAGTATTAAAAAATTGAAAAAAGTCTTTCTGGATCGTCCCATGAAGCCTCTGGATACAGCGATATTCTGGATTGAATACGTGGTTAGAAATGGCAATGTCCTGCGTTCCCCGGCTCTAGATCTAGCATGGTGGGAGCGTTCATTGTTGGACGTTTTCGTCTTCATTCTTCTGTCAACTTTTCTCGCGATCTACGCTTGTCTGGTTTTTTTCGTCTTCCTACCATTGAAATGCTACCGTCGTTATGTGGGTCAACGAGAAACATCGGTATACCGAGGTATCATCTCGGTCACGAGAGACAAAACAATTATCAAGAAAACACAGTAGCAAAGGAAATTTCTCGCTGGATAAAAATAGTCTCGTGGTAATTATTTCGATGGAAACATCGAGAAAATGCAATGAAAACATTGTTTCAAGTATCAACGGGTACCATTTTTTTTATAGATCTTGTTATCTTTAGAAACGTCTACAGATCCTGCGAAAATTCTTGTGACTCTTAGAACTCTTGATCTACGCAATTTTGCGGAA
The DNA here is from genome assembly GCA_946863875.1 of Alloplasta piceator. Classification (NCBI taxonomy): domain Eukaryota; kingdom Metazoa; phylum Arthropoda; class Insecta; order Hymenoptera; family Ichneumonidae; genus Alloplasta; species Alloplasta piceator. Next base: position 15,654,059 of record OX333072.1, read on the forward strand.
GAAATCCAATTTCAAACTATGTACAATATCGTTTTATACAAAGAAGCAAAAAGTGAATTTCTTGGGTGAAATCTCATTAAGACTTGATATAAATAAATCAATCGATGAAGTACTGAATTATGAAATGATTCCTGTAGCCATTTTTCTCTCTGCCCAAAATACACTATTATTCACTTTACTTTCACTTTCGATCTATCGTATTTTCAAAGTTGAACAAATTGGAATTGAAACCAACTGACCTGGCGGTGGCGTTGCATTTCGGGCAAGTTGTTCCATGCATTCTTGTTGTCGTTCAAACAGGATACGTCGATACTCCTCGTCCTGTAACGTGCTGCCGACCGTCGTCGTATTTTGTCCTGGCATCTGTGTGACGACAACGTACATAATTAAATTTTGGAGAGACAAAAATCTCACTGGCAAAGCATGAAACAAGAATTTCGTTGCCTCGAAAGTAACGCAATTTTCAATGTGACAAATATTGAAACAAGGGGAGAGGAGATTGGAGAAAATTAATTAAAAAATAAAATAAAACTTTACCGTATCTCATGAATTTTTCCAGACTGCCTTACACTCGGTTCTTACATCACTGAAAATAAAGAAAAAATTGTGAGAAATTATAGTAAATGACAATTAAAATCAAGGAACAAAAAAAAATCAGAGTCATATGACAATTTGAGGATTTTCAAAGGACAAGAAATTGAACCCAAAGACTTTTAAGGTAGCCCACTGTGACGAGTTCAAAAAATCTATTTTTTTTTTACATTTTTCGCGAGAAAAGAATCTTAAAAATATACTCTAACAGTTTCAGACCGTTTTTAAAAATATTTTCAAAGTTATAGCCAATTAATATTGAACGTGTCTAATTACTACGGTTTGGCAATCACCGGAAACTGTAAATCTCTCGAAGAAATGAAAAGAGCTTTGAGACAACTTTGAGGAAACGGAAGGATTGCTCTATGCACCAGGCATAGCTGATTAATGTAAGTATAATTTTTTTATACAAAATCTGTTGTTGAAACTTTAAACGGGTTTTTCTCGAAACGACGTTTTCAAAATTTCGGGGAAGCACTGATTAAAAACTATTCAACCGATTTGGCTAAAAATTGTACCCGTTATTTTAGAGACAGATAACTAAATAACTAACCTTTCAAACATTCAATTTTTTAATAATAATTAAACTTTTTTAAAAAATTTACCGTAAAATGGGGCTACTTTGTTCGTGTTTCGGAAGTTTTTTGGTCGCAACTTTTTTTTAACGTCCAAAATTAAATTTTTTTTTGCTCGAACAGAACAATTTATATATTTAGAAAAAAAAGCCAAAGTAACCGCGACTGTAGGGCTACTTGGGAGAGGCATTGAAATGCAACTTATGTCAAAGATCCACATCGTCAATGCAGCTTTGACATCATTTTGATAAAAAACAATAATATTTTATACATTATACATGAAATTAAATGAAAAACAACGATTTTTTAAAATGAATTCGTCACTTTTATTGAAGAAATATTTTACATAAAAATACCAAATACTTGGCCCGAATTTTAAGTTGTTAAGATCAAACATGAGATCAAACTTTCTATTGAACTCAAATTTGTATTTTAGATCGAACTCAAGTTCAAATTTAAGATGAATCTTGAGTTTGAACTCAAGTATCATTATAAGTTGATACTCATGTTCAAACTTTAACGCGAACTTCAAATCGATCTTAAGTTCAAACTTAAATTTGGTTTGAGGTTTGATCTTGAGATCCATCTTGAGCATGAACTTAAGTTCGATCAAACTTCTTTCATCGCCTCCCTCAACCGTGTTATTTTAAATTAGTTGCGAAAATAATTAAGGACGATCAAACTTAAGTTTAAGCTCAAGATGGATCTTAAGTTCGAACTTCAAACCCAATTTAAATTTGAACTTAAGATCGATCTGAAGTTTGCACTAAAGTTTGAACTTAAGTATGAACTTATAAGGGCACTTTAGTTCAACTTACGATTCATCCTAAATTTGAACTTAAGTTCGATCTTAAGTTGCAACTTGAGTTCCATGGAAAGTTCGATCTTAGGGTAGGACTTATGACTTGAAATTCGGGCCTTACAGATGTAACAGAGGTTGGAGTCGTTCTTCTTGCCCTTCTTTCTTCCTTTCATGCGAATGGCATCATCGATTGTTCGGACATCTTGGCTTGTTACACATATCTGTGTACCTGGTTTATGAATGACTTTTTTTCCTCTTCTACCCACTCACCACACCCCCTCTCGCCCCACAAGGTCACGGAGGTTCACTGCGCACACGTTTTTACCGTATTTTTCTGCTCGTCCAAAGTAGCCCCAAAAATCAACAAAGTAACCCCCATAGTCAAAGTCAAAGTCATCCCCGTTTTACGGTATCAAAAAAAAATCGATTTCGAAGGCTTTTTTGTTCACAATTCCGCCATTTCGTTTTTCTTTCTTAAAATATGCATATTATAGATTAGTGCACTAGAATTAAACCTACAAAACGATAATCCTTTGGATTTTTTATTTCAGATGACTACGGAAGGCTGTGTGCTTCCCCGAAACAAGTCACCTTTTTTCGAGAACTCCACTTTGACGTGCAAAATCATAAACACATTCATGCAAAACTAAGTAAGCAAAATTATTTTTGTACTCTTCAAGATACAAATAACAACATCTAAAAATTTCAAAATGATCGCATTTTATTTTGTTATTTAAAAAAAATAATGAAAAAACGTCGAAATTTCGGTCGTCACAGTGGACTACTACCAAGGAAAAATAACAGTTATTTGTTCCACTCATTTTTTTTACATTTCAATTATTTGGTGGTTCAATTTTGCCATGTATCGTGCCCTGAAAAAGGTTTGCCGATATTTTCATCGGTGATATTCGAAATCATAATTGATGGCATTTTGTGGGTCGAAGGATCGGATTATCGCTACGGAGCCATTCTCATTACTACTCTTCGTTATTGGATTTTAAATTACATCGCAAAAATTTATGAACCCCGTGTCGCGTCACGGATCATCTCCGGATCAGCACAATTATCGAGGTGAGTTATTAATAATGTCTGTATGCACTGTGCGCTAATTTAACAGAGAATTGGGACGATTGTCTATATTCATCGACAGTGATATCGACTCAGAGTTAGCAGTTTCAAAGAGGACACATTATTAGACATAAATTACCATATAATCTTCAATTCCAAAAATGTATCTATTGAGGACTATGCAAAGTGTACGAAATTTACGATATCGAAGTATTTTAAAAAAAGGATTTTAAAAAACCATTAAAAAATTGTATTAAAAATATATTTCTGTTTTTATTTCATAAGAAACAGTGAAATACATGAAAATGAGGAAAAATATTCTTTCCTTAGTATAAAGTCCCTGCAGGATCAGATGAAAACTTGCCATTTTTTCTAATTTCCAACTCAAGACCAGGATTAATGAGGATTTCACATTTTCTGACTTTACCACGTCACTGTCATCGAATGACTAATTCCGTTTCCGGTCTGACCCTACTTTTAGAGAGTCGAACTGAATTATGGTTCAGGTCTTGAATCGAAAATATCACTCGCGAGCTCGAAAACGTAATTCAAAGTTTCTCCGGAGTCAAAATCCATTGACTTGAATTCCGAAATACAGTCTACTCAATGAAATTCCCAAAAAACTGGTGATAAATAAATTTTGAAAAACTATTATGCACAGCACGATCACGTCAACCAGCTGTTGAACAAAGAATAAGAATTTGACGATGATTTTGCATTTCTGCCAGTACTTAAAAGCGCAATGAATTGCGCAAGATGATGTCTCGTCGTTTCCACAAAAGTCGAAGTTAAGTCAAGGCGATCGATCTCCATGGACGAAAAAAAAAAACTACCGACACGACGCTTTACACTGTCATTCTTAAGATGCAAGCGCACCTGTGTAAATAGTAATGCGTAATGTTCAAAAAAAAAAAAAAAGAAAACAAAAGTTGATGAATGCCACAAAACAAACTGAGCGTTCTGCTCGTTTCTGCGTTAATATATTGCAACTTCGTCCGTCCATTGATGCGAAGAATGTGGAAGAAAAAAAAATCGATGAGACTGCTCTTATGAAAATCGTAAGAAAAAGTAGAGATGAATATTCAACAATGCTAATGAATATTGATGTAATTTTTTTTTCAATGCATTTTCAAGTATAATTTTAATGCAAGATAGTGTTAGCTTATGTTTCAAACAGAGTAGTTAAGTTGTTAATTATTGATAATTCGATTATCTCGAGCGTCGGACAATGCACATCAATATCCGAAATGCATATCAGCGTGAAACACGTTATGCATTGCTATTTGAAAGTTAAATGGGCGAGACGAATATTGTATCGTAATCGCTTTATCGAGGTGGTTTTAATGTCATTGTACATAGTTACGACGATTCGACTGAATTTGCCGAACGAAAATGGATCGTACGAGCACCTGTTGCGATTAATTGCACCAACGAGTTCACGTAGAAATTACGTATCAATGTCACGTATGCATAATAATCGCGTTTTATTTTTATCATCCTGCGTCCTTCGTTTGTGTTGGTGTGGAAGAGTCAAAGTTCGCGCAAACAACGAACGATGCCATAGGCATCATTTTTTAAATGCTCAATCGTGCCTCCGAGACGTCTTACTTCCAATGAAATGCGCGCTTTTGGGAGGAAATTTTTTTTTTTCAGCAATGAAAAAACGCGGAATAAGCGTCTCTGGATCGTTCTGGCTCATGGAACTGCGGTTGAAAACATAGTTGGCGCTGTCTTTACCTCAAACCTGGACCTCAAAACCATCTCAATAATTTTAACCCTCCGGGGATCATATGGGTCATATCTGTCCCAAGAGAAAATTTCCCCTTGAATATCTCCCGAATCTCCCGGAAAAATGAAAAAAATGCAACGGCTATAAAAACTATTAGGCCTTAAAGTAAAATAAGTAAAAAGTATTCCTGAATTTTTTCAGATTTTTTTCTCTCTAAATACGTGAGATATAAGCGGCAGGACTGATATGTCCGAGATGCTGGAGAAATTCATATGATCCGCGGAGGGTTAGAGAGGCGATTTCTCCCATGAGACTTTCTCCCATGAGAGTACGAGCCCAATCCAATTTATTTCGCCCCGTTTTTGAACAACGTTGAACAACACTGAGGTGCTTTGGGATGTTATTCTTAAAGTTTGTTGCTCATTCAGAATCTTGTAATTGTAGGAATTAAAAAATTGTTTTGATTTGAGAGAAACCTGCGAGTTTTTTTTAATTTTTGAAACAAAAAATGATCAATAAAATTATTGATCATTGTTCATCATTGCTTAATAAAGGGTTTAAACAATTGTTTAAACAATTCGTTAATGACTTTTGGGCGGTATTATTATTGATAATTGTTTTTTATAGCATGCCAAATGTTACTGAAATTTTTTAGATTTTTATTGTATCACGAAGTACGGAAATTTCAATCAGATACAATTTTTCGCTGGGATGTCATCATCAGAGTTTTGAGCGAAAATAGTAAAACAAAAAAATGTTATAGGAAAAATCTGAAATAATTTTATGCGATTCCGTCTATACGAACGCTACTTTTTTCATACTTGACATTTTCTCTTAAACTCTATAGTTTTTGAGATACGTTGCATCCTTCAAGATTTGTCTTTTTTAGCCAAAAGTGAAATAACTTTGCGAGAAAAAATCGTACGAAAATTTTTAGAACACGAAAACGGAGCGTCTGCTAACCCTTTCAAATTGACTGTAGATAAAAAAGACAAAGAAAGTCCTCAATTTATGCGCCCAATTCGCGATGGTCGAAAAAAGGCAAAAAAAACGGTTGCGTACAAAAATGCGTATACAATGTGGCAAGAAACATTGACTGTTGTTTACAAACTTTTGAGTAGGAGTGTATAATAAAACACCTTTTTTGTAAATTCGATTTATTTTATGGTTTCACCGAAAAATATCACGAAATATGCCCTTTTTGGTCTGTAGAGTGGCTTAACCCCTTAAGGATTCCAACTAGCGTCATAAATTTCTTCATTTGATACGTCAAATGATGGACCATTGGTCAGGTTTACACGTAGTCAATGGACATCCATATTTATGTTAAAAAATCCGCGATTTGATGCTTCCTCAACCCCCTTAAAAAAATAAGAGAGATTTTGAATTTTATAAAATTGTTGAAATCTGAAAATCTATTTTTGGGAATTTCGAAAAATAATTTCTTTCGCTTTTCATCGCTGAAGAATTCTTGTTTTTTCACTAGCAACGAGAATCTACTACACTGAGAAAAAAGTTCAGTTAAAACAACTAAATCCATTTAGTTGAAAAAAATTTAGTTGATTCAATATTAATTTGTTTGGAATAATGAAACTATAATTAATTCAACAAATGGATTTGGTTAACCATAAGATATGAGTTGAACGAAATTATTTGGTCGATTTCTAGTCTATTTCAACCAAATAAATTTAGCTGTAACAAAAAAACAATTCGTATTTTCAATCACATAATTTATTTGGTACAAGCATATTTATTTGATTGAACTGAAACTTTGCCCATTCAAGCAACGATTTAACCGATTCAACTAAAACTTCCACTGTATCTTTGTTGAATTACCAAAATGATCTCGTTGAACGTCCGGAAACAAATGTTTGGTTGAGTCAAACAAATCTTTGCATTTTCAACAACATTTTTTTCTCAGTGTATAAATACTCATTCAAATCTGAAATAAATGCAATTTTGAAGCACCCTGATTGGTATATTCTCTAGATTGTGAAATGGGTAAAAGAGAACCTTAAGCTTTTTATGCATTTATTGAATGACGTTCTAGCATAATACTCGCTGTGACTCGATGAAAAGTCGTTTAAACAGTGAGGAGTGAATCATGAAAATTTCAAATTCTTGTGATTGAACCGGAAGGAATGTGGATATTCCTTCCGGTTCGAATAGTTTAGTCCCTTTCAACAGACAATATGTAGCTATTGCCAATAAATGTAGCTATGCCAATAAAGATTCAAATATTCTCAAAGACATCGAACGGCATGAATAGCTGCATGCGAGTTTTCCGTTCGTGAAAAAAGATGGCGTTTTTCCACGATATAAAACTCAAAGAGTAGTATCAGAACTGAAGGGTTAACGAAATGTGCGCAAATATCAAAGCGATTTCCTCGATTCATCGTAGGAAACAGTTGAGCGCAGAACGAGCAAAGTGGCTTCTATCGTACTCAGAACGATATTCTGTCTAGCGGAATATACGAGGGAAATATGTGGAAAACTTATCGATTCGAGGAGGCAAAATATACATGAATAAGCAGAATAAAGTTGGAGGGAGGAACGATACAAAGAAGCGGGGAAACAAATGTCAGATGATTTGTCAAATTGATCCTCTCTCGAAACCTTTTTCTTTCATCCACCATATAGTGTCATATACTCAAACCCAATCGTGCATATAGCTATCGGAAAGTTGTATCGTACAGATATTATTCTTTTTGTCAGCTTGCGATTTGGCTATATTTCCAAATATAAGTCGAATAAATAGTCGATGAAATTTTGCTTCCTGGGGCGACATTGTCGTGGCGTGACCAAAAAAAAATGCGAGGGAAAAAGGAACCGACGAGAGCCAAGGGGAAAACGAACATGAGAGGGGCGAATCCAGATCGCAATAGGATTCTGGCCTTTATCGTCGGCGATTTGTAACACAAGGTGGAGAAAACGAGAAACGTGTTCTGGCGAGGATAAAAGAGTCTCGATCAACCGCTAGGTTATTCCCGACAATAAAACACCCTAAGCTCCCCGGTAGGCCTTTTTTGGTACAGATGATGTTTGTGCTCAACAACGATCTACTGAAAGAAATGGTTAACTGTATTTATAGTGGTTTGAGGTGTGGTATAGTGGTTTAGCCCACTGTAACGGGTTTAAAAAATCGATTCTTTTTATATTTACCAAAAGAAGAGAGCAATTAACTAATAATATTAAAGATGACTAATTACTACGGTTTGGCAATCACCAGAAAGTGTAAATCTCTCGAAGAAGTGAAAAAAGCTTTGAGATAACTTTCAGGAAACGGAAGGATTGCTCTATGCATCGGGCATAGCTGATTAATGTAAGTATAATTTTTTTATACAAAATCTGAGTTTATAACCTTAGCTAAGTTTATAACCTTTGAAACATTCAATATTTTAATAATAAATGAATTTTTGTTAACAGTTTATCAAAAAAAAAAATCAATTTCGAAGACCTTTTTGTTCACAAGTCCGCCATTTCGGTTTTTTTTTCTTAAAATATGCATTTTATAGGTTATAGACTCTGAATGAAGCTTACAAAACAATAATCTCTTTGAATTTTTTATTTCAGATGACTACGAAAGGCTGTGTGCTTACGAAATCATAAACAAATTCATGCCAAATTAAGTAAACATTTTTTTTTGTACTCTTCAAGATACAAATAACAACATGTAAAAATTTAAAAATGATCGCATTTTATTTTGTTATTTAAAAAAATTCATAAAAAAACGTCGAAATTTCGGTTGTTACAGTGGACTACCTTAACCCTTTGTACTATATGGTGGCACTCTGAGCATGCCACCTGTTTTATAACCATTTTTTGAGCAATTTCGACCGAATTTTCTGATGACGAATCTGACATGAAACGGTGTAACTATGATGGAAATGTATATCCTTGGATTCTTGGGGTCGCTGGTGACGAATCTGAGCTCCGAATTAAAAAATTCAAAATGGCGGATCGAATATGGCGGATAAAAATTCGCGAAACGATGCAAATGTGATGAAAATTCTTGGATTTTTGGGGTTGCTGATGACGAATTTGAGCTCCGCATTTCAAAATTCAAAATGGCGGATCCAAAAATTCAAGAATATACATTTTCATCATATCTGCACCGTTTCGCGAATTTTTATCCGCCATATTGGATCCGCAATTTTGAATTTAGAAATTCGAAGCTCAGATTCGTCATCAGCGACCTCAAAAATTCAAGAATGTACATTTTCATCATATTTGCACCGTTTCGCGAATTTTTATCCGCCATATTGGATCCGCCATTTTGAATTTTGAAATTTGAAGCTCAGATTCGTCATCAGCGACCCCAAAAACCCCCGAGTAATGAATTTCAAGCCGATTGCACTAAAGGAAAAATGTGTAACACAAAGGGTTGGGGGGAGGGAGGGGGGTTAGGCCACTCTACAGACAAAAAAGGGCATATTTCGTGATCTTTTTTCGGCGAAACCATCAAATAAATTGGATTTACAAAAAAGGTGTTTTATTATATATTTAATTGGTAATACGAAAATATTTTTTCATGGAGATATATGTCAAACTGGCGACCGTGCAGTATTTTTCCGATGAAGCCTTCATATCTGAAAGGCCGACGGCTGCACCAACAGCTCTTATAACTTTTGAGTTACGATGAGGCACCAAATTTGTTTCGATTATATATACGAATAGCTATAGAAGTACGTAGGATTTTGTTGATATGCCGTTTTTTTTTGTAGAAATGGCGCATTTCTAAATAAAAAAATATAAAATCTCATGAGAAAGTCGTTAGGAAATTGTTTATAAAAAAGGAACTACCTATGCAATATATGTAAAAATCCTACGTTCTGCTTTAGGGAACGTTATTTTGAATGTACAGTTAAAATTTCAGTTTAAATTTTATAGAAAGCTCGCTGCGGATGAAGAAGGGTTGCACTAAAATATGAAAGTTGAGTACTAAGGGATTTTTCACGCACATAACCTTTTGGAATATAATTCTATACATTCTAAGCTACCTTTTCAACAAAAAAAATCGATTTTTTGAAAATTCTAGACTGCTCTAACCCCTTAAGCAACGCCTGTATTTGATAGTAACCCTAACTAAAAGTTGGATAACTGCAACTATAAAAATTATGATCTTGGAGATTCCATATCTGTAACTTTGAGGACTACTTAACATTTTGCAGATTTCATGCAAGAATTGAAGATAATTTATGACAAATAATTGGAGTATAGTTCAGTCGAGTTGATTTATCGCCATTTGCATCATAAGTCGTTGGTTCCAAAATAGTTCTTGTTGCTTTGAGGCAATTGTCGCTCGGGCGTGGTGAGAGAGTCGTTCCCGTGAAAGCTTTTACGACTCTCACACTCCTTCAGCCTAATCGCTCTCGCTTCATTCAAGGATCTGCTAATTAATGAGCTTACCACGATAGTGAACCTTGCCCCGAAACTCACCGCAACGCAATTAAATTTGCCACTGTTTCCGTCCGCGAGAATGGCAATTAATTACGGAGTAAAGTACGGAGTCATGATAAACTTGTACCAAAAAGGCATATTTTATGTTTCAGAATGTTTATTATCCTTTTTTTTTTGCATTGCTCGCTTTACATTAAATTTCAACCAAAACTTCGTTCTTGATAGAACGCGTTGTAAATATCTTGCCCCTTTAATCTATTCCTTCCTTTTGCTGCTGTAGTTTCACGAATTGAGAGAGAAAAATTTGTTTCTACATCCGTGGCACCGGATTGTCCTTCTTTCGTGAACCCGGAAAGACCTCCGATGTTTCAGGACTGTTTCAAGAACGACATATCTTATGTAGACATGCATGGATAAATGTATATTTTTCCGCAGAATACAGCGAAGCATGGAAGGAGAGAATGTGACTGAAAGCGTTTAATTTTAAGCTCAGCTTGAGCCAAATAACAGGGAGACATCGAAATAAAGTTTTAATGCAATTCCATCCAACTTTTCACGCTCACTCGGTGCTTTTTTTACACACGAAGATACCTCAGAGGCTTCTTGGCTGCAATCGAGTTCCTCAAAATCAATTTGTCTCCGGATGTTTGAACTTAAAGGGATATACTCAGTTAAGAAAGTCGAAAAATTATGTTTTTGACTACGCTTTTCCATGGTGAATCTTATAAATGTTCCCTGAACATTTTAAAATAGAAAGACCAGGGTTGCAAGTAATGCATTACTTTTTGTAATGCATTTGCATTTTAATGGTTAATGGAAAATATTTCCATTAACCATTAAATTTTTATTTATTTATTTAGTCAGTTATTTATTTTCTTTTATTCTTGAAAGTGCCAAAAAAAATAAACAAATAAACAAATAAATAAATAAATAAACTTATTTATTTATTTATTTATGTATTTATTTATTTATTTATTTTTCTTTTTTTGGCACTTTCAAGAATAAAAGAAAATAAATAAATAAATAATTAAAAATTTAATGGTTAATGGAAATAATTTAAAAAAAGTAATGGTTAATGCATTACTTTTTCATTAAAAATTTTGCAACCCTGGGAAAGACTAAAATTCTCAAAGTATTGTGACTGTTTTTGTGAAATTACGTTCTCAAAGTCATTGATCTGGATATCTTGAAAATTGCTACATATATATTTTTTAAGATTGTGGAGCTTCTTTTAGATATAACGAGTTAACCGTAGTCTTCACACTATAGCGAATAAAAACGATAATTGAATTGAGAACATTCTTCGAAGAGAGCAAATAAGGTAAATGTCCCAATACCTGACCATCTAAGAGGCGACGAAAAAGTTACCTTGTTTTTCGCGTTCAAAAATAAACTATTTTCTATAACGACTATGACTATTGGAAAGCTTGAAGTCTCTAGTTTCCAAAACACAGGGTATAGTTGTTGCTACAATTGGTTGTTTATTCGTAATAATCGCAAATACTGAGAAATGGAAATGTACCAGTACCCGACCACCCATTTTGCTATATGACCCAATATCCGAACACACATTATGACCCTATAACCGACCATTCATCTCTATGGTGGGGGGAAGGGAGGGGGTCAATTGAGAAAGATGCGTCGCTGCTCATAGAATGTGTCACCGAAATTTTGAGGTTATGCACGAATAACATACATATACATACAGCATACATAGAGCAAGTACTGATGTCCGGACACATGGTCAGTTATCGGTACAAGATCCATTTCGTATGTACCAATAACCGGACATGAAAATTAAGTACTTAAAACGCATTTTTGGCTCATTGAGACAACACGATCAAATTAGTGGCATCTTTCCGAATAAAAACAGCTAGGCTCGGTTCGCAAACAATAAAAACCACTTCGAAATAGCCTCAATGAGATATCGCGATTCCTTAGTACCTCAGTTTAGATAATGGCTTCCGTGCCCCGAATAGTATGCGTGCTGTCATATTTACTTAAAATTATAATACAAACGATTCTTGAACTATTAAAAGTAGTGTCGTATACGTAGATTATGAATCCTGGATATTAAATCAATTCACAGTTTAAGATTTCTCTTAAGTGAACGCTTAACTTGCTGATATATTGGAACGAGTGGTCGGGTACTGGAACGTGGTCGGGTATTGGGACAATTACCTTAGTTGAAGAGTGAGAATTCGCGAAATTAGAAAAAAAATTGCCATCTCCTCTCTTTTACTTTACCGAGGACTCTTACTTTCCAAGTGTCATTCTACGATATCTATGATTTAATTATTCCGCGCTTTGAGCGTGAATCGTACGTAGAAACTGAAAAAAAATGAGCGACATTAAAATGGCTTCGAAGATTCAAACCGATCGTCCAATGTCTCAACTCGATCAGCGTTAAAATCGTCAGTGATTGCAGAATGATTTGATAATTATTTAAAAATAATGAATATATAGGCTTCGAAGAAGAGTATTTGAGTGGAGTTAAAAAAGGTCCCTCTCAATAACGACTCAAAGACGATGAAAATTTTCCTTTTGCACTCGCGTTTCCCCTTAATAAAGGCGTTTCTTTTCTCATAGCTTTTAAAGCGATTTTCATTTGGCCAAACCTTTCTGAGCTTTGTTTCAACTGTGGATGCAATGATACCCATCGAAGATTTCACGTTTATATAGCCTCGAAGCACCCGACGACGATAATAATCTTTTATTTCTCTCGTACTCAGTATTGGGGTGCTTCTCGTCCAATCACTCTTATACGGGCCTTTTTCCAAGTCGATGATAAAACGGTCGTTACTGAAGAGTGGGCGTGTCACCGGAAAAGGGGAAACCTCTTTTGCCCTTTTCAATCAAGATATATGTATACCCCTTCGATCATGATATATATTTCGATAGGGTATATATTAGGTGCGATATTCCATATCAATTCGACTATAAGAGCTGACTTTCCCCTTCCCCACCCTTCCAGATACGGTTCATGATTTTCCCTACCCTCGTACTGAGGCTAATAAACACTTTTTCAAAGTTTTAATAAAAAATAACTAATAAAAGCTTGTTTAAAAATTTTTTTTCCGTTTGTTTTTTCGACTGTTTTTTAGCGTTGAAAATTTTGGCGCATGACCCATGAAATTTTTTTAAAACTGTTTTTCGCGTGAAAAACTTGTGAAGGGGAGTATAAGCTTCAATTCCGTTTTTTAAAAAGTTTCGTACGATTTTTTTTGCAAAAATATTCAACTTTTCGCAAAAAACGACCATTTTTATAAAATGTAGCGTAACTCTAAAACTACTGAGTTTTTGTAAAATCATTAAGAGGTTAAAAAGTTGCTTACAATTATTCTAGATGCAATGAAATTTTTTCCGAATTTTTTTTCAAAACTTTTTTTTCGAGATTTTTCAACAAGATATTTTTTTATCAAACAATCGGGTCTCTTACCTCATCTATACGGCTTATTCATCGAAAAACCTCATGTGCATGGCTTGTCTATAGGAAAACCGGTGTACAAGAGGTCAGAGACTCGATTGTTCAAGATAAAAAATATATAGTTACAGGAAATATTCTTGAAAAAAAAAAAAAATTGAAAAAAATTTCGTTTTTTTTTTTATTGAATCCAGAATAATTGTATGCAACTTTTTACCCTCCTAGTAATTTCACGAAAACATAGTAGTTTTAGAGTTAAGTTTTATTTTATAAATATGGTCGTTTTTTGTAAAAATCTGAATATTTTGGCGAAAAAAGATCGTACGAAACTTTCAAAAAAACGAAATTGAAGCTTATACTCCCCATCACAAGTTTTTTATGCGAAAAACAGTTTTACCGGGCTAAAAAAAAATCAAATTTTTTTTTGGAAATAGCGAAATGAAGCTGAATATGTCCCCTTTAAAACGCCGCTTGTTGAATTAAAATCTCTTTATTTTTAAAAGAGCAGTGAAATTTTTTGTGCGGCGCAGAATCGAGGTGAATTATTCCAAATTTTTGGACGACGACAGTGTATATTAAAAATATAAAAATAGCCTTTATGTAAATTCAAAATACATAGATACATTTTTGATACTTATTAAATCTGAGATTAAATCGGAGAGGGAGAAATTCAGGATTAGATTCAGTCGATACAAAATACCCCAAACGTATATTCCATGAAAATCAGAACCTCCGAAATCTGCAACATTTGTTCTTTCGTATGATAAACAAAAATGACAGACTTCCGACGCGTATATTAAAAGAATCTTTGGTTGAAATAAAAAAAAGATTTAGTGAAAAATTGTAAAAGGACAGAATAAAAATGCATCTCTTCTCTCGCTCTCAATTTTTATGTTAATCAATGAATATAAGAAATTATGATGGATCACTCATTCGGTTAATCGATCAATCAATCGCACCCTTATAACGAGAGCGCGTGCCAGAAGATGGAAAAAAAAACTTTTCCAGGTTTTTCTCTCTCGTGCATTCAACCAAGCGTAGTAAGAAAGGGGTCAATAAGAGCTTTTTTATTCTCTGGGTTCCGACTGTAATATCGCTGACCAATTTTCTCCATTGAGAACGTCGCGTGCGCGTATGAACGATGCAAAAGTACGGCGCCGTTCGAATCGATCTTCGTACACAAATGCAATTTCTGAGCTTCCTCTCTCCCTCCCTCCCTCCCTCCCTCCCTCCCTCCCTCCCTCTCTCTCTCTCTTTTCTCTCTCGTTCGATCCGATCGCTGTCTCGTTACTTTGCCATTTGACGCGTACCCCTTCATAGTGTCCATACTTCCAGAGGCTGATTGATTAGACCAATTTTGGATCGCTTCTTTATCGGTAAAGCTATTTCAGCTTTACTTTCACAATTTTACAAAACACATTCGACCTTGCTAAAATTTCATCAGTCTGTGTCAATTCTCGATTATCCTTGATGGAAATCGAGATGACTTCACGAGCGTCCGATCCACTTTAAGAAGGAAATTACCACGACGAAAGAATTTTTTCGCAGACTACTAACGTAAGCTTCAATGGACTGTCCATCGTTTCCAGCTGAGTGGCACTGACTCGATTTTCGATCTATACGAATCGATCCGCGTTTCAAATCATCGGAACTACAGTCATCGTCATTTGAAGTGGGGCAGAGTGTTTTTCCTCGATTTTGGCGAAAATTCGACCGATTTTGAAAATTCAAAAAAGGAAGTTGGAGTAAATTTCATTATCTTCCGAATGAGACTAGGTGGAATGCAATTGGTTCTGAATTGGCCGAGTGCGAGGCGATGGAGTCAAGACGTGCAAATCGCAGATTCGCGGACACCCCGAAAAAGGGTATACGCCGGTCTTTAATGGCTTTTTAACTGGAACCATTCGAAAGAGCAGCTCATGACAGTCAAAATTTAAAAAAAAAAAATGTTAATCGGTTAACTCCAGTGGATGATATTGCCCCAGGAAGTTGAAACGGTTTTTCGACGATAACTTGCAAGTTTCTTGATCGATTGACCTGAAATTTATCGGGGAGTCGTGTTTCGTCATAGCCGACAACCCGGTATAGGTCGTGTTGTAAGAACACTCCTCGGGGATGAGATCCAGGGTTGTCCCGAATACACCGTGTCGGTTATTTGCATTTTCCGCAAATAAAAAGTCTAATCTCGAAAATGTGAATTGGTGCATTGTTGAGGGGAAGATTCAACGAACAAATCGTGTGGTCGTGCAATACCCGAATCGACCTGTGTCACCAACGGGAAGGCACGGAAGAATGGCATGGAAATCCCGAAATCGAAAAAGATCGAGCCCGGAGTCGCAGGGAGATGCTCAATTGTTTTTGCACTCGCCGGGTGACTAAACGTCTTGTCACTGCTGGGGCAAGATGGACCGATTTACGAAAGACTAATATTGGAAAAAAAATATTTGTATCATTTTAAGATTTTTTTCGAGACCGTTTGTTTGGCACTGCGTATTTCGCAATTATTAAGGGGTTATGGAGAAGAGAAATATTGAAAATCGAATAACGACTGAATTTTACCGTATTAACACTGTTCAAAAGCGTCGACATTACCATTGCACAATGATTTTCATCATCCTTAATTTGGCACTGCGATTTTCGCAATTCTTAAGGGGTTATGGAGAAAAGAAATATTGAGAAATCAATAACGACCGTGTTTTGCGGTATTCAGACTTTTCAAAAGCGTCCACTTTACCATCGTCTTTTCATCGTCCATAATTTGACATTGCGATACTCGCATTAATTAAGGGGTTATCGACAAGAGAAATATTGCCAAAAATCAATAACGACCGTGTTTTACGGTATTCTGACTTTTCAAAAGCCCCGACATTATCATTGCACAAAAATTTTCATCATCCTCAATTTGGCATTGGGATTTTCGCAATTCTTAAGGGGTTATCGACAAAAGAAATATTGAAAAAAGAATAACGACCGTGTTGATCGGTATTCATACTTTTCCAAAGCGTCCACTTTACCATTGCACAATAATTTTCAGCATCTTTAATTTGACATTGGGATTTTCGCAATTATTAAGGGGTTATGGAAAAAAGAAATATTGAAAAATGATAACGACCGTGTTTATCGAGATTCAGACTTTTCAAAAGCGTCGACATTATCAGTGCACAATGATTTTCATCATCCTCAATTTGGCACTGCGATTTTCGCAATTATTGAGGGGTTATGGACAAAACAAATATTGAAAAATCAATAACGAGCGTGTTTTACGGATTCAGACTTTTCAGAAGCGTCCACATTACCATTGCACAATTCTTTTCATCATCCTTAATTTGACACTGCGATTTTCGCGATTCTTAAGGGGTTATCGACAAAAGAAATATTGAAAAATCAATAACGATTGTGTTTTGCGGTATTCAGACTTTTTAAAAGCGTCCACTTTACCATTGCACAATGATTTTCATCGTTCTTAATTTGGCACGGCGATTTTCGCAATTATTAAGGGGTTATGGAGAAAAGAAACATTAAAAATTCAATAACTACCGCATTTCACGGTATTCAGACTTTTCAGAAGCGTCCACATTACCATTGCACAATGATTTTCATCATCCCCAATCTGGCACTGCGATTTGAGCAATTATTAAGAGGTTATCGACAAAACAAATATTGAAAAATCAATAACGACCGAGTTTATCGGTAATCAGACTTTTCAAAAAGGTCCACTTTATCATTGTACAATGCTTTTCATCAACCTCAATTTGGCATTGCGATTTTCGCCATTATTAAGGGGTTATGGAGAAAAAAATGATTGAAAATTCAATAACTACCGCATTTTACGGTATTCAGACTTTTCAAAAGCGTTCACTTTACCATTGCACAATGATTTTCATCGTCCTTAATTTGGCACTGCGATTTTCGCAATTATTAAGGGGTTACGGAGAAAAAAAATATTAAAAGTTCAATAACTACCGCACTTTACGGTATTCATACTGTTCAAAAGCGTCCACATTACAATTGCACAATGCTTTTCATCATCCTTCATTTGACACTGCGATTTTCGCAATTATTAAGGGGTTGTCGACAAAACGAATTTTGAAAAATTAATAACGGGCGTGTTTTACGGTATTCAGACTTTTCAGAAGCGTCTCCATTACTATTGCACAATACTTTTTATCATCCTTAATTTAGCACTGCGACTTTCGCATCTATTAAGGGGTTAAATATAAAAGAAATATTAAAAATTCAATAACTACCGCATTTTAGGGTATTCAGACTGATCAAAAGCATCCTCATTACCATTGCACAATGATTTTCATCATCCTCAATCTGGCACTGCGATTTTTGCAATTATTAAGGGGTTATCAACAAAACAAATATTGGAAAATTAATAACGAGCGTGTTTTACGGTTTTCAGACTTTTCAGAAGCGTCCCCATTACTATTGCACAATACTTTTCATCATCCTCAATTTGGCACTGCGATTTTCGCAATTATTAAGGGGTTATGAAAAAAAAAAAAAATTTAAAATCCAATAACTACCGCAATTTATAGTATTTAGACTTTTTAAAAGCGTCCACATTATCATTGCACAATGCTTTTCAGCATCCTTAATTTAGCGTTGCGATTTTTGTAATTATTAAGGGGTTATCGACAAAAGAAATACTGAAAAATCAATAACGACCGAGTTTATCGGTATTCAGACTTTTCAAAAGGGTCCACTTTATCGTTGTACAATGCTTTTCATCAACCTCAATTTCGCATTGCGATTTTCGCAATTATTAAGGGGTTATGGAGAAAAAAAAATCTTAAAAATTCAATAACTACTACATTTTACGGTACTCAGACTTTTTAAAAGCGTCCACATTACAATTGCACAATGCTTTTCATCATCCTTAATTTGGCACTGCAATTTTCGCAATTATTAAGGGGTTATGGAGAAAAGAAATATTAAAAAATCAATAACGAGCGTGTTTTACGGTATTCAGACTTTTCAGAAGCGTCCACATTACCATTGCGCAATGCTCTCCATCATCCTCAATTTGGCACTGCGATTTTCGCAATTATTAATGGTTTAGGGAGAAAATTAATATTAAAAATTCGATAACTACCGCATTTTACGGTAATCAGACTGTTCAAAAGCGTCCACATTCCCATTGCACAATGCACTTCTTCATCCTTAATTTGACACTGCGATTTTCGCAATTATTAAGGGGTTATGGACAAAACAAATATTGAAAAATCAATAACGAGCGTGTTTTACGGTATTCAGACTTTTCAGAAGCGTCCACATTACCATTGCACAATTCTTTTCATCATCCTTAATTTGGCACTGCGATTTCCGCAATTCTTAAGGGGTTATCGACAAAAGAAATATTGAAAAATCAATAACGATTGTGTTTTGCGGTATTCAGACTTTTCAAAAGCGTCCACTTTACCATTGCACAATGATTTTCATCGTTCTTAATTTGGCACTGCGATTTTCGCAATTATTGAGGGGTTATGGAGAAAAGAAATATTGAAAAATCAATAACT
Organism: Alloplasta piceator; assembly: GCA_946863875.1. NCBI lineage: Eukaryota > Metazoa > Arthropoda > Insecta > Hymenoptera > Ichneumonidae > Alloplasta > Alloplasta piceator. The sequence continues at coordinate 15,673,173 of OX333072.1, forward strand.
ACCGTGTTTATCGATATTCAGACTTTTAAAAAACGTCCACTTTATCATTGCACAATGAATTTGATCATTCTTAATTTGACGTTGCGATTTTCGCAATTATTAAGGGGTTATAGACAAAAGAAATATTGAAAAATCAATAACGACCGAGTTTATCGGTATTCAGACTTTTCAAAAAGGTCCACTTTATCATTGTACAATGCTTTTCATCAACCTCAATTTGGCATTGCGATTTTCGCAATTATTAAGGGGTTATGGAGAAAAAAACTATTGAAAATTCAATAACTACCGCATTTTACGGTATTCAGACTTTTCAAAAGCGTTCACTTTACCATTGCACAATGATTTTCATCGTCCTTAATTTAGCACTGCGATTTTCGCAATTATTAAGGGGTTGTCGACAAAACGAATATTGAAAAATTAATAACGGGCGTGTTTTACGGTATTCAGACTTTTCAGAAGCGTCTCCATTACTATCGCACAATACTTTTTATTATCCTCAATTTAGCACTGTGACTTTCGCATCTATTAAGGGGTTATACACAAAAGAAATATTAAAAATTCAATAACTACCGCATTTTAGGGTATTCAGACTGATCAAAAGCGTCCTCATTACCATTGCACAATGCTTTACATCATCCTCAATTTGACACTGCAATTTTTGCAATTATTAAGGGGTTATGGAGAAAAGAAATATTGAAAAATGAATAACGACCGTGTTTATCGAGATTCAGACTTTTCAAAAGCGTCGACATTATCAGTGCACAATGATTTTAATCATCCTCAATTTGGCACTGCGATTTTCGCAATTATTAAGGGGTTATGGACAAAACAAATATTGAAAAATTAATAACGAGCGTGTTTTACGGTATTCAGACTTTTCAGAAGCGTCCACATTACCATTGCACACTTCTTTTCATCATCCTTAATTTGGCACTGCGATTTTCGCAATTCTTAAGGGAGTATCGACAAAAGAAATATTGAAAAATCAATAACGATTGTGTTTTGCGGTATTCAGACTTTTTAAAAGCGTCCACTTTACCATTGCACAATGATTTTCATCGTTCTTAATTTGGCACGGCGATTTTCGCAATTATTAAGGGGTTATGGACAAAAGAAACATTGAAAAATCGATAACTACCGTGTTTCACGGTATTCAGACATTTTCAAACATATTGATGATGAAAATAACTGTATAATTATAATGTGGACGCTCTTGAAATGTCTGAATCCCGTTAAACATGGTAGTTATTCATTTTTGGCTATTTATTTCGCCGATAAACCCTTAATAATTGCAAAAATCACAATGCAAAAATGAGATTGACAAAAATAATTGTACAGTGATGAAATAGACGCTTTTAAAATGTTCGAATCCCGATAAACACGGTAGTAATTGATTTTTCAATATTAATTTTGTCGATAACGCCTTAATAATTGCGAAAATCGCAATTCCAAATTGAGGATGATGAAAATCATCGTGCAATGATAAAGTGGACGCTTTTGAAAAGTCTGAATACCGTAAAACGCGGTAGTTATTAAATTCTTAATATTTCTTTTCACCATAACCCCTTAATAATTGCGAAAATCGCAGTGCCGAATAAAGGATGATAAAAATCATTGTGCAATAGTAATGTGGACGTCTTTAAACAGTCTGAATACCGTAAAATGCGGTAGTTATTGAATTTTTAAAATTTTTTTCCTCCATAACCCCTCAATTATTGCGAAAATTGCAATGTTGAATTAATGATGATGAAAAGCATTGTACAATGATAAAGTGGACGCTTCTAAAAAGTCTGAATACCGATAAACACGGTAGTAATTGATTTTTGAATATTTTATTTGTCCATAACCCCTTAATAATTGCAACAATCGCAATGCAAAAAAATGGATGGTGAAAATCATTGCACACTGAAAAAGTAGACGCTTCTGAAAAGTCTTAAACCCAATAAACACGGTAGTTTTTGAATTTTGAATATTTAATTTGTCCATAACCCCTTATTAAATGCGAAAATCGCAATGCCAAATTAAGAATAATGAAGTTTATTGTGCAATGATAAAGTGGACGCTTTTGAAAATTCTGAATACCGATAAACACGGTAGTTATCGATTTTTCAATATTTCTTTTGTCCATAACCCCTTAATAATTGCGAAAATTGCAGTGTCAAATTAAGGATGATGGAAATCGTTGTGCAATGATGAAGTCGACGTTTTTGAAAAGTCTGAATACCGTAAAACACGGTAGTTATTGATTTTTTAATATTCCTTTTCTCCATAACCCCTTAATAATTGCGAAAATCATAATGCCAAATCAAGGATGATGAAAATCATTGTGCACTGATAAAGTCGACGCTTTTGAAAAGTCTGAGTACCGTAAAACACAGTAGTTATTGAATTTTAAATATTCAATTTGTCTATAACCGCTTAATAATTGCGAAAATCGCAATGCCAAATTATAGATGATGAAAGTCATTATGCAATGATAAAGTGGACGCTTTTGAAAAGTCTGAATACCGTAAAACGCGGTAGTTATTGAATTTTGAATGTTTGGTATCTTGGCACTTTTTTTCCTCATTATGAAAAAGGGATGCAGATGAAAAGTCTTCTATTTCTCCATCGGATGCAACCTGTCAAACCTGTATCGAAAAACTCATCCATTTTTAAGCCCTCCATCACTTAGCCGGTGAGTTCTGTCGATTGACTCGCAGAAACTCACCGTTGTCCGACTTTCACCACGTGGAGGTGGATGGACGGGCGCATGGTGCAATACCTTTGAAAGTCGTGTGTGTGTGTGTGTGTGTGTGTGTGTGTGTGTGTGTGTGTGTGTGTGTGTGTGTGTGTGTGTGTGTGTGTGTGTGTGTGTGTGTGTGTGCGTGCGTGTGTGCGTGCGTGCGTGTGTGTGTGTGGGGCGGAGGTGGGGGGGTGTCCGCGTGCCTGCGTGTGTATGTGTGTATGTGTATGTACGTACGTGCGTGCGTGCGTGCGTGCGTGCGTGCGTGCGTGCGTGCGTGCGTGCGTGCGTGCTCGCGTGCGTGCTCGCGTGCGGGCGTGCATGCGCGCTTGCGTGCGTGCGTACGTGCGTGTTGTATTAATATTTTAATGATTTTCCACGTGTTCTCCTCAAGGCAATGCAGCGACGATGCATGCTCCGTATTGTCTCCGCGATGTCAACTTGTGGAATGTTTTCCCATTCGCTTATCACAGCTCGTTCCAATTCTTGCAAGGACACGGGAGGAATTTCAAGAGCTCGTATTCTTGATTTGAGCATCGCCCAAACATTTTCTATGGGATTCAAATCCGGACTGTTTGCGGGCCACACGCTCCTCACAATTTCGCTTTCGGCCAAAAACGCGTTGACGATGCGCGAGCGATGACACGGGGCATTGTCATCGATGAAGATAAACCCCTCTCCAACTCGATTTGACTCGGGAATGACAATCGGTCTCAGTATTTTATTGATGTATCGCTCGCTATTGACTGTTTCATTTTTGAAAATTACGAGCTCCGTGCGAGATTGCAAAGAAATTCCCCCCCACACTGTTATGGAGCCACCCCCGAAAGCACGCGAACGGTTGATGTTTTTTTCTCGCATCCTTTCTCCTTTCTTTCTATAAACACGTTCCGATTTTGAATTGCTAAACAGCATTATTTTTGATTCGTCACTGAAGAGACATTTTGTCCATTGCTCTTGTGTCCACTGCATGTGTTCGTCTGCAAAATGTCGTCGGGCAGCGCGATGCCGAAACGAAAGGGTCGGTTTAATAATCGGGCGACGCGATCTCAATCCTCGTTCCCTGAGCCGTCGACCAATCGTGCTGGACGAAACGGGCCGAGGTATTTTACGCTTCAAAATTGTTGCAGTTACTCGAGGATTCTTGCGAGTTTCTTGGACGATCGCTCTGTCCTCTCTTTGTGTTGTTACACGTTGTCGTCCTCCACCGTGTCGATATGACGGGCTGCCCGTTTCGCGATATCGTTGCAATAAACGATGAATCGCTCCCTTACTCGCTCCGATCTCTTCAGCAATCGAACGGTGGCTTTGGCCCATTTCATGCATTGCGATCGCACGCCCCATCTCAATCTCGGACAATCGTACCATTTTTGGCAAACGCAAAATCAAGTCGAGACTCGCGATTGAAAATTCGTTTCACACGAAGCTTGCTCGCTGCTTGAAACGATAAAATACGTCGTGGAGACACGATTTGTTTTTTCGCGATCGTAAAAAAATATCTCAACAAATTTTGTTTTCTACGTCGTACAAACCCGATTTTTTTTTCTGTAGCGTTCATTTGTTAAGATTTTTTTTTTTACGATCGCGAAAAAACAAATCGTGTCTCCACGACGTATTTTATCGTTTCAAGCAGCGAGCAAGCTTCGTGTGAAACGAATTTTCAATCGCGAGTCTCGACTTGATTTTGCGTTTGCCAAAAATGGTACGATTGTCCGAGATTGAGATGGGGCGTGCGATCGCAATGCATGAAATGGGCCAAAGCCACCGTTCGATTGCTGAAGAGATCGGAGCGAGTAAGGGAGCGATTCATCGTTTATTGCAACGATATCGCGAAACGGGCAGCCCGTCATATCGACACGGTGGAGGACGACAACGTGTAACAACACAAAGAGAGGACAGAGCGATCGTCCAAGAAACTCGCAAGAATCCTCGAGTAACTGCAACAATTTTGAAGCGTAAAATACCTCGGCCCGTTTCGTCCAGCACGATTGGTCGACGGCTCAGGGAACGAGGATTGAGATCGCGTCGCCCGATTATTAAACCGACCCTTTCGTTTCGGCATCGCGCTGCCCGACGACATTTTGCAGACGAACACATGCAGTGGACACAAGAGCAATGGACAAAATGTCTCTTCAGTGACGAATCAAAAATAATGCTGTTTAGCAATTCAAAATCGGAACGTGTTTATAGAAAGAAAGGAGAAAGGATGCGAGAAAAAAACATCAACCGTTCGCGTGCTTTCGGGGGTGGCTCCATAACAGTGTGGGGGGGAATTTCTTTGCAATCTCGCACGGAGCTCGTAATTTTCAAAAATGAAACAGTCAATAGCGAGCGATACATCAATAAAATACTGAGACCGATTGTCATTCCCGAGTCAAATCGAGTTGGAGAGGGGTTTATCTTCATCGATGACAATGCCCCGTGTCATCGCTCGCGCATCGTCAACGCGTTTTTGGCCGAAAGCGAAATTGTGAGGAGCGTGTGGCCCGCAAACAGTCCGGATTTGAATCCCATAGAAAATGTTTGGGCGATGCTCAAATCAAGAATACGAGCTCTTGAAATTCCTCCCGTGTCCTTGCAAGAATTGGAACGAGCTGTGATAAGCGAATGGGAAAACATTCCACAAGTTGACATCGCGGAGACAATACGGAGCATGCATCGTCGCTGCATTGCCTTGAGGAGAACACGTGGAAAATCATTAAAATATTAATACAACACGCACGTACGCACGCACGCAAGCGCGCATGCACGCCCGCACGCGAGCACGCACGCGAGCACGCACGCACGCACGCACGCACGCACGCACGCACGCACGCACGCACGCACGCACGTACGTACATACACATACACACATACACACGCAGGCACGCGGACACCCCCCCACCTCCGCCCCACACACACACACGCACGCACGCACACACGCACGCACACACACACACACACACACACACACACACACACACACACACACACACACACACACACACACACACACACACACACACACACACACACACACGACTTTCAAAGGTATTGCACCATGCGCCCGTCCATCCACCTCCACGTGGTGAAAGTCGGACAACGGTGAGTTTCTGCGAGTCAATCGACAGAACTCACCGGCTAAGTGATGGAGGGCTTAAAAATGGATGAGTTTTTCGATACAGGTTTGACAGGTTGCATCCGATGGAGAAATAGAAGACTTTTCATCTGCATCCCTTTTTCATAATGAGGAAAAAAAGTGCCAAGATACCAAACATTCAAAATTCAATAACTACCGCGTTTTACGGTATTCAGACTTTTCAAAAGCGTCCACTTTATCATTGCATAATGACTTTCATCATCTATAATTTGGCATTGCGATTTTCGCAATTATTAAGCGGTTATAGACAAATTGAATATTTAAAATTCAATAACTACTGTGTTTTACGGTACTCAGACTTTTCAAAAGCGTCGACTTTATCAGTGCACAATGATTTTCATCATCCTTGATTTGGCATTATGATTTTCGCAATTATTAAGGGGTTATGGAGAAAAGGAATATTAAAAAATCAATAACTACCGTGTTTTACGGTATTCAGACTTTTCAAAAACGTCGACTTCATCATTGCACAACGATTTCCATCATCCTTAATTTGACACTGCAATTTTCGCAATTATTAAGGGGTTATGGACAAAAGAAATATTGAAAAATCGATAACTACCGTGTTTATCGGTATTCAGAATTTTCAAAAGCGTCCACTTTATCATTGCACAATAAACTTCATTATTCTTAATTTGGCATTGCGATTTTCGCATTTAATAAGGGGTTATGGACAAATTAAATATTCAAAATTCAAAAACTACCGTGTTTATTGGGTTTAAGACTTTTCAGAAGCGTCTACTTTTTCAGTGTGCAATGATTTTCACCATCCATTTTTTTGCATTGCGATTGTTGCAATTATTAAGGGGTTATGGACAAATAAAATATTCAAAAATCAATTACTACCGTGTTTATCGGTATTCAGACTTTTTAGAAGCGTCCACTTTATCATTGTACAATGCTTTTCATCATCATTAATTCAACATTGCAATTTTCGCAATAATTGAGGGGTTATGGAGGAAAAAAATTTTAAAAATTCAATAACTACCGCATTTTACGGTATTCAGACTGTTTAAAGACGTCCACATTACTATTGCACAATGATTTTTATCATCCTTTATTCGGCACTGCGATTTTCGCAATTATTAAGGGGTTATGGTGAAAAGAAATATTAAGAATTTAATAACTACCGCGTTTTACGGTATTCAGACTTTTCAAAAGCGTCCACTTTATCATTGCACGATGATTTTCATCATCCTCAATTTGGAATTGCGATTTTCGCAATTATTAAGGCGTTATCGACAAAATTAATATTGAAAAATCAATTACTACCGTGTTTATCGGGATTCGAACATTTTAAAAGCGTCTATTTCATCACTGTACAATTATTTTTGTCAATCTCATTTTTGCATTGTGATTTTTGCAATTATTAAGGGTTTATCGGCGAAATAAATAGCCAAAAATGAATAACTACCATGTTTAACGGGATTCAGACATTTCAAGAGCGTCCACATTATAATTATACAGTTATTTTCATCATCAATATGTTTGAAAATGTCTGAATACCGTGAAACACGGTAGTTATCGATTTTTCAATGTTTCTTTTGTCCATAACCCCTTAATAATTGCGAAAATCGCCGTGCCAAATTAAGAACGATGAAAATCATTGTGCAATGGTAAAGTGGACGCTTTTAAAAAGTCTGAATACCGCAAAACACAATCGTTATTGATTTTTCAATATTTCTTTTGTCGATACTCCCTTAAGAATTGCGAAAATCGCAGTGCCAAATTAAGGATGATGAAAAGAAGTGTGCAATGGTAATGTGGACGCTTCTGAAAAGTCTGAATACCGTAAAACACGCTCGTTATTAATTTTTCAATATTTGTTTTGTCCATAACCCCTTAATAATTGCGAAAATCGCAGTGCCAAATTGAGGATGATTAAAATCATTGTGCACTGATAATGTCGACGCTTTTGAAAAGTCTGAATCTCGATAAACACGGTCGTTATTCATTTTTCAATATTTCTTTTCTCCATAACCCCTTAATAATTGCAAAAATTGCAGTGTCAAATTGAGGATGATGTAAAGCATTGTGCAATGGTAATGAGGACGCTTTTGATCAGTCTGAATACCCTAAAATGCGGTAGTTATTGAATTTTTAATATTTCTTTTGTGTATAACCCCTTAATAGATGCGAAAGTCACAGTGCTAAATTGAGGATAATAAAAAGTATTGTGCGATAGTAATGGAGACGCTTCTGAAAAGTCTGAATACCGTAAAACACGCCCGTTATTAATTTTTCAATATTCGTTTTGTCGACAACCCCTTAATAATTGCGAAAATCGCAGTGCTAAATTAAGGACGATGAAAATCATTGTGCAATGGTAAAGTGAACGCTTTTGAAAAGTCTGAATACCGTAAAATGCGGTAGTTATTGAATTTTCAATAGTTTTTTTCTCCATAACCCCTTAATAATTGCGAAAATCGCAATGCCAAATTGAGGTTGATGAAAAGCATTGTACAATGATAAAGTGGACCTTTTTGAAAAGTCTGAATACCGATAAACTCGGTCGTTATTGATTTTTCAATATTTCTTTTGTCTATAACCCCTTAATAATTGCGAAAATCGCAACGTCAAATTAAGAATGATCAAATTCATTGTGCAATGATAAAGTGGACGTTTTTTAAAAGTCTGAATATCGATAAACACGGTAGTTATTGATTTTTCAATATTTCTTTTCTCCATAACCCCTCAATAATTGCGAAAATCGCAGTGCCAAATTAAGAACGATGAAAATCATTGTGCAATGGTAAAGTGGACGCTTTTGAAAAGTCTGAATACCGCAAAACACAATCGTTATTGATTTTTCAATATTTCTTTTGTCGATAACCCCTTAAGAATTGCGGAAATCGCAGTGCCAAATTAAGGATGATGAAAAGAATTGTGCAATGGTAATGTGGACGCTTCTGAAAAGTCTGAATACCGTAAAACACGCTCGTTATTGATTTTTCAATATTTGTTTTGTCCATAACCCCTTAATAATTGCGAAAATCGCAGTGTCAAATTAAGGATGAAGAAGTGCATTGTGCAATGGGAATGTGGACGCTTTTGAACAGTCTGATTACCGTAAAATGCGGTAGTTATCGAATTTTTAATATTAATTTTCTCCCTAAACCATTAATAATTGCGAAAATCGCAGTGCCAAATTGAGGATGATGGAGAGCATTGCGCAATGGTAATGTGGACGCTTCTGAAAAGTCTGAATACCGTAAAACACGCTCGTTATTGATTTTTTAATATTTCTTTTCTCCATAACCCCTTAATAATTGCGAAAATTGCAGTGCCAAATTAAGGATGATGAAAAGCATTGTGCAATTGTAATGTGGACGCTTTTAAAAAGTCTGAGTACCGTAAAATGTAGTAGTTATTGAATTTTTAAGATTTTTTTTTCTCCATAACCCCTTAATAATTGCGAAAATCGCAATGCGAAATTGAGGTTGATGAAAAGCATTGTACAACGATAAAGTGGACCCTTTTGAAAAGTCTGAATACCGATAAACTCGGTCGTTATTGATTTTTCAGTATTTCTTTTGTCGATAACCCCTTAATAATTACAAAAATCGCAACGCTAAATTAAGGATGCTGAAAAGCATTGTGCAATGATAATGTGGACGCTTTTAAAAAGTCTAAATACTATAAATTGCGGTAGTTATTGGATTTTAAATTTTTTTTTTTTTTCATAACCCCTTAATAATTGCGAAAATCGCAGTGCCAAATTGAGGATGATGAAAAGTATTGTGCAATAGTAATGGGGACGCTTCTGAAAAGTCTGAAAACCGTAAAACACGCTCGTTATTAATTTTCCAATATTTGTTTTGTTGATAACCCCTTAATAATTGCAAAAATCGCAGTGCCAGATTGAGGATGATGAAAATCATTGTGCAATGGTAATGAGGATGCTTTTGATCAGTCTGAATACCCTAAAATGCGGTAGTTATTGAATTTTTAATATTTCTTTTATATTTAACCCCTTAATAGATGCGAAAGTCGCAGTGCTAAATTAAGGATGATAAAAAGTATTGTGCAATAGTAATGGAGACGCTTCTGAAAAGTCTGAATACCGTAAAACACGCCCGTTATTAATTTTTCAAAATTCGTTTTGTCGACAACCCCTTAATAATTGCGAAAATCGCAGTGTCAAATGAAGGATGATGAAAAGCATTGTGCAATTGTAATGTGGACGCTTTTGAACAGTATGAATACCGTAAAGTGCGGTAGTTATTGAACTTTTAATATTTTTTTTCTCCGTAACCCCTTAATAATTGCGAAAATCGCAGTGCCAAATTAAGGACGATGAAAATCATTGTGCAATGGTAAAGTGAACGCTTTTGAAAAGTCTGAATACCGTAAAATGCGGTAGTTATTGAATTTTCAATCATTTTTTTCTCCATAACCCCTTAATAATGGCGAAAATCGCAATGCCAAATTGAGGTTGATGAAAAGCATTGTACAATGATAAAGTGGACCTTTTTGAAAAGTCTGATTACCGATAAACTCGGTCGTTATTGATTTTTCAATATTTGTTTTGTCGATAACCTCTTAATAATTGCTCAAATCGCAGTGCCAGATTGGGGATGATGAAAATCATTGTGCAATGGTAATGTGGACGCTTCTGAAAAGTCTGAATACCGTGAAATGCGGTAGTTATTGAATTTTTAATGTTTCTTTTCTCCATAACCCCTTAATAATTGCGAAAATCGCCGTGCCAAATTAAGAACGATGAAAATCATTGTGCAATGGTAAAGTGGACGCTTTTAAAAAGTCTGAATACCGCAAAACACAATCGTTATTGATTTTTCAATATTTCTTTTGTCGATAACCCCTTAAGAATCGCGAAAATCGCAGTGTCAAATTAAGGATGATGAAAAGAATTGTGCAATGGTAATGTGGACGCTTCTGAAAAGTCTGAATCCGTAAAACACGCTCGTTATTGATTTTTCAATATTTGTTTTGTCCATAACCCCTCAATAATTGCGAAAATCGCAGTGCCAAATTGAGGATGATGAAAATCATTGTGCACTGATAATGTCGACGCTTTTGAAAAGTCTGAATCTCGATAAACACGGTCGTTATCATTTTTCAATATTTCTTTTTTCCATAACCCCTTAATAATTGCGAAAATCCCAATGTCAAATTAAAGATGCTGAAAATTATTGTGCAATGGTAAAGTGGACGCTTTGGAAAAGTATGAATACCGATCAACACGGTCGTTATTCTTTTTTCAATATTTCTTTTGTCGATAACCCCTTAAGAATTGCGAAAATCCCAATGCCAAATTGAGGATGATGAAAATTTTTGTGCAATGATAATGTCGGGGCTTTTGAAAAGTCAGAATACCGTAAAACACGGTCGTTATTGATTTTTGGCAATATTTCTCTTGTCGATAACCCCTTAATTAATGCGAGTATCGCAATGTCAAATTATGGACGATGAAAAGACGATGGTAAAGTGGACGCTTTTGAAAAGTCTGAATACCGCAAAACACGGTCGTTATTGATTTCTCAATATTTCTTTTCTCCATAACCCCTTAAGAATTGCGAAAATCGCAGTGCCAAATTAAGGATGATGAAAATCATTGTGCAATGGTAATGTCGACGCTTTTGAACAGTGTTAATACGGTAAAATTCAGTCGTTATTCGATTTTCAATATTTCTCTTCTCCATAACCCCTTAATAATTGCGAAATACGCAGTGCCAAACAAACGGTCTCGAAAAAAATCTTAAAATGATACAAATATTTTTTTTCCAATATTAGTCTTTCGTAAATCGGTCCATCTTGCCCCAGCAGTGACAAGACGTTTAGTCACCCGGCGAGTGCAAAAACAATTGAGCATCTCCCTGCGACTCCGGGCTCGATCTTTTTCGATTTCGGGATTTCCATGCCATTCTTCCGTGCCTTCCCGTTGGTGACACAGGTCGATTCGGGTATTGCACGACCACACGATTTGTTCGTTGAATCTTCCCCTCAACAATGCACCAATTCACATTTTCGAGATTAGACTTTTTATTTGCGGAAAATGCAAATAACCGACACGGTGTATTCGGGACAACCCTGGATCTCATCCCCGAGGAGTGTTCTTACAACACGACCTATACCGGGTTGTCGGCTATGACGAAACACGACTCCCCGATAAATTTCAGGTCAATCGATCAAGAAACTTGCAAGTTATCGTCGAAAAACCGTTTCAACTTCCTGGGGCAATATCATCCACTGGAGTTAACCGATTAACATTTTTTTTTTTTAAATTTTGACTGTCATGAGCTGCTCTTTCGAATGGTTCCAGTTAAAAAGCCATTAAAGACCGGCGTATACCCTTTTTCGGGGTGTCCGCGAATCTGCGATTTGCACGTCTTGACTCCATCGCCTCGCACTCGGCCAATTCAGAACCAATTGCATTCCACCTAGTCTCATTCGGAAGATAATGAAATTTACTCCAACTTCCTTTTTTGAATTTTCAAAATCGGTCGAATTTTCGCCAAAATCGAGGAAAAACACTCTGCCCCACTTCAAATGACGATGACTGTATGCCATCGCTTTCACGAGCATCCGCATCGGAGACTTGGATCGTGAGAGCCGGAAGTCCGTTCGGTCGCATCGCCGAAGATACGCGCGAATTACTTGGGAAATAGATCGCATGTGTCCGACGAAAGAAGAAAGACAAGGATCTGCATATGAGGCAATCCACGCTATTTCCCTCGGCCTTGACCCTGACCATTTTTAATTTTTTCCATTTTTTCTTATAAAATAGTATACTATGCAAGGAGTATTTTAACCAATTTTTAAATTTTTATCGAATGTATTTCAGAAGTTACAATTTTTCGAAAAATGTGGATTTCAGAAATTTCGGAAACGTTTTAACGCCGATATCTCTTAAATTAATCGATATATAGAAAAATGTTTGGAGATCGATTTTTTTCATATTAGTTCACACTTTCATAAAAAAAGGGAAAAAAAATTTAAATCATCGTTATCAACATTTTTTCAGCGTGTAAAGTGAAAATAATTTTTTTTAAAGATGATTGCCATTTTTTATTTTTTTCAAAAAATTCTCTAAAATAATATGATGAATTTTACAATTAGTAACTCGATCTAATATGTTGAAGAATTATAAAATTATCACTATAATTACTAATTCTAAATAAGTACAATAATTATTACTTACAAATATTATTAATGATAAAAATTATTATAGTAATTCACACGAAATGCGCAAAATTTCCGTGAAAAAAATAATAAATTCACTTTTTTTAAAGAGAAGTAAAAATGGGCCCACGATGAGACTAGCGTTAAAATTCATATAATTCATCATATTATTTTAGAGAATTTTTTGAAAAAAATGAAAAATGGCAATCATCTTTAAAAAAAATAATTTTCACTTTACACGCTGAAAGATTGTTGACAATGATGATTTAAATTTGTTTTCCTTTTTTTATGGAAGTGTGAACTAATATGAAAAAAATCGATCTTCAAACATTTTTCGATATATCGATTAATTTAAGAGATATCGGCGCTAGAACGGTTCCGAAATTTCTGAAATCCAGATTTTTCAAAAAATTGTAACTTCTGAAATACATGCGATAAAAGTTTAAAAATTGGTCCAAATTCTCCTTGCATAGTATACTATTTGGTTTTCATCCTACTCTGGTTTTCATCTTCGTCCTTCATCTTTGATTAATTTCAACAATGTCCATTTGAGGTTTTTATTTATCCAACTAAGTTATTGGCCCGAATTTTAAGTTCATACCATCGATTTTAATATCGATCTTGAGATTAAACTTAAGATCAAACTTTCCATTGAACTCAAGTTGGAATTTAAGATCGAACTTAAGTTTAAGGGGGTATTCTGGTCTAGAATTATGAAAAAAATCAATTTTTTTGCATATTCCAAAAGTTTAGATCTTTAAAAATATATCCTCCAAAGGAATTTTTTAAATTCCAATAATTTACGAAGTTACAGCTATTTTAGTGACGCAGCAACTATATATGACTATAGGCGTTTTTCTCAAAACTACTTTTCTCAACACGGCTGACATAATATCTCAAGTTCTACTTAACCGATTTACTTTAAATTTTTTACCCATCTTTAATGTATAACTTTCTATCGCTCCTTCCGATTTTGTGTCAAAATTATTTTTTTTACTACTGTCAAAAAAATTGAAAACTATGAAAAAAAAGATCGAAAAACGCCTTTTTTGTTCAGACAGCCGCCATTTTGCGAAAAAAATGTTTTTCTGTTTGCTCTGAGGTTTTTGTAAATTTGGTATCGGATGACTAGAAAGGTTGCAATCGTGTCAATCAACACGCCCATCTTTAATAGCTTATAAAGTTATAACTTATTTAATTTTAATTTTTTTCTCGAAAGTTTTTTTGTTCATTGTCAAAATATAAACAAATATGTTGTAAAAAAGAGAATGGTAAAAATATTTTTTGGCTTTTTTTATAGAGCTCGACGAAAAATGCTGAAAATGTATGTCTCTAGACCAGAATATCCCCTCAAAAAATTGCGTTTCGTTGACTTTCTTAAATAATAAATTTTTTTAATCTAGTACCTGAGATCATTTCTATTCCATAAATTTTTTATGATCATTTTTTCAGTAATAATTACAAATTTTTCGACTAACAAGTAAAAACAAATTGAAATAATACATCATAATTCCTATTAACCTCGCTTTTTTGTCCAGACACACGATAATCTTTGACGAGATTCATGAAACTATAAATATGTCCGAGAAAGAGGGATGGAAACGTGGACGTCGTTGTGATACACGCAATGCCAAAAAACGCGTTGCTTCGATATTTTATTCACTAATCCTACACGTCTGGGAGTTATTTTAGTACACAAATGTACATAAAATATGAAAAAGATTGGACGATCCCGGGTGACCAGAAGGGATCTTGAGATAAATGTGCGTGCATGTCTTGAGCCTAAAGAATCTCATTTGAAAAAAAGCTCATTGGTTAAGACGTGAGGGTGAACTAATGGACAGGCTTATTGTATAAAGTGCTCAGCCAGAAGTTACAGCGATACTACTCCCAGAAACTGACGAATCGAGGTTAAATCCATGCAAAATATGGAAAGAGAAAGGGATCAGGAGGTTAATTATGGAAAAGACCATAAGAAGAGGGACTCAAAGAAATTCCAAGTAAATTCTGTATAAAAGCGTAACTTTTGATTCTTCCACGTGGGGTGCAAAAAGTGCTTGGAAATGCTGAGGCAGAAGAGGGAAGAAAATCCCTCCGAAAGATATACGAGGACAGTTAAAAAAGACAAAAAAAAAAGCCTCCCTGATGAATGATAACTCATTAAGAACAACTGATACTTCCAGACAATATTCTGCTGGAACCTCGGCAGATATGATCCTTGAATATATTTTTTTTAATCAACAAAAGAGATTGACATGAAAAGCGATAAAATAAAAAAAATAAACGATAGGACGTGAAATTGTTTACTTGACAATGGAAAAAAAAATTACGAGAGGTAACGACATAACGGGCACTAGAACTTCCGTGAAGCACATTCCAGAGAATGAAAGCTTCTTTTTTTTTATTCTCTGGAGAGAGAGAGCAGAAGGGATCATATATCCTTAGATCCGCCCTTGGGAATCGCGAGTCCTTTCAGGCTCTTCCAGACTTTAGTGCGACGTTAAATTCTTTTCTACGCACGATAGTTGGGGGCATCAGTAGCTATTACGGAAAGCACGAAGGAGGAATCTTAGATAAAAAGACCGTTGGACCTTCGTGAAAGGAAAACTTGTTCTCGCTGAATATGAGGGTCTGGGTGCTGATATTACAGAATATAGCGAGGGAGTACAAATATTCGCATTTCAAAAATCTCAATTTCATTTACGTAAGGTAAAAAGTATTTTCGAAAAACTCGATAATTGATTCCAATAATTTAGATATCCGCGGTCAATGACAAGAAATCTTCAACCGGTGTCTCGTACAAGTTCATAAGTCTTGGAACTGAATGAAACTTAGTTTTTGAGACTAGAATTGAAGCAAAGAAAAGCGACAAAACGTAGTCGCAGACACGGAGATAGGGCGAACTAAACTCAATTACTCTGCTCTCACTCTTCGCAGACACCAGAATGTCTCGCGTATAACGAAAGTCTTCCAGAGCCTCAATTTGTCCCAACTGCTCGGTGTCATCAAAAGCTCTGGGTTCACTGATCGCTCTTTCGACTGTTCCTTTATCTCGTCTTAATTTTATCCCCCAAAGCATTAACCAAAGACGATTATTACCGTCTCAGTGGAGTTATATTTCCTCGACCAACGAAAAAAGCAATCTTGCTAATAACAGAAGGGCAAAGTTACTTGTCTTGAGGGATATTTTTAGTCGATTGACAAAGTCAGTAGTCGGAATCTCTGGAGGAGGCAAAAATAAGATTAGCGAGGGTTAGCTTTACGTTTTCAAAATCGACAATCCTGTGCTCATTTTGGAGCTGATTTACTCATTTTCCCACTTACAACGACTACAGAATATAAATATAAAAACCCTGAAAATCGGACATTTGCACATTGCTTCCTCATCTTTATCCATAGTTCACACAGCTTCCTCTATCACAAAGTATGGCGATCAAATTTAGCTTCCTCATAAAGGAAGCTCTGTTAACTATCGAAAAATCAATGTGCAAATTTGCCAAATTCTTTCAAATTTACTTCTTGCGACATTTGATTTTTGCCGAAGTCAATAGCGAACAACCTTGATCACTATTCTGAATGTGTACAAAATTTCGGTACAATATCTCGCAAATAGCCGAAGTTAGAGTACGCTATTAAAAAAAAAAAAATTTTGATAAAATTTTGTTCAGTCAATCGCTTCTTGCCAAATTTGATAACGAATAACCTCGATAGCTATATTAGCTTTGTGCAAAGTCTCAGTGCAATATTTTAGAAATTGCACAAGTTGGATCGTTTACGCTATTCAGAAAAAAAAAATTAAAATTGCATACAATCGTAATCCCTCATTGGATTATCGCCAAATTCAATAGCGAACAACCTTGATAGCTATACTAATTAGGTACAAAGTTTCAGTGCAATATCTTGAAAATTGTGCAAGTTAGAGCGTTTACGCTATTCTTAAAAAAATTCAAAATTTCATAAAAATTTAATCTTTGGATCGATTTTTGCCAAATTCAATACCAAACAACCTAAAGGTAAACGGCCCAGTTAGTGACACTTTTAGAGCTGCAGTATCGGATTTCTGCTATCTATTCATGTGTGATATAGCCAAACCGAAAACGAAAGGTTTCAACATGTGCATTAAAGATGTTGAGTCCCTATGAAATCTTTTAATGTTAATTGTTCAATAAATAGCTTCTTGATCGTCGTGAAATTTTTACACGACCTTCTGAATACTTCATGTATAAACATATTAAACTTTCAGAATTCTATCATCATTACTTCAACCTCCTTAAGAGTTAAAATGAAAAATGATGAGAAAATTCTGAAAATTTGGTATGTTTTTGTATGAAGTATTTAAGAGGTCGTGTAAAAATTTCACGACGATTAGGAAGCTCGTTATTTAAATATTAACATTTTGTTGAGAACAATTTTTTAAAGAAATAAAAGAAATATTCATCAATAAACTTCGTTTTGTTTACGTTGCTTTCAATATAGTGTAGATATTAAAAAATTGAGAGGTCAAAAAAAAACTTATCGCAAAGTTATATCAGTTTCCATGAGACTACATTTAATTTAATTTAATTTGTTGATGTTAATTGTTCGATAACGAGCTTCCTAATCGTCGTGAAATTTTAACACGACCTCTTGAATAATTCATCCAAAAACATACTAAATTTTCAGAATTTTGTCATCATTTGCGATTTGGGACTCAACATCCTTAAAGGCCCCCGAACGAGATTCACCTATTGTAAAAGTGAAAAAATCAAAATTTATTAATAAAATCATTGTTTTAAAAGCGCTTTTCTACTGCCGGGGTTCCTGACACTGAAGCCACGCCCATGTCCTAGTTTGTGACCCCTGCGTTGTACTGATTTATGACACTCGTGACGCAGTTTATGACACCTGCGCGTCACCAGTTACTGACACTAACCTTCAAAAAATTTCACAAATGATAACGGTTTCATTATTGTATATTTTTTTCCGCTCTTCCGTTCATAAAAACTAATATTCTTTTTTTATAATTATTTTTTCACAATAAATTAGAATAAATAAGCAAAGAAAATAGTTCGATGCAACAGGTGACAAATCGAGGCTCAACAACAGGAGCACAACCTCAATTATATGGCCCAGTTATTGACCCCGCAAATTTAAATAAATACCTAACCAAAAGTTAAATTATTTCTTATCTCCGTCGATAGTCTAGTTCCTGCTGAAGACGTTGATACCATTTTTATGTCGTTTTATACTTGCATGACGAACAAAATTCACAATATGTCACTTGTCGTAGCTTGTGGGTTTCGTCTAGAACTGCCGCTACGGAGCCTGCACTGAGACGCGTGTCGTACTATTCACTGGTCCATTTTAAATGGTGTATCTCTCCAATAATTGAAAGTGAACAATTCTGTTTAATTAACCGGTAATTGGATTATTATTCGACAAAAACTGTATTTATGGCAATCAAAATTGAGCCGTCGGTGTCACAATCTGGGACAGTGTCAGTAACTGGGCCGTTTACCTTAATAGCTAT
This sequence comes from Alloplasta piceator, assembly GCA_946863875.1. Taxonomy (NCBI): domain Eukaryota; kingdom Metazoa; phylum Arthropoda; class Insecta; order Hymenoptera; family Ichneumonidae; genus Alloplasta; species Alloplasta piceator. The sequence continues at coordinate 15,691,692 of OX333072.1, forward strand.
ACTAGTTTTGTACAAAGTTTCAGAGCAATATCTTGAAAATTGCAGCAGTTAAAGCGTTTACATCATATTTGCAAAATCGAAAAAAGTCGATAAAATCTGAACACCCGTTAGAATTTAAACAAAAAATTTTCATAATGAAGAACACTACGCGCTCGACGAGTGTGCCAAGTTTCAGATTGATATCTCTAAGCGTTTTCGAGTTATTAATTATTCACATCTGAAACCATCTGGACCTTTTTTCTAAATATGATTTCTCCACGTTTTGGGAAATTTTGAACACATTGGCATAAAAATCTAAAAAAAAAAATTCACAAAAATAAAGCTTCCTTTATAAGAAAGCAAAACGGATAAAAAGTAGATGTGAAAAAAGTGAAAACCGATCTTTTGAGGGTCCATTACTTCGCCCATCTTGAGCACATTTCAGCATATTTTGATATTAAATCGTGATAAAAACTGTTTGTTAGAGGAATACATTGTAACTTCCACTGGCTAAATAAATTTTTGCTGAATTGCAAATGTTCAGTCTTCTGATTTTGTACTTTATAAAAACGCCTCCTAGTTGCGCAATTGAATGGGGCTTTATCGGTGAAACAGAATAATTCCACATTGCCGTCGCGGTCCGTATCGCTTTTTCCAACGTTTTTGCATGACCGCGGTGAAATAGATGTCTGTTGTGTAAGAGCAGGCATGTACTCTGCACGATTAAATTAAAGCTGCGGTTATATCCGAAGTTTTGGGCGGAGTTGTGCGGTTGTGGCGTATACAACGAGCGCAAGCACTCCCAATACATCTGTGCCACAAGAACGCGATAGAAATGTGCATGTTTTTGGGGACCGAAGACAAAGACCCGATGATGCTGGAGAGAATATCTGGGCGAATTTTGGGCTCACGTCGTAGAAGCGTAAATTTATTTCGGAAAAGCCTCCTCTCTGCTTTCAATACACGCAGAAAGATCATCGAGCTTATCCTGTATTCACTGTAAATTCACCATAACGCGGAACTTCTAGCGGTACATGTGTATGAAAAAAATATATGTCATTCCATATCAATTCAACGACGTTTTGACGGTGACCCATTAGATTTTTTTAATTTTTTAATATGTTACTATACATGCAAAAAGAAGTATCCATACCAATTTTTAGCTCTCTATCTTAAACCATACCGAAGCTATTGATTTTTCAAGAATATACTTAAAATAATCATAACTTCTACATTAACCAGGATATTGTAATTTTTCGAAAGGTCATTTTTTTGTTTTTCGAGGTACTTTTTGAAAAAAATATGAAAAATTAAGAAAAACAAATTTTTAATGTGTGTTTTAACTGTTTTAAGCTAAAAAATTGGATTTTTCCCCTTCGATTTTTTTCAAAAAAAATGATAAAATTCTACGTAAAAAAACAAAATTTTTGAGATTTTACCGAAGAGGGGATTCAAATAACTTCTTATAAAAAAAAAAATTTTCTACATGCTTTTACATTCTACAAACTTCTATATTAACCAAGATATTGTAATTTGTCAAGAGGTCATTTTTTTTTGTTTTTCAATGTACGTTTTGAAAAAAAGACGGAGAATTAAGAAAAACAAATTTTTAATGTCTTTTCAACTGTTTTAAGCTAAAAAATTGCATTTTCTTCTAATGGGACCCCTTCGATTTTTTTCAAAAAAAATTATAAAATTCCACGTAAAAAAACCAAAATTTTTGAGATTTTAGCGAAGAGGGGGTTCAAATAACTTCTTAACGAAATTTTTTTTTTCGATTTTTTCTTTCTATGACTATAATAGTTGATTTCAATGATGTTAAAATAAATAATCTAACTTGCCTCACATCATTCCATTGTAAATTACAATAATTAACATGAAGAATTACAATTCAAGTACGTTTTGCAAAGTAAAGTGCAAAACGTACTTCAATAGTAATTCTTGATGTTATCTATTTTAATTTACAATGGAAATATATCGCGTGCCTAATGCCAAAAGGGCCTATTACAGCAAGAAGATAGGGGTCCATGCCAAAAGGGCCTATAAAATTTTTTTTGTTTGCCATTCTTCTTAAAATTGCTTGAAACGTGAAGACCTGTAAAAAAAAAAATTTTGATGTACTAAAACCAAAAGGGCCTATAAAAAAAATCAAAATTTTTCAAAGTTTTGAATAGAAATTGCATACCAGGGCATTTTTTTTTTGAAAAAAAAAGTTTAAATAATTTGTTATTGTTTATTTGTTTCAACATTTTGTTATTGTTTATTTGTTTCAACAATTTGTTATTTTTTATTTGTTTAAAGAATTTGTTATAGTTTATTTGTTCAAACAATTTGTTCTTTTTTTTAAACAATTTGTTATAGTCTATTTGTTTAAATAATTTGTTATTGTTTATTTGTTTGAACAATTTGTTATTGATTAAAACGAAACTTAAAGTACTTCTACTTTAAGTACTTTAAATCTCAAGTACTTAAAGTAATAAGTACCTAGTACTTTAAGTACTGCCGGTACTTAATACTTTAAGTACTTAATGTATTTTGTACTTTATATTTGAAGTACTTAAAGTACTAGGTACTTATTACTTTAAGTACTTGAGATTTAAAGTATTTAAAGTACAAGTACTTAAAAAATCAAGTACCAATTTCAAGTACTTTTTGTATTAAAGCATATTTTTACCTTGCATGATACACTGAGAGTCGACAGATTGGAACAGAAATATTTAAACCAAGAATTATCAGAAGCACTGACGATAGAAATTTATTTTTTTTAAAATCTATTTTGATACAGGTATTCATGATAATTCATGATAAATTCACGATATTATATCATGAATTGTTACAATCGTGGATAATAACAAATTGTTCAAAAATAAACAATAACAAATTATTTAAACAAATAAACTATAACAAATTGTTTAAAAAAATAAGAACAAATTGTTTGAACAAATAAACAATAACAAATTCTTTAAACAAATAAAAAATAACAAATTGTTGAAACAAATAAATAATAACAAATGATTTAAACTTTTTTTTTCCAAATAAAAAAAAAAATTCAAAAAAAAAAATTTAAAAAAAGAAAGATTTTTTTTCCAAAAAAAAAAAAATTTTTTTCCAAAAAAAAAAAATTTTCAATTTTCTTAGCGGAAAGTAAAAAAAAAAATTATAGGCCCTTTTGGCTTTAGATCACTAAATTTTCAATGTCCTAAAGCCAAAATTTGAGACATAGGCCTTTTTGGCTTTGGAAAATTTTTTTTTGTCTTTAGGCTTAGAAAATGTTGGCAAAACGATTGGCGCAAAAAAAAAAATTATAGGCCCTTTTGGTTTTGCAAAGCCAAAAGGGCCCATAACTTTTATAGGCCCTTTTGGCATTAGGCACGCGATATGAGGCAAGTTAGATTATCTATTTGAACATCATTGAAATCAACTATTGTAGTCATAGAAGGAAAAAAGATCAGAATTACGAAAAAAAAATCGAAATTTTTTTTTTTCGATAAGAAGTTATTTGAATCCCTCTTCGGTAAAAATCTCAAAAAAATTAATTTTTCACGTAGAATTTTATAATTTCCTTAGAAAAAAATCGAAGGGGTCCCATTAGAAAAAAATTCAATTTTTTAGCTTAAAACAGTTAAAAAGACACTAAAAATTTGTTTTTCTTAATTTTTAATCTTTTTTTTCAAAAAGTTCTTTGAAAAACATAAAAAATGATCTCTCGACGAATTACAATATCTTGGTTAATGTAGAAGTTATGATTATTTTAAGTATATTCTTGAAAAATCTATAACTTCAGTATGGTTTAAGATAGAGAGCTAAAAATTGGCATGGATACTTATTTTTGCATGTATAATAACATATTAAAAAATAAAAAAAATCGAAGGGGTCACCGTCAAAACGTCGTTGAATTGATATGGAATGACATATATATATATATATAATCATGATGAACAACGATGCTACATCCGTTGATGACAATCATTGGGAGCGACTGACAAAATGCGGTTGAGGGTAGCGGTTAAGTGCAGATCATTCTACAGAGACTGAAAAATGTCAGGACGAAGGAAAACGTGGAGAAGGCGGTGATCCTTTTATCGTCGAATTGATTGGGACTACGTGGTTCTGTTTCTCCGTGAAGAGGATAGAAAGGGTGGCAGAGGGGAAACCTCACGAACAAGATGGATTAACCTGATTTATTGTTGGAAACGAAACATCGAAAGCATCCAACGGGAGTATCCTTCTAAGACTGATACCTTTTGAGGTACTCCTGTGTCATCTATCAGAGTATCCTTATAGTCTTCCAATCACGAACTGGCAAGCTCCTGAAACATATTATTCTCTAACCATGATCAATTATCACATCCCCGATATCCTTGGTCGAGGTTTCTGTTCCAAAACATCTGCCATTTCTATTGCTGCGAAGGATAGGGACGATTTGCAGAAGAAAAGATGGTCGATCGATCTAGGAAAGATTTGAATCCTGAGCCTTGATAGAAATATTGCCATAACCCAAAAGTCAGTCAAAATCTTATCCAAGTTCTTGAAAGGGATCAAGTTGAAAGACGAGCCTCTAAAATCCCTTGACGGAAAGACATGGACAAAGCAGAGTCACTTAGAAATAGATTTTTAGAACAGGGAAGACATAAAAAGGATTCGTAGAACTAGGAACGATCGGTTGAACAAAAAAGGACCGACAGGAACATATTCTGATTCTCCAACATCAATCTATTGAAAAATAATAAAAAAGAACAAAAAGATGGCGATGATTTTTGGAATAAGGGATGATCGGTCGATTTGAGAAAAGCTCGAATTCTCAGCCTCAGCGAAAAATGACCGAGCAACGAAGAGACAGTTTAAATCCCATCCAAGTTCTCAAACGTGACATTTCTTATCGTGAAACCCAGACAGGCCTATACATAATATGTAACGTAATGGCATGATGGTAAAAAGTCTCGACCATTAATACGTCCATATAACAGAGAGAACAATAAGCTATGGTCGAGGTATGAGTTTTTTCTTTGTACGACTATCGTCTTTTGTGTTCGGTGATGTAGGTCACATCTGGCAGCCTAAAATAGCAGGTTAATACCGACGCTCCTTTTTTTATCCCTCAAGGATACGAGCGAGGATTCTGCGTGAACGTGATTTCACCATTTCCACGGTGGTTTCGTGGTCGATAGAATCGTATATAGGCTCGCTCGAGGGAATGGAACGAATATATACACCGATCTTACTTCTATACTAGGCTTTTTCTCGCGGAAAGTATCTCCGGAGGCATGAGAAAAGCTCGCGATGCCTTCGCTCAATCCTAGTTGGATTTACGATCGAGATCCTTATTTTCCGAGAATAGGAAAACGCAGTCGAAGGCGTGAAGAAAAGTGTTCGAAGAAATTCAATACGTTGACAAAAATTGTAAACGAACTCGATGCATCTACGCCCCTTCGATCCCATCCAACCAATCGAAGTATATCTGAACGGCGTATCCTTCGAGAAAGTATCGCCGAGTTTCGGCCTGCGAGAGGGAAGTATCGATTGATAGAATATCGGAAAAATTGTCGAACCAGAACAATTCGGGAAAAAAAAAGGTTGTTTATTTACAAAATGTTAAATGATCGCTAAAACTGTAAAGGAACTAAATAATTAGTTATCTAATTAGTTCGATGGTTTATTAGTATTTTAGAAAAGGAATATCAGAAAAATTATCATTACAAAGTAATCAATATTGAAGAAAATGTTGATAAAATAATCAAACATCGATATTTGAAAGAATTTCGCCACTCTCGACACCGATTTTTTCACGATTGGGAAATGTAGGAATCCTTAAAATGAAAGCAGATAAAATCGTTGTATTTTACAATCACAAGAATGCAATCGATGGTTCTCGTTATATTTTCACTTCTTTTTCATACCTCAACATTATCGATAACGTGGCGACGACGAGCGATAATCCGGGAATGGATGTGTGCGAGATAAAGCGAATCGAACGAGAACGAGTTTTCCGAACATCAATCACGTACTTTCGCGAGTTACGAGATTCCAAAGGCTCGAGGAATATCCCGGCTGAAACGAGAGTACAGCAAAGATGAGAGACCGTTCTCGTCATTCTGGGCTTGCGGGGATTTCTCCGTTATCAACGCAGAAAAGGCGGCGAGTAAAGTGCATCGAAAAAGGTGATAAAGAGAGAGAGAGGGGAGAGGGAGGGGGGATGCTCTATCGAGAACTAGTGCACCGCCGAAGATTTCCGTATGATAAGGGGAAAAAAACACGAGGTAAAAAAACGCGCTTGAGTAAAAAACTGTCCGAGATTCTCTTTTCTGCCATCAATCCGCTTCTCTCGATACTTGGGTGAGAATTTTTTTTTTCATCCAAGACAAATTGCTCATACTGGGAAGAAAAATGATTAGAGCCTGTATGGATTCATTTTTGTGCATGAAAAGATTTTTATAAATTTTAAACTATCATAGACAGCTATTTTTTATTTTTATTTAATTGATTTCAATGAAAGGAATTGCGCAAGATCGTGACTTGATTTTTCCAAGATTGGCCAGGAGAAACTTGATCATATAAGAGTTATTTTAAAAGATTTAAAAAAAAATTATTCTTATATTTAAAAGAAATGATGGAAAATGAATGTATTGTCTTGTTTTAATAATGCAAAAACATTTTTTCAATTCTGCATTGGAAAGGTGTGCCCACTTAAGACATTCCGACGGGCTCAAAAAATCGATTTTTTTTTTTTACATTTTTCGCAAGATAAACATCTTAAGAATATACTCTAAAAGTTTCAGATCGAAATTAAAATTTTTTTTAAAATCATAGCCAAAAGAAGAGAGCAATTAACTAATAAGTTAATATGAAAAATGACTAATTACTACGGTTTGGCAATCACCAGAAACTGCAAATCTCTCGAAAAAACGAAGAGAGCTTTGCGATAACTTTCAGAAAACGGAAGAATTGGTCTATGCATCAGGCATAGCTGATTAAAATAAGTATAATTTTTTTATACAAAATCTGTTGTCAAAACTATAAACACGTTTTTCTTGAAACTACGTTTTCGAAATTTTGGGGAAGCACTGACTACAAACTATTCAACCGATTCGGCTAAAAAATTTACCCGTTATTTTAGACACACATAGCTAAATACCTAACCCTTAAAACATTCAATATTTTCATAATAAATGACCTTAGTTAAACAATTTTTTTTTTCAAATTCGATTTTGAAGACCTTTTGTTCACAAGTCCACCATTTCGTTTTTTTTTAAATTAAAATATGCATATTATAGGTAAGAGCACTAGAATTAAGCCTACAAAACAATAATCTCTTTGGATTTTTTATTTCAGACTAGGATTACCCACCGCGCGCTGAAGCGCGCGTATAGGGTTTTATTTGCGCTGCAGCGCCCAAATTACAACATTCAAAACAACTGTCAAACTGACAGGACACATCTGTTAAACTGACCGACCAATCACAGCACGAATAAAACGGTGACAACAACCAACTTCAGGCGTTACTCACCAACTTTTTAGATGGGGATGACTCCAGAATGCTGCGTGCTTCCCCGAAACAAAATCACCTTTTTGTTCGAGGACTTCACTTTGACGTACAAAATCATAAACAAATTCATGTAAAATTAAGTAAACCCAAATTTTTTTGTACTCTTCAAGACACAAGTAACAGCATATAAAAATTTCAAAACGATCGGATTTTATTTTGTTATTTAAAAAAATTAATGAAAAAACGTGGAAATTTCGGTCGTCACAGTGAACTTCTTAATTATAGATTACTAACTTAATTAGATTTCGTATGATAAAAAAATCGAATTAAATTTCCTCAATTTATTATTCATATTTTTCAAATTCACACATTAGTTTGCCAGATCTATTGCAATTCTTGCCTGCATATGAATAATGTAGGACAAGGTCTGGTGAGAAAAAGCGATATCATCATAATCGAACATTTCGAAGCGTCAAATTCCAGAGATATCTCGACCGTAGACACGCGGATAAGGAGGTGTGTATACGTGTATATATGTATACGCATACATAGAGTATAAGGGTCGAAGACCGATAGGCGTCTGGGAAGGTTTAGGGTCGCGCCGGGAAAGCACTTAATGTGCTCGATATGAAATCTTCGACGAAGGGGTCGACGAAGAGATCTTTTCCCTTTGGAGCCCCTTGCACGTTCGAGGCATACATCGCGTTTCATCCTCCACCTCACTCCAATATATACCTTACATACTGTAACCTATACACATATATAAGTATAGTATATGTGTATAAGTGTGATATATGAAAAACGAGGTCTCTTAATCTTCCATCTGCGGTTGGTTTACGTTGAAAACGATTTTCACGTGTCAAACGTACGAAAGATTGTCAACGAAATTCTCGACATGTTCTCCTTCGGGAGCAAAAAAAAAACATCCTCCCTGCTTCCAAAGCATATCCAGAATTTTGAATGTGGGTGGTGCCCAATATTATCGGCCGATACCGGAACGATAAATGATAAAAAAAAGTTTTATATATCTCTCAGACGTTTGGGAATTGCGCAACTTGTCATTTGATCGATCGAACAGGAAACATCCTGGTCTCTTCCTTCTAGTTGCAAATACATCGACCTTTTCAACCCTCCTTCGAGCTTAAAAGAGTTTTCACAAATTTCATTGCAGAAAATCATATCATATTTAGAAAAAATGTCCGGATGTGTGTGTGTGTGTATCCTGAGTTTCAGATGTAAATAATTAATAACTCGAAAACACTTCTAGATATCAAGCTAAAATTTGGCACACTTGTCGAGCACGAATTGCTCTTCATTATGAAAAAAAAATTGTTTTAATTACACCGGGTGTTCAGATTTTATGGACTTTTTTCGTTTTTGCAAGAATGGCGTAAACGTTCTAGCCTCGGCAATTTTCAAGATATTGCACTCAAACTTTGTACAGAATAAGTATAGCTATTAAGGTTGTTTGGTATTGAATTTGACGAAAATCTATCGAGGGATTAAAATTTTATGAAATTTTGAATTTTTTCAAAAATAGCCTATAAATTGTGCAATTTTTAAGATATTGTACTGAAACTTTGCACAGAGCTAATGTAGCTATCGAGGTTGTTCGCCATTAAATTTGGCAAAAATCATTGGAGGAATTAAAATGTTATGAATTTTTTAATTTTTTGAAAAATAGCGTAAACGCTCTGACTTGTGCAATATTTAAGATATTGCACTGAAACTTTACACAGAGCTAATATAGCTATCGAGGATGTTCGTTATTGAATTTGGCGAAAATCGATCGAATGATTAAATTTTTATCAAATTTTTTTTAGATATTGCAATGAAATTTTGTGAAGAGCCAGTATAGCTATTAATGTTATTTGCTATCAAATTTGGGGAAAATCGATCGAATTTGCAAATTGATTACTAATATTTTTCAATAGTTAACAAAGCTTCCTTTATGAGGAAGCCAAATTTGATCGCTACTGTGTGTTAAAGGAAGCTATGTAAACTATGGATAAAGATAAGGAAGCAATGTGCAAATTCCGATTTCCAGGATTTTTTTTATTGTACAATTGTAATGCAGTTACAGCTGATGTAAAAAAATATCGCTTAAGGCGGTATTCTGGTCTAGAGACATAAATTTGGAGCGTTTTGTCGAGCTCGGTAAAAAAAAAAATTTGTATCATTATTTTTTTTAGAACATATTTATTAATATTTTAACAATAAACACAAAAAATTTCGAGAAAAAAAAGAAAATTAAATAAGCTATAAGCTGGTAAAGTTTATAGGTAAAGTATATTTGTAAAGTTCTAACTTCAAGAATCAAGAAAAAAAATGGTTTTTTGCAAAATTTTAGACCAAAATACCGTCTTAACAAAAACTGATTCTCCACATTTGGCACTGATGGATATAACGCCTTAATTAAGGCGGAATATTTTTCCTAAATATGATTTTCCGCGACTTCAAAACACTTACGATTAGATTAGACTGCAATTAAAATCTTTAATTTTGATTTTCATGAGAAGGGAAAGTCCTTGAGGAAGTGACGGGGCGTTCGATTCCAATTCTACCGATTATTGATCATAAAATCTTTTCGTGCGACAATGCGATAGCGAGAGCGAGTATGGCAAAGAATAAATGGGCGGATTGAAATTCGATGCATCGCGCACGATAATAATGTCATTACGAGGGTGCATTACTGTACATTATTACTACAGAACGTGTCTATGCTGTAAAGCATATGATAGCATACAAAGAGGGTGAAGGGGAAGAGAAAAAAATGACAAACGTTGCGCGATGATAAATTCAGCGTTCCGGCACATCGGTTTTATGAAATGCATTCAATCGCTATCAACAGGGGTGCTGGTGTTCATTGTACGAGTGAGGAGAGAGAAACGATATAAACAATGCTGGCCAAAAGTTTGGAAACACTCGCTCCGATTCCACGCCACACAAAAAGTTTCACTGCTCTTTTAAAAATAAAGATATTTCAATTTAACAAGCGCAGTTTCAACGGGGACATATGCAGCTTCATTTCGCTATTAAAAAAAAAAACGATTTTTTTCAACCCGGTACGACCTTTGAAACATGGTCGTTTTTTGACTTTTTTTTTGCGTTGAAATTTTGGCACACCGCCCATGAAATTTTGTTTCAACTGTTTTTCGCATGAAAAACTTATGAGGGGAAGTATAAGCTTCAATTTCGTTTTTTTTAAAGTTCCGTACGATTTTTTTTCGCAAAAATATTCAAATTTTTGCAAAAAACCGCCCTATTTATAAAATGAAGCGTAACTCTGAAACTACTGGGCTTTTGTGAAATCACTATGAGGGTAAAAAGTTGCATACAATCATTCTGGATTCAATGAAATTTTTTCAGGTTTTTTTTCAAAATGTTTGTTTTTTTAATTTTTCCTGTAAACGAGATATATTTTATCTTAAGCAATCGGGTCTCATACCTTATATACACGGGTCATTCGACGAAAAAGTTGTGTAGATGATGTTTTTCAGTCGGAAAGTTGCATACAATCATTCTGGATTCAATGAAATTTTTTTAGAATTTTTTTCAAATTTTTTTTTTCGAAAACTGTTCCTGTCAACGAGATATTTTTAAAATCTTAAACAATTGAGTCTCTTACGTCATCTACACGAGTTTTTCGATCTCGTGTAGAGAAAAAATTAGGAAAAAAAATGTTGAAAAAAAAACTAAAAAAATGTCATTGAATCCAGAATGATTGTATGCAACTTTTTACTCTCTTAGTGATTTCACGAAAACTCAGTAATCTTAAAGTTACGCTATATTTTATAAATATGATCGTTTTTTGCGAAAAATTGAATATTTTTGCGAAAAAAATCGTACGAAACTTGAAAAAAAACAAAATTGAAGCTAATCCTTTGCGCCATAAATTTCTCATGCAAAAAACAGTTGAAAAAAAATTTCATGGAAAAATTTTTTTGGAAAAAGCGGAATGAAGCTGAATATGTCCCCTTTAAAACGCCGCTTGACGGATCAAAATATTTTTGAAATAGCAGTGAATTTTTCCAAACTTTTGGCGGGCAGTGTACGTGCGCAAATATTATACATGGCATGTAAAACAATGTGTACGTTGCATCGCGCACGAATGATCCAAATCTATGAAATATGTGAATGTTCGATATGAATCAATGTATCGGAGGTGCCAGATGAAAATTGGAATTTTATTACTTTCGGACATTGGAACATATTTCCGTATCCTTCGATCCTACAAACTGGTTAAAAATGCGCATATCGAACTCGATAACCTTTTGCTGAACAATCTCCAATGAAAAATTCCTCGCGGTGACTGCAATAAAAATCAATTGAGAACTAACTGAAATTTTGGGAAATTACCAATTGTCATTAAATTGGCAATTTATTTCCCCATTTGTGCTTCCCAATTTTGCATGCATATTATCTTTGCAATCTATTCGTTGGGTTACAAAAAAAATATACATTACACGAAATTACAATAATAAGAGCAAGGTCGATAAAATTGTCATCAATTTAAAAAAAATTGGTTACATTTGAGGTTTCGTACTCCGCAAGCATATCGTGGAAAAAAGGTAATCCACCTTTTTTCTTTAAACAATCTGAATTCCGTTTTTTTTATCGTAGCAAGGAGCAAATTGACATTGATTAAAATAGTAAACTCTGCAAATTAGAAAATTGCACATAGCTGCCTCATTTTTATTCGTTGTTCGCTGAGTGTTCATTGTAAGGAAGCTAAAATTTATCAATGCCATTGCTCATAAAAGACTAAGTGATATAATTTTAAAAAATGAGCAAGGAAATTGAACTAATTTGTAATTCACATGGTTTTCTTGAATATTTGATATTTGCTTCACTGTCTTGGCACACATCCACCGAATAACTCACTTAAGTTTCAAACTCCTTTTGCTGCTATATATATATATACTTCAGAAATGCTGTGGGGCCAAAAATTCAATGAATTTTATTCGTTAAACAGAACAATTTCAATTTTAGGGTAACTTTTACGTCCTTATTTCATCTGCCAGCCGATATTTTATGCATCAAGATTACGTGCAACTCCGAGTTGCATACATATTCGTATTAACTGCCACATAAAGTTCCCACGTAATGAAATATTGTCTATGGAATATACGATGGGGTTTAAACTGCCGAGGCAAATACTTCGCACGTGCAAAATATACGTAAGCATTGTCTGATGTCACTATATCGTCCTCACTCTAGGCATAGCCATTATTGATTCTGATGAAAATATCCGTGTTTACCGTTTAAGGAGGTTCATCTGGTACCGAGTGAGTCAAAAGAAAAATGTCAATGCTTAACCTCAAAATAAGCGGTGACTAGCGTAGTCATTGACAATGCATAACCTCAAAATAATCAACATTTTCGAGACTAATTAATTTGTTATGAATCTCACAAGTACCTAATCGATTTCATGAAGCTCTAAAAATGTTCTTTAGATACTTTTTCATTAATTCTTAAATTTTCTCCAAAATCTGTATTGTAATGATTGTGCATTTAATATTTATAGACGGTATCCAATAAGAGCCTATGTTATTTAGAATTTACATTTTTATTTATTTCTCACGAACAACGTATCCTCGGGTCTTGAAATTTTAACAGATGACTTTTTAGATATTAATAACTATATTCTGATTTTTTTATCAACATCTGTATTGTAAATCGTGTACCAGATGAACCTCCTGAAGAGGTCATACTCGGTGGTAAAGATAGTAAAAATTACTTTTTCAAAAACAAAGATTTTGGCGATTGTCCAAGATGCAAAAATCTAGTATTGATCGAAGAATTTGTTTTTTCGACGAATAATTTCGATTTGATGAATAAAAAATACCAATTTCTTCACAAAAATCGGGATAATTTGTGGATTCTCTTCGATAACCTCGTTCCAAAACGCATTGTTTGCCCCTTTAAGAATGTATTGCAATACAGTCCCAGCCAAAAATGGTATCTGATCTTAATTAAAAAATGCAGTAACATTTGGCATGCCATAAACAACAATAACCAATAATAATATTGCCCAAAAGTTAATAATAAATTGTTAAAACAAATAATTATTCAGCAATTTTTCGGTAAGTTATTTTTTTTCTTAAGCAAATCGAATGCGTTAATTTTTCTGAACGCATATGAATTTTTTCATAATTTTCTCCCTATTTTGAAATATTATAAGAAACATTCTGTAATACAAACAAAAAATTGCCAATTTTGTATATGTTTTTGCATACAGGTTTATCATCAGCTTTGAAAAGTTTCGAAGGTACCAGGCCAAAAAATACATAAATACAGCCATTCTAAATTTTCAAAACGGGAATTTCAAAATAGAGCCAAAATTCTGAGAAAATTCGTGTGCATTCAAAGAAATTAACGCATTCGATTTGCTTACGAAAAAAAAGAACTTACCCAAAAATTGTTGAATAATTATTGGTTTAAACAATTTATTAATAACTTTTGGGCAATATTATTATTGATAATTGTTGTTTATGGCAAGCCAAATGTTGTTGAATTCTTTCAGATTTTTATTGTATCACAAAGTACGGAAATTTCAATCCTTAAGAAGTGCGCTTCCAGAAAATCAACTGTAACTCCATTGAAATCATATATTATTACGCAAAAAAAAATTACTGAGTGTTTTTCAGATGTTACTCTGTAGGAATACAAAATTTCTTCAAAAATATATAATTACCATTTACTTCAAATGCACAAAAACACGTTTTTTTCGTGTACAACCCCTTAATGTTCAATTTTGCTTGTTCCCATTTGCACGGGTTTATCGTTAGAACGAGCGTGCCCTCCTGCGGTGAATATCACGAGGCTTCCTCCCGCGTTTCCATCGTGAAAATGCGAATTAAAGCAAGCGACACTATCGTGAGAATATCGTTCTACGAGAGGAACACCCTTGGCTATAATTTAATTAAAACTTTTCGTGTTCTCTCAAATTTAATTTCACCCTCGTAAAACCTTGAATCTCACCGTCTTCTTTGGTCTTAACGTTCAGCATAATATAATTTTTGCACTTTCTCATATTGTTTTCCGTCGCTGTTTCTCTTCCGAAGCTTTTTCGAACGAGAGAATCAGAGACGAAAGCTCGAGGATACAAATGCTTCGAGCTGGAAATCAGCTCGCCGGCACAAAATCGATTTGTGCCAGCAACTTTATGCCCGACATTGTGAAAATTCTTAAAGTACCATCGAGGAAAAGGCTTTGTGGGGATCTCGACTGCTTGTCCGAACTGTCGAGAAACACGATAAATCAAGTCTAAGCGACGAGTTGATGAAGTAGATAGGAGAAAGCGTACACGAGAATGATCAGTGGTATCCAAAAGCTCCTCTTTCCTCCTCTCTCATCCCTTTTCCTCGCTGCTATATACTTTTGGACGATCACCCACTTTACGCTTTTAACAAAAGCCTTCGTGTGCAGTACCGAATACATACTTTTCTCATGGTATCTTCCCGAGGATCGTTAATATCTGCCTGTACCTACCGAAAATTTTGAATCATCCCTCTCCTCCGTTCGTTCGTGTTTCCGCGAATTTAATACATCAAGTCACTTGTTTTAAAGGTCTAGACTACCGCGATCAGCTTGATAATTAATTGCCACGGTTTTGGCTGTGCTGAGCCTCCTTTTAGCGTTTGTCGTTTGCGGATCATTTAAAAACGTCAACTCTGCGTAATAATGTAAACGCGACGAGAACGTTGAACCTTCAACTCGTTTTCGCTCTGGCTCGAGCGAAAACGAGTTGAAGGTTCAACGTTTTTAGTCTCATCATTCTGCCTGTGTTTCATGTAAATTAACGATCCTGTAACGGTAACAACGTTTTTCCCCAAGATTATTATTCGCAATAGGCCTAAGATTATTCTGTTCATTGTGTCTGGGAAAGTGAGAGGGAAGAAAAAGTATAATGGTTTATTTTTAATCTACGGGATACTTGATTACCCGGATAATGTCATTATTAAAGCGATACTCCGGTCCAGAATATTGAAAAAATCATTTTTTTTGCATAATCTTGAAGTTTGGGCCTTCAAGAATATATTGTCAAAAGGGAATTTTTTAATTCCAATAATTTACGGAGTTATAGCTATTTTAGTGACGCAGCAACTACACACGTCACGTCCAAGCAAATCGGACTAAGTATAGACATTTTTCTCAAAATTACTTTTCTCAACACGGCTCACATGATATCTCAAGTTCTACTCAACCGATTTTCTTCCAATTTTTCACCAATCTTCAATGTATAACTCTCTATCGACCCACTTTTGTATTAAAAAGTATTTTTTTTAACCCTTACTTGACGCACTGGGGTACAAAACACCCCAGGCCTAAATTTTCTTAATTTTAAGTACTTAAATTTAAAAAAATGGAACCTCTAGCGACATCTGCCATTAGTTGGAGGATGCTACTACTCCTTTAAGCTTATAGCATCACTGTAAGACAATAATTTTTTATGTAGTAGCGAGTGCGAAAATTTGGTTCAAATGTTTGTCCTGTTATATTATCTTGCTACTACTATTTTTTTTTCTAGTAGTGCTATATATTAAGTTAACTCAGTTAAATTTTCGACCATTTTTGTCGGAAAATAAAAAAGTTATGATATTTTCTTAAAAGTTGTCATTTATTCAGTTTTTTAAGTATTTAAATTTTTTGATCATATTTAACTTTAATATTTTACTATAAATCCTGTATTTGCAAAACTTGCAAAAAATTTTGCAGTTATTGAGGTTTTTTCAACGGTATTTGAGAGCTTAAAAATAGCCCAAAATTCAGAGACCCGAACGATGCGTCTAACTATGGAAACAAACAATTACTTACTTACTTGACAAATGATCCCAGTGTGTCAAGTAAGGGTTAATATTGTAAAAAAATTAAAAACCATTAAAAAACAAAGCTTCCTTTATGAGGAAGAAAAAAGAGTCGAAAAACGCCTTCTTTTATTCAGACAGCCGCCAACTTGTGAAATTTATTTTCTCTGAGGTAGACGCTATAACAACATTCTTACTAATTAAGAATCTTTTTTAAAATTTTGTATCGGATGACTAAAAGGATTATAATCGTGTCAGCCAGCCTTTTTTTTGCCCCAACTTTACCAGCTCATAAGTTTTTTCATTCTTTTTCGAATTTTTTTTTGTTTATTGTCAAAATATTAATAAATATGTTGTAAAACAAGGATGATCAATTTTTTTTTTTTTTAATCGACAAAAAGCTCCAAATCTATGTCTCTAGACCAGAATACCCCCTTAATGTATGAAAAAAAAAGTTTCTATGCGTTTGAATGGAAATAGTTGATCCGTGGGCGGATATTTTACGATCGAAAACAGGCGTTGGGATCGGTCGAGGGAATTTCAGCCGATCCACCGCATGCTTTTCGAAAAGGTCTTCACGTGCGAAGCTCTCGTGTGGGATAAGCCTTTGAAAATGATGATGTCCACCTTGACGATCGTTCCACGCTCTTTCATCGCCCTGTCCCTTTTTCTCGCAATTCCGCGCTTCTCGCACGACGATTTTGACAAAACTGACGGTTCCTAAGACGAGACTCGTAATAAAACATTGCAAAATCGCTGAAAACACGCAGACACGCGTACGTGCTTGGAAAGGAAAGCCCGAAGATAGAACCACTCTCACGGGAACGCCACTAACTATTTTCACAATTACGTTTCCTGCACGTCCGAAATTATGTGCTGGCTCGTTTTAGCAACTACTCTTTCCAAAACCCTTTTCTTTTTCATATGTACGTGTATGAGTAGAATAGGAATAATCTTGAAATAGGATAGCAGTGGGAAATTATGACTCATGCTACCTCTTCGTTTCGTGAAGAGGTTAACAACATATTTTATGGTTTGTTGTAAATTATCATTTTTTACTCACGCGCGAATTTTCACTCCAAAACTAAACTTTCCAATCAAACCAGCACCATTTTTATAATTAATAAGTCCCTAATAGTAATAAATATTTATTAATAAATAACTGTTATTATTACATTTCCAAATCTACTTCCCTACTCCTAGAAAAGTGGTTTTTCCCTTCACGTAGAAATTCGAGACGAATTCCTTCCGACAGCAGAATGCTGTTCAAAAAGAGAGTCTTTAAGCTCTGCCTGCATTATGAGCAATAAAAATTGAAAAAGAAATTGTGAATATACATTGGTATACTTTCATGCAGATTTTAAATTCCATCTGCTAGATTGGAATAAAAATCTCAAAATAGGTTGTTTTTTCCTGGAGCTAGAGTAACCTTTCACCTAAAGTTGAAAGGCTCGGAGAAAGTTTACACGTAAACACGTGCAAACCAAAAGCTGGGATTAATTACAATCAAGAGTCGCGGTAGCGACTCGAGACAAGTATATTAAATCGAGGAGCGCATTACAAACACCTTTCGCATTTACGTGCGTTACAATAATAATGATGATAATAATTTAGCATCATGAGCTCCGTAGAGTTCTAGTAAAAAAAAAAAGATAGACATGACATAAATTGCACAAAGCGCCCTTACGGAGCTCATGAGGATAAACATACAGAGGGTGGAAATTTCATAGTGAGAGGGAGAGAGAAAGAGAGAAACTACAAGCTTTTGTGCATCCCAGTAAGCACGGATCTCGTCTCTACACTGCACGACCAAAAGTAGAAATAGAGTGATACAGGGATGTATACATATGAGGCATTCTCCGTCAATTCCGCCACTTTTTTTCGACCCTCTCAGATCCTTCCCATAACTTGTGACAGTTTAGTCCCACTTGAAAGTAGTCTCTGCAATTTTTTCAGATTTCTCAAGCGGTGAATTAAGGAGTTGCATATATTTTTTCGAATCTATATAGCTTAAATCGGAGAGGATTTACAAAAAAAAATATTCCTACAAAAAATTGTTTTTCCATCAACTATTGAATGCAATATGTATTATATTTTTATTCGTGTTGCAAATACCATGTTTTGCAAAAAAAAATGAATTTTTTTCGCACCTTCAATTCCATTGACAATTTTATACAATCTCTAATAGTATTAGTGGGATGTACAGAAAAATCCACAATACGGGAACTGATTTTTTTCGGGGTTAAAAAAATGTTATTCACATAACTTTATGCAATTTTTTTGTGAATAAGATTTGTTTAATCGCGAAAAAAATCAGTAGCTGTATTTTGGATTTTTCTGTACGTTCCACTGACACTATTAGAGATTGTATAAATTTGACGGTAGAATTGAAGGTGTCGGACCGTGCGAAAAAAATTAATTTTCATTTTTTTTTGCAGAAAATAGTCTTTGCAACACGAATAGAAATATAACACATATTGCATTCAATAGTTGATGGAAAAACATAATTTTTTTGTAGGAATATTTTTTTTGTACATCCTCTCCGTTTTAGCTGTATGGATTCGAAAAAATATATGCAACTCCTTAATTCAACGCTTAAAAAATCTGAAAAAAATCGCAGAGACTACTTTCAAGTGGGACTAAACTGTGATAAGTTATGGGACAGATCTGAGAGGGTCAAAAAAAATGGCGGAATTGACGGAGAATGCCTCATATATATATATATATGTTTGTAGGGAGTGAGCGTGTGGAAAATACGAAATGTTATTTGGTCGTCAATGAAAAGTTGCCTCAAGCGGGGTTCACCCAGCCGAAAGAGAGAGCGTAATTACAAGTATCCAACGGGACATACACGGCTGCCACTAATTCAGCCGTAGGCACATATATTTTACGTCTCGTTGTTTATTTTATATGTGCATTTTTTTAGCTTTTTTTCCGTCCCGTAGTCTGGTACAACACCTGAGGCCACCCATCCACAAATTTAAGCTGTAAGGGCTGAGTTTCCAGATCGAAATTAACATTTTCGTCCATCGATCGTTTTAACAAAAAATAAATTAAATAAATATAGTAAATAAATATTTTATTAGGCTAGTATATTTATTCAACCGGAAAATTTACATCTCGACCTGTTATAATTCAAACGTCAAATAACTAGTATTTTCTGTCCCCCAAATAATATCTCGACTTAAGGCGGTATTCTGGTCTAGAGACATGAATTTTGAGCTTTTTGTCGAGCTCGATGAAAAAACTATGTATATATATTTACCATTATTTTTTTGCAACATATTTGTTAATATTTTGACAATATACAAAAAAATGGCCGAGAAAAAAAATGAAAATCAAATATAAGCTCGTGAAGTTGGGGGTAAAAAAAGGGGTGTGCTGGCTGACATGATTGCAACCCTTCTAGTCATCCGATACGAAATGTAAAAAAAAAAGATTCTCATTTAGTAAGAATGTCTTTCTAGCCATAGAGAAAATGGAAAAAAAAATTCGCAAAATCGCGGCTGTCTGAAGTTTTTGAACTCTTTTCTTTACAGTTTATAATTTATTTACAATAGTAAAAAAATAGTTTTTATACAAAAGTCGGAAGGGTGACAGAAAGTTATACATTGAAAGTTGGTAAAAAATTTGAAGTGAATCGGTGGAGTAGAACTTGAGATATCAAGTCAGCCATGTTGAGAAGAGTAGTTTTGAGAATACCCCCTTAAAATTTTCCTCCGACGTGGGGATGAGCGTAGTGCTGCATCACTAAAATATCTATAACTCCGTAAATCATTGGAAGTTGTAAATTTCCATTCAAGGATATTTTCTTAAAGGTCTAAACTTTGAGAATATGCAAAAAACCATTGATTTTTTCAAAATTCTAAACCAAAATACCAAAATAATGTTGAAATAAATCGAATTAATCGAAAATGTGCCCATGGCTTTCCTTTTTAATTCGCTTAATTCGTCAAGCCTCCTTTATGAGCTCTGTGAACGCTCCAATATTTACGAAATTTCCAAAATAAGGTTCTGTCAAGCTTTCTCTAGAAATTTCAACATTGTAGTTTTTTAAGATCAAGAGTACTTATAAGTTTCATTTATAATTATTGGATTATATAAACTTGTTAAAAAGTCCCTTCTCTAGATATCCATACTAAGCCCTTTAGTAATTAAGGGGGTCGAGTCAGCGTCAAAACGGCAATTTTTAATAATAATTTATAATTGTGGTAGAACGCCTTCAAATATGATGTATCGTGCACCAAATGAACAATTTTTTGGGACTAGTTGGAACCCTTAAGGTGCCTGAAAAACCTAGTTTTATTTCAGAGTTATAGGTCCGTTTTGAAATTGTTAGCCTATTTTTACCATTCCAGGCATTGTCCTGGTCACAATCGTGACTTTAATCAAAATGTGTCCCATTCGTCCCATTGGAAAACCGTTACGAAAAAATGAGACGTAGAACAAAATCCTTCGAGCGGTTTATTCTGAATCACCGCTTCCTGTTATTTCACGAATAAACGGTATATGAACAATTTGTCACGAAATGTATCATGCCTTTCCCGACGATGAGTTAATGATACATTTATATTTTCTCCCGGATAAGCACGAACATATAAATGTATCGTTCGTATTAACGCATTCTCTGCTTCAACGTGCAGTAAGGGAGATTGAAACGCGACAGAGGCTCCGGTTCGTCATCATCAACCGCAATGCTTCGTCGAAACCAGCCGTCAGTCGATTTGAGAAACGGTTCAGGGAGCACCGGGAAATTCTCGTGCGAGAGGCAGTCATACGATCCCAAACGACGATCTGATAGCTCTCACGAGACTCGCTAATGACTGTACTTTGACACTGGCTTGACGTGAACCCCGGGGTGACACGCGTTTCTGTGTGAGTAAAAAAAACTTTCTGAATGTTTCTTTCGAAATATTCGACTAACTTTCAATAAGTAGACAGGGGAGAAAATCCGGGGTCCATAAGGACCCCGGAATGACTCGCGTCTCTATGTGAGTAAAAAAAAGTTTGTCAATGTTTTTTTCGAAATATTCGAGTAACTTTATATGTAACTATTGCGAGGGAGATCAAAGGAGCTTCAAGGAAGTAAAGCTGCAAAACCAAAAGTCGAATGCCGAAAAAAATATGCAATAAACTAAATGAAAGTTCATTCAGAAGCAAAATTACTTTTTCGCACGAAAAATTGCACTATATCGTGAAATAGAAAAAAAAAGAGGGGTGACAATTTTTTTTCTTCCTCGACTCTATCACGTGTCAAGGACTAGAGTTCATAAATCAACCCATAAATCCTGTCAACGAAAATTTATCTTCCTCAACGTGTTACGGCACGTATTATCCGTAAATATTCGCTCTATACACCGTTGTGTTTTATTGATATATATGGGCCATTCCACGTCAAATCACGCGGTCATCGACCTGACCCCCTCAAATTTTGATGCCCAATGAATTGTGGGTTTCGTTTGGCCCGAAATATGACCTCAAAGTTTTAGACATTTTTATTTCATTTTTTAGGGGTTGCCCGAGCTAACAAATTATTAAATTGAGGGGAAACCTAAAGAGGGGCCTTTTTCACATTAATGAAATTTGTTCACAGGAACTAAGGCCTGAAACAGATATTTTTGTCATAGTTCGATAATGGGCAAAAAATAATTACTATTTTATTTTTTTATTTTTTAATTGTGTTTGAATCATCCGTTTCATTTCAGGTCGTCGAGTCGAAGAAATTGTTTGGGCCCCAGTTTCTGTGAATTTTTTTTTATTAATTTTAAAAAGGCCCCTCTTTATGTTTCCCCTCAATTCAATGATTTTTTCGTTCGGGCAACCGCTAAAAAATGGACTAAAAATGTCCAAAAATTTAAGGTAATTTAAGGTCATATTTTAGGCCAAAAGAAACCCACAATTCATTGGATATCAAAATCCGAGTCCGGTCAGGCCGATGACCGCATGATTTGACGTGGAATGCTCCATATATTTATATGCGATGAAATAGCCGGAGTTTTTTTCTCCACCTCCGTTTCGCGTCAAAACCTCGACTTTTTTGTGACGTAGCTACCCGTGCGAGCGAAAGTCTCAGAGTCAAAGAATAGAAAATAGAAAAAAAGTTAGAAAGTGACAAAAAATAAGTCGGCCAGTCTTTCTTTTTCTGTACTTAGCTCGTGAGCTCTAGATAAAATTTACGACGTGCACCGACAATCGATCATCGACCTCATGCTCGAGGGAGACTGGGGGCTATTCGATGCACTTTTCCCGTTCATAATTTTATGATTTTCTTTTCAATCGATAAATCAGTTTGATTTTTAGCACAGAGGTAAATCCATCAGTTGTGCATGTCCAAACAATTTCTTCACCCGATTAGTTGGTTGATGAATTTATCAGAATAAAAAAAAAAATAAACAAAAATTCTTCACACGACCGACATGCTGTAATTTGTTACACCATTTAGTAAAAAATTAATTTAAAAAAAAATGAATCACTATTCCCACCCTATTGAAGCACCCAAATATCGAGAGAGGGGGAGGGGGGGGATGCGACAGTCTCGCGAAAACGTAGACTTTTTCGAAAACAAACAACACAGCGATGGATAGCGAAAAAATGTGTCCCTGCTGGATGAGTTCATATTTCATAACGCTCGATATGCTCGAAAAAGATATAGGGGAGGGTGGGGCACGACGGCCCGCCTCTAAAAAGTGATAACTTTTTTTTTTAATCATAAAGAAAATTTCCAACGTCGAAATTTTTTTCCTTTTTGATGGTCGATTTTGCCCCTGATATAGTCAATCGGCCTTAAAATGGATGAATACCTCAAATTCATCATAATTTGAAGAAAAACAGAAATTTGCTGACCTAATTTTTAGGGTGGTCCATTATGCCCCAGGTATTGCGGATCGACCTTGAAGTGAGTCAATACATCAAATTTATGATAATTTGACAAGAAACCAAAATTTTTTTTTTTACCGAATTTTTTAGGGGGGCCGTTGCACCCCACGGAGGCCGTCGTGCCCCACCCTCCCCTACTTTCCCGCTGGATTGGACGTTGCGACAAGCTCACTGGAAAGCGTATGCTGCAAAATATTCCAGAAAACATTCCGAATTCTCGGTTGAATGCATTTTTGGCATGTTGAGCATCTCGGTATAAAAATATTGGAAATTTTTATGGAGGAATTAAGAAAATATGCGCAGCTCAGAAGAGAAAACGGGGTTTGAAGGCGAGCAAAAAGGACTGTCAAACCTATAGATAAAAATAATATAATAAAAATAAATTTATTTATATTTCTCTTTAAAAATATTTCTTAAATTAAATCCTTAGAAAAAAAACCTGCCATAGGGTAAAAGCCAGGTAGTTGCCACACTTAAGAAAAAAGCTCTTTTACTTAAAAATTAAGTATCTACTGACAATATGTTTCGTGTATATTAAAACATTGGTCATTGGTTAATCTTTCATTGTGCACTATTTTTGTAAGCCAAATTAATATTGTTTTTGAGTAAATTCCGTTTCATTTGACCTCTTCAAAGAGGGATAGTTGCCCAACGTGGAGGATAGTCGCCTCACGTCGAAAATACTTCGAAGGAGTTTATAATTAATATTAAGTTACAGATTATTTTATTTTATTATATTTTTAAAATTTTATTTAGATATTTTATTATCAATTTTATTATTTTATAATTAATAATTTCATTATTTTTTTAAATACCTTTAATTAACAGTTGTTCTTTCTTATCTAGTTCTTCAAAGGCTAGTGATAAACTAACTTCTGTCTAGCAAGGACCACGCCTGGGTTTTTGTCATATTGCCGTTAGGGCAACTAAGCGGAAAAGAATTTGGGGCAACTATCCTTTTCGATACGGATACTTGCCCTTTTTATTAAAAAAATAAATAAAAGCTATTTAACAATATACCGTATCAGACCGTGCAGTTGAAACTCTAATGCATGCGAGGAAACAAATAGTTGACTGAATCCTCAACTATAACATTATTTATTCAATAAAAATTAGTAACCAATATTAGTACAACGCTCGTCGAGGTTTCACCACGGAAGATTTTCGCTCACACAGACGAAACTTGTGGGCCCTGTCCTATGTCTTTTGGGCACTGAGGCCTGCGAGGGCATATTAATAATTACAGAAAAACGCTAAAGCTAGGAACATCTCTAACATAGTGTATTAAAAGCCGGGGCAACTATCCCCCCGGGGCAATTATCCGGCTTTTACCCTAAATGCAATTCCACATAAAGAAAATGATGAGCAAATAAAAATTATTCGAATAATCGGTATATTACATAAAATTATTCTTAAAAATCGAATATCCTGATTTCCTAATATATATGACACTATGACTAGAATTAATCAACCCCTTGATTTTTTCAAATCATAAAGTGTTCCAAATTGCCCTATCTTCTTAATCAGGGCGCTGTTATGGTACGTATAGTATTGCAGAGCCATATTTATAGAGTTTGCTCTTTCATTTTGCTTACCGTTTATAGAGTTACCATTTATAGCCATATTTATAGAATTTGCTTTTTCATTTTGTTTACTATTTATAGAGTTACCATTTATAGCCATATTTATAGAGTTTGCCTTTTCATTTTTTCTTGTCATTTTCATTTTTTCGATTTGACATTAATTCTCAAACTCATATCTTTCTTCGTTCTCTCCTACCATCTCCTTCACCTTTTTTACCTCGGGTCATACAATTTTCGTTCGTTCGATTTTTTTTCCCAATCTCTCTTTGCCATTCTCGAATGGAATGAAAGCTTGGGACGAAATGAACTCTTGCCGCTTATGGGAATCATGGATTGCGACCACGAGCACTTTCCGGAATCATATCTTTTCTCCCTCTCTATCTCTTTCTCTCTTTCCTTTATCACAATGTGCACAATCGTGTGGTATTGCAAGGATTATTGCTCACCTACTTTTCTGGCTGGTTCACTTCGAAAGCTTTTGGGAATACGGAAATAAAAATCAGTATTATGAGAGCAACGATAGACCAAACTATTTCCCATAGGACACATCGCCTCGATTGTACCTTTTTTTTTTAGTCGAGTAATCCTCTACTTCCGTTCACCAGCTTTTTCTTTTTCCGAATTTTTCTCCTGACTACAATGATAATTCCTTTTCCTATCATCCTTATTAAATTTCGTTTTCATGAAAAAAAAACGTGATCTCTATGCTAATGACGTTAAAAAAAAGTCCAAAAACGTTGGAAAGTACGATTAGAAATGAAATTCCGATGCATATTAAAGAGCAAACAATTAGGGAACCAAATAATGGCGGATCTCTGACTTTCGTAAATTGGCAGTTTGAAGGCTCAAATTTTTTTCTATGAATCCCGGAAGTGAGAAAGATTATTGGAATAACTTGAGAAGTAACAGCTGAATTATTTCGAATTTTATAAAATTATGAATTTTTAAAAAATATGACATTCGTAGCAGTTGTCTGCAAACAGCTCGATGCTCTGAAAGGAAGAGTTTCGAGCAGCGAATCGTAATGAGAATGATCCTAATCTCCATGATTCCTATCTGCATTTTTCAATAAGCATCGTCAAAATTTTTATGCAAGTGGAAAAACACAACGTAGCGATAATCCTTTTATTTCATGCCGAATGCAATGTCTCTCTATCGAGGATATATATTTTTTATTGAATGTGCAAAAAAAGAAATAACAAATCGCACCACGCATTTTATGATTTCCTCGCTCGCACATTTCTCGTTGACGGTATCATAACTCCAGCATCTCTCGCATTAACGTGTAGTACTAAACTTTGATTATAAGCCATTAATTTCGCCTCCCAGTTTCGCGAAACTATAAAAATACACACACAGATGCGCACAAACACAGACACTCACACTCAGGATGAGATCATGGAATCTGTGCTCATCGGGAAGTTCGAAATTTTCCCCATTCTCAAATGCACGTTTTCACTCTGCCGTCCTCTCGAAGCATCTTCACTGTCGTTGAAGCCCGATTTACGACCTTCTTTTTTCTCCCCGTACCAACACTAGCGATACATTTGTGAAAGGATCGTAAAAATCAGGGCAAATCGTGCGGTGAGGACGATTTTTCTTCATTTTTACTAAAGGATTTTTGTCTGCAAGTGAGTTTTTTATTTTTCAACGAGCTGTAAGCTCACGTACACTCGTTTCAATTTTCTCCGTGTTACCACCGATAAAAAATAGTCCCTGCGGTAAAAATTTTGTGACCGATGGATTTTCAATTTGTCACAATAAATTCATTTTCAACGTGACTCTCTTGCCTTCGCTTTTTGGATCGATTGACGATTACGGGAGTATTCTGGTCTAGAATTTTGAGAAAAACAATTTTTTTTTCATATTCTTAAAGATTACCAAAATGAATGACACATATTTTTGTAGAAAATTAAACGCTCTAGAAAAAAGATTTCTTATGATTTTTCGATAAACTCACTCCTTCAAAAGTTATTCAAGGTTAAAGTTAAACTTAGAGTAAATTTAATTTTTTTTTCTTAGTTTCCGGCAAAATGTTGAAACATTACTAAATATCGTAAAATCTTTCTTGAAACAAAAGTTAAAGGTGCATTAATATAAGTAACCTAATTTTTAAAGAAATTATGAACAGTAGTTCACTCATATTCACAGTCTAATATTATATATATGAGGTATTCCTGCCCAAGTGTGTCAACCCGTGACCCTCTCGGATCTATTTGATTTTTTTTTCGTATGATCGCATTGAGTCTAAAAAACACCCTCATAATTTTTTCAGATTTTTCCAAACATCCCTTATTAAAAAAAAAATTCATAAAAAACGCCTTTTTTTTAAATCTAAAAGATTTTGAAAAAACCGTGAAAATATATAAAAATTTTCAAGCTATCACCCGTAGTGAGTAGATTTTTTTTCTGTATTTTACTAGCTATTAACGTTCTCAAAATTCCAAAAAATTCTTAAATAGCTCACCTTGAGCAGATACTGAATTATTTTGTTACCCAAATTAATTTCGTTGATGATTTTCGAATAATGCAATACGAATTATAAACCTTAAAATGAGAATAGAATGAGAAGGCATTGTTCTCATTTTAAGATTTATAATTCGTATTGCATTATTCGAAAATCATCAACGAAATTAATTTGAGTACCATAATAATTCAGTATCTGCTCAAGGTGAGCTATTTGAGATTGTTTTGGAATTTTGAGAACGTTAATAGCTTGTAAAACACAGAAAAAAAATCTGCCTACTACGGGTAATATTATATAGGTTTTTTCAGAATTTTTTTAGATTTGTAAAAAATTGCGTTTTTTTCAATTTTTTTTATTTTTAAATAAGGGATTTTTAGAAAAATCTAAAAAAATTATGAGGGTATACTTTAGACTCAATGCAATCATATGAAAAAAAAAATCAACTAAATCCGAGAGGGTCAGGGTCACGGGTTTTACACACTTGGGCTGGAATACCTCATATATATACATATATATATTAGACCGTGAATAACTTTTGAAGAAGTGAGTTTATCGAAAAATCATAAGAGACCTTTTTTGTCGAACGTTCAATTCCCTACAATAATACATATCGTTCGATGGTACATCGACTTGAAGCCGAGGTATAAAATTTCAAAGTTTGATCATTTGTTTTCCTGTGTTATTTAAATGGGAAATAGAAATTTGCGACGAGACATATCTAAATATTTATATTTAGAGCTCTGCTTTCAACAGGCGTCTTTTTTCACCTCTACAAAAGTATTTAATATGTTATTTCGAAAAACAAAAAATAGTCGCTTTTTTTAATCAGTCTAATAAATATGTTGTAAAAAAAATAATGATAAAAATATATATTTTTTTTATCGAGCTCGACCAAACGCTTAAAATGTATGTCCCTAGACCAGAATACCGCCTTAATGCAATTGTCAATATTATAGGGGATCGCTGACCCAGATTAATACGGAAAATTCGCGAGAACAGTACGAGTTAGCTTTAAAGATAATAAGTTCGCGCAATAAATTCTTTCGACTTTAAAAGTTGCTCTCATTGCGCTCTGTCTTTTTCCGTTCGACTTAGGGTCATCCCTCGCGCCACTCTCTGGCGCCTTTAACATTCGATTTTTCGACCGATCGATGAGAACTCTCGAGCGGTCCCTTTTCGCCTCGTATCTCTTCGTTAAATTCGAACGATACGGCGAGCGGACGCAAAGGAAAACGTACGAAAAGCGAGAAAGAAATAATGCACTATCTCGAAAGCTCCGAATAGGCGAAGAACGAGAACTAAATACACTACTCGCCACAGGGCGTAAAAAGATCGATAAGCGACGCACCGATAGAGCATACAAAGGGGTTTTCAACCCTCTCTTTCTCTGTCTCTCTCACTATCTCCGTCTCTCTCCCCCTCTCTTTCTTTCTCCCTTAACAAAACTCTTGCGTGCCAGTTAAAGACTTTTGAAGAAAATCATGCTTACTCCCCTTCTACGTTATATATATAGAGTCGTGAAACACGGAGCATTCATCATTCATCCATGTGAAACAGTTTCTGGCTTGTTACATCATTTCTCTTCCTCATGCAAAATTACGACAGGCTACATGAAGAAAAAAAACACATTTTTTCGAATGAAATACATTTTTGAGGCGAGCATCATTTATTTCAATTAAGCAATATAGTCATCAATCGTGATCATAGATATTGATTTTTATTTTGTTTGAATTAAAATGAAGTGGGTGGATCGGGTTATTTTTATTTTGAATTTAATCACAGCTATAAAATCTTCGAATTAATTTTTGTTTGTATCATTTTTGATATAATGGACTGATTTTTTTATTTATTTTGAAATTAATCACAACTGTCAAATCTTCGAAATATAAATTATTAGCACTAACTTAGACTTCGTGTTTTGGTTTTTTTTACCGTAAGTTACTGAAAAAAAAATAGTTGGTTACTCGTTATCGTTCATGTCAAGCGTCATACCGTCAAGCTCATTTTGTCGGCGACCTCAAGAAACTCTCGCGGCCAAGAGAGGGGTTATCACTTATGAGGCAACCTCGCAAAGCTTTTGCCCTTCAAGGCTTCGAGATCCAATATTTGAATATATGCATATCCGCTTCTCCCGTGCACTTTCAGAGTCAAGAAAAATTCTCGTGTCGTTAAATATTTCCGGAAGCGTTGGTCACACAGCTGACCAATAAAAATTATCGATTTATCGATTTATCGAATCCATCCGGTTGAATTCTGCGAAGCAGCGAGCCACCAAATTTCAGATATTTTTAAATGGTTCTTGGAAAACGAACTGACAAAAATTGTAAAAAAAAAAAAACAACACTATATGGTTTTAATTTCATTCGCACGAATTCCCTCGTGGGAAATGAAGAAAAGAAACGAAATTTGCGAAAATGTCATTCCACGATAGTGAGAAAAATTATTTCAGTTCTAACGCCACTGGCTTCACGTTATTTTAATATATATTCAAATATACGCGGTCAGCGGATATAATACTCATGCATGAATGACTTTTCATCGATTCACTCGATATTGCAAGCGATATACACTTCCGCTCAAAAGTTTGGAAACACCAGTCGATATTTCTTATTGCATAACTCCGTCAAAAAAAAAAGATAATCGAATTAAAAAAAAAAAACATTTTAGAAGGAAGGAATTTTGCTTTAATTTGCTTTTTTTAAAATATTTTTTATGATTTTTTTATTATTTAGGCCATTTTTTGACCGTTTTTTGACCTTCCTTCGACCATCGCGAATTCAGCGCACATCTTGAGGATTTTTTTTTCGTATGTTTTATCTCCGGTACATTTGAAAGGGTTAGCAGACCCACCATTTTTGTTTTTCACAAATTTTCGTACGATTTTTTCTTGCGAAGGTTTTTCACTTTTGACTAAAAAATAAAAGTTTTGGAAGATGCAACCAAACTCAAAAACTATGGAGTTTCAGAGAAAATGTCAGATATAAAAAAGTAGCGTACTTATAGACAAAATCGCCTGGAATTATTTCAGAATTTTCCTATGAAATTTGATTTTTTTACTATTTTCGCTCGAAACTCTGATGATGACGTCCCCTGCGAAAAATTCTATCTGATTGAAATTTCCGTACTTCGTGATACAATAAAATCATGAAAAAATTCAGCAACATTTGACATGCTATAAACAATAATGATCAATGATAATTTTTGATAATTGTTCATCAATAATAATATTGCCCAAAAGTCAATAACAAATTGGTAAAGAATTGTTTAAACAATTTATTTATAACTTCTGGGCAATAATATTATTGATAATTGTTGTTTATAACATGCCAAATGTTGCCGAATTTTTTCAGATTCTTATTGTATCACGAAAGTACAGGAATCAGATACAATTTTTCGCTGGGACGTCATCATCAGAGTTTCGAGCAAAAATAGTAAAAAAAAAATCATAGGAAAATTCTGAAATAATTCCAGGCGATTCCATGTATGCGTATGCTACTTTTTCATAATAGACATTTTCTCTTAAACTCTATAGTTTTCGAGTGACGTTGCATCTTTCAAAAATTGTCTTTTTTAGCCAAAAGTAAAATAACTTTGCGAGAAAAAAACTTACGAAAATATTTAAAAGACGAAAATGGAGCGTCTGCTAATGCTTTCAAATGAACCGCAGATAAAAAAGACAAAAAAAAATGTTCTTAAGTTATGGGCCCAATTCACGATGGTCGAAAAAAATCAAAAAACGGTCCCGTCCAAAAATGCGTACCGGATCGAAAAAAAATCCTAAAAAATATTTCAAAAAACTAAATAAAGCTGAATTCCTTCCTGTCAAAACATTTTTTATTTAAATTCGATTATCTTTTTTTATGGAGTTATGCAACTCCTAATGCGGCAAGAAATATTGACTGCACTGAGAAAATTTTTTTGTTGAAAATGCAAAAATTGGTTTGACTCAACCAAATATTTGTTTCCGGACGTTCAACGAGATCATTTTGGTAAATCAACAAAGATACAGTGGAAGTTTTAGTTAAATCGGTTAAGTCGTTGCTTGAATGGGCAAAGTTTCAGTTCAATCAAATAAATATGTTTGTACCAAATAAATTGTGTGATTGAAAATACGAATTATTTTTTTGTTACAGCTACATTTATTTGGTTAAAATATACTAGAAATCAACGAAATATTTCTGTACAGCAAATCAGTAACGTGTAAATTGGAAATTGACCAAATAATTTCGTTCTCCTCATATCTTATGGTTAACAAAATCCATTTGTTGAATTAATTATAGTTTCATTATTTCAAAAAAATTAATATTGAATCAACTAAATTTTTTTCAACTAAATGGATTCAGTTGTTTTAACTGAACTTTTTTCTCAGTATGGTGTTTTCAAACTTTTGAGCGGGAGTGTATATCGAACCGCACACCGGACACTATCGATACAATTCGTTTTACGATTCCCAGTAGCAATCATTTTTTTATTCTTTCATGCTCCATAGATGCAGCTCGCGAGATTAATAAAAGGAACATACAACCGCAACATTGTCTCTGCAGTGCTGTTAAAAAAGCCTGTGATTTTATTTTTGTCATTTTTTATTCGTCGATTTTATTGACGAAGTAGACTGCACTGACAGCGATCTTACGGTGGAATTTAATTTAATTTAATTTAATTTAATTTAACGAAAAGATAGAGCGTATTTCTAAATTAATGTGAAAGTAGATTAAAGTCTCTAAATGCTAAGTGAAAACGTTTTTTTTCTATCACTCGATTCCATTCAATTCTTCCATCGTGGGATTTATTAAATTATGAATAAGGATTCAGAATGAAAAAGTTTCATTATCATTCTATTTTAATGAAATCGTTTCAGCTTTTTCTGAAAAACGATCGTTCCAAAAAGTCTCACAAGACATCTCGAACCAAGTGGATATCATTAAAGGTAATGATATCGAATTAGTGGAAAATTTAGGTGAAAACTTAAATCTTCCTAAACGTGTTACTTTGGGAAACGACTTTGAGGTCTGTTACGTTTTATTTACTCAGTTTCAACATGACTTTCAAGTGGACGCGCGGGATCATATTTTCTCAAGGAGCAAATTATATTCTCGGGGGAGTTTGAGACACTTTGAAACTAGTCTGCGTCAGTCACTCACCTCGGTCGGAGTCTCCATGATTCTTGAAATTCTTAAGCCCCAGTAGAGTCGTCTCTGTCCGTACGAAGCTTTAAGGAAAATCCTCGAAGCCTGCGCGAGACAGAAATGGGATAGAAGCGTGGGTCAAGCTGACTTTGTTGAGTCCGACAGGACAAACTGACGGCGAAGAGGAAACGGCAAATATCCGGCTGAAAAGATCAAAGAAAGATTACTTCATTCGATGCTAAATAAAAATTCGCATTTTCTTATCAAACTGCATTCGAGAAAATTAATTTGTAAATGGAATCTCAATGTCCGGAGAAATTGTGAGGAAATTCAACAGTGAAAGAAAAATAATCAACCCCCAATTTCCCTGAAGGATTTTAGGGACGTTTTCTTCTCCTCTTTCCTTTGAGAAACGACCTTCGTGAAATTTTAGTCCTAATCACAAAATTCCTCTCCTGGATTTCAAGGAAATGGAACTAGCTGGAAATTTGACTCCACCTCCGACCATTGATAAATTACTCCAATTAGTCTGGAAACAAATCATTCGCAGAGGCGTAAAAAGTCAGGGGAATGATGTAAATCATCTGTTTGTTTGTAAACAAAGCCTTTTTGGCGCGAAAAAATTCACTGGGAATGCCTTAATTCCTTTTCTCTCGCCTCTCGTTTTAATCTCGATGCGATTCGATTTTCACTTTGGCCTGAAATCACGCTTGGTACAATCTCTCCCGCAACTGCAATTTGCGTCCTTCCGTCTAATCAGTTTACCCCCAACCCCGGCATTCCCCGGCATCGTACGACAAACTTTTAGAATCACATTCGCAGTTGCAGAGAAGTGTCGTTCGTCTAATGAACAAAGGAAGAGGACAAAAGGAGATGTGCTTGTGTGTGAATTCCATTCGCACAATCACGTAGTTTCTACTAATTCACGTCCTTGATTAATTCTACATCTCCCTCTTAGTCACGTAATCGCCTAATGGCCCAGAAATATTAATACAGCGTTGCTCTGTTCCGATTATCATTGATGCCCATTACAATATGATGGCTGCAAGGCATAACAATCATTTTGCAGAAAATTCGTCGAGGAAATTGTTTCTTAAATGAGCAGACGAATCAATAGTCTTTTGGATTCAGATTACTTAATTATATATGAGGCATTCCACGTCAAGTCGGTCATTCGGTCGGTCGGTCGTCATTTTAGGTGGAAAAAATACCAAAAATGTTCTTGTTCCATTTCGTAAATAATTTAGAATTTTCAACGTACTTTTCACTGAAATTTTTTACGAACTCATCCAAAAGCTCAATATGCCATTCACGGAGCAAATGATGTTTTGATATTTTTTTCTCAGAATTGACATCTTCAATTTGTCTGTAGTTTTAACAGTTTATTACTTGATATATTTACAGAGTATCAAAAAATTGGCTTAGTGGAAAATCGATTTCTTCCCATGCGTTTTTCATCCCAAATGAATACACAAATTTCTCTGTGTATTAACAGGGTCGAGACTATCTATAGATATTTTCTAAAGCCCGCATTTTTGTTTGTTTTTTGTTCCTTTTCCATTTTTTTAACTTTTTTCATTTTTATTTTGTTAAATATCTTTTTGTACATTTTAATAAACTTCATCAATGGACCTATGCACACAGACAAAGTCTATTCAAATTAAATTCAAAGGCTACTCACGTCTCTCGGTTGCAAAAAATAATTAATTTACCCTCATTGGATACACCGACGTTTCTATGGCCAATAAGTCCTTTTTTAGTTCGATTTGGGCATGAAGCAATGATACTGCTTTGTTCCTGGAATCGTCTTCGCAGTATCAAAACGAGATTATTTTATTATTTGTCCCTGCCTACGATTAATAGTGATAAAATATCAATATCTACACTATTTCGTTAAATCACTCTATGATGATAGATTGTATCAATAAAAATGCATTTGAAATAATGGATGCCAATTTTTGTATAGTCTGTAAATATATCAAGTAAAAAACTGTTAAAACTACAGACGAATCGAAGATGTCAATTCTAAGAAAAAAAAAATATCAAAACATTATTTGCTCCGAAAATGGCATATTGAGCTTTCGGAGAAGTTTGTAAAAAGTTTCAGTGAAAAGCACGTTGCCTAATTCTAATTTTATGTTCTACTTTTTTTTCATACGATGAATAATTTCGAGTTACAAAATAGGACAAACAAATTTTTTGTATTTTTTTCCGGATAAAAAATGTAATTTAAAAATCTGAAAAAAATCACGAATTTTCTTGATATTCAGAACTACTTTCTAAAAATTTGTATGCGATTTTTGGCGATTCCAAAAAATGGGGTGGCTGACTAGACGTGGAAGGCCTCATATATGCTGCTCGCTTACATCGAAATTTTATGATTCTTACTAAACTGAATATTGGATATATTTGAAATTAATTAATTCATTAATCAATTAATGATTCCTTTTTTCAGGAAAATTAGTTGGAGCTTCCGATTTTAGAAACAAAAAAAGAATTGTCATACGGTGAATATACACTACCGTCCAAAAGTTTGGAAACACGCGCACCGATTCGGCTACGCATAAAAAGTTTCGGGGCTCTTACAGGAATAAAGATATTTCAGTTCAACAAGCGGCATTTCAAAGGGGACATATTCAGCTTCATTTCGCTCTTCCAAAAAAAGTTTCCGATTTTTTTTTAACCCGATACGTTCTTTGAAACATGGATGTTTTTTTACTCTTCTTTTGGCGTTGAAATTTGAGCGCACGACCTATGAACATTTCTTTTAACAGTTTTTCACATGAAAAACTTGTCAGGGGGAGATAAGCTTTAATTTCGTTTTTTAAAAAGTTTCGTACGATTTTTTCCCGCATAAGTACTCAGATTTTCGCAAAAAACGATCATATTTATAAAATTAAGCGTAACTCTAAAACTATTGGGTTTTCGTAAAATCACTAAAAGAGTAAAAAATTGCATAAAATTATTCGGGATTTAATGAAATTTTTTCAGAATTTTCTTTCAAATTTTATTTTTTTATTTTTCTTGATAACGAGATATTTTTTATCTTAAACAATTGGGTCTCTCACCTCATCTACACGGGTTTTCCAATAAAAAAGCTATGTAGATGAGGTTTTTCGATGAAAAAGTCGCGAAGATGAGGTTAGAGATCCGATTGTTTGATAAAAAAAATATCTCGTGGACAGGAAAAAATTTCGGAAAAAAAAACTTTGAAAAAAATTCTGAAAAAATTTCAATGAATCCAGAATAATTGTATGCGATATTTTACTTTCTTATTGATTTCACAAAAACCTTGTAGTTTTAGAATTGGGCTACATTTTATAAATATGGTCGTTTTTTGCGAAAAATTGAATATTTTTGCGAAAAAAAATCGTACGAAACTTAAAAAAAAACGGAATTGGAGCTTATACTCCCCTCCATAAGTTTTTCGTGTGAAAAAGAGTTCAAAAAAATTCTCATGAGTCGTGTGCGCCAAAAGTTCAACGCCAAAAAAAAGCCGAAAAACGACCATGTTTCAAAGGGCGCACCGGGTTCGAAAAAAATCGAAATTTTTTTTTTTAAAAAGCGAAATGAAGCTGAATAAGTCCCCTTTCAAACGCTTTTCTCTGATGAACACAAAGGTTCATCTAAAGCACAAAATCAGCTTTGCGATGTCCACATTCGCAATTAGTATTGCAACGTGATGGAAAACGTTAATCATATCGCGCTTTGCGCGCGAGGACCGCTGCCCGCTCTATCTATCGCCTTTCTTTGAATATCCAGTTAATTTCCTCTGAATGCAGTCATTTGAAATTTGAATTCCACTGTGAAAATCCCGCGTCTATTCTCCGGAGGTTGCCGGCTACAATGTCTCGTCGACCTCCATACTCCAATGATCCTATTAAACCTCTTTTCGAATACTAATGAGAAACTTTTATTTTCAGTCACGGTTATAAGGAAAGAAAAATTCGCTTAATTTACACGTGGACGATCAAAAACAAAGCGATAATTTGTCGCTGAGGGTAGGTCAGAGCGTGGGTAAAATATCACTGGCTCAGAGGTCGGTTTTCATACGGAATATTCGAGTGAATCGTCCCTTTGACGTATAATACCACTCAAAAGTTTGGAAACACTCACCCTAATTCCGCGCCACACAAAAAATTTCACTGCTCTTTTAAAAATGAAGATATTATTATTATTATTATTATTATTAACCAGGTATGCCCTTCGAAACATGGTCGTTTTTTGACTTTTTTTTGCGTTGAAATTTTGGCGCACGACCTATGAAATTTTGTTTTTACTGTTTTTCGCGTGCAAAACTTATGAGGGGAAGTATAAGCTTCAATTTCGTTTTGTAAAAAGTTTCGTATGTTTTTTTTTCGCAAAAAAAATCAATTTTCTGCAAAAAACGACTATATTTATCAAATGTAGCGTAACTCTAAAACTACTGGGTTTTTGTGAAATCACTAGAAGGATAAAAAGTTGCATACAATCATTCTGCATTCAATGAAATTTTTTCAGAATTTTTTTTTAATTTTTTTTTTTTAATATCTTGTCGACAGACAATATTATCGAAAAAAAAAATTGGAAACAAATTAATTTAATCCTGAAGAATTGTATGCAACTTTTTACTTTGTAAGTGATTTCACGAAAACCCAGTAGTTTTAGAGTTACGCGACATTTTATAAATTTGGTAGTTTTTTGCAAAAAATTGAAAATTTTTGCAACAAAAATTGTAGGAAACTTTTTAAAAAATGAAATTGAAGTTTACATTCCCTTTCATAAGTTTTCCGTGCGAAAAACAGTTTTAAAAAATGTTCATAGATCATGCGCCCAAAATTTCAATGCCAAGAAAGCCGAAAAACGACCATGTTTCAAAGGTACCAAATTTTTAAAAAATCGAAATTTTCTTTTGTAAAATGCAAAATGAAGCTGGATATGTCCCCCTTGAAATGCCGCTTGTTAAATTGAAATATCTTTATTTTTAAAAGAGCAGTGAAACTCTTTGTGCGGCGCGGCATCGGAATGAGTGTTTCCAAACTTTTGAGCAGTAGTGTACAGATATTCACGCACACGGTTAAATTATGTATAGGTTTAAACGATATAAAAATCTGCGCCTGGGTGAGATTATGCATAGTCGTTCCACAGTCAATTTATTCTGTTTGTGTGCTTCTATATTTTCATCTGTTTCTCAAAGTCTCTATAAAAATACCGAAAATAGAAACAGCCTGACGTCTAAAATAGCAACAGGCTCCGAGAGAACGTAAAATCAGT
This sequence comes from Alloplasta piceator, assembly GCA_946863875.1. Classification (NCBI taxonomy): domain Eukaryota; kingdom Metazoa; phylum Arthropoda; class Insecta; order Hymenoptera; family Ichneumonidae; genus Alloplasta; species Alloplasta piceator. The sequence goes on from OX333072.1 coordinate 15,729,269, forward strand.
TTTTTCAATGCCTTTGAGCTCGTGCCTTGACTTCCTCCTTCATCTTGGAGATAAAAAAAATCGCCAAACACAAAGATCCTTAACCTTCCGTGGTTACACTGGGTCAAAACGACCCCACGACAACTATTCTTTTTTCTTCTTTATGAATTTTTTCGAATATATAGTCATTCGATTTTTTATAAACTAATTTTCAATACATGAACTAGAATGTTTGAAGGATGTTCCGTAATTTTTTAAGATTTTTCCGACCGATAGTTTGGTCACAATACTTGTTCAAATATCGTCAAGGTCAAATCGACCCAGGTAAGTGTGACCACGAAGAGTTAAAGACATCCGCCATGACACAGTTGGATACAATTTGCGCAAAATTCAATATCAGCATAATGATGGGCTTCCAATTATTCCGCTGACACATTTCTAATCATTTTTAATCAGCTGAAGAATCCTCACGTAACTTCCGGCTTAAGTAACTCACGCATTTGATGCACGTACCCCCAATTTTCCATGGTTCTTGTTTTATGCAAGGCTATTCCGAGTTAATCCACACCTTCCGAATAGCTTTCAAGCCCTCAGACCCGATGATTAAGTGACCTCAGGATATTTCCCTACATCTACGGACCTCAGCGAAGCCCTGCATAGCCTTGCAATGCCTTTCGTGAATGAAATATCAGACAGTTAGATAAACGGCGAGGAGTCTTCACGCTGCATTTAATTCGCATGTGCCATGTTGATTTGTCGCTTGGTTCGCGTGGGCTCTGGATTTTCCACGGAGATTGTGCGGATTTGCGGCTTTGCAACGCGAATTTTGTCGGGCATCCCCGCTGTGTGCATTTCGGTCCTCGCACGATTGTACGATTTTAGCACATGCAGCGTCCGAGTTAACCACTGTGACCACAACTTTCCAATACCAATCCGCCACCATTTACGCGATGATTCACGTATAGCTATCGATTCACTCACATGTTGCAACGAGAGGCAGTGAGACGTGTCATTGGTCCGGGGAGATATCGTTGCACAAAGGTCGAATGGGGATGAACCTCTGTCTCAGCATGTGGTTTCGCCCAAGCCCCAAACCAAGTTTCCGACAAAAACGATGATCTACAATTCCATCGTAGTTATGACGAAATTTACAATTTCATCAGTTTTCTCATTTGGCAAAGGATGTAGTCATAAACAAGATATTTTTGTGTAACCTGAGTTAATTGATTTCGTACCAATGAACCATAAAAAATTAATTAGGGTAAAAGCCGGATAGTTGCCCCGGGGGGATAGTTGCCCCGGTTTTTAATACACTATGTTAGAGATGTCTCTAGCATTAGCGCTTTTCTGTAATTATTAATATGCTCTCGCAGGCCTCAGTGCCCAAAAGACATAGGACAGGGCCCACAAGTTTCGTCTGTGTGAGCGAGAATCTTCCGCGGTGAGACCTCGACGAGCGTCGTACTAATATTTGTTACTAATTTGTATTGAATAAATAATGTTATGGTTGAAGATTCAGTCAACTATTTGTTTCCTCGCATGCATTAGAGTTTCAACTACACGGTCTGATACGGTATATTGTTAAATAGCTTTTATTTATTTTTTCTAATAAAAAGGGCAAGTATCCGTATCGAAAAGGATAGTCGCCCCAAATTTTTTTCCGGTTAGTTGTCCTAACGGCAATATGACAAAAACCCAGGCGTAGTCCTTGCTGGACCGAAGTTAGTTTAGCACCAGCGTTTAAAGAACTAGATGAGAAAGAAAAACTGTTAATTAAAGGTATTTTAAAAAATAATGAAATTATTAATTATAAAATAATAAAATTGATAATAAAATATCTAAATAAAATTTTTTTTTAATGTAATAAAATAAAATAATCGGTAACTTAATATTAATTGTGACTATCCGCCACGTTGGGCAACTATCCCTCTTTGAAGAGGTCAAATGAAACGGGATTTACTCAAAAACAATATTAATTGGGTTTACAAAAATAGTGCACAATGAAAGATTAAAGACCAATGTTTTAATATACACGAAGCATATTGTCAGTAGACACTTAATTTGTAAGTAATAGAGCTTTTTCCTGAAGTGTGGCAACTATCCGACTCTTACCCTACCCAATCTATTTGGTCCAAGAGAAAATGGATCATCCGTGCTAAATAATTAGCCATAAAAAATTTATTATCTAAATCATTTGAACCAAGAGAAAATTGATTATTCGCAGAATTAAGAAAATACAATAACTATTAGGGAAGGAAGCATTAACCATTTTCAGAAAAATTGAAGAAAATTAATTAAGCCATTATAATTATTTTAAAATATTTAATGGAGTTCGTCGCCATTTAATATTTTATAAAAAATTCCCTATGGAGTTCACACTTTATTTTTTCTCATCGTCATTATTTGGAAAAATGTTTAATAAAGCTTTCATGCGCATTTTTTTGGAAGAATAAAGAATGAGACGAGAGAAAATTTCATAAATTCTCTCATTTGGACGAGACGTTCTCATAAACACGATATATTTGAGTAACGTGAGTTAATTGATTTCGTAGAGAATAATTAGCCATACAAAATTCATAACCCAAATCTTTCGGTCCAAGAGAAAATTGATCATTCACAGAATTAAGAAAATAAATTATTAGAGAAGGAAGCATTAACCATTTTCAGAAAAATTAAAAAAAAAATTAATTAATCCATTATATTTTTTTTTAATATTTAATTAAGTTCGTCGCCATTTTTTATTTTATGAAAAATTCCCAATGGAGTTCGTACTTTATTTTTTCTCATCGCCATTATTCGGAAAATTTATGATAAAGTTTTTATGCGCAAATTTTTTGAAGAATAAAAAACGAGGCGAGAGTTACTATTTTTATATTTTACTAAAGAATTTCTCATTTCAAAAATAGAGAATGAAAATAAGCTCCATCAACCAGTTTTCGCAAAATGGACCCTGTGGACAAATTCTGGTCACAATTTCTAATGTGACATTCAAACTAATTTCGTCAATTGCTGAGATTGAAACAAATGGATATTCTTGTTCATGAAAATAAACTTAAACAATAAATTATCAATAAAAATACTTCAATAGTTCGAATGAAAATAGCTATAGTTTTGTAATGAATAGAAAAATCTTCTCATGCTCATGAGATTCTTCATTGAATTTCCGGCATATTTTACCACGAGTTTTTCTGTACGATCAAAGTCTACATCGACATTTTTCACATGCCACTGAAACAAATCGTTCATTGTCGAAGAGACCGGAAACGATTCGTCGTGCTGACATTGCATCGACATGAGGTGGTCAGTCCAAGTGCGCAGACGCGGAAGAATCTTATTTCTGTCTATCTATGAGTCATTCCATGCCAAATCGACCACTTTTAACCCCGAAAAAAATAGAGAACGAAAAGTCCCCACTATGAAAATTCCAGAGAATTTGCAGACAAAGTCAAAGTTTCTATAAAAAAAAAAGAAAAAAAAAGAAAAAATAGCGATCATCGAGAAATTTTCGTTTTTTCGGAAAATTAAAAAAAAAACGTTAAAGATCGGTGTGAATAATTTGTTTCTATTTTGTTTCTGAAAAGTACATTCAAAAACAAAAATTTTTAAGTAAAAACGTCTCGATCAGTCAATTTTCAAAAAAGTTATAGATGTTCGAAAAATAAAAAGCTATTTTTTTGTTTAATTATAACTTTTTATCGGTTGAGTGAAAAAATTTGAAAAAATTCTGAAAAATGTTTTTGATAGAGTAGAAAAACATAAAAAAGTTTAAGCCAAATCGAAAGGGTTCGGGGTCGAAAGTGGTCGATTTGACGTGGAATACCCCCTGTGTAACGCGAAGAACGATGTGCTCGAAGCTGTCGAGTTGATTTTACATTTTGAAGAGCACGTGTGCGAAATAGCGTATCTTGCTAATAGCACAAACATCGCAAAAGTACGTCGCCCATCTTCCCACATAATCCATTACGAGAGATATCGTCGCGAATCTGCTCGTTTCACGTCTCGAGTATTTTCGAGAGTTTCGCACACGTTTGCGGATCAGGCAACGCGATGAGAACGCATCGGTGATTGCATCAGAAGAATTTCGAGAGCAGGAAGCCGGAAAATTCCACTTTCCGACTAGATCATTGATCACTCTGGACTTTGCTATTGCGTCTTGTCATTGAACGGTGAGAATCCCTCCCGTAATTCCGCCAATGCGATTTTCACACAGCCGCACTTGAGCTAAAACATCCGGGAAACGATGCCAACTCTAACATCGATCAATCGTGAAGAATTACGAACTCTTTGCGTCCAGAAAGTTTGGGCAACGCCAGAATACAACTGGGCTTTATATTTATCGTGTATCCGTCGACAAACGTCGATGCGAATTCGAGTTCACGGCGTAGACCAATGCAACGAAAAAGCTAATTTCTATGAATTTTTATGTTCGGTTCGCTTACTTAAGGGGGGAAACCCATTATAAATGGTCGAGGATGACGAGGAATTTCGAGATTTTTTTCAAACGCAACTACTGGACCAATCGTTTTCAACTTTGAAGGCTATTTTATTGTACATTCGAAAACTTGAAAAACATTTTTTTACGGTACCAGAGACTTTGATTCACTTTTAAAGGCGATTTACTCGAAACTACATTTTTTCAATTTGCGGCAGCGATAAAAAAAACCTATTCATCAGATTCATTTCGACCAAATATTTTTAGACACATAATTGGAAACTCTCATCGAAAAACCTCCATTTTCAAAAAAAAAAAATTAATTTAACAATCATTTTTCGCTTAAAAATGTTTGGTGAAAATTTTATCTTTTTTCTCTGAGTGCCGCCATTATTACAATATCCAACTTTTGAAACTTTTTCTTGGTTTATCGACAGCGTACTTTCATATAGAATGTAATGGTTTCTGATTTTTTTGTTTCGGATGAAAAACAAAAAAACTACAACTACCGCAATTCGACATCGCGGGAAAAATTCGTTCAGCAACGATTGGTTGCAGGCTGCTGATGAAAACATATTTTCGATTAAAAAAAAATGTTTTTTAAGTCTTCGAATGTACAATAAAATAGCTTCCAAAGTTGAAAACGATTAGTCCGGTAGTTGCGTTGGAAAAAAATCCCGAAATTCTTCGTCATCTTCGACCATTTATATGGCTTTCCCCCCTTAATTTATACTATTTTTTTAACTGAATAATAACTACAGAGATGACATCTCTGTTTTTCTTGATTGCTGTCACTACTTTTTTAGTCTGGTCAACAATGTCGTTGTAAAATTCATTTATATTATTGTGACATATAATATTAAATGATATTTTGCTTTATGTATATCATTTTTGTTCAGAGCTGAATAAAAAATTTTCCAATGCAATTTTCGTGCGAGGTCAAATGATGCGAGAGTGAAAATTAATAAGTGCAGCGAAAACGCGAGGGAAAGGCTTTGCATGCTTTTATTTAAAAAAAAAAAAAAAAGAAAAAAAAAGAAAATGCACAAAAAAGAGCCTTCTATGGGTGAACTAGTAAACGGCGAAAGATTGAATTCGAAAGTAAACGCTGCAAAAACTCGTAGTCCGGAATAAATAGTTTTCTTTGTTGATTTTTTACGGCCCAATCCTCTCATCTCGACGATGGAAATTCGTGCATTCGAATTTGCACGGTGAAAAGCATGCGGTCTTTCGTACAATTCCATTGCTGATTCTGGGTGACGGCATAGATTTGCAATGACAAAATCGTGCGATAAATAGAGGGTGGGCGAAGTGGCCAGAAGGAGAGAGAGAGAGAGAGAGAGAGAGAGAGAGAGAGAGAGAGAGAGAGAGAGAGAGCTTAGAGCGTTGATGGAGATTGAATTAAATCTCGGATTTTGCATTCATCGCCACGACCGAGATATCCGCGACACATTTTTCCACTTTTCATCGTTTTTTCGGTATATGGGCCATTTCATTTCAACTCAACCCACTTCCAATACTCATTATAACGGAGTTAAACATTTTTCTACGATTATCAAATCAAGAACTCCACCCCATTTTTTTAACGCATATATTCTGTACAAAAAAAAAGATATACAATAAAAAATCTGATTTTCTTTCAAGAAAAACAATAATTTATAAATGGAATAAAAAGTAGAATATGATATAAATATTAATTCAAACGGATTCTACAAAAACCGTTATTTTATGTAATCTTGTGTAATCCATAAATTGTAATCAAGAGACTTAATTTTCCCTGAGCAATGTACACTGAGAAAACAGTTTATTTGTAGTAAAGAAATACATTTAGTTGGCACTTTTACTTAAATATTCCTTAACTGTTACAAAATTCATTAGTCGTTAAAAAATATTTGATTTGTGTCAAAATAATTTATTAACTTTAAAAAAATATTTATTCAATTTATCAACTGTTAACAAATAATTGATTTCGCCATATTCAACTTTAGATTTGTTAACAGTTAACAAATCCTGGTAAATTGTTTTCTCAGTGTGGAACACGGAAAATTAAAGGTGCTTTTCCCTACAATCGTAGGAAAACTGATCACCGAGTCGAACATAGAATTTCCCATACATAAAGGAGGCTTTTTTTCTTTTTGGGTCCTCGATTTTCTTCACGTACATGCGGTGTGTTAAATTTTATCGAGAACGCGCGATGAAGCTTAACGCCTCGACGCGATGTCTGCCAGAAGAAATTCACAGTGAACCGTTCAACTTTATCCTGAGATATCGTAATACGCCTTATATCGCGCGGTATCGCGTGTTACGAAGTACAAGCAAAAAGTACTTCGTGCAGAGTTTGTCGAACGAGTGTGCGGAAATAACCGAGACCGTGTTTTTACACTTTTTAACTTTTTCTTTGCCTCTTGTCCTCTTTGTTGAGTCCCGTCGTGAAAATACTGCAGATGGCGAAAAGAAGATCAGACGTCGACGACACTTCAACGGGGGCCAAGATTTATTTGTTTTGCGAAAAGTGTACGGTGTAAAAAGTGTGGTAATGTGGTACGAGATACAGTTCTCCAATGTTTCGAGCCATGAAAAACAGGAAAGCGATGGCAAATTATAGGGTTCTCGTCGAAAAAACACCCCTTAATACCCTTCACATAGTTGAGGTTTGTTCAGCATGTGAGAAGTAGTAAATACATTCGTTTGATGGCAAAAAGTTTGACCTCGTAATGACGAATTTCTCCCACAATTTCTAAACGATGAAAAGGTAATGTAAAACTTACTCATATTGTTTATATCAATTTGCACTGAAAGAAATAATGGTCAACCATTCCATGATGACAAGTTAAATTCCAGCATAAATTATGCTAACTTAGAATCTCTACGTTTCATCGTAACCTGATGAATATGATAACGGTTATAAATATTACAAATTCAATTAAATTGTGAAGTTCCTGAATAGTTACTTAGTTAAAGGTATAATTTGCATAGTTGTGGGCACCATATGTTTAGTTAGAGTTGCTATGACATGTAAAAGTTCCCTAAGCCACTAAAAAAATAGTTGACCATTTCATTCAGTGCTTCGAATACTAATTCAATTGAAAATGTCCCATTGAATATTTCGATCGAAACTTTGGTTATTTCAATTCAGATCTCCATATCAATGATTCACTGAAAAAAAAATCATAAAAATACGTTTTTTCCGGACTCCTAACTAACTTTAACGCTCCAATAAACAATGCAGCTAGTTACTAATAATGCATAATGCAAATAGTTACTTAGTTAAAGGTATAATTTTCATAGTTGTGGGCATCATAGGTTCAGTTAGGGTTACTATGACATGTAAAGTTTCCTTAAGCTACTAAAAATATGGTTAACCATTTCATTCAGTGCGTCAAATACTGATAATTTAAATTGAGAATGTTCTATTGGATATTTAAATCGTTTCGTTATTTCAATTCATATCTCCATATGAACGATTCACTGAAAAAAAATCATAAAAACAAATTTTTTCCGGACTCCTAACAGAGTTTAACTCTTCAATAAATAATACAACTAGTTACTAATAATGCATAATGCAAATAGTTACTTAGTTAAAGATAGAATTTTCATAGTTTTGAGGCATCATATGTTTAGTTAGGGGTACTATGACATGTAAAGGTTCGCTAAGTCACTAAAAATATAGTCAACTACTTCATTCAGTGCTTCAAAGACTGATAGTTTCAATTGGAAATGTCCCATTGAATATTTCGATCGAATTTTGGTTATTTCAATTCAGAACTCCACATCAACGATTCACTTAAAGAAAATCATAAAAATACATTTTTTCCGGACTCCTAACTGAGTTTAACTCTTCAATAAATAATGCAACGACAAAATTGTGGCACGTCGGTCATCATTATATCTCTATTATTGGAAACCCAAACACCGAACTGATCACCACTTCTCACTGATTCGCAAACTCAAACATACAATTTATAATCGAGTATACGATAATACCAGTAGGAGAACATTACATCCTCGTACATAAATATTTATCCATCAAATCGACCGTGCAAACTTTTCAAACTATTTTCACAGCGGGTTACATGCGGTTTAAATGCAGCTGGGGTCAAGCATCTTGAGCTCATATCGAGTGATCATCTTCAGCATTAAAGCCCCAGGGGGTATTCTTCAATATCCCTTCCAATATAGAAAGTGAGCAAGAGAGAAAGATCACGATGTCTCGTAAACCACTCGAGAGTATCAAAACCTACGGGAAAACTGTTGCATCCACAAAGGAGTCCACGACAGCAAACAAAATTTATAGGACCAATTTTCCAATAAATTCATCGTGGTCTATTGCTCTCGTGGAATTTCTAATCAGACGCTTCTTGACGATCAAGTGAAGTTTACAATATCGCAAACTAAAAATCTTTGACGACATTGAGATCTAAATTTCCGCCGGAGAAATTCGTGTCAATGACGATGGAGGCATCGCTGACCTCGGCTTTCTTGTGAATTTCCATTGCAAGATATCTCTTTGCATACAATCTCTTACTCTATTTTCTCGAGTGATGCGTGCAACAGATTCTCCCTGCTGCTGCTTTTCCTGATATATCTCCCCCGAGATACGATAAATATTTACATCGTTCCTGGACCAAACGGAGATAGAAATTCAGCAGAGAAAGAGAGATAGAGAAAGGGAGTGCGCTGCCGGGGTGTTAATGTTGCAGCGAAGAGCGTCTATGTAAACTTCGGCATCAGACTTGCGAGTGAAAATCAAATTTCAAGCTTGTGCACTCGCTTGTCTGCTCACTGAGAGCATTACATATATTTCTGTGCATAGAATGAATATGCAACATCTTGGGAATACAGCATCTTCCGGATAAAAGCTTTGTGCATCTAATGCACGGAGATATTATTCAAAAATGCTCCCATAATTTTTTTTTATGGCTATAATGGCAGAATCATTGAAAATTTAGCACTTCCAAATGGTGTCTCTTTTAAATAACGTCATGTCAAAATAACACGACAAAATGACCCTACCAATGATCCCACTTCGCATTATACGTATCTTATTTGAGCTCGTTCCAGGTTTTTGAATTTCTTGCAAAAAAAATAGTTATAAGAGACCTCATTCCTTTGAGAATAAATGTTTTTTTGAAATATGTCATGAAGGATGTATTTTTATATAATATGTAATGTAATTTACTTTTTTTAATTAGGATTGTGCCAATTTCGCAATTAAGAATTTCTCTTTATAAGAAAGTAGCTTCTTCGATTTTCAATTATGAGGAAGTAATCGGAGGAATTTCAATTTTTCACGATTTTGCTTCCTCGTAAAGAAAGCTTTGTTTTCGTGAAAGCTTTGTTTTTGTTTCTGCAATTTTCGAGATATTACCCTGAAAATTTATTCAAAATTAGTATAGCTATTGAGGGTGTTTGGTATTGAATTTAGCAAAAATCGATCCAGAGATTAAAATTTTATGAAATTTTGCATTTTTTGAAAAATCAATATTATTTGCTATTGATTTTGGCAAAAATCGATCAAAGGATTAAAATTTTATGAAATTGATTTATAAATTTATTTTTTTGAAAAATAGCACAAACACTCAAACTTGCACAATTTTTAAAATATTACACTGAAACTTTGTACAGAATCAGTATAGCTATCAAGATTGTTTGCTATTGAATTTGGCGAAAGTCCATCGAGGGATTAAAATTTTATAAGATTTTTTATTTTTTGAAAAATGGCATAAACGCTCTAAATTGTGCAATTTTTAAGATACTGCAATGAAACTTTGTACATAGCTAATATAGCTATCGAGGTTGTTTGTCACTAAATTTGGCGAAAATCGATTGAACGATTAAAATGTTATCAAATTTTGATTTTTTTTTAAATAGTGTAAATACTCTAACTTTGGCTATTTGCGAGATTCTGTACTGAAATTTTGTACACGTTCAAAATAGTGATCAAAGTGGTTCGCTATTGGATTTGTCAAGAAACAAATTTGAAAGAATTTGGCAAATTTGCACATGATCACTTATGTTTTTCGATAGTTAACAAGGCTTCCTTCATGAGGAAGCCAAATATGATCGTCAGACTTTGTGATAAAGGAATCTATGTGAATTATGGATAAAGATGAGGAAGCAATGTGCAAATGTCCAATTTCCAGAGTTTTTTTTTAAATCAATCTATATCGCGATTGAAGATAGTGGACTGCTATTGGAGAATTCACCTAAGCTGGACAAAACACTCCATTTTTTAGTAACGATTCGAAATTTTACAAAATTTGACGGACCCGAACGATTTCTTGACGTTTTTTGATCGAGCGAAATCCATCAACGCTGCCCAGTCGCTTTCAGTGTCGATTTATATTACGGTCAACCGTCGTTTATTGGATCGGCCTTGTGCCGAGCAACCCAGACCTGTGAATAGTCCAACAAGAGCGTTGGCGAATGGCAATAGTGAAATAGAACAAGCAAAAGTTATAGTTACAAAGAAAGAAAGAGAGAAAGACAGACGAAGAGGACTGTGTAGTAGCAAAGGCGGGTTTTGTGTTATATCGCGTTATCGCACGTCGCCTTTTATTGTTTCGAGACTACCATAACGCACTTGCTATGTATATGCAGCTGCTATTCGTGACGATCGAGCGAACGACGAAGCGGCTGTTTTCTCCCACAGAATCGAATTGCTTTACCTTGTCTCACCGTCTACTTTTTTTCATCACTGAATAGATGACAATAAATAAGCATGTGAATTGAATTTTAAGAGGCACATTCTGCCATTCCGAAAATTCGACATTCCGAATGCTTTGAGATTATTAGAAAAAGGTCCGGATAGAGAAAAGAACCACTGAAATTTCATTTAAAAAAATGTCCTCCAATGAACTTTGCAATAGCTCTGGCGGAAAAAAAAAAGTATTGATCAGATCCTCGAATTCAAATTTAACAATGCAGGAGATGTATATCAGATTATAATTTCAGTTCGTTTTAGTAGAAAAAGAAATTCTTATCAGCCTGTAACTTTTATTGCTTGAGCGATCTTGCAACACTCATAATTTTTAATTCAATTTCCATCGTCAATTATTAATTGCATCTCGCTAAACTCAATTTTGTTGGGGATCCGAAATTTTTCCAGCAAGGAATTTTAATCTTGCGTTTTTGGAAGATTTTTTGAGATGTAATGAGAAATGTACCGTCAATAAAATGTTGTACAATCACTATAAAAAATAATCATTTCTATGTAACAATGATATTTATAATTGACAATGTATTCCCATTGAGGAAAACGAAATAAAAATCGTCACAGTAGAAAGGACATTATTACTCAGCCCTTGAATTTCCATTGCTAGCGTTTTCTTCTAAAATCGATAATTTCCCGTCTAATTTCAATGTTAAATCGTTATTGCATTATGTAGAACAAAAATTTCTTGAAAATAAATCATTTTTATGTAAGGAATGATTGGAAATTGCGTTTTTTGGATGTTACAGGAACTTTATAAAAAAGGTTTTCCTAATGAAAATTGCTCAATCAGTAATTATGACGAATCCATGATTACATTCCAGTTTGATCATGGAATTCGAAATCGATTTTTTTTTAACATTTTTCGCAAGATAAACATAAAACATCTTAAGAATATACCGTAAAAGTTTTAGACCGACATATAAAATATTTTTAAAGTAATAGCCAAAAGAAGCCAATAGCAATTAACTAATAAGTTAATGTTAAAAATGAAGGAAGCTTTGAGATAACTTTGAGGAAACGAAAGGATCGTTCTATGCACTAGGCATAGCCGATTAATGTGAGTATAATTTTTTAATACAAAATCTGTTGTCAAAACTTTAAACGCGTTTTTTTCGAAACTACGTTTTCAAAATTTCGGGGAAGCACTGAGTAAAAACTATTGAACCGATTTGGCTAAAAATTTTACCCGTTATTTTAGACACATATAGTTAAATACTTAACCATTAAAACATTCAATTTTTTAATAATAAATGAATTTTTTTTAAACAAAAAAATCGATTTCGAAGACCTTTTTGTTCACAAGTCCGCCATTTCGTTTTTTTTCCGTAAAATATGCATATTATAGCTTATAGACCTAGAATTAAGCCGACAAAACAATAATCTTTTTGGATTTTTTATTTCAGATGACTATGGAAGACTGTGTGCTTCCCCGAAACAAGTCACCTTTTTTCGAGGACTCTACTTTGATGTACAGAATCATAAACAAGTTCATGTAAAATTAAGTAAACATAAATTTTGTTGTACTCTTCAAGATACAAATAACAACATGTAAAAATTTCAAAACGATCGCATTTTATTTTGTTATTTAAACAAATTAATGCACAAACGTCGCAATTTCGGTCGTCACAGTGGAGTACTACCTTAATAAAGCTAACTAAACCCATATTTAGCTGAATATAAGATACTTTCTCGCGAGTCAGCCGAAATGCGCGTTTTTACTACGAACGCGAAGTTCTCCCACTTTTTGCCTATTATCCGCTCGAGTTTCACCCACTTAAACGCACGCGGGCAAGAGGCTCGTGGATCATTCGGAATCCGTAAAAATCAACGAAAACTGCCAGAAACATGTGTCGAGCTAAACGACCAGGAGGGACCAAACGAGAAAGAGAGAAGAGCAAAAAGTCGATGAAGAAAAATCGTACTTCATATAAGTGGCAAAAAGTGTACTATCGCGAGAAAAGTGAAAGCTTCGCAGTTTGAGTGTTTATGCGAGGGCGAGACCCTCAATATCTCGCTCTCACTCTTTCACCAATGTTAAATGAGAAGAAAGAAAAACTCTGGAAAGCTTCGAAGCCAATACGCGTATTATCGGGATTTTTTGCGGTGACTGGTCCAACTTGAAGGAAAATCTCGGGGCAATCTTTCCAAAAGTCTGCTTCGCACGTGTGTTCTACGAGTCTCGTTATTAAACTTGATTCGAGTCACGAGAATATAGCGAAATGAAATATGACAGTGGGCGCTTATCTCGAAGGATACCTTTGACATTTTACTGGTAATAACTTTTTTCTCATCATCTCCCACTTTCCGCATTATTTTCAAACCAGAAATAAAGAAAATATAATCCGCACGCTCTGAGTGGCGACTTCAAAGCAGCTTATGCGAGTGTTGGTATTGTCTTAAACTTTTTGCAATTTCACTGGAAAAGCGAAAGAGGAAAAAAAACTGCGTGATCTACGGTTTAGTTTCCGTTTCATTTATATGTACGATGCTCGGGGGATGTGGCATTCTAGTTTTTCCCATCTTGATTATATTCAACGCTCTGGTTACGACGCGTAAGGGACTCGAGAGGGTGTGGCATAAGCGGAATTTCAGCATAACCACTATTTTAATATACGTAACGCTGAGGAACGAGAGAGTTGACCAAAAAAAAAAAAGTCTGCCAACTTTTCCGAGGCCTTCAAACTTACAGTATATTAAATTCCCTCTCCTGTGTAACGTTTCGACGAAAAAATGCATAAATTTACTTAAAAACTTGACCAACTCTTTAAAATCCCATAGTAGCATGATTCGTTACACTGATAAGACAACTATTTATAAGAACACCTTCTTTTATTTTTATTTCTTCAAATACTGGAATAATAATTATTATCATCGGTTAATTGTTTAATTGGTTAATAATTATTATAATTGATTATATTATAGGGGTGCGTGTTGAAAACTGTTTTTAAACCGAATATCTTTGTGAGAATTAAGAACTTTGGTATTCTAAAATCATATTTCTTATATATTTTGATAGAGAAAAAGTGACTGGATATAAAGGCGGTTTGTCATTTTGAGCGTTGTACAACGTATTTATCAATATTTTGACAATGAACAAAATAAATTTTCGAGGAAAAAAAAGAAAATTAAATAAATTATAAGCTGGTAAATTTGGGGCTAAAAAAGGGCTGACATGATTGCAATCTTTTTAATCATCCGATAGAAAATAAAAAAAAAAAGATTCTTAATTAGTAAGAATGTCGTTAACGCACTAGTCTACTTTAGAAGGCCCAAAAAAAACAAATTAAAAAAGAAAGTTTTCTCAGTTCCTTTATCAGATAAGACTATAAGACTTTTTTTACAACATTGTTTCATCCTTCAAAAATACAAAAGAAAAAAATTTTGTATACTTTGATGGTTTGAATAATTTATAGAAGGCGCCAAATTCAAAAATGTCTTGTCCCATGGCTGACAATTAATCTCCGGATTGGCAAGTCTGAAACAAACATTTTAAAGAGGAAGGTTTCTTACACAACAATTTACCACCGTTATCGAAAAATCGATTTTTAAAAAAATGGCAGATGTTTGAACTGAAAATTAAAAGATGAATTTTTCACAATTTATTTCAAACATACGCCATTTTTTTAAATCGATTTGTTTATTAACGGTGGTAAATTGTTGTCTAAGACATCTTCCTCTTTAAAATGATTTTTAAATTTTTTTATTTCAGACTTGCCAATCCTGAGATTAACTGTCGGCCACGGGACAAGACATTTTCGACTTTGGCGCCTTCTGTAAATTATTCAAAGAATGAAAATGAAAAATAAATTTTTCTTCTGTACTTTCGAAGGATGAAACAATGTTGTAATAACAGATTTGCATTGTCACTAAAATAGCTACAATTCCGTAAATTATTGGAATTGAAAGATTTCCTTTCGAGGATATATTCTTAAAGGTCTAAACTTTAGGAATATGCAAAAAAAATATTATTTCAAAATTCTTGACGAGAATACCCCCTTAAAAGATTCTTTGGCGATTTTTTTTTTACTTCGATGGGTCAATTAATGAATAAATCTGTGATAAATTGATCTATTTAATTTATTATCTCTATTTACTTTGTGAGAGTGTTTCAATCGAATGTTAACTAGATTTTAAACAATAAGTATATGGATAGCTCCAGAAGAACGGAAAATATACTCTGGCGAGGACGGGAAGCATCAATCGATATTGCTGCCATCATTTCCGGTATATCTGTTCGATTTTCCCCGTAATTACCAGGATTAGTCGGTAAACAAGCATATATATTATGCACTGCCGCGGGATATTCAGAAAACGTAGATAAACATCCATATAAGGGGAGCGAGAAAAAGCACCGTGAAACCTCGATATGGAGGGTGATTTTTTTTCGTTTAATTTACGGAGGACCCTGAGGCCGATGTCAGCCGAGCAATAAATGGAATATTTATGATGACGATGGAATTCATCGACAGTGTGTAATTTGGCCATTTGGTTCGTCAACGTTCCACATACATTTTTTTTTCTCTCGTTGAACGATTCGTTCCAGTTCACACGCTATATATATTCACATCCATGCGAAAATAAACGTATTTCATCCACGTTGGATTTTCCTTCGCAGATGAAAACGCAACAAAAAAAGATTGAAGTGGGTTTAGATGGAAAAAAAATGCAGCACGAGAATATTGTATTATTCATCAGGACCAAAAGAAAAATGCAAATTTTCTGCTAACCCGCAATATACATCGAGACTACACGAATATATTTGCATCGGCGAGGAAAACATGCTGCCATTTCGCCCCGGCCTATCGTCGCGAATGCGAAGAAAATGTAAAATAAAAAATAATAAAACTTCCTGTCTAAAGAACCCTCGAAATCAGTGGTAAGAACTTCCCCATCAGATCCATTTTTTAATTTGGAAATAAATTATTTAAACATTCGGTTGATGTTATTTAATGAAAATTCCATTAAAATTTCATTCCATTTTCATATTCGGCTCAAAATTTTACAACCGAAAACTTTTTCTCTCTGTTACGAGTGATTAAAATGGATTTTGGTATTATAGTTGACAGAGAGGGTTTCCATACAAAGGATATTCGTGGTGAGTTCCAGCGAATTTCGTGCGAGGAAAAGTCGGAAAATTCCTGTGCGAAAAGCGGAAAACCGAGACGAAATATACTTTCCGAGAGCCTCGACGTTTCCCTGTGCACACACGAGTCGCAAACAAAAGGTCGTAACTCACAGGATTCGATGCATACTCAGGAATGCACCTTCATCTGGGTTACGCCCTTTTGTTCGTGAGAAATCGATATCTAATTCTCTTATCGTGTATTCTACGTGCTGATGTTTCGTGCTCGCATATCCTATATATACTATAGACACATTCCCAGTTGTTTATCCTTTCCCACAGGACTCGCTCCACAGTATCGAATTTCACACGTGTAACGAAAGAGTCGACTTGATCATTCAATTGTGTGGGCCCACATCTTCGATTTTTTTTTCTTATTGATCTCCTTCAATTACGAGAAAATTCTACTCGTTAAATAGATTTTATGTTGAATTATCGACTGAGTAGACGTGTTCAAATTTTTTTTTTTATTGTTTCAATAATTCGAGGTCCTTGTTCTTTATAGAAAAATAGGATTATCGCACAGCGTGTATAAAAATAAAATAAAATAAAAAAATCAAAATAAAAAATATAATGGATTAAAGAATAATGAAAAAGCAGAAACAGATACTCTAAAGTCCTTTGGAAACTGATTGCTTGATTTCATTTCCTATTCTTTTTTAAAGTAAGTCTACTTTAGAAGGCCAAAAAAGCAAATTTTTAAGATTATTTTTCTCACCTTCTTTATCAAATATGGCTATAAAACTGTTTTTACAAGATTGTTTCATCGTTCGAAAATACAAAAGAAAAATTGTTTTATAACTTGATCATTTGAATAATTTATAGAAGGCGCCGAAGTCGAAAATTTGTCCCATGGCCGAAAGTTGATCTCAGGATTGGCACAATAAAATAAAAAAGAATTTTAAAGAGAAAGATTTCTTACACAATTTCACACCGTTAATGAAAAATTGATTAAAAGGAAAAATGGCGGATGTTTGAAATGAAAATGGAAAACTGAATTTTTTACAATTTATTTCAAACATCCGCCATTTTTTTCATTAACGATGGTAAATTGTTTTGTAAGAAATCTTTCTCTTTAAAATTCTTTTTTATTTTTTTGTTTCAAAATTGCCAATCCTGAGATTTACTGATATGGGACAACACTTTTTCTTCAGACTTTGGCGTCTTCTATAAATTCTTCGAATAATCAAAATAAAAAATGTTTTTTTTTTGTATTTTCGAAGGATGAAACAAATAGTACCTTAACAGTGATTTTTTTGTCATCATTTTTCGAACCCATAGCTTTTACCGTGCTTTACGTTCTTATAAAAAGTGCCAAAAAGATGATTTTTTTTAATGAGAAAAACTTATTAACATGGAAGTAGATGAGCAAAGTATTTAGCTAATTAGGTTTGCAATTACTCTGTTGAATCTGTCCATTTATCACATCTGCTTTATCGAATCAGCCTTTTACTTTGAAACGAAAGCTCGTCGAGAAATTGTACATCCAAAGAAGCGTAATGCGTAAAAGCACGCGGCACAAGGTTGGCTCGAGAAAGAACATAATGTGATTGAAGTTGCTCGGTATCTTCGCTGCCCTCCATTAATGACAAATCCGATTCCGTGAGATTTTCGCATGAAAAGTAGCTACGGGAGAGAGAGAGAGAGAGAGAGAGAGAGAGAGAGAGAGAGAGAGAGAGAGAGAGGAGTGAGTGAGAGAGAGAGAGAGAGAGAGAGAGAGAGAGAGAAAAGTTTCGATAATTCGAAACGTGATAAGAAACACGACGTGACTCGTGAACATGTTCCTCGTGATTTCACTCATCGAGTCCTTTTTTCTTCGCAAAATTCGATTGTGCTTTGTCATTCGACGAAATGTCATTGCAGCAGTGTACGAAAGCTTTCACAAAGTTTATGTGAGATTGAAAAGAAAAAAAATGTCTCGAAGAGAAAAAAAGTTGGATTAAAAAGTCCCTTCTTAATGGAAAAAAATATTCCAAAACTTTTTTTCTCTGCTACTTAAGATGAAAAATTCGCATAATTTCGGAAAATTGTGCAAGTTTGTTTGTCAAAAATTATAACTGCATTATTATTATTGAAAAATTTCCAAATTTTAATGATTATCAATATTTATGTATACTTTTCAGTCCTATTATGTATTCAGCATTACTTTGCTCAGAAATATATTTTCAAGAATATTCCACTTATAGAATTTTCGTCACACGACTGCAGTGTCTCGCGCGTGGGTCTGCGATTTGGGTAAGAAAAATAATTATCTTCGTGGGAATACTCTGTGAGGGAAGAGTCGCTGTCGTTTACTTTTCCGCCCACTATGGAGACGAGATAAGCGACGACGAGGGAAAAACACGGAAAGAAGAGGCTCTGATGCCAACGAGACTCGACAAAAGAGCAGGGGATGAAACGCGAACGAGTGTGAAAATTATTCAAAAGTCAGTATATAGTCAGTCAGGAGTAGCTAAATTATTTTAGGGAAAGTAAGAGAATATGGACCAACATATTGCGTTATCAGAAAAAATTTATAAGATGTTATATGCAGTCAGAATTTTCAAAAAATTGATTTTTTTATTTCCTTTTCGTAATAAACATAGATTTAAGGCCGTATTCTAGTGTAGAATTTTGAAAAAATTGTTTTTTTTTGCATATTTTCAGTGTTTGATGTCTCAAGAATGTACCCTCCAAAAGAAATTTAGAAATTCCAAATATTAACGGAGTTATAGCATGGTATATCTTCACTGGAATTTATCCTTTAGCCTCAGAAAAGCATGGACTAATTTATCCGCCAGTGGGATATTTTTGAACTCTCCCCTGCAATGTAGAATGCAACCCTCGTTTTTTGCCCATCAACCACGTTGACGAGGTCATTTCAGCTGCGTTAATCGACCTATCATGTAGTCGCTGCTGGATTTTCACGCTCGATACATCTATTTGAGGCTTTTACAACCAGGTCGAACGACGAGGATGCTGTGGACTTGGCGTTGCATCTTCCACGAGATTTCCACGTTAAACCGGGAGGAAGTAAATCGAGAGTCCAGTGTACTTTAGATAAAATGCTAGGATTATTCTGAAAGATCCCAGAAGAATTTCCCTGAATTTTTTATTGAATTCTTTGTTGAATTCCCAATAAAAACTGAATACTCTAGCAGGACAGTTACAGAATGTCACGATCTGTCAAACTCAATAAACAAATATGGCTACTAAAGTTGTTTATAGAACATGATTCTTACTTTGGTCCCTTAAATCAGCAAATCGGAAAACGAATAAAATAACGACAATACTTTATCGAATTTGCAGGGTAATTCAGACATAAATTATTCCAATAAGGGTGTGAAGCGTGTGCTTGGAGTCGATCATACGATCCTCCTCCCACACGTGTGCGAATATTGACTTGAATTAATTCGCCAGAATAGGCGGGATGCTTCCCTGCCGAATGCCAGTTATTTTGGTTATTGGAAAACCCTCCTTCATGCTCAAAGAGTCACTTTCATCCTGCCACGATCCAAGGATCATGATAATTTCTCGAGTAAATTAGCACGGATTTAGGAGTTACCCTGCGGCTAATCATTTGAACCAATCATTTTGAACCGCATCGAAAGAGGCAAAAGCGATCCACAGAATTTGGCAAACTCCATCATCGAGTTTCTGAACTTTCAGTATCGTGTGCATCAGGGTTCAACGCTCTGGTAAAAATTTTAACGATAACGAAAAAAAAGAAAGAATGGGATTGGCAATTGGAGTGATGCGAAATTTTTTTTTTTTTAGTTTTAAAATAATTTTTTTTAGCGTATTAAAAAAAAACACTACCCTTTGCCCCAAAAATTAGCCCGGTAGAAAATTTTGAAACCACAAGCTGTTTTCAATAGTTTTTTTAAATTTAAATTCAGAGTTTGTCAGATGTTGAATGAGAAAGATGATTAAAAATGAATTGAAAAATATAGTTTCTGAAATATAACGAACATATAGCTAAATTCAACGTGTTATTTGGAATTGTTGAAAATAATTCCCTTAATCTTGCAATAACATCTTCTGATGATTCTGCAAATATTCCAATATACTTTTGAAAATAAATACACTACCATCAAAAAATTTGGAAACACTCGACCCGATTCCACGACGCACAAAAAGTTATTTCAATTCAAGCGGCGTTTTATAGGGGATATATTTAGCTTCATTTCGCTTTTTCCAACGAAATTTTTCGTTCTGTTTGAACCCGGCACACGTTCTTCGAAACATGGTCATTTTTTGGCTTTTTTTTTGACGTCGAAATTTTGGTGCACGATCCATGAAATTTGTTTAAACTGATTTTCGTGTGATCAATTTATGAGGGGGAGTATAAGCTTCAATTTAGTTTTTTTTTAAGTTTCATACGATTTTTTTCATATTCAATTTGTTGTAAAAAACGGCCATATTTATCAAATGTAGCGTAACTCTAAAACTACTGAGTTTTCGTAAAATCACTAAGAGGTAAAAAAAGTTGCATACAATTATTCTGCATTCGAAGATTTTTCCCGCCAACGAGATATTTTTTTATCTCACATAATCGGGTCTCTAACCTCATCCACACGGCTTTTTAATCGAAAAACCTTATCCATGCGGCTTTATCATCGTCCCTTGAATGCCTCTCCAATGTTCCTTTCTACTGAGGACTGTGAAAATAAAGGAATGCCTTTGGAATCTATATTGACACATTTTTTGCTCAGAGACCGAATAAAACCGATGTTTTCTTGTCTCGCCCCATCGCAGATATTATCCGGAAATTCAATGTCTATTAATCTCGGCAAAATAGAGGCGGAGGGTGGCCAATAAAAAGAGAAGAAATAGGTAGAGAAGGAAAAGTGACGATGGTAGGAGCGCGGTTTTAATGGTATCGTGGCACGATAGAGATAAGGCAGTGTGAAAATACACGGCTGCAAAAATATAGCGTCCCCTTAAGCGGAGACTCGATACATAGAAAGTTTCCACTTGTACGAATATCTGACTGATAAAAATGGCGGAGAAGCCGCACAGGGAGACGCGCGCGTGCTCGACCGGAATAATCGTCATTATGTGAGATTACGAGACAGTGAAAAGTCGCACAGAGGATGTCGAAGCGAGAGAGAGAGAGAGAGAGAGAGAGAGAGAGAGAGAGAGAGAGAGAGAGAGAGAGAGTTAAGGGATGAAAAGAAATGGAGGGGCAGAATTCAATGAACTCTGAATGCTCTATAAATGTATGGAATGTCTAAGAGATGTAGAGCCGTGGCGTGACGTCTGCTAGGTAAAAAAGCTCGGTGACGAAACGGACGACTTATGTACAAAGTTACTTCTTCCATACATATAAATATGGGGCATTCAACGTCAAATCATGGGGTCACGGTCTGACCCCTTCGGATTTTGATATCCAATGAATTGTGGGTTTCGTTTGGCCCAAAATGTGACCTCAAATTTTTAGAATTTTTTATCTCATTTTTTAGAGGTTGCCCGACATTAAAAAAACATTAAATTGAGGGCAAACATAAAGAGGGGCCTTTTTCAAATTAATGAAATCTTTTTTACAGAAACTAGGGCCCAAAACAGATATTTTCGTCATAGTTCGGTAATGGGCTGAAAATAATTACTATTTTTTTATTACTTTTTTTTATTTTTTAATTACGTTTGAATCATCCGTTTTATTTCGAAAAATGTTGAAGCTAATAAATTTTCGAAAAATGTTGTAGTTTCTCTCTTAAACCAAGAAAAAAAATCAAGTTTCACTAGAAAAATATCTTTGTTGTTGTTATTACACTACAAGAACCAATCAAAATAAAATTATTAAATTTATTAAAACAATAAATTAAAATGGAAAAAAATAGTAATTAATTTTGGCCCATTATCGAAATGTGACGAAAATATCTGTTTTGGTTCCTAGTTTCTGTGAAAAAAATGTCATTAATTTAAAATAGGCCCCTCTTTATGTTTTCCCTCAATTTAATGATTTTTTAGCTCGGGAAACTCCTTAAAAATGAAATAAAAATGTCTAAAAATTTGAGATCATATTTTGGGTCAAATGAAATTCACAATTCATTGGACATCAAAATCCGAGAGGGTCAGGCCGATGACCGCGGGATTTGACGTGGAATGCCCCATATACATATTCACGTGCAAAAGTGTATCAAGTATAACAGTCATCGATTCGCCGTGAGATGTTGAGAATGGGATCGATACAAACGACGTTTTACGTGTATATAAAGAATTTTATTACCTAAGTAGGACAATTTCTTTTTAGCATTTCCAATACTCTTCGCAGAAGTGTATTTCAACTGTGATCGTAAAATAATAACAAGAAAAAGTTCTTTATATTCATTAAATATCCCACCACTATTTAAAAGTGTTTATTTCATATGAAATATATATAAATGTCCTATTTATTATTAATGATTCTCAATTTTTATCCCGAATTATCTAATCATTAAATTTGCCGAATATCAATTTTCAATCAATCAATATACACTACCGCTCAAAAGTTTGGAAACACTCGCCCCGAATCCGCGCCGCCCAAAAAGTTTCACTGCTCTTTTAAAAATGAAGATATTTCAAGTGAACATGCGGCGTTTTAAAGGGGATATATTCAGCTTCATTTCGCTTTTTCCAAAAAAAATTTCGATTTTTTTAAAACCCCTTACGCTCTTTGAAACATTGTCGCTTTTTGGCTTTTTTTTTTGCGTTGAAATTTTGACGCACCACCCATGAAATTTTTGTTTAACGGTTTTCCGCATGCATAACTTATGGCGGGGCGTATAAGCTTCAATTTCGTTTTTTAAAAAGTTTTGTACGATATTTTTTCGCACAAATATCCAAGTTTTCGCAAAAAACGACCATATTTATAAAATGTAGCGTAACTCTAAAACTACTGGGTTTTTGTAAAATCACTGGGAAAATAAAAAGTTGCATATAATCATTCTGCATTCAATGAAATTTGATCAGAATTTGTTTTCAACTTTTTTTTTTAATATCTCGACGACAAGAAAAAATTTGGAAAAAAAAGTTTGAAAAAAAATTCTGAAAAAATTCAGTTCAATCCAAAATGATTGTATGCAACTTTTTACCTTCCTAGTGATTTCACGAAAATCAGTAGTTTTAGTGTTACACAACATTTTATAAATATGGTCATTTTTGGCGAAAAATTGAAAATTTTTGCCCAAAAAAAATCGTACGAAACTTAAAAAAAAAAGAAATTGAAGAATTGACTTCCCCCGATAAGTTTTTCATGGGAAAAACAATTTAACAAAAGTTTGGGTCGTGCGCCAAAATTTCAACGCCGAAATAAAAGCCGAAAAACGACCACGTTTCAAAAGGCGTACCGGGCTAAAAAAGAATCGAAATTTTTTTTTGTAAAAAGCGAAATTAAGCCGAATATGTCCCTTTTGAAACGCCGCTCGTTGAATTGAAATATCTTAATTTTTAAAAGAGCAAAGAAGCTTAAGCAGAGTATTTGTTAAATTCAATATTCATAAAAATAGTTATTAAAATCAATTGAGCATCGCTGTAATATATTGCAATATGAAAAAGCTCGATCGACGAGAAAAAATTATAAATTACTACAATTACGAATTCAGCTAACGAATTTATCGATGTAAGCATCATTGAAACAATTCAACCTGAAAAAGCTCGTTCTACGAAAAAGAAAATCAGACAGGGTGGAAAATTGTTGAAATGAGCTTACAAGATAAATCAACGCTCGGTTTAACTTGAAACTAACTCGTGAGACTAAATTTCTGGATTATGCAACATTGTGGTGGAAGTCTCTTTCCTCGACGTCTCGGAATTTGCGAATAATCAAATCGCGTCGAAAATGTCGACCATACAGCGTATATTTTTCGCGCTTCATTTCACAGATTATACTCACGAACACGGGAACAACTACTTCCTTTTTCTTTTGGTTCTTCGTTCATTGGACCGGAAGTGATACGAGCTTGAAGACGATGAGGAAATGCACGATCACGGAAATACAAGGCTTGTATATGTATATTAGGGTGACAGTTATTTGGGCTTTGGCGAAAAAAGTTCGATGCCACCCCAAAAACATAATCAAGGTGTTTCAAAAAAAATCTTTGTCAAGTTTGGAGGCGCTCGGAAAATTGGAACATCACGCGCCACCGAGAGTTTGAAATTTTAAATGTAAAATACATGTATTTATCCCACGCATCAATGATTTTTTTTCCGAGTATAACATTAATGAGAAAAATTTGAAACTTGGTACACTTATTGTGCATAGTATGGTGTACAAAACCAAATTTTTTTCAATTTTTTTTGTTCATAATTTTGTTAATGACAAGCTCTGTAGAGATGCCCAAAAAACATTTAAAATTTCAATCGCTCGGTAGCGCGTTTTCCAATTTTCCGAGCGCCTCCAAACTTTACACAGATTTTTTTTTTATACATCTTGATTATGTTTTTGGGGTGGCACCGAACTTTTACCGCCAAAGCCCAAATAACTGTCACCCTAATGTATATATTGATAAGCGAAAAAACAATGGTTATCAGGGAGTCGATATTGCGATTTTCCGATCAAATTGACTCTGAAGAGATTCCTGAGAAGATCGCTCGGTCCTCTTTTGGAAATATTCTAAAGTTTGTAATGAAAAGGCAAACTTTATGGCCACTTACTCGTTGATTACAGTTAATTTCTGGATAATTACCCGGATGATAAATGATTCTGAATAATAATAATAATAAATTACAGGATAATTATCCGGATCATAAATGATTCTTGCACCTTGTGCGTTTGGTTCATCGTCCTTATGTTGGCTAATACGAGCTTCTTCATGACCAAAGACGTCGTTAAAGTTTATTCATCATTTTAAAGTTACGTGCAAATACATAAATTTCAATGGCTTGGAGCTAAAAAGCCTTTTACGGTGTCTAAAAGCCTTGATAAAGACGCCTTCTTCTTCTCTGGGCCATTGATATGAATGTAAAAGGTAAACGGATATATAACTCGGTATCATGTCGCTACTGGTACCAGCACCGATGGTATTAAATTCAAGTACCAAGCAGAGACCAATAATTGTGCTCATAAAATATGAAATTACAAATTATTACAACGTCAAGCTACCAAAAAAAATTGATGAAAAGCTAATAAGACGAAAAAGACACATATGTAATGTATGTAATGTATATTGTAATTGCCTTTTTTTAATCATCATGAATTTCTTAACGAATACATCAATATAATAAAGAATATGTCAAGTTCTCATCACGAGTGGCAAATATTTTCAAGGGCTTCAACAATCCTTAATTTTGTAGAGGATTCTGGAAAACTCGATTATTTTTGCAGTGAAAATATATAGTTTTGAGGATATTGGGTTTAAGGGGCTACAGGCAGTCAGGATTTTTAAAGAATCGATTTTTTTATTTCGTTTTTGTAACGTACATATGAGGCATTCCACGATATTCCGATCAAAAACTTGCCTTGATGATTTCGATTTGTCTCTAAATTTTTTATATAAAAATACACATTGAAAAAAAAATTACCAAATTTTTTCAGAATTTTTTGGTCACGCGATTTTTGTTTTTTTTTTTAAGGGACCACTTTGTAAAATCTGAAAAAATTCAGAATAATCTAATAATATATAACAACATTTGAATCTCCATTTTGCAACTTTGTTGCAATCTCCATTTTGCAACTTTGTTGCAAAATGGAGATTCAAATAATTGCAAAAAAAATTTTACTTTTGAATTTTTTTTTATAAGCCGTCATTTTGTTAAAAATAGATGTTTTGCTTATTCCTGCGATTAAACACTAGATTATACCTTATATCAATTAAATCCTTTTTATTTTCGTTATTTTAGATGGTCCAATAGAGAGATATCGTGCTCACCGCAAGACGCCTTTTTTTAGAGGACCTCCCGGAGATCGGCTACAGCGACTTCAAGAATCATTAATTTTTAAAAAGAAAAATTGAAAAATACACTTAAAAGTTATAAGAATATAGAAGTTACAAGAGTATATAAATGTTTACGTTAATAAAATAAAATTTCTTTACAAAAAAAATTCTTGAAAAATCCATTTTTTTCGGCTTCCTGACAGCGCATAACCCCTTAAGGTAGTACATGCCTAAACCGCTCTGGGATAGAGAATATTGTAAATTAAAACAAATATTATTCAGGACATTCAGAATGCGCTTGTAAAATTTCAAATCTATTGACCATTCGGTTCTCGAGATATTTTCAATTGAAATCGGCGTTTTTAATACGCTTTGCATAGGGCACGTACTACAATATATCACATTTTGATTAATAATAAAAAAATTACGGGACAAAAGACGATAAAAAAACTTACGGATTGGATGGTCAGGTATGTATTACCTTAAATTAGTAAAATTAATTCGAAGAATTTTAGAATAAGCATTTTCTTAGAACGGGTTTGATCATTTTCATTTCCTCATCGCTGCAAGCGTAACGCTTTAGATAAATTTTTCATCATCATAAAAGTTTTCGCAGAAATCTTGCCATCATTCTTTATCAATCTCATTCCATTGGCATGAATAAACAAATGTCTGGATGTTTTTTTTTTTGCCAGGAGAAAAATTGGTGACCCTAATCCTTCCGTTCGAAGGGATTTGCACCCGAGATTTATGGCCGAATCATGTCCGTCGAGTGAGAGTAAGGGTCCGGATTTGTTCCTGAACCAAAACACAACGATTTGCTTTCGCAAATCTCTGTCCGTCTCGTTATACTCCACACACACACACACACACACACACACACACACACACATACACACACAAGCGTATATGCAACGGAGGATTTCGTTTTAATGAAATAACGACGCGAGACGAAAGCTCTCTGCAATTGCCGCTGCCTGCGAAAGCCGCTCAGACAGAGGGAAGAAATAAAACAAATATGGATGAAAAAAGAAAAGGCATCCGGCAAATTGGATGAAAAAAACTGACCCCGCAAAGCCCTCGTTTTTCTCGCTCTGCCCAAAGAAAATGAACCACGAGAAGCTGATAAAAAAAGCCAGCATACGAACGACGAGAAAATTGGACGAATTGAAAGCTTTCGTGTGAGACAAAACTCGAAACGAATCTCCTCGAATCTTCACTTGGAACTTTTCGAGAGACCGACGCAATTTTCCGGTCCACAGATGCAAATGCATTTCACGAATACTGCAATCTGTTTGTCATGTTTTTTTTTTCACCACAAGGCTGTAGAGGGGAAAATTCTTACGTAAACTCGTGTAATTATGCACTTACGAGTTTGCCTCGAGAGATGAAAAAGAAATTATGCAACTGCGAGACGAAAAAAAAGTCCGCTGGGAATTCATATTCGAGGAGAACGAATCATTCATAATGATTTTGAGACAAAAATGATTTTCAGTCACGAAAAGAGAACATGTTGATTAATAATTAAAAATAAATCATCAAATTTTAATGAATGCTTACAAATATATTTTATCCTCGTGAAAAGTATTTTTTTTTAAGGAGGTTCATCTGCTACACGATTTACAATACAGATGTTGATAAAAAAAATCAGAATATAGTTATTAATATCTAAAAAGTCATATGTTAAATTTTCAAGACCTGAGGGTAAGTTGTTCGTGAGAAATAAATAAAAATGTAAATCCTAAATAACATGGGCTCTTATGGAATACCGTCTATAAATATTAAATGCACAATCATTACAATACAGATTTTGACGAAAATTTAAGAATTAATGAAAAAGTATCTAAGGAACATTTTTAGAGCTTCATAAAATTGATTAGGTACTTGTGAGATTCATAATAAATTAATTAGTCTCGAAAATGCTGATTATTTTGAGGTTAAGCATTGTCAATGACTACGCTAGTCATCGCTTATTTTGAGGTTAAGCATTGAAATTTTTCTTTTGACTCACTTGGTACCAGATGAACCTCCTTAAACATCATCATTAATAATGACATATTTTTTTTATTTAAAAAAATAATGATTTTGTCTCATAATAATGATTTTCGATGATAATGTCTGATTTTTCGCCAAAGCTACGTGATTATAAAAATTTATTTCAAATAAATTATTTTCTCCTTTTCGTGTGAAATTTGCTTACTTATAAAAAGGAACTGCGAGGCTAAAACTGGAATTTAAAGTTTCATCTCGAGCCAAATCGTGTTTTATTATATTTTGGAAGAAAAACATTACTCATTAATGAATTATGCACGTTTTGTACGAAAATATGCAATTATAATAAATTCGAATAAACGAATTGAGATAAAACATGAGAAAATCGCGTCTGATGATCTCGAAAGTTGAATCTAACAAAAAGATCGAAGCTTCGACGACTCCACAAATTTTCAGGTTTATACAAATCACTATATTCTGACCGCGAGGATAAAATATGTCTGTAAACATTCGTCAAAATTTGATGTTTTGTTTTTTATGATTAATCACAATGTTTTCTTTCGTGACTGAAAATAATTTTTGTCTCAAAATTAATATGAATGGTTCGTCCTCCTCGAATATGAATTCCCAGTGGACTTTTTTTTCGTCTCGCTGTTCCCTGAGGAGAATGAGAAGAATATTTTCACGCTTCGACGGCGACGGGTCAAAAAGTCATTCCGTACACAGTAATGTCAAATGGGGGCTTTATAGCGGAAAAATATGAGACACGAAAAGTAGGAAAACCTTTTTTCCTTTATATATACACGAAATCGATTCCACCGTCCGGTCTGTATGAAACCGACCGGATGATCAAAGTTCATTTTAAGAATCAACTTTGACATCGAGAACGAATTTTAATTCTCTTTATTATTATCATCACCGAGCACGTTGAGAATAATTCAATTATAAATTCAATATTCAATTTAATCGCCAAAAAACGAGATAATTCAAATTTCGAATTATTGAAAAAAGCAAATGAACGATAAAAAAATACTTTTACTGAAATTTCCGAAACTTAAAACCTAGCAGAATACGTTTGCATCAAATAAATTTTGAAAAGCTACACCTTATTAAAATAAATTATTATTTTTTGTCGAATAAAATTTCTTTTAGTAGTAACATGAGAAATGTCAAAAAATTTATAATAGACCGAGATAATAAAAATTTAAGATAATTGAAAAAACCAAATGAACGATAAAAAAATAGTTTTACTGAAATTTCCAAAACTTCAAAACCTAGCAGGATACGTTTGAATCAAATAAATTTTGAAAAGCTAAACTTTATTAAAATAAATTATTATTTATTGTCGAATAAAATTTCTTTTAGTAGTAAAAAGAAAAATGTCAAAAATTTTATAATAGACCGCGGTAATTCAAATTTTAGATAATTGAAAAAAGCAAATGAACGATAAAAAAATACTTTTACTGAAATTTCCAAAACTTCAAAACCTAGCACAATACGTTTGAATCAAATAAATTTTGAAAAGCTACACTTTATTAAAATAAATTATCATTTATTAATTCAAATTTCAGATAATTGAAAAAAGCAGATGAACGATAAAAATGGACTTTAACGGAAATTTTCAAAACTTCAAAACCTAGCAGAATACGTTTTGAATCAAATAAATTTTGAAAAGCTACACTTTATTAAAATTAATTATTATTTATTGTCGAATAAAATTTCTTTTAGTGGTAACAAGAAACTGTGCAAAAATTTATTATAGACCGAGATCATTCAAATTTCAGATAGTTGAAAAAAGCAGATAAACGATAAAAATAGACTCTTACTGAAATTTTCAAAACTTCAAAACACAGCACACAGAATACGCGTTTAGGTCAAAAAAATTTTAAAAGCTAAATTTTATTAAAATAAATTTTTTTTTGTCGAATAAAATTTCTTTTCGCAGTAACAAGAAAATGTCAAAAACTTTATAATAGACCGACATAATTTAAGTTTCAGATCATTGAAAAAAGCAGATAAACGATAAAAAAGACTTTTACTGAAATTCTCAAAATTTTAAAACCTAGCAGAATACGTTTGCATAAAAAAATTTTGAAAAGCTACATTCTATGAAAATAAATTTTACAAATTTTACAAAAATGGAAGCGATTTTTGACCAAATCGATATCTACTATAATTGGTTCCCTGCTAATTAAATTATTGCAATCTTTTTTGTTTCTGAATATAAATCTAATAAATCGTATTTTTTGCTATGCATTACATACAAACGACAGCTGACCGCAGATGCAATTTGCAATGTACATTTTTTCATTGCATATAATTAAAATGGAAATGCGACAGCTTACCGAATGTGATTTGTCGGACAAACGAAGTTGGAGAGCACAAAATTAGTCGCTCGAGATAATGGGCGAGCTCTGCAACCGCAGATAACACACGTCGTTCTCTCCGCTTCCGCCTCCGTCTCGTTTTTCACTTCCTCGTCGATTATTTTCTTATTTCTTGCGCTTGACGCAAGATTGGTAATACGAATCGCTAATTGTCACTTTGCCTACGCGTATTCTCGATTGAATTATCGACGAAACACGATCTTAGCTCGCTTCTTACTGTCATCTTCTCCCGCTCTTTTTCTTTATCACTCTCCACGCCTCTCTCTCTCTCTCTCTCTGTTATTATTTCACGAAAAAAATTACAAGCGATTAAATCCGCGGCACACTCTCGTGGGGAGGGGTCAATTTATCGCTGACCAGAAAAATAAAAACGCCACGCGCCTTCCTCTTCAATACAAAACCCCGAACACCTGTAGAATCTTCGAGAAAAAGTTGCATTCCTCCCAATGCGAGACTCGTCCTTCGCTCCTCGATTCTCTCAAAACGGTCCCTTTCATCAATTTTCACGAAAAAAGCCTCAAACTGTCATACCGAGTTTATTTTATAAAATAATAATTTAAATAACATTTATTATGGATCACAATAATTAATCATGGATGCTCGATTCGATTTGCAAAAAAAAAATCCTTATCATTGGTTCCGTTAATTTATAATTTTACTCCTGCTCTTTTATTGCTATTTCGCTGTAATTGATGGAAGAAACTATGGAAGGCTACATCTCCCCTGATTTTTTAACAATTAAAATTAATTTTGAGATTTTTACTCCGCGAAATTTATCGCAGCATCCCGCAAATTCATCAGGATCAACTGAAGCTCTTTACTTTAGTTCTTCTTTTATTTTGACGAAAAATAGTATTTTCCCGCTGTTGTTTCGTGTGCTGGAAAAGTTTTAGAATTATTTTGTTTTCTCAATCGCGCTCGCGGCCAATCTTCCCGTGTATCTTTGATGGATGTGAGCGAGCCAATGTTTGTGATGCACGCGGGCAACTGGAAGCTCGTTCAACTACGAGACTCGTCAGAAGCGCGCTACGTGTATTTCTGAGTCGAGAGTCTCCCGCGCCGACGCTCGAAACTCGCGCCTCGCTTGCGCACGCGCAAAAGCTCTTTTATCACATATGTACACACATAGTTCAATTTACGTGTATATTTTATGTGAAAAAGGCAAAAAAACGGACGAGATAATGAAACAGTTTTTGGGAAATTTAAAAAAAAAACGATTTTTGTTTCCATCCATTTTTATGGCCCAGTCTGATTGGATGAAGTTGGAAGGATCGACTCAGGAAATAAAAGGTATTTAATTATCAGAATTATCATTTAATTATCAGAATAGATTATCTTCTACCAAAATTGAAATCTAAATCAATAATTATATTAGAAGCTGACAGATAAAATAAAGGCGAAAAGATGATCCTGAAATGATTTCTATATGGGGCGTTACATGTCAAATCGACCACTTTTAAATCCGACCCCTTTCGATTTGGCTGAAATTTTGTTTTACTTTTCTACCCAATTAAAAACATTTTTCAGGAAATTTTCAATTTTATCATCCAACCCAAAATAAAGAGGTTTTTTTTTTAATGACTATAACTTCTTCAAAAATTGACTAATTGGGACGTTTTTGTTGAAAAGTTTCGTTTTTGAGGGAACTTTCCGAAAAAAATATCAACAAATTTTAAGATATTAAGATCTATGAAATTTTTTACTTTTTTTGAGAGAAGTCATCGTTTTATCGAAGTTCGCCATTTTTATTTTTATTTTTTCACTCAAAAAAATACTTTGATCAATTCTGGAAAAAATGCCGCCCAACCGGGAATGAGTCGACATTTCCTTCTATTCTTTTTAACGATAGAAAAAAAAATCTAAATTGAGCTTATTTCACAAAATACCACTCTGGAAATTTTTGAGGATTTATAAAGTTAAATTTTTTTTCTTCTCAATTTGAAAAATTGAGCAGAAAAAAAAATTCAAAGTCGTAATCACCGAAATTTTTTTTATTAAAAAGAAAAAAAAAAGAAAAAAAAATAGAAGGAAAATTCAACCCACTCCAGGTTGGGCGGCATTTTTTCCGGAATTGATCAAAGTATTTTTTGAGTGAAAAAAAAATAAAAAAATGGCGGACTTCGATAAAACGATGATTTTTCTCGAAAAAGTGAAAAATTTCATAGATTTTAATATCTTAAAATTTTTTCTATTTTTTTTCGGAAAGGACATATAAATACGAAAATTTTCAAAAAAAAACGTCAAAACTATTCAATTTTTGAAGAAGTTATAGCCATTAAAAAAAAAGCTTTTTATTTTGGGTTGGATAAAAACATTTGAAAATTTCCTGAAAAATGTTTTTAATTGGGTAGAAAAGGAAAACGAAATTTCAGTCAAATCGAAAGGGGTTGGGTTCAAAAGTGGTCGATTTAACATGGAATTACCCATATATTTTTTTCAGAATTGTTATTTATCGACCGACACCAACAATTTTGTATCTATTTATAGAAAACCGCAAATTGGCTCGGTTCGAGAAAACGGAAACTGCCATAATCACATAAACATATGTGCGTAAGATCGTATCATAAATAATGGAGATAAAATTAACCGCTTGAATAAACACTTGATGGAGTTATCAAATTTTTGCCTGATTAACTCAAAAAAAAACAAATAATGACATTATAATTTGCGATACCGTATTTAAAATGATTCATTAGCGACAAATTCATTAGACACACTTTGCATTATTATCAATTCCGTATTGCAACGGCAAAGAAACTTTATTGGAAAATTGATCCCGTCATTCCGAGACTAGAAATTCATTTTCGTCGAATCCTTCCAGAAACACTTTCGTTATTATTCATTTTCCAGTTCACCGATAATGAAACTTTGGTGGGATATTAATAGACCATGAAATTCTGCTTGAAATTTTTAGGAAATTTAATGAAGAATCTGACAAGTTTCGTGGGCAAAAAATTCTTTTGTGCAACATGATAAAGAGGGAAAAAACTTGAAAATGCCAAGCAACGCAAACGGGCCACTTTTCCGCCACTTTTTCTTTTGACCCTCTCAGATCCGTCCCATAACTTGTCACAGTTTAGTCCCACTTGAAAGTAGTCTCTGCGATTTTTTTCAGATTTTATAGAAACAAAACACGATTTGCAATTTTTACTCGATCTATCAGATCCAATTGTTTATGCGTAAAGTTAAAAGACCAGGAAATTTATTTTTTTATTCAAATTGGCCGCGTAATAAGTATTTGATGAAAATCTATAGCTACTAAACAGCTTAAGGCGGTATTCTAGTCTAGAATTTTGAAAAATCAATTTTTGTTGCAAGTTCTTAAAGTTTAGACGTTTAAGAATATATTCTCGAAAGGAATTTTTTTAATTCCAATAATTTACGGAGTTATAGTTATTTTAGTGACGCAGCAACTATGCCCGTTACGTTGGAGCAAATCGGACTATAAACATTTTTCTCAACGCTACTTTTCTCAACACGGCTGACATGATATCTCAAGTTCTACTCAACCGATTTTCTTCAAATTTTTTACCAATCTTCAATGTATAACTCTCTATCGCCCCTACTACTTTTGTATCAAAATTATTTTTTTTACTATTGTAAAAAAATTAAAAACTATGAAGAAAAGAGTCGGAAAACGCCTTTTTTGTTCAGACAGTCGCCATTTTGCGAAATTTTTTCTCCATTTTCTCTGAGTTAGGAGCTATGACGACATTCTTACTAATTAAGAATCTATCTTTAAATTTTGTATCGGATGACTAGAAAGGTTGCAATCGTCTCAACCAAACCGCCCTTTTTTGTCCAAACTTTACTAGCTTATTATAACTTATTTGATTTTCATTTTGTTTTCTCAAAAATTTTTTGTTCATTGTCAAAATATTCATAAATATTTTGTAAGAAAAAGAATGGTGAATTTTTTTTTTTTTTATCGAACTCAACAAACCGCTCAAAACGTATGTCTCTAGACCAAAATACCGCCTTAAGGCTCTTACTCAACGCACCATGAGCGTTGACGAGGCTCAATGACACTTGTTCTCATCGCATTCTGTATACATGTGTACTTTATTTTTCAGATACAAAGATATTGAATGACCATACAGAGAGCCTGTTGACCGTACGAGAAGAGTGGGTACTCGAACGGGCGCCTCATTTTGGTTGACTCGTAAATTTCACTTGATCGTGCGAGTGAATGAGAGAGGGACAGGCCAAGAGAGGCACCGAGAGAAGAGCCTAAATTACGTGCACGTTGCAAAGAGGGGCCCAAACGTATATACGGACAGTACTAGAAACGTTTCATCGAGATGTCGAGTGAGCGAGTACGTTAAGGGGTTACATGGGTTTTAAAAGTTACAAAAAATATATTTGCTATATTTTTTTTATAAATTTTTTTTTTTTTATTTAAATTATTTTGGGGAAATTAAAAAAAATTATTTTGAGGGAAATTTCCAAAGGCTCTCTCTTTCTTTTTCTAGACTTTTACTCCGATTTACTTGAAACTTTGGAGCGTGTCTGAAGGCCCGAAAGATGCAAAAGTCCCAAAATATTGTCCAAAATGGTACCCAAACTGTACCCTCGACAAATCCCTTAATCCTCCAACAAAAAATAATTTTTCAACGAAAAAATGACGTGTGATCTGGACAAAAATGTCGTCGAGTATCAAATTTTCTCAAAATATGTCAAAAAATTAATGACAAAATTATTTTTAATACTCCACATCCATTACAACGTCGTGTGACTTTATTTTATCTCTGGGTGAAGGGTTATCGCGCTAATATCGTGATCTAAAGTCGTATGCGTTCGAGCTTTCAATGAAACCAAGGCGAGAAAATGTATTTTGTTTCGTCAGAAATACTTTTAACGAGGCGAAGTTTTTTTGTGAATTTTTTTCTAAACAGAACTAACGGAAAGGGAGGAAAACGTGGATTTTTCGTACGTTTTGTTTTGCCATCGTTATCTCCGCCACAACAGAACAGAGCTAAGCTCGTTGGGTGTTTATTTTTGAAAAAAAAAAGATGTCACAGACTCCCGTGAACTACGATATTTTCTGTCACGCTCTCCCTATCTCTCTCCGCCTCTTCTATTCTCTTATTTCACTCTCTTCGCTACCTGTTTCTATGTTATTTCTTGCTTTGCCTCTTCCACTGCGTATAACGAGCTTACGTATGCCGTTCACACGTATTCCGGCTGTTAGTTGTGCCGTATTATATTGTCACTCCTTTGCTACAGCTGTGCGCAAAGCATAGACACGAACATATGCTCGTATGTTACATATATGTATGTGGAACATTACAGATCAATGTTTACATCAAACGAGTAGCACATGTCAACCGTCCCCTCTGTTGTCGATCATTTTGATTCGTCGCAAAGGCTGAACTTTGCTCTGATGAAATATCCTTCCTCAAGATTTTCTTACAATAAAAATGTCCCAAAACACTGAGAAATCACATTTAGAAAGAATGTATGTACACTAGGGTGGGTCAAATAAAATGACTAATTTTTTTTTCCTCGATATAATGGAAAATGTATTGTTTGGCATCTCAAAAAAACCCTCTGCAAGTATTAGCCCTTCATATTTAAATTAGGAGATCCCTCAACGCAAATTTTTATTTCCCATTCAAATGACATGAAAAATTTTTTTTTTGAATTTTATTAGAGTCTAACCGTTGAGGTTAGGAGAGCTTTTTTAGCACATTTTTGTAGAGCATTTGATGCTCTACAAAAAAGCTCTCTTGTGTCTCATCGATAAAACTAACCGTCCGAAAAATAATCGGTGATAATGATCACTAATTATCACCGATTTTTTTTTTTTTAATGGCTCTCCTAACCTCAACCTCTCCTCCTAACTTCTTAGTGATTTCACAAAAACCCAGTAGTTTTAGAGTTGCGCTACATTTTATAAATATGGTCGTTTTTTGCGAAAAAATGAATATTTTTGCAAAAAAAAATCGTAAGAAACTTTTCTAAAAACAAAATTGAAGCTAATACTCCCCGCCACAAGTTTCCCATGCGAAAAATAGTAAAAAAAAAATTTCATAGGTCATGCGCCAATATTACAATGCCAAAAAAAGCCGAAAAATTACCATGTTTCAAAGGGCGTAGCGGGGTCAAAAAAAATCGCAAAAATTTTTTGGAAAAAGCAAAATGAAGCTGCATCGAACAATTGACATTAACAAATTAAATTAAATTAAATGTAGTCTTATGGAAACTGATATAACTTTGCGATAATTTTTTTTTCGACCTCTCAATTTTTTAATATCTACACTATATTGAAAGCAACGGAAACAAAACGAAGTTTATTGATAAATATTTGTTTATTTGTTTCAAAAATTGTTCTTAACAAAATATCAGTATTTTAATAACGAGCTTTCTAATCGTCGTGGAATTTTTACACGACCTCTTAGATACTTCATACAAAAACATACCAATTTTTCAGAATTTTCTCATCATTTTTCATTTCAACCCTTAAGGAGGTTGAAGTAATGATGATAGAATTCTGAAAATTTAATATGTTTTCACATGAAGTATTCAGGAGGTCGTGTAAAAATTTCACCACGATTAAGAAGCTATTTATTGAACAATTAACATTAAAAGATTTTATAGGGACTCAACATCCTTAAGTTTAATTTTAGTAATTTTACAGAAATCAATCACAATTTCTTATGCAAACGCATTCATGCACAATTTTTTAGAAATGAAATTATTCAACGACCGGAAGAGGTTTTGTTTATGGAAAAAACAGTATTTACCTCTCGGGAGAAGAAAGCAGAGCTTTCAACCCTTCAAAAACCAACTCCGAATAGCATTTTTAATATAAAAACCTCATATTGATTATATCATTAATCATTTAATGTTAAAAATAACCATTCCTTCGAAGAGTTGCAATTTTTTGAAAAACATATTTCGCAATTCAACAAAGTGTCACGAAGAGATTTTTTGCTTTGTCAATAATAAAAATTCCCTACATAATATGCTCGGTTATAAAGGGTTGCCAAATGAATTAGAAGAAACACAGGAAAAAATGTCACGGCAATTTTCCATCAGAATTAAATGTTACGCTGAGAGCATGAAGCTCGTAAACGAAGAACCAACGACATTGGAACTTGGTCCAAAAATAAAAACCACTAATTCGCTGGGACTATAAAAAAAAAGAAAAACTACAGAACAGATGTTGCTTTCTATAAAAGATTGGACGGTGTCCTCGATCAACAGACTTCACCCCGAGCATTTCTCCGAGACCTCCGGTCAGCCGAATGGAAATTTTTTTGTTCGAGAACACGAAGAAAGACATTTCTGAAAAAAAAGAAAGTGTACCAGGGCTCAGTCGAATCAGCTTCGCTGCTCTCTTCGTCTCCGAGTAATTTCAACGGCAAGAAGGCGAAGCGTCAATCTATATATAGAGACCTGATGCTTGGAGCCGCAGAAATTTCGCTCTCGTCACGTCACGAGGGTCGCGCAATTTAATACTCCGAGTTCGCGCCCGAGGGAATGAAAAAGGGAAACAGGGAGCGCGAGATTGTGGAAAAGACTCCACGGGAACCGATATCCGAGATAACAAACGAATCTCCCTCGCAATACGTTCTCCAATCAGCACGTGAATCATGCATAAGGGATGCAAATAACAATAAACAAATGCACATACACGAAGAAGAGTATATGAAATAAATTTTGGGGGATCAAAGATAATCTCAGGGGAGAGTGGGGCATGATGGTCCCTCAAAAATTCAGTAAAAAAAAATTGTTTTTTTGTCAAATCGGCTATTTGACAACATTGAAAATATACTACAAATTGTAGTCATCCTATCAGACAATAGCGTAAGTAAACATATTTCACTTTAATTTGAACTAAATTATGTATATTTTTTGCAAATTACTCGAAAAAAAATATAATAATTTTTGAAATTTTATCTGTGACCGAAACGCTTTGTGATTGGTTGCAGCTCTGGTGACGTCACACGCAAGTAAACATGCCTTCCTTAACTGATTGTAGCTCACGTTTCATGTTTTCTGGGTGTTATATTCGACCTTTGAGCTTTTTCCAAAGCAGTTTTCTGATAATTTTTGATAAATCTCACAACTAATGGCACAAATATTCGTTTCGAATCCCAAAATGAAGTGAAATTTTGATAACAGCAAGGCGAGCTGATAACAGCAGCCTGCCTAAAATAGACACATTTTTATGGTTACACTTTCCATTCAGAATAACGCTGATTACTATTCTGCGGAACTTAAAAATGTAAAAACAGCGATATAAGTACCACGTAGGAATTATTTATTTAGAAACCTTTGTGCATGATCATTCAGAAGTTTTGTAAAATCTTATTTTAGGTTATGTTTATAAATGCTCAGAAATGTCATGTAAATTTTCTTTTTCGTAGTCGTTGCTTTTGTTTGTATATTGTGGCACTACACACCATTTATCCACCATTAAATCCAATAAATTGGAAGAAAAATGATTGAATTCACTTCAATTGCGCGGTTTAATTAAGGTTATTAAAGCTGCATTCGTCTTGGACGCTTTGAGCGCTGTGAGCACCACATCCTGTAGCATTTTATATGTCAATGTATCCCTATACATACGTGCTGAAAGCGCGTAAGCGTCCAAGACGAACGCAGTCTAACTTGTTTACTTGCGTGTGACGTCACACGTGTTATATGATCAACGCCATTGAAGAAAAAGCGTTTTTGGCGCGGTTTTGAGAATTGAAACTTTAACATTGATTTTTATTAATAATACAGTAGAACTCCCGGAAATATCAATGTAGTGTGCTTATTATGTGATAAAGAATAATTTAAATCGATTTTCTAAAATTAGTCAAATAGCCTATTATAATAAATTTGATGTATTGACTCGTTTTTAGGCCGATCCACGATACCTGGGGCATAATGGATCACTATAGACTGATTCAAAAAAGCGACTATTTTTTGTTTTTCGAAAAAACATATTAAATACTTTCGGGGAGGTGAAAAAGGTGCCTGTTAAAAACAGAGCTCAATATAAATATTTAGATATGTCTCATCCCGAATTTTTATTTCCCATTTAAATAACGCAGGAAAAAAATTTCAAACTTTGAAATTTTATATCTCGGCTTCAAATCAATGTATCAAAATGAACGACACATATTCTTGTAGAAAATTGAACGCTCTACAAAAAAGATCTCTTATGATTTTTCGATAAACTCACTCCTTCAAAAGTTATTCAAGGTTAAAGTTAAATTTAGAGAGTAAATTTAACTTATTACTAAACATCGTAAAATCTTTCTTGAAACAAAATTTGAAATTGCATTAACATAAATTACGATTGATTAGACCATTAGACTGATTCAAAAAAGCGACTATTTTTCGTTTTTCGAAACAACATATTAAATATTTTCGGGGAGGTGAAAAAAGATGGCTATTGAATTGAAAAAAATATCGTTCTTATTTTACATATTTCGTGGCAGGATGCAATTTGATCTTCCGTAAAAAGACTTTGAATTTTCATGATACGACGAATAATCGGAGGAGGAACAGGAAAAAAATGAGAGACCGAAGCGGAAGAGAGTCTCGAAAATAATGATCATGCTATACTCAACGTGAAACTGTGAACAAGGGTGGTTAAAAAAAAAGTCTTTTTGCAATCACGGTCCTCATCGAGATTTTCAGACGTTTTGATTTTAAAAATCGTCCCTGCACAAACGGAAGCCACGACCTAGTTTTTTAATCACTGCCGCATCAAATTTCAAACTGTTCGCAAAAACGGCGTTTCCGGGAATTTAAAAACTCGGATCATCACGACATTTAACTCTAATTTGTTTACGATAAATATGTATAAAAATTATCGCACAGTTTCGAATGAAAGAACCAAAACAATACACAAATTTGAATGGCTCGTTTGAAAAAAAATCGCGTAAGCTTCACTTTTTGACGATCACTTTCTTTTCATCGCAAATATAACGCACACAAAAAAATTCTATTATCAAAATTTTGAAATTCATAAAAACGCCATTTTTGCCAAATTTCAAAGTCGATGTGGCAGTAATAAAAAAAATCGTACGAGCCTCTGCTTTCTCATAGTTCATTTTTGAGGAAAAAGGTATTCAAATTTCGATGAGGAGCGTGGTTGAAAAAAGGGAATTTTTTTTCGACCACTCTACTGTGGACGCGAGACTCGGCGAAATTTTCGGACAATATATTCCCGACGTTTTGCGGGTAAGCTAAATTCTACGAGGCGTTGGCGTGTTACCATTAGGATCTCGTACGTTGCCGAGGAAAGTCATAAATACACGGAGACAGCGTTATATACAAACCCGGCAGAGCTCACAAGCCTCATCTTTCTCTCTCCCCTGTTCTCCAACCGCGAAGCTGCGTGTGGATAATTGATATGCAATTAACAGCAATCACGTCGCGTCGCACTCACATACACTCTATCTCTGTTCCGGGCATCTGCATTTATATGTGCATATATATATATATATATATATATTTAATTTATATAAACATAGTACACACGATGAAAATGATGCGGCATAGAATTTTCCCCAATTGCTCGCGTCCGGAAAATTTAAGGGGGTCGAATTTCGCCCAAGGGAAATGAAGGGAAGAGGCATTATCTGTTTATTCTTTTCCCCCCACCCAATTTCACTTATCCCATTACTTTTTATGGCTTCTAGTGCGACCGCATATATTCGAGAATTGCAACATTTGTGTAATTGAACATGACTTATTTAGGGATCAATTAATTATGAATGATTATTGGCGAAAGAGAAAATCCTAACTACATTCGAATGATAAATCATTCGATAAATTTGGTTTTTCAAAAAGGGATTCAAGGACCGTTTGCCATACCCTATTTGCAAAACGGTAATGTAATTATGAGAGGCAAGTATCAAATTCTGAGCAATAGTTTTGTTGGAATGTCGTTTCGAATGATATTTTAATTGTGATGACAATTTAAGGCGGTATTCTGGTCTAGAATTTTGAATAAATCCATTTTTTCATATTCTTACAGTTTAGACCTTTGAGAATATATCCTCGAAAGGAAATTTTTAGATTCCAATAATTTATGAAGTTATAACTATTTTAGTGACGCAGCAACTACGCTCGTCACGTTGGAGGGTAACTTTAAGGAGGTATTCTGGTCTAGAATTTTGAAAAAATCAATTTTTGGCATATTCTTAAAGCTTAGACCTTTGAGAATATATCCTTGAAAGAGAATTCTTTAATTCCAATAATTTATGGAGTTATAACTAGTTTAGTGACGTAGCAACTACGCTCATCACCTCGGAGCCTAACTTTAAGGAGGTATTCTAGTCTAGAGTTTTGAAAAAATCAATTTTTGGCATATTCTTAAAGCTTAGACCTTTAAGAATATATACTCGAAAGGAAATTTGTTTAATTCCAATAATTTATGGAGTTATAGCTATTTTAGTGACGTAGCAACTACGCTCGTCACGCCGGAGCGTAACTTTAAGGAGGTATTCTGGTCTAGAATTTTGAAAAAATCAATTTTTTGCATATTCTTAAAGCTTAGTCCGTTAAGAATATATCCTTGAAAGAAATTCGTTAAATTCCAATAATTTATAGAGTTATAGCTATTTTAGTGACGTAGCAACTACGCTCATCACCTCGGAGAGTAACTTTAAGGAGGTATTCTAGTCTAGAGTTTTGAAAAAATCAATTTTCGGCATATTCTTAAAGCTTAGACCTTTAAGAATATATACTCGAAAGGAAATTTGTTTAATTCCAATAATTTATGGAGTTATAGCTATTTTAGTGACGTAGCAACTACGCTCATCACCTCGGAGCGTAACTTTAAGGAGGTATTCTAGTCTAGAGTTTTGAAAGAATCAATTTTTTGCATATTCTTAGAGCTCAGACCTTTAAGGATATATCCTCTAAAGGAAATTTTTCAATTCTTATAATTTATGGAGTTATAGCTATTTTAGTGACACAGCAACTACGTCCGTCACGTCAGAGCAATTCGGACTCAACCGATTGACTTCAAATTTTTTACCAATTTTCAATTTATCACTCTCCATCACCCCCACCACTTTTGTATCAAAATTATTTATCTTTACTATTTAAAAAAAATTAAAAACTGGGAAAAAAAATTTCCGTTTTGTCTGAGGTAGGAACTATAAAGACATTCTTATCAATTAAGAATCTTTTTCACAATTTTGTATCCGATGACTGGAAAGGTCGCGATCGTGTCAGTCAGCACTCCTCTTTTTTTAGCCCCAACTTTACCAGCTTATAACTTATTCAATTTTCATTTTTTTTCTCAGAATTTTTTTTTGTTTATTGTCAAAGGATCAATAAATATGTTGTAAAAACGAATGGTAAAAATATTGTTTTTTTTTCTTTATCGAGTACGAAAAACGCTCAAAATGTATGTAGATTAAAATGCCGCCTTAAATGATGTTAATTTGAAGTGCAGGAAGAGGTTTCCGGAATGTAAAATTCTCCCTGAATAAATTAATCGGCCGTGCGTGAGAATCCCTGGGGTGACCACGAGAAAGCCAATTGACAGAAATTAATTGACTTTCCAGCTGCCCAGCGTTATCGTTTTAATACCATTTTCTTTAATCCAGAAGGGACTCGTGCGCTTACTTTGTGGTCGTGTGCATGCATTATTATACGCGGGCAAATATCACGCTGTTAAGCTCACCAGGCATATCACCACACCCTTCCGCTTCGCTCTCCCTTACCTTTCGTATCAATTTACATTAGCGTGCATAATAGCGAGGCAAGAAGGAGAACGAGAGGAATAGAAGCCGGGATAATAGCATATCGACCATTACATTTGTTGGTAGAATTTTTAACATTTCTTTGAATTCTACGATATTTTCTACTTGCCTCCAACATTTCCATGATTTTATCGTGTAATTGCTATTCACAGTAAATATGCTCAAATTTTTTAATTAATTTATGCTCTCAATATAAAGTATTTGCATATAATCAGAGAGAGAGAGAGAGATTTAATATCACAACAATTGGTTATCAAACTAATTTTCTATAATTTTTTTCCCTCATAACGGAAGCTTTACCGTGTCATATGTTCAAAATATCCTAAAACTTCCAAAAATCGATTTTAGAACAAAAACCATCAAAAAGCTGTGGGCTTAATAAATTTGTTATTTTTGAAACGGTCGAGCGCAATTTTTTCACACCAATTTAATAAGCGACAAACAGGGAAACTACTAAATTTGGCAAGAATCTATTGAGAAATTGAGATTTGGCAAAATTTCTGAAAAAATTCTTGTGACTAACTAACTTCGTAATTTCTTATCGGGGCAATCACAAATATATTATAAACTGATGATTCTACAAATTCCAAATTTTCTTCAATTAAACTCAGCCTGACGCTCACTGGCTAATGGATTTGCCAAGTCAATTTAATAGAAATGCGCTAGGTTGTTTCCACTAAACCAACGAATAAGCATTTTTTTTCTTTCGCGAATGAACTTTTCACTCTTATTTATCGCTAATGGACCGCGACGAGGGAGAAACCTGCGGAAAATAAGGCTAATAACACCCACTAACCCACCCACCCATTTAGGGGAGGCTGGGGCACGACGGCCCCCCTAAGCCAATTAATACTTTTTGTGACTTTCAACCATCAAATCAGTTTACTTTTGTTCTATCTTGAACGAATTCTCCGACATTTTGCTGAAACTACACAAAAAAAAATCTGGGGCACGAGCCCCCCCCCCCCCCCCACCCCCCTCAAAAATGAGTAACATTTTTTTTTCATCTAACATAATAATTTAAAAATGTATCACACAAAAGAAAAAAAAATGTTCAAAAGTTGAAAATAATGATTGCCATTGTCTTTATTGTAATGGACTTCACTCGGCATCTAAGAAATTATGGAATAAGTGTAAAAATTGTAAGGGATGGTCTCATGATTCCTGTGCGATAGACAAAGATTATTCCGACAAATATATTTGTTATTATTGTGAAAAGTAATTTATTACGTTCTTCACGTAATTCAATATTTCACTAAAAAAAAGTAAAAGTTAAAAAAGTTTTTAAGTTTTTAAATAATTGTCATAAATCATAATTAATGTTATTGTTTATTTAGTTAACATAAAAAAATATATAGATTAATTAAAAATTCGTTAAATAA
Source organism: Alloplasta piceator (assembly GCA_946863875.1). Classification (NCBI taxonomy): domain Eukaryota; kingdom Metazoa; phylum Arthropoda; class Insecta; order Hymenoptera; family Ichneumonidae; genus Alloplasta; species Alloplasta piceator. Next base: position 15,773,839 of record OX333072.1, read on the forward strand.
TAAATAACTTCTGTATTTCAACTGTTATTCTTTTTAACCAAAAATTTTCGTTTAAAAATTTTTTAGACGATAAATAATTTTGTTTACTTTTGAAAATGTTTCAATTTTGTTAAAAATTCATTTTTTTCAAACTTTTTTGATGGTCAACTTTACCCCGGATGTTGTGCATCAGCCTAAAAATGGACGAATACACCAAATTCATAATAATTTGAAGAAAAACAAATTTAATACAATTAAAATAAATGATATTTTATTTTGCAATTGCATACATTTCACAATTTAATCAATTTTTAATTAATTTTTTTCAAACTAAAAGTTTCACCTGTTGGTCAAGCGCACCTAGAGATTTTTTTCTTCTCGTCCTTATCGACGAATGGACAGACAGATATTATGCGAGAAAATAAGGAACGAGCTTAAAAAGATTCGAGAAAAAAATCACAAACTTACCGACGATGGTGTAGGTTCTCGCTGCTCATTCGACATTACCCTCACTCGCCGCTTCTCTGGACCCACCGACAACGTCATTGTTTTGAAAAACTGTGAAAAATTCGTGAATTTCAATAACTCCCCTTTTGATCGATTAAAAATAATGACCAATGATAACGAGCATTCCACATCATTTTGTTTCCCCCTTAAATGATGATAATATACCATCAGCCAGTAATTGCCGGCCGATATCGTGCTTGCCAGCAGTCGATAAGTATTTTTATTTTTTTATATTATTTTTATTTCATATATTTTATAGTATTTTCATTTTTATTTTTTTCGCATTATTGAAAGATTATAATGAGTATGGCTTTGAAAAAGTTTATGCTCACATCTTTATTAACAGCGCATCTTTTTTTTTCGCTGATATAGTAACGAGATAAACTCGCCGGATTTGTACGCCACCTCCCGACATAAATCCATACCACATAACGTGAAATTTTATTCTGTTTGATCGACAGAATCGAAAAATTCAAAAATAATTATTAACAATTTATCCATCATAAGTTATGAATTTCCTGACCTTTGCTGAAAAATTTAGGTTAAAAGAAAATAAGAATATCAATTTTTATGACTCCTCTTATTAATTATTAATCGTTACGGATGTTAATATTTTTGCCACTATAATTATCTATTATAATTTATAAGTTATAAATTACACGAGCTTTGTCGAAAATTTAGGATTTTTTTAAATAAAAATATAATTTTTATGACTGCTCTTTTTTATTATACGTCGTTATGAATGTGATTATTTTTTGCAACTCTAAATTTACGTTTTGACAGAGTGATCTTCATCATTATGGAGTGGTTTTTTGTGAACCCACTATTACACGAGAGGACGAATAAGTATATGAGATACATGAGCTCGAGGGTATGCGGGTTTTTCCGCAATCTGAATGGATATATCACGAAATCCGTATATGCAGTGTCTGAAAAATTCGCAACCGAACGTTACGAATTTTTAAAGGTCAACATAACCTCAATTTTTGAAAACACATTTTTCTAAAAAAACGATTCGATGCAACACAAATAGTAGGTCCGCCTGCGTTGTTAAGGTCGTGCAGGTCGTCCTGCAATGTTTTTTTCATTTCATTTAGTCGTTTTCGAGAAATATGCGTTTCAATTTGTAGTTCTATCTCGCTCGCTCTCACGCGCGCGGTACGGAGGGGAGGAGCTTAAGTCTACTCTTGAGAGTCAGCCAATGAGAAGAACTTCCCCCACTCACGCGTATCCTATAATCCAGGCCGTCCCATTGGTTGCGCGTTGAAATGCTTGTAACTCGAGATACATAAATCTCTCGAGATTTTGCAAGATGAAAATGTCGTTCAGTTTACTACGGAGATTATTTATCGCATATTTTTATTGATTGAAAATTTCCGAACACCCTGTACGTGCTTGTTTGTGGGGGTTTCGTATATCGTTGGTACGTACACCGCGTCTCGACATTATTCATTGCCACGAAATATGGGTTTTCCTCTGCGCGGGCTCTCTGTGCCATGTACCACGAACAACCTCCCCTAAATGCACCCTTATTATATTCAGCACAGCTTGAATGCGGGCGCACGACAAGAATTTAATTTGCGAACGTAATATGACGCGCAAAAGACGCTCATCCTCGATTTCCGTCACGGTAAGAGCAAAAGTATATTTCATACATTATAATACGCTCGTATAATATAGAATAATAATAATAATGTATGAGTAGTAGTAATATATGACAAGACGGAAATAAGGCTTAAGACGCACTACTCTCTTTTCTTCGCTCTGTCCCTATTCATTTCCGTCTCTCTGTGTCTCAAGAAATTAAACACTCGTACGACACTGTGAAGCCATTCATGTTAACTGACAGGTTCGTCACAATTTGCAATAGATGTAGAAATTATAGAAAATTATAAATCAAGTTGGTCACACTGGGTCAATTTGACCCGACCGACTTTTTGGATGGTTATAAAAAAAAAGTACCTATCCGATTGACTTAAAAACGTATAGGAATTATCTTTGAACATTGTAGTACCTAAAACAATTGTTTATTATTATTTTTTATAAATATTTACAAGGAAAAAAATCATGAAATAAAAGACTTTCAAAAATCTGGTTTTTTTACTTAAAAAATTGTAACTCTTTCAGTTTCGAAGATTTGTTGGAAAAATTTGATTTTTCAGCTCAAAGTGAGAACTCGGGTCAATTTTACCCGCGGTGACCAGCAAGGGTTAATAATTTTCTTCGATTAAATAAAAAAAATGTAACAATATCTGGATTCGCCATAACAATGCAAAAAAGATCTCAAAATTAAAATCTATATCTCTGAATGGATGGAAAATAATTCATAAAAGACTCGCTAAGTTCTCCTGAAATTAGATCAATTATCTTCCAATCTAATCGAAGATTTTTTCCGCATTTTTTCCTTACGATATGTTCCTGTTATCCCTGCTAAGACTTTAGCTTGTGTCAATCGAAACTTGATTGAAGGAAAGTATTGTGTGGGAAAGATGACAATGAAACAATAATTATATTTACACGATTTTTTAAAAATAATTAAGTAATTGCAAAGATTGTAAATAATAATATGGACATTTTTAATTCATTATTACTTAATTACGATTTGCAAAAATATGAAAATATTTTTTTTATATCAAAAGAACGCCTCTCACGAATTTTAGTCTGCTTCGTGAGAAGCAGACAAAAATTAACATGGTCAAGAGGCAAATAGCATATAACGATTTGTATACATGTTCAATCCAGTCCAGTGTGTGCTATATCATCGAAAACATTCGACATTGTGATACCAATTTCAACGTCCACCGGCTGAAATTAGATAGCAAGGAGGCGCGCGACAGTAAATTAAAATGATAAAAAATGCCTGTCGAGAGGGCACTTGAAAGTCTCTCTCCACCTATATAGCGTGTATATATAACATATATAAAAATATGAGCACGCTTCTCGTGTGTCACACACTCGTTATCGTGCGATATTACGTATCTAAATAGTTCATAACTCGAACTTTCTTATTCATCGCCCCTTTCCTCCGTGTTCCCAATTCGAAAAAAAAATACAAGAATTGTCGGTCTATGTGGAGGAGGGTTGGACTCTATGTCACTTCTTCAAGGGGTTACCCGCCATCATAAAAAAATATTTCGGCCTTGCAACCATAACAAAGTCTATAAGTTGGGCAGACAAACATCTTGAATATTACTCTAAAAGTTTCAGACCGAAATTTAAAATATTTTTAAAGTTATAGCAGAAAGAAGAGAGCAATTAACTAATGAGGTCATATTAAAAATGACTAATTACTACGGTTTGGCAATCACCAGAGACTATAAATCTCTCGAAGAAAAGAAGAAAGCTTTGAGATAACTTTCAGGAAACGGAAGGATTGCTCTATGCACTAGGCTTAGCTGGTTAATGTAAGTATAATTTTTTTTATACAAAATCTGTTGTCAAAACTTTCAACGCGTTTTTCTCGAAACTACGATTTCGAAATTTCGGGGAAGCACTGACTAAAAACTATTCAACCGATTTGGCTAAAAATTTTACCCGTTATTTCAGACACACATAGCTAAATACCTAACCTCTAAAACATTCAATTTGTTAATAATAAATGAATTTTTTAAAACAATTCATCAAAAAAAATCGATTTCGAAGACCTTTTTGTTCACAAGTCCGCCATTTCGTTTTTTTTCTTAAAATATGCATATTGTAGGTTAGCGCACTAGAATTAAGCCTACAAAACAATAATCTCTTTGGATTTTTCATTTCAGAGGACGACGAAAGGCTTCCCCGAAACAAGTCACCTTTTTTTCGAGGACTCCACTTTGACGTACAAAATCATAAACAAATTCATGTAAAATTAAGTAAACAAAATTTTATTTGTACTCTTCAAGATACAAATAACAACATGTAAAATTTCGGTCATCAGAGTGGACTACTACCTTAAATGATCCATTAAATACTTTGTGGGGTAAAAAAAAAAAGCTTTCACGGAATGACAAAAAAAAATGGCATCTCCTGGCTTTGGAGTCATATAGGGTGATATTTCCAGTGTTGAGACCGAATCTGCCGAATTCTACTTTACATCATTTTCAACTTTGATCTGCCATTCATCCACCTTATAATTTATTTATGAAGTCCCAATTAATGAAATAATTTATGAAGCCCCGAGGGATTGCTCGACGCAATTTGTTCGTCACTTCGAAGGCCCTGAGAATAGGTATCATCATTTTTGCAGTTACGTGTAAATCGCAAGAAGCGATTAATTTATAACTGGAAAATATTTACCAATTTCTGTTACTTAAGAAACTTGGAAAAGCTGAAAACCCGGCAACAAAACTAGGGTCGATGAAAATTCCATTGTCGTTAACTTTGAGCTATGATACATAAATTTAAACGCAAATTGATCTCAAGAAATGTATACTTTTTTCGGACTCGATTCGTGAACTTCCTGCCAATGATATTGCGAATCAAATACTTCTGAAACTGTAATCGTCAAAGGATAAATTATGCCACAGGTGAATTATATATAATTGTTACGTTCATAACGAGATAGCGTTAAATGCATATATTCGTGTGTAATTGAGTGACGTGACTGGAACGTTGGAGGTCTCGTTTTCAAATGTTGTCTGTGTGAGGCTCACCGTTTCGAGTTACGAAATCCAAAGTACATAATTTTTTTTCTTTGATTCTATCAGACATAACAATACGGCGATCTTACAGGAAATTTTATACCTTTATTAATTTAATTAATACTCGACAGTTCAATCAATATTTTCATTGACATAAATTCAGAAGCAAAAATTAAAGATTGAAAAAATTTTTAGCTTCCAGATTCTATTTTTCATGTTGCTTATAAAAATTCTAAAATTCATAAAAATAATTTTGGAAAATGCTAATAGTCGTGTCTTTTTTTTATTAAACAGGCAAGAATTTCCGTATGAAAATAATTAAGATTCTACTGTACACCGATTTACCTAAGATTTTCTAGTGACAAACTTCAACTTTTTACGTGCCATTTTAGTGTTTTTTCTAATTGTAAATTTTTCAAAATTAACTACGAACGTTTTATCTAATGGGAGAAAACTTTTGCCTCCTCAGAATAAAAAAAAATGATTTTCTGGTCTACAAATCGGCAGACGCCGATTCGAAGATGATAGGAGCAAAAAATTCGATTTTCCAAATTCGACGACTTCTTTTTTATTTCAAGGTCTAAGTCAGTCGGAAATTGCCCGCTGATAACGAATTTCCAGGAAAAAAAAATTGAATTCGAGGGGCACAGATCAGAGCAAGATTTCAAAATAACCACAATGATGGAGAAAAAATGATTTTTTTTTTTTTGGATTTCATCATTTTTTGACTTTCAAGTACTATTTCTATTGGAAATTACCCGCTGATTGCGGATGTGCAATAAAAAATGTAAATTGGCCACGAGAAAAGAGTAAAATGGCTCTTTTTCTGAATTCATCGAGGGGTAATCGACAAAAATTGTGATTCTACTGTACAGCTTGTTACCGGTATTATGTTGCGTGTCAATTTTATATTCCCAGCCACGTGTGTATTTGACGCTTTTTCATACAACGCTCGTCACGTTGTGACTCGACGCATTTATATTGACTTCCGGTAGACTCGGTCGTACATACTCGTACGAGCTCTCTTCCCCCCTTTTTATGCCGGCGCCCGATTCTTCTAAAGGAAATTTATCGTTTTTTTCACCTTTGTGCACCTGTGTCCTGCCTCTATTTTATTATTTTTTGAGTTTTTTATGGGGTTGCGGTTTTTTTTTTCATTTTTATTACAATAATGGCCTTTTCACGAGCTCGTCAATTCCATTTAACCCAATTTCAGACTGAACAATGACCGTCCATTAAAATTATTAATCCACCGAAATGTATCACTTCGTCAATCGATAGACCAAAAAAAAAAAAACAACTGATGTGTTGAAAAAATATGTTCACAGTTTGTGGGAACGCGCCATAAATTATGGGTGAATTATCCACCTCGCATAAGCATGTATATAACATGTACGTCGTACATGGGCACTCCGTATATGGAAAATTTTGAATTCATTAGAGAAACTCGCTCATCGGCAGGCTTTTTGCGCAATGTGGTCGAGATTAAGCGAGCGTCTCGCACACGAAGGCTTATGAAAGTGTTATGTTTCCTGTTGCACTTGCAGTGTACAATGGAAATGCGTAAGACCGTGGCAATTATAGAGCATCGGATAAGACAGAAAAAAAATTCAATGTATATGGGGCATTCCGCACTGATTTGACCTGGCTGACCCTTCACCTCTCCGATTTTGTCCGCGATTTTTTTTTGGTTTTGCTGTACCTCTGAAGAGCACTAAAGATTTTTTTCAGATTTTTTTTGGAGCGATTTGACTTGACTATAATTTTATGAACAAATTGTTTTTAGCCCAAATTCAGAAATCTCAAAAAATCCCGTTTTTTGAATGAAAAATTTCAAACGTTGAGCCAAAGTGGAATTTTTTTGTTTGTTCTAATAGAAGGAGGAACCTGAATTGATTGGGCCGTTAGCCGAACATTTTTGTATGAATTGAAGGTGTTTAAGAAAATGTTTAAACAAGGGCCCACTCAATTCAAGTTTCTCTTTCTATTTTTTTTTAAATTTTGTTTTCGAAAAAGTTTGTTATAAACAAAAGGAAACCCCTACCCACTTTGGCTCAACGCTTCAAATTTTTTATATGAAAAACTGTATTTTTGTGATTTTTTTCAGATTTTTTCAAACTAAAGTAAAAAAAAACAATTTTTTTTAATTGAAGAGGAAACCTGAATTGAGTGGGCCCTTATCCAAACATTTTTTTGAACATCTTCAATTCATACAAAAATATTTGGATAACGAGCCACTCAATTCAAGTTTTTCCTTCTATTTTAAAACGAACAAAAAAAAATCACATACGAAAGCGATTTTTGTGATTTTTTTCAGATTTTCAAATTTGGGCTAAAAATAATTTGTTTATTAAATTATAGTTAAGTCAAATCGCTCCAAAAAAATCTCTGAGTGCCATTCAGAGGGACTACGAAATCATAAAAAATCGCGGACAAAATCGGAAAGGTGGACCCAGGTCGAATCGGTGTGGAATGCTTCATATGCATTAACCTCGGCTTCTCTCGGAGGAAAAAATCTGTTTTCCATTTTATCTCGCATGTCATTCTTTTATAATTGACGTATTGATGACTGACACTTGATCAAGTGACCGAAAAAAGTAAGAGAAGGGGAAAACCATCAAAAATGATTTTTAAACAATGAATTCAAAAAATTAGAAAATGAGGGAATTATCATTATAATTGGCGTAGATATACCTAAATAGATTCACCCCGGGAAAATCAGATTTAGATTTCGACATTTTTATGACAATTGCCTATAAAAAGGTGGAAACTTTTTGAAAAATTGTCATTCATCGTCACATCAGGAAAAAAAAACACCCCAAAATACTCTATTGAGTATTATGGTCACTCACTTTTACTAAAATACTTCGATAATCCGAGGACTAAAGAAAAATGAGGTGCCAGAGGCAAAACGATCACCTCCGAAATAGTAAAAAAAATATTTCATAATGGAACTTCGATTAAAATTGAATTCCACGAAAAGTTTAATTGCAAAAATACGCTAAACATCTTGATCCAGGTATCTTGGATATTAAAGTAATGTGAAATATAAAAATTATGAAAAAATCACTCATTTTTTTCGAAATTTTCGACCCTCCCGGAATTTCAAATTATACACCCTCATGATAAGGGTTAATTATTTGGAAATTATGGAAATGGCTGCTACCTGGATCTGGAACGAGGCAAAAAAAAATGTTCTCTAAATTTTGACATTCTCAAAAGTGTAATTTTGTTTACACTGATTTACACAAATCTCGGTGTCAAACGTAATAGAAACGCGATTCTTTAAAACCACCCTAATAAACACATATATTATATGTGTAACGTGACAACGGTCGTCTAAAGTCTGCTGCACAGACGAAGCGAGGCGAATCGCCAATCAATGAATCATCGTGGAGTCGCCAAATGGCTGACTAACAGGAAAGAGTTCATGAGTTCGTGTCAGTGGCACGAGATAACTTTTTATCTTACTCCGGGCGTCACCGTTTTTATTAACGACTGTGATCGGTTTTTTTGTCTGCACTTATTCACACGTAAATATGCTCTCATAAAGTTTTCTCACAAAGGAGAAGCTTTACGAGGGTTGAGTTTGCGAACAAAGATTTTTTCCAGGATATCCGTCGGCGCTTTAACTCTTGTAATAATTCACTTATCAAGGTTAATTTTTTTGTGCAGGCACAGTTGATAATACGGAAACTAGGAATTAATTTCGGAAAGAATTGCTTCAGAAATATAGTTTTGAAAAAATATTTGATATTTCAAGAAATGCTTGCGAACGCTCCAATAAGAATTAATGGCATCGAATTTAAAGAATCGCTCAGGGAAGTTTTGAAATTTTTTTTGAAATTTTCAATCGCTTGTAACCAATGCGATTTTTTCGCACAGTTGTAATAGTTGACTACTATAATTGGTCTTGAATTTGGCAAAAAACCACTTGTGCATGGAACGTTGGTCTTTATAAAATGATGAAAATTTTTTAATCTTCGAACGAAGTATATTTCTTTTGCTATTGTTAAGTTTCCGCGGGCCTTTTAAATATCCCTGTACGACTGGAATATTTATAAATAAATATTTGAAAGGTATATTAAATAAAGTACAAAAGATGGCCTGGGCTTAGCCACTGTTTCCCCTGGCACGATTCCAGCGATGATAGTCCTCCCTACAGGACATAAATATATATTAGGGCGATTTTTTTTCCACTTATTTATTTTTTCACTCCCCACCTGATATTTTGTTGATTTTTACCCAAAATTCTCGTTTTTTTGCTGTTATCTCCAAAATAGTTAACTTAACCTCAATAATGTAATGAAAAATTTGGTTGGAAATTTAATTTCCTACAAAAAAGGTCCTCTAGACCTAATTGTTAAAGTTAATATTTCTTGAGATATTGAGATATCAACAATTTAAAACGTTTGGTTCGATAAACGATAAAAATTGAATACCACAAATAACTTAAGGTTCAATATCTCAAGAAATATTAACTTAAACAATTAGGTCCAAAAGACCTTTTTTGTAGGAAATTAAACTTCCAACAAAATTTTCTTCTACGTTTTTTCGGTAAAGTTGATCATTTCGGAGATAACAGCAAAAAAACAAGAATTTTGAGTGAAAATCAACTTTAGTGACCCGTACCATCTCACCAGTGTAAGTTACACTTACGCTGTTTTAGACACTTTTGAAGATCGATTAATTTTGCGTAAATTGCAACCAAGAACAATGGGATAGCATAAAATGCCGCTGAGTTATAGAATTTTGAACAAAAAAATTTTTATTTACGTGTATTTTAAATGGAAAATCTTTTCACCCTATGGAAAAGTACTCAATATTAATATTAAGGGCTGTAACTTTCAGGGAATTTCATTTCGGACATATCCAACAAAATTTCCGGTGGGGAGTGAGAAAAAAAAATAGGACGAAAAAAAAATCGCCCTAATATATATATTTACATATACACATAACAATCCAACTATTGCACAAAACTTCAATGACTCGTAATTTATATCACGCCTATGACGCGCCATACGGAGAAACAACTCGACTGAAAATGCAACTGGAAAAGCTTATGCAAGTGCGCCAACTGCGGCATAGATAAGATCGTCGACTTTATTTCAAAACCTAGTTGTGTAGATTTTTTTTATTTACGACAAAAAAAATTATCGCAATAATGAAACATTCGCGAGAACAATGAGAGCGCACAGAAGTCGCGTGACTGAAATGTCGTGAATATTGAAAAATGAAGTTAGTGCATATTTCACGAGGATCAATAGACCTTTTCTTTTTTTCTGATATCAATCTAATCACCGTCTGTTCAACATCAGAAATTTATGAAAGCTCTCCATTCTACCGCCACAGAAATCTCGAAATTTGGCAAAAGGGCTTTCCGCAATTTCAGATGAAATTGCGCGAAAGATGATTTTGCGTGTAAATTGTCTGCGGCGAAACAAACTATTTACACTGCGACCTCGATTCTCGGTACCTCGATCTTTGCAATTGCAGCGTAGTGGGAGAAGCGCCAAGCCAATCGCGTCAGGCCGCCGTCAGCCACCAGCAGCGCAGAGACGGTTCTGAGCAATGTGCGCAACCCCACTCCTTGCAAGAGTCGGTCCCGCACAATTCCGATTATCGAGGTCGCAGTGTATTTCAAATTTATATCATATGCAATTCATGTGTTCCAATTATTGACTTCAAATTATTGAACATCACATCGGAGCTTCTGTAGCCATCGGTATGCCTCACGGTATTTGTATGACGTCGTGAGATTGTCAACTATGCGCAATAGTCGGTTTATACGTCATGACGATCTCGAACGTCAACGAGAAGGACGACAAGTCGCGGCGAGACGAGGAAACAGGGAGGGGGAAAACGAGAGAGAGAGGGAGGGGGGATGCCTGCGTACTCTTGCAGGAATAATTATTATTCCCTTTCAATCGATATTTTTCGATCGGTATGTGAAAAGACTAAAGAGTGAGGACATAGAGAGGGAAAAGACGAGGGAGAGGTAGGGAGAGAGAAATGAAAAGTCCTCGAGGCATCAGTTTCGCAAACGACGAGACTGGGGAGCACTGAACCTGAATATCTCCATTACTCATCGGTGCAAAGTGCAAACGCAAAATGCGTGGAAAAAGCACAAAGTAATACCGATATTAATTAACGACGAGCTTCGTGAAGGAGACTTCAATTTTCCATCTTTTTTTTAAGCTGTAAAAACCGCATTTCTGAAATTTGTTGTTGGCAAAATCAACATAATGTATGTTTGGGTAAATTTGGAATTCTAAAAAATAACATCTGAAGAACACTTGTTAATTTTTGTGGGCCAAAATATATAATTACAAAGGAGTTATGGATGATGTCCGAGAAGCATTTCCCAAAAAAGTCTTTCACTTTCGATGCGCTATTAACAAGCATATTTCTGAGATTTTTTTTTGCAAAATCAATGTAGATTTTTTTTCTGAAAATTTGAAATTTGATGAAGTAACATCTCAAGAAAACTGAATATTTTTGGTGTGCCAAAATATATAATTGTAAGGGAGTTGTAGGCGATGTCCGGCAAGCGTTTCTCGAAAAAGTCTTTCGCGATTAGCACTGCAAATTGGGACTATAGATTATCGTGAATTAAAAAAACCAAACTAATTGCAATGACACATTAGTTAATCATGTGATTAAACTTACGAGTGTTCAAAGTTTAGGAACTTGATTTTTTCAATAATAAATGGGGTTTTGTTACTTCTGGAATTGGATAATTATTTATTCAATTTAATTTAATGGGTACATTTCAACATCACAATTCAATCTTAATGTTAAGAATATTAAGATTTTCTATAACCTCGTTTGCAAATTTTACTTAGAAAGTACTTCAAGTACGTACTTGGAGTACTTCAAGTACTTAAAAAGTACTTCAAATATTGTACTCAAATTTTCAAGTACTTGGCCTGTACTTCAAGTATTGTACTTAAAATTTCAAATACTTTTCTGTACTGATTTTTTCAATAATAAATGGAGATTTGTTATTTCTGAAATTAGATAATTATTTATTCAATTTAATTTAATGGGTACATTTTAACATCACAATTCAATCTTAATGTTGAGAATATTAAGATTTTCTATAACCTCATTTGCAAATTTTACTTACAAAGTACTGCAAGTACGTAATTGGAGTACTTCAAGTACTTAAAAAGTACTTCAAATATTGGACTCAAATTTTCAAGTACTTGGCCTGTACTTCAAGTATTGTACTCAAATTTTCAAGTACTTGGCCTGTACTTCAAGTATTGTACTTAAAATTTCAAATACTTTTCTATACTGATTTTCTCAATAATAAATGGGGATTTGTTATTTCTGGAATTAGATAATTATTTATTCAATTTAATTTAATGGGTATACATTTTAACATCACAATTCAATCTTAATGTTAAGAATATTAAGATTTTCTATAACCTCGTTTGCAAATTTCACTTAGAAAGTACTTCAAGTACGTACTTGAAGTACTTCAAGTCCTTAAAAAGTACTTCAAATATTGTACTCAAATTTTCAAGTACTTTGCCTGTACTTCAAGTATTGTACTTCAAATTTCAAATACTTTTCTGTACCTCATGTACTTTTTCAAGTACAAGTATCAAGTACTTGTGAATGTGTCTTGCTGATGGTTGCGCGTACAAAGCCTTTGAATATGTAATTGAAAACAATATTTCGTAACGTATGAGTAGATAACAAACCATGTATTATATTCTTTATTTCTTTTTTTTCAAACCTATGTCCAAACAAATCGTAATTACAACCGTCAATGCTATTTTTTTTATTAAACTTAATCCTTTGTTTATATTCTTTTAACACGTCTGTTCCAATCTGCCTAAATTTTCACCTTATGAAAGACCCTGAGATTAGACAGCCTAATCTCTGTACATTGCACAAGGCGAAAATATGTTTTGATACAAAAAGTACTCGAAAAAAATTTTAATGAGAATAAGAAATCAAATGTAAGTACTATAATTTACGAGATATACTTGAAAACGTGAAAAGTACTTGATACTTGGTACTTGTTTTTTCAAGTATTTGTACTTCAAGTACTTCAAATCTCAAGTACTTCAAGTACTTTAAATCTCAAGTACTTCAAGTACTTCAAATCTCAAGTGCTTCAAGTACTTAAAATCTCAAGTACTTCAAGTACTTCAAATCTCATGTACTTCAAGTACTTAAAATCTCAAGTACTTCAAGTACTTCAAATCTCAAGTACTTCAAGTACTTTAAATCTCGAGTACTTCAAGTACTTGAGATCTCAAGTGCTTCAAGTACTTTAAATATTAAGTACTTCAAGTACTCTAAATCTTAAGTACTTCGAGTACTTTAAATCTTGAGTACTTCGGGTACTTTAAATCTTAAGTACTTCGAATACTTTAAATCTCAAGTGCTTCAAGTAATAGATACGTAGTACTTCAAGTACTGCCGCTACTTGATACTTCAAGTACTTACAGTACTTTGTACTTTGTACTTGAAGTACTTTCCGGTACTTTGTACTTGAAGTACTTGCCGGTACTTTGACCAGCTCTAAAAAAATCGGTGCACGATCGCAAAAGTTATTTTAGATTTACATTCAAAGTATTTGGTAAACAAAAAAAAATGATCGCATGTCCGCGAACCAACGAAGTTCCAGATGAAGCTGGTATGGACATTTTGATATTTATGGGTCCCTAGATATTTGTCGGCTATCCGAGAGCACCTGAGCTGAGAGCGAAATCGCGCGAATCGTGACGCGAATACTCCAGAAACGAGAGGGTCGACGGGCAGAAGAGGGTGGAGTGCACATCGAGGAATACAGAGCTTGACGTCAGAGCATCTCAACAATGTATATATATAAAAGATTCGAAGGGCAAGAGTGCGACGGAGGCAGGTGAACGGGGAGTAAGAGGAAAACCGTGCTACTAACTAAGCTTGGAAGGTATTAAGAGAGATCAGCGTTTGACGAGCGATAAGCGATAAGCCCGAGGGTTCAAAAATAATACCGTACATATATATCGCACGTATAATCCGCTCAAACGAGACATTCCGAAATACAGACGAGTCTCTCTTAATTCAACTGGATCAAATCCCGAAATTCCCTTTTCTCAATAGTAATCTTAAACAAGAATTGATGAACTGCAGATAATTTCTCTTAATTCAACTGATAGGGAGCTCGAAATCATTGTTCTGTAGACAAAAAGATTTAAGGAAAAAAGGAGGTTTGACTGTAGCCTTCCAACTCAACCGAAACCACAAAATTGTGAAATTCAGTTCTATTCCATTGTTTATAACAATTATTTGTCGCATTTTTGACATCATTTAATGGAAATATTCCATGTTTTCAATTTTGCTTTCAGCTCTGCAACCCTTAAATGCATTTTTCTTCCATATTAAGGGGCTATACCAGTGTAACTCATGAAAAATTAGGCGATTTTCGGGAATTTTTTTAAAAGAAAGTACTCGATATAATGTTTTGAAGTTTTTTGGACATAAGGTATATTTTCAGCTATATTTTAAGATTGCTGTCTTCGAAGGTGCAAAAAAAAAGTTCCCCAACTGCTGACATGATTCCGGCCGAATGAGTAGCTGAAACAAAAAAATTCAAAAAGGTTATTAAAGTTGAAGGTATTTCCTATACAATGACCTACAATATTTGAAAAATATCAAAAATTAACAAAATGGCGTAGTTCTGAGAAAAGTGTCGTTTTTGGGGTAAAAAAATGATCGTTTTTTTAATGCCAAATTGACAATTTTCAACCAATCAAAAAGATCGTAAGTCATTGTATAGTAAATATATTCAAGAATACTCAGTTTCAATTTGAAGTCGATCGGCCAATTTCTCGTTGAGTTATGATGTCAGCAATTTTGAAAAATGTCGTTTCGAGAAAAACGCGTTTAAAGTTTCAACTATCGATTTTTGCTATTTTGACATTCAAGATACGATCTTGCCGCTTTCACAGGATATTTTTGAAAGTATTAACTATCGAATAAGCCAAAAGAAAATCGATGTTTTGAAAGTGTCACACTGGTATAGCCCCTTAAGAAAAAAGCGATGCCTTTATTGATAATAACGAAAATAAACTATTTCTTTCTCTATTTAGCCTAAAGAGAATTCAACTCTCAATCTTTTCAACTAAACGTGCATAAATAATAAAAAGAAATGGCATTGCTGATCAGTTAATTTTCAGGACTCTATTTGACGTATGAAAATTTGGAAAAAGGGGAGATTTGACTGTATACAGAAAACACGTGTTAAGCACGTCATTTATTAACGTAGTATTATAATCAGAGCTATTATTACGTCGTTTATCGGATTTTCTTATCTGAGAAGCCCCCTCGGTCATTGATATACAGTATAGCTTTTCAGCTATTGACAATATTTCTTATCGGCTATTAGCCTCGTAGCAAATTTCCAACAGACGCGAGAAAATTCCGCTGTTCTGTTATCATCCTCCCATTGGAATAATCAGCTCGAAAAGCAAATACGGATATTTCAATGTCGCGGAAAGCACAGATACGGGCTTACTCAAGTCAACTGGACCAATGTCTAAATCCTTTGGGACTGGGGTCTCTATTTTTTGGAGCTTCTATGAAGGTATAATCAGCATTTTGATTTTTCTACGATTTTTCAAATCGACCCTTGAGTAAAATATTTTTTGTAGCGAACAAAAATAATAATAATAAATAAATAAAATTATTTTAAAAAATGATTTCAAAATGATTAACCCAGAAATTTGATTAAAAAATTTAAAAGTCTATAATGGGCTGTCTTTATTTCTCCACTCGCATTTATCCATAAGGCACCCTCTTTTTATAAGGCAATTTCTTGAGTAAAATATTTTTAATAAAAAAATGATTGATGAAAAAAATCTGAAAAAAATGACGAGTGCTTATCAGTGGGAACGTAGAAGAAAAGTGACTATCGATTTTATTGACGAAATTTTCAGAAAACCTAAAGTCAAAACCTGAATGTCCCAAAATAGCTGAAACTGATTCCTAGAAGATGAAATTGATCAATAATTCAAAATCTATTGATCAGAACTATTCCAAACTCCGCAGAAATATAGATTTTTCATCGTAATAATTTAATATCATTTTTTCAGATTTAAAAAAAATGAGGTTTTTTAGTTATTCTTGATTTTCGAAAAAACGTAGTTTTACGATTGTGGTGTTATAAATGCACCGAATGAGGTTAATTTGTGCTGATTTTGAAGGATTTTGAATACAGTTGCGATTTCTCGAATTGAAATTCTCGAATTCCAAAATCCGGTGGAGTTATACACAAAAACAAAAAAGTTGTTTTTTTCGAGTCGTTAATAGGAAAATATCGAGAGTATGATCGGCGACATCGTTTTTTTTGACCTACTGATTTGACGTGGAATCACTCATACGTAAATTAGAAGAAAAAAATTCTAATTCCGCAGCTCCATTACGCAAAAAAAACATGATAAGATAAAATAACATTAACATAACAGTAAACATGGGTCATTTATGTCCAACCCAGATTTTGTCCACTCTTTGAGACGGTTCAAGGGCAGCTGAGGCCTTGCATTTTGGGGGTCAAGTCCCTCTCCTATGTAAGTTTTTTTAGGTGGGTGTAGCGGTCCCCACCGCTCGCTCGTTCGGAAGTAATCGGCGGAAACAATTTCAGGTAGGACAAAAATGACCCAGGTTTACAGACGAAGGCTTAAAAATCACTCTGAACGCTATTTTGAATAAAAATATAACTTAGAACCTAACAGAATACCCAAATTTATTCGAATTAAGGGAAATTCGACAGAGATATTTAGATTTTCGATGGGATTTCGTCCAAATGAATCAGGACTTGATCTTGAACTCGATTGAGTTGAATCAATTTTTTTCCGGATATGCCGCAGCCTCAAAAACGTTATCGAAATGGAATCTCATCGTAAAACAGAAAAACAAAACCCACGGGGACACCTAAATTCTCTGTTCTCCAGAGGGAGATCTGGCGGTAGAGGAAATTGCTGAAATCGTTCGTACGATGTCGCCAACATTCCGTGACCAAGGCCATGGTTTATTATGCGTACGTTTTGCGTGACGCGTGAAACGCATGCCAATCAATGCACTTGCGGATTGCGAAATCTCGAAACGTCCGCATGTTCAAGCTCTATCCGCGTATGAGGCAAAGACTCAATTTCAATGAAGACTTTCAATTCTCTATTCCATTTTCATGGGATTTTCATGGGACCATATAGTAAACTATAAGGTCCCATGAAAATTCGAAAAATGACACAATTAGACGCTAGAGTAGCTAAAACATTCTGCGGAGTTGATGGGACGAAAAGAACGGTTGAATTAGTGATGAATGCTTCGTATAAATTGAAGAAAGCAGGAACTGCATGCTTTCGGCGTCTCTCGGTCTTGACCCGGTGCACGCCGAGTATCGATTGTTCCGCGACTCGCCATGTACCTTAATACATATATATGGGGCGTTCCACGCCAAATCGGGCACAATTTAGCTCTTGCATCTCCAATTTATGAATTTTTTTTATGGTTTAGTAATGGTTGAAAGAGGCCTCCATGATTTTTTTCAATTTTTTTTGTCGAACCGTTTTCACGATATCGATTTTTCAAAAATGATGTTACTTTTTTTTTAACATCCATAACTTTGCGAAAAAAAAAATCCCATCGCTATCCCATTATCTACTTAGGCTCAAAAGTTGTGGAATAAATGACATTTTTTTCAAAAAAAATTGAAGAAGATCATTACTCATTTTTCGTAAATCAGCAATTTATATTTAACACTTGAATTTTTTTTTTCAATATTCTTTATCAAAAGTACGTTTAAAAACAAACGTTTGAAAAAAACTCGTCACATTTGGCCCATTTTTCGCAAAGTTATGGACGTTTAACCAAAAAAGTAGCGTAATTTTTGGAAAATCGATATCTTGAAAACGGTTCGACAAAAAAAAATTGAAAAAATCATGGAAGCCTCTTTCAACCAATACTAAAACATAAAAAAAATTTCAAACAAATCGGAGATGCGAAAGGTAAATGGTCTCCGATTTGGCGTGGGACGCCCCATATATATATTTATTTATATGTATGGCACATATACTCATCGTAAGCCTATGGCTCTGCGCACATGACTATCAGGATTTATATTCGACCATAGATATAGATACACATAAAGCGTTGAAAGTCTGGGATAAACCCTTGCGGAAAAGTTGGATGAGGAACCTAAATCTCCGCGAGCCTGCGTGGAAACTTTCAGCAAACTTTTTTTAATATATATGCAAAAGTGTCCATCCTGCAACATTTTTATATTATTTTCCAGAACGATTTTTCAAATGAATTTTCTTCATTTCATTGTCCCTTGAAGATTTTGAAAAATATTTTGAAATAATTATATCAATCAATAAAGTTCATAAATTGATTTTACGGACTCAATTAATTGGGTTTATTATCGTTGCATCAAAAATTGGCAAACTTTTTTTTCTGTAACAATGTTTGAAGCAAATTTCTATAATTCACTCCGAAAACTCTTTTGCAGAAATAAATCATGTTTTTTTCTAATTTTTTAGTTAGTAAGGGATTTTATCTTTATTAGACGGTTTAGAGTAAATGAATGTTTCCAGATTTTTTTGTATTTTTATGGATATTCGAGAATAAACAAAAATGTAAAATAGAGGGAGGAAATGGTTGGGTGAAGCGGAGAACAAATTTGGACCAAACTTTATGCGGGGTTTTAAATGCATCTGGTGGAGTTCACTCGTAATTTCGAGTGTCTCTAAGTGAAAATGGTCGCGAAACTCGTGACTTTTTAATCATGAAAACATGGGAGTGACAGAGAGGGAGAGAGAGAAGAGCTTTTGTTTCGCGAGTGTTTTTTAGTGTACGTGACTCGATGAAACTTTAGACGTCGCAATGCAATTTACGCAGTTTGCCCTATCCCTTAATCCCTTGCGAAAGCTCGTTGCTTACTATTTACAGCGGTTAATTAGACTCTTGACCAGTGCTAGTGTCGAGGGCAAAGGGTAAGGTTGAAAGCAGCGAACAAGACTTTTTTTTTGTCAGGACTCGAGTAAATTTTCACATTTTTGGAGGCAATTTCTGTCATTCTGTTTCTTTCTTTTTCTTTCTTTAAGGTTGATTTTTGTCCCTTCATTAAGGGGACAAAAACTATATTAAATAATAATAATAATAATAATGATAATAATAATAATAATAATAATAATAATAATAATAATAATAATAATAATAATAATAATAATAATAATAATAATAATAATAATAATGAACAAAATCGCGAGAAAGTATGAAAGTTTTAAGCTCAAACTCGGTTGATAAACAAAGAGCTTTAAATTTTCTTCCCGGATCATTTTTTTTATGATCGAAAAATGCAATAAGACACTGAAAAGAAAAAT
Source organism: Alloplasta piceator (assembly GCA_946863875.1). NCBI lineage: Eukaryota > Metazoa > Arthropoda > Insecta > Hymenoptera > Ichneumonidae > Alloplasta > Alloplasta piceator. Next base: position 15,793,328 of record OX333072.1, read on the forward strand.
AATTTACAAAATCTGAAATAATTTTAATAACTTATTTGTTTTTGATAAAAGTGTCTCTACAATATGGATTAAAATAAAACTGTCGATTTTTATTATTATTGTTGTTCTTGTTGTTGTTGTTGTTGTTATTATTCTGCATGAAAATTTATTTAAAAAAATTACTATTATCAAAAATTATAATCTCTTACAATGTTCCACTCTACTGATGATAATGATGATAAAAATATTCGTGAAATGACAGATATTCGCGATTGACGATTGAAGCTCAAGAATAACAACGATTCTCAATTTTCATTAAATATTCATAACATACCAGCGCAAGGACGATAAGCTTTCGTCGTGAATATTTTCAGTGTGAAGAATATGTGTTCATACAGAAACCAACGACCATAATTGAACCCCAAAGTCATTCGACAAATTATCATCTGATTTGATTATTCGATATCAAACGAACAATCGTGTTGGCGAGACAGAGCCATTTTTTCCAGCTGAACTTTAAACTCCCATGCCCGATTAACGTCGATCAATTAACTCGTACGTCAAAAGGTCAGACTGCGTTTGATTAATTTTTCAAAGATAGTTGAATTTTTCTGAATATGAATATTTCCTTTTCATTATTTAATCAACCTGATGTTTGATTGAAATGTTCGTTTAGATTTGTAAACGTTCAATTTTCTTCAACTTTGATTTTTTGTTTACTCCATTGTATTATCAAGTATCAAGACTTGTAAATAAATTTTAATGAATTTTTTTGTTGATCGTAGAACAATTTTTTTCATTTAAGGCGGTATTCTGGTCTGGAAACACATTTTGAGCGTTTTGTCGAACTCGATAAAAATACATATTTTTGCCATTCTTTTTTTTACAACAAATATATTAATATTTTGACGATAAACAAAAAATTTTCGAGAAAAAAAAGAAAATCAAATAAGTTATAAGCTGGTAAAGTTGGGGTTAAAAAAAGGGGTGTGCTGACAGACACGATTGCAATCTTTCTAATCATCCAATACAAATTTTTTTAAAAGATTCTTATTTAGTAAGAGTTTCGTTATGGCCCCCACCTCATACAAAACAGAAAAAGAAAAATTCGCAAAATGGCGGCTGTCTGAAAGAAAAGGCGTTTCTGACTCTGCTTTTTTATAGTTTTTAATTTTTTTACAATAGTAAAAAAAAAACAATTTTCATACAAAAGTGATAGGGACGATAGAGAATTATACATTGAAGATAAACAAAAAATTTGAAGTAAATCGGTTGAGTAGAACTTGAGATCGGTTGAGTCGTGTCGAATTTCGTAAATTATTGGAATTTCAAAATGTCCTTTCGAGAATATATTCTTAAAGGTCAAAACTTTAAGAATATGCACAAAAAAAATGATTTTTTCAAAATTCTGGACCAAAATTTTTTTGCAAAGTTTTTTGCAAAAAAATCCGGGAAAACCTTGCAAAAATGCAATGTCCTAATAGTTTATCGTACGATACAAAGCATTTGGAAAGTCTGAATGGTCTTAAGGGGGGAGTGGCAGTGGTTTTGTTTTATTGGTAAATTGAGAACCTCTGAAATGGCGAGCGCAGAGAGAGGGTTCACGCATTGCCATAACGGGAAATGTACAGGGTGAACAATGCCAATTGTGAGGACGACCGAGCGTGACCACTCTCACCATTTCCCGAATCAGTGGTGCTCAAAAAAACCAACTTAATTCACGATTTACATTCACGTAACTTTGCTTATTAAAAAAAAATAAGTTTACTAACAAACGAACATTTTTCTGATTTGTCATGACCAAAAATGAATTTAATAGTAATCAGCTGAATTATAATTGAATAGAATATCAGCTTTTTTTTTAATTGGATGATAATTAATAATCTTCATAATAATCAGATGATTATTTTAGTCATAATTGTAATTCGATTCACTTAAAAAATTATAATAGTTTGACAACTATTCCGCAGTTGAAATAGCCATTTTTTTGGAGGTTGTAAAATTTTTAACTGCAGGTACGATTTTCAAGTTGCAATTTTTGTTTCAATTTACTGTTACTACATATTTTTTATTTATCAAAAGTAAGTAATCACTTTTAATTACTATAACTACATATTTTTATCCAGTGCAAAATAGAATGTCACTAATAATAATTAGAGCGAAGAAACTTGAGAAAAATTACTCCTAAAAAAATTATAATTGCTCCAAAAAAAATATAATCAACGTCGAAGGCTTTCGAATATTGGAAAAAAAATCGCAACGATTTTTTATCGTTAAATAATTTGCAATATGCACATATTTTTCTTTTTATTCGAACGTCGATACTGACATAACGGTAATGATTTGTTTGAGCTTCGACCATTTTCTCCGTTGACCTACATTAAGAGTCAGATCATAAAAGTCAAATGTCACGAGACTGGTAATCGGTCATAATTACATTGTGCCCGCGCCTCAATTTTGTTTGTTTTTATTTTCCTCCATTTAATACGAAGAGCTTACATCATTCTGTGATCGATTCGTTATCGATTCGCTTCAAGAGCGTGCCGAGACTTAAAATTTACGAGCTTTCGGGCAATGTCGATGCTTTACACGCATCGCCATGTCCGTTAATCGACTGTTTCACTCTCTTCGTTTACACATTCCCATATGTCAGACCCAAATAACACCAGAAAGTTCAATGCAACGAGCAGATTCAATATCTGTAAATGAACAATGCAGATTCAAGTCTGTGGACGTGATCCTATGATGGATGAAATCTCTGCAAGCTCAAGGTGAGATCCCAAACGAAAGCACTAAAATAAGTGAAATTCAGTTGATTTCTATTCACGTTCCCAATACGATAAATCTTTTCCAAACTCTCTCTGCCTTTTATTATGAAATTGAAGCTTGCATCGTTGAAATGCAACGAAAATGAAGTTTTCGCCTTCATTTTAAGTATTGTTTACCTTTTTTTTTTTGTCTATTCAAAACCCTAAATCGTTAATAGAGATCCCAAAGAAACATTTAAACAATTTTTCACTTTGAAAACACATCCTTAAGGGTTGTTAATTGGAAATAAAACCTATTGTCGTTGCATTTCAAAGTTGTTTTGAGAAAAACGTCTATAACTCTGTAAATTATGGGAATTAAAAAATTTCCTTTCGAGAATATATTCATAAAGGTCAAAACTTCAAGAATATCATCATAATATCAATTTTTCGTTGAACATCATCATATTTCGACTTTTTAAGACTATTTAGGAGGACAATTTATTCGCTAAGGAGGCTGCATAGGCTAGAAATGCAAATAGATCAATTTTTAGCAGACGGTTTTATAGCCTGAGGCCTTAACTTCAATATGCAGCATTTGTCAAAATTGCAAAAATCGACCGAGTTATGATGATTTTTATGATCGATCAAGATGCCTTTCTGTATGCGAAGGTTAACAAATTGGAAGAATAAAAACATTTTCTACTATATGACCGAATAATTTTTTTCAGATATTGCCATCTTTCAATACCGAATGATTAAAGTTCATTTCTTCGCGAAAAACCAATTTTTTTTTCCATAGCTGCTCATTTTCCCAATTATTGCAATATTAAAAGATTAGCCATTCATAAGGAATTTAATTATTATGAAAAACGTTTTTTTTATACTAAAAGTAGATTTTTTAATTTTTATTTTTCATCAATATTTTCTAATAAAATTAAAACTAAAACCTGTAAACACAATATATTAATTGCTTGAATAATTCCGACCTCGACTTTCTTCCTCATCACAAATAATTAATATTATCGATCAACCTTTTTATCGGGCCCCAAATAAATGAAATGAGAAAGAATTTCTGAAAATCGAAAGCAAATCCGATTCATCGTGTTTCAATAAAAGATTGATGTACCGAATGAATGAATGAGTAGAAATGAAATAGAATATGAAAAACTCGGGGGTTCGCGTGTTCGCATTTCTACGGAACAGGAGGAGAAACAGAGACAGAGAGATTCACATTTACCGAAGGGGATTAGAACACGGAACGGGTGGTGGTTTTGTCATTGCACAGTCGAGCGTACCGCGCTTTTGCCGGAAATGGGTTAACTCCGGATCGCGTTAACGCTGTGAACGTGAACCCAGAGACCGTTTACCGGTAAAACGGCTTTGTCGTGTTCGTGTGTTTCAAAATCGTTGTAACATAATACTATCCATGTATACAGACTATTTTCTCTTACTTTAACTGGTTGGAAGCGTACACGGAAAGGAATGGTTGGTTGGGACAACTGATTATTAGTTTGTTATGTGTTGGTTACTGTAACCATCTGTTTCGTTACAATAACCACCTATAGCATTAGTTCCATCTACTATTCATAGCACAGCCACACAGAAAGAAAAAAAAATTCGGCCTGGGAGTCTGACTATGTACACTGTATATTTTTGGGGTCGCTGAATCCGAAAACGAGGTTGATTTAACCCCAGCAGGTCAGGGTTTAGCTATAACCTCAAAAACACTCCAAAATGAAGTAGTTTTTTATTAAATATCTCGAAAACTATTATAGTTACGAAAAAATCGTTCTGGGTTCGTCTTGATAAGTGTACTTGTGGCTACTAAAAAAAAAATATTCCGAAACAAAATTTTGAAAAATGACAAATGTGGAGAATTTTGAATTTTTATAAATCTTTTTTTTAATATATTACCTTGTACTGATCTTAGAAGATCCTGAAGTTTTCAGAAAGGTGTTTTTTGTTTTTTCAAAACCATTAATTTTTTAATTTAAAAAAATCGTATAAATCCATGATCAACATTAAATTTTTGCTTAAATTTTTATTATATAATACCTTGGACTGATCTTAAAAGATCCTGAAATTTTCCGGATGGTGTTTTTTTTATTCAAAAATTAAAAGATCCTGAAGATTCCAGGATCTTTAAAGATCACTCCAAGGTATTATATAAAAAAAAATTAACAAAAAATTTAATGTTGATCGTGGATTCACACGATTTTTAAAAATTCAAAAATTCATATTTTTGAAAAAAGAATAACACCTTTCTGAAAATTTCAGGATCTTTTAAGATCAGTACAAGTTATTGTATAAAAAAAATTGAACCAAAAATTTAATGTTAATCGTAGATTTGCACGATTTTTAAAAATTCAAAATTCTCCAACTTCATGATTTCCCAAAAAAAAAATCGGAATATTTTTTTTTCCGTAGCCACAAGTATACTCTTCAAGACGAACCCAGAACGATTAGTTCGTAGTTATAATAGTTTTCGAAACATTAAAAAAATAATCTTGATTTTGGAGTGTTCTTTTTTGTGGTTATAGCCAAACCCTGACGTGCTGGGGTTAAACCAACCTTGGATTCGGATTCAGCGACCCCAAAAACATACAGTATACATAGTCAGACCCCCAGGCCGGAATTTTTTTTAAATTTTGTGTGGCTGTGTAGTTAGTTGACGCGTTCATCTATGTTTGATATCCTTATTTTTTAGTATGAACGCAAGATGGTCGAATCCGAAATGGATTCCCATAAAAAAAGGATGTTTTTTCTTTTACCTACTTCTCTTAAAGAAAATACTAAGCTTTACGGAATTGTAAACTTCATATTTGTAGCGACGTTCAAGGATTAGAATGTTTAAAAATATTGTGTAAGTATTAAAAAAAGTTGAAATAAATGACGAGCAAAATAGTTGATACAACCATTTCACTCGTGGTTTGCCGAACTAAAAAATTAATTGGTTTGACATTTATGAACTAACCATGTCATAATAAGATCGCTGGCGCTCATAATAAGATAGTTGGTTAGGTCAACTATTTTTTTTTCGTTACCTCAGCTAAGTAGTTTTTTCCGTACAGCTAACCTTTGTTTGCTATTGCTTTTTCTAGTTGAGGTAACCTCAAAAAGCGATTCAAAGTAAAGTTTCGCCTCAATTTTTGAAGTTACGTGTCGAGAAAATCCTTCAACCTGAGGAAGATGGTGTAAACAACCTAGTCAACATTAATAACCCACTTTAACCAAAATTTAGAATACAGAAGCGCCAACTTTTCGGAGCTTTGGTTAAGTCCAAGGCTTGGTTAGTCACTGTGATACAGTTGATTAATTTCGAAAATAGTTTATACAACTTTTGAAGGGAAAACTAGTGTCTACTACGATCAATCTGGATAAAGAGTGCCTACTTTATAGATAAAAAAAAGAAAATATAACCATGACTTTAGCAAATGATGATAATGACTTTTGAGAAGTAACTCCCTATAATAACTTTCTGCTTCAAAAAAATTTGCAAATTTAGCCCGATCATGTTTATACGAGAGAGCTTATTTAGTTTCTCGATTGAAATGAGAAAAAAAAATTCTCGGCATGCAATAAAAGAATTATGAAAAATAGAGCTCAGACTGTAGATCGATGGTCAGCAGACTTAAAATCGCGAGCCAAACGATTGAGTGAAACATTCTGCGATTTATATAATTTTGTTTGCCAGCGATACATGTGCATAAAGTACGAAAAGTACCATGTAAAGAGCATACGTACATATCGGTCTTGTACAGTTTAAGTGCCCATACGTTGTACCGGTAGAATAATGAGTGGGCGCACGATGCACCACGAGGTTGAACGTTAAAAAAAAAGTCGATCGAACTCACTAATGGACATGTTCATAATCGCTATACTCTCGGCACAAAAAAGTCCAATGGGCGAGTTGAGACTAAAGCTTGCGCTCTTATGGCCTTGACCGATTTATAATACACGGTTGTCGAACGCCTCAGCATGAACCACCATTGTATTCAATATAGATATATCTTTCGTAGTCGTAAACACTCATATATACATAGCGTGAGATAGGTGGACGGTGACGGTCGTATAAAAAATGGCAATCCTCCGAGATCATTCAAAATAATTTAATGGCAAAATGCGCCAGCTTCATTCAAAAGTGGATTTAATTTTTGGAAAAGACTTTTTTCAGCTCACGAAAAAGATCTAAGATAATTCAAACAAAATATGTTCAATAATATCTTTATATCGGAGCAAAAAAAATTGTTGACTTTTTGCAATGAAAGAAATTATGGTTAACCATACATTAATGGTCGTTAATATTTTAGCATGCATTATGGTACCTTAAAATTTTTTAAATGATGTAAAATAATGAAAATACTTTTTTCTAGTTATGTAATAGAACATTTTTTATTCTATTAAATAAATTTTTTAATCCTTACACTAAAAGAAATTTTAGTTGTCACAATAGCGTATATCATTCTAGAATAAATTTATTAATTAAGGCACCTCCAAAGCTTTTTAATGATGTAGAAGAATTTAAAAAATGTTCAATGATACCCATTCATTTATGACAGTAATAACAACAAAAAAGATTAATAAATAAAATCAACAAATTTAATTATTTCAGAGGTTAAACATTTTTTTTTAACTACTAGCACTTACAGCGTTAGAACGTAAATAATGGTACATAGAAACTCCTACTATTTCACAGTTACTTAAACTATAAAATAACCACAATTACAAGGATTAGAACTTCAATTAAGCAAGTTATTATTGAATCGTTATTGAGTTAGTTATAATTCTTAAGGTTACAAAAATTTTTTTTTGTTGGGTTTACTATAGAATGTAGAGGTTCCTTAAGGGAGTATTCTGGTCTAGATTTTAAAAAAATCTTTTTTTTTGTATATTCTTAAAGTTTAGATCTTTAACAATACATCCTCGAACGGAAATTTTCAAATTCCAATAATTTAAGGAGTTATAGCTATGTTAGTAACGCAGTAACTAGGCCCGTCACGTCAAAGCGTAACTTTAAAGGAGTAGCCTGGTCTAGAATTTTGGAAAAATCAATTTTGTTGCATATTCTCAAAGTTTTGATCTTTAACAATATATACTCGGAAGGAAATTTTTTACTTTCAATAATTTGCGGAGTTATAGCTATTTTAGTGACGCAGTAACTACGCCCGTCACATCAGATGAAATTGGACTAGACGTTTTTCTCAAAACTACTTTTCTCAACACGGCCGACATGATATCTCAAGATCTACACAACCAATTTGCATCAAATTTTTTACCGATCTTCAATGTATAACTCTCTATCGCCCCTGGCGCTTTTGTATAAAAATGTAACGTCCGGAGGCGTTAAGATAATCGAGCCTAAGCGTCGAGCGGCTAACGCTTTACTCTGTTGACTATTTATCGCGACAAAAGTAACAACAAATAATCGGTAGTGGGAACGTACACTGAAAGATCTCCGGAGACCTTGTTTTATCAACTGGTTATTAAATTTAGATTCACTTGTTCGTTGCGGAGTTCCTTTTCACACCCAGGATTATGCTTTTTGAGTTAGGTTGATCGTCGATTGATGGTTGACACTTGATTTTAGTTAACACTCGTTTATTATTTTGATGTCGAGTATTTCTTTACATCTCACACAATTCACAATTTCGAGAATACAATTTTGAATAAAGAGTCGACGCGGTAACAGACTTCGCGGACAATTTCGAACACAAACTTTTAATATTAAATAATGATAATAAAAGATTCGCTCACGACGATATCAATTCCGTGGCTAGATACGCGATCGCGGACACACTAGGATAGTCCTACTCCTCACCCTCTCGCGAAGGTTCGGAGCGTGACGACTCAACGCCATCGAAGACTAAACGAAGACTAAACTTGAATTTGTCGCTGTGCAAGAGTTTTTAAAGGGTCTGTTTGCTCAGCGGGAGATGATTTTACAAATTTGGGCACATGAATTTTCCTGTGTTTCTATTGGTCAGTATAGTTGGTTACAACGTTGGTCTAGTTCGAGACCCACGGGATGAAAAATCCTAATCTGCTATATTCTTTTTACGCAGTTGACATATCATAAATAGATGTTTTTCATTTTGTTCTTTCACTGTGGTAACACGTGCATCCCCCGGTTAGATTTTTATTTTCGTGTGAAAATCTGGAAAACTGGACCTTCTTCGTGAAAGAAGGGCTTATGAGGAATGAGAGGTTTCAGGAGTATCGTTGTTTTGAAATTGATGATATGGCACTCTCTGTTCTCTCTCGCACTTTTTCTCAGGGTACGTGTGAGAGGCAATAAAAATGCATTTTTACAACCTGTCATCCAAACATGATCGGTCCTCTTAGCGGTTCCCTTTATATTTGGAGCTCTTTCGTAAATGCCTATACTAGTATGCAGAGACGAACGAGAGAGAAAGAGAGAGATCCACATGTATACATAGAGTGGATGCATGTGTTGCGACGAGACGCTGTGTCTGCGCTCGCGAGGAGGGGCGGTAGGGATGCTCTGCTTTCGGTGACGCTTGTATACGATTTTATGACTTCTCCTCATATTGAGATATTTGGGCAGTTTTGGGAATTTCTGGTATGCATGTGTTACCGTGAGATATTTTCGAGTTTGAACGCGCTATGTATGAGAACAGAAAAGACTATAATTATTATCATTTCGGCTTTATACAATTTAAAGGAAAAGATTGTCGTGAACCAATTTTAATCAACTATATCGTGAAGGTGGGAGAGGGTCTCAATTTAACCAAATAATTCAAACAGCAACAAAAAATGAAAAATTACGTCATACGTGACAAAAAATTTTTTTTTTACTATTGTCAAAAAATTAAAAATCATGAAAAAGAGCCAAAAAACGCCTTTTTTGTTCGGAAAACCACCATTTTGAGATTTTTTTTCCATTTTCTCTGAGGTAGGAACTATAACGACATTTTTACTAATTAAGAATCTTTTTTTAAGTTTGTATCAGATGACTAGAAAGCCTACAATCGTGTCAGCTAGCACACCCCTTTTTTAGCCCCAAATTTACCAGATTTTCTGTTCATTGTCACAACATTAATAAGTATGTTGTAAAAAAAAGAATAGCATAGATAGATAATTTTTTTTTATAGAGCTTGACAAAAACGCTCAAAATGTATATCTCTAGACGAGAATACCGCCGTAAGCGACTATTTCACCATTTATTTCAGCGTGTGAAAAAATAATATTGCAATTTATGAATATGTATATATTTTCATCACTCATTTTCATCTACTCTTTGATTAGCAGCGTATATGTTCACCGCAGAATGATGAATTAAGTATGACCTTGGATCATTATCACTTATCATTCATTGTTGACTAGTATAGTCAGACCTCTGATTTTCTCTCTCTCTCTCTCTCTCTCTCTCTCTCTCTCTCCCTCTCTCTCTCTCCCCATCCATTGTGCGGTTGTCGTCGTCAAACACACATTATCGCGAGCACCCTAGACAGGGACAATGCTTTTTCTAGTTTCTCTCTCTCTCTCGTTTAGCGTTGTCTCGTTAAATCCATCCCAACTGACGTAAGGTCAATTGGGTTTAAACGAGGCATGTATAACGCCAGAGAGTGATTCTCGCTCATTTACGAGAAAAAAAAGATTCCCCTCAAACTTGGACGATTGTGACCTAGAAAGAATTGCGTCAGGAATCTTGTACTTTTCATTTTTATCAAAATTTGTTTTTTCTGACCTAGAAAGCAATGGAATGGAATCAGAGAATTGGCTCGAACTTTTTAGACTTCGGATATTCAGAGGGAAACAAGCTTGCGTAGTAAATTATGTATTTGAACGGACGTTATCGCGTGACAGCATCAAATAGTGATTTAGCGCGATAAGCGTGATAAGCCAATAAAATGAGAAAAAAGAGAGCGCGAGATTCCATTCAGTAGCCGCTTCACTCTCGATGAATCTTGATAATGCAAAATTTCTTAATTTTTTGCTGCTTTCTTACAAAGAAAGTTTTTGCGGACACTTCTTTTTGAGATTTTTGCGGCATTAAGCTCAAAGTGTCCGAATACGTCGGAAAATCAAATTCGAATTGAACGAATGAGTCTAAATTGCAAGACTATTTTCAATTTGCATGATACCGAACTTTGCGACGGTTTAATGGGACGGAAATAGTTTATTTTTTAATAAAATTCATTATCGTCAGAAAATTTCAAAGTAAACCTTCATCGAAATTAAAAATTACAAACCCCAAAACAAAATTAGAAAACCCAAAAAAATGATCATAAGAGCAGACAATTGCACAGTTATGGAGATCAAATTTTTTGCCCAAATTCATGAAATGACCGGGACAATTGATATTGAATTCGAAAAAAACCAAGTGTGGAATTCGAGTAAAATTTCGAAGCTTTCAAAAAGTGATGAGAAAATCGTGCGAATCGAAAATTCGCACATGGCTTGCTCATTCATTTCCGGTTATTTCCATCTTTCGTTAAGCTTCCTTTATAAAGAAGCCACAATTAAGCTGCTCATTATAAAGGAGCTCAAAGAACTGCTCATCAAGGAAGCTGGACCATTATGAACAAACTGGCGTAAAGGAGAACTCGACAAAGAAATTTCACGAAAGCAAACTTTTCTTTACGACTAATTGTGAGCAAAAATTGCTGTAAAAGACTTGTGGAGCCTCACAAATATTTTCTCAATGCTTCATCTTCGAGGACGATTTTACCTCACTCTGGACTAAAATGTCTCTTGTCCAAGACTGAAAAAATTCTTTTCCAAGACTGAAAAAAATCTTATCCAAGACTAAAAAAATACACCCTAATTAACATTCATAAGTTGGTTGAATATCGGTCGATGAAATCTACAGGTGACCTATTAACATACAGACAAATTTCCATATGAGATTATCTGCACTGTGAAAAAGAATAACAAGTTGGCTGCTGCGGAGCTTTCGTCCTTAAGAACCCCTGTTGCAAATCCACCTTAAATAAATATATATGGGGCATTCCACTCCGACTCAACCTGGGTCTCACCCTTCACCTCGCCGATTTTGGCCGCAATTTTTTATGATTTTATAGTACCTCTAAAGAGTACTCAGGATATTTTTTAGATTTTTTTGAAGCGATTTAACTTATCTATAATTTTATAAACGAATTATTTTTTGCCCAAATTTAAGGGGGAAAACCTATATAAATGGTCGAAGATGACGAGGAATTTCGGGATTTTTTTCCAACGCAACTACCGGACCAATCGTTTTCAACTTTGGAGGCTATTTTATTGTTCATTCGAAGACTTGAAAAATATTTTTTTTAATCGAAAATAAGTATTCATCAGCAGCCTGCAACCAATCGTTGCTGAATGAATTTTTTCCGCGATGTCGAATTGTGGCAGCTGTATAGTTTTTTTGTTTTTCATCCGAAACAAAAAAATCAGGAACCTTTACATTCTATATGAAAGTACGCTTTTTAAATGGAGGTTTATCGACGAGGTTTTGCAATTTTGTGTCTAAAAATATTTAGTTGAAATGAATCGGATGAATAGTTTTTTTTATCGCTGCCGCAAATTGCGAAAATGTAGTTTCTAGTAAATCGCGTGAAAAAGTTAATCAAAATCTCTGGTCCCTTAAAAAAATGTTTTTCAAGTCTTCGAATGTACAATAAAATAGCCTCTAAAGTTGGAAACAATTGGTTCAGTAGTTGCGTTGGAAAAAAATCTCGAAATTCCTCTTCATCTTCGACCATTTATATGGGTTTCCCCCCTTAAAAATCTGAAAAAAGTCATAAAATACCTGTTTTTTATATGACAGGCAGGGGTTCCTTTTTGTTAAAGCTTTTTCGAAAAAAAAAATGTTTAATAGAAGGAGGATTCTGAATTGAGTCGGCCGTTATCCAAACATTTTTGTATGAATTAAAGGTGTTGAAAAAATTGTTTGGATAAGGGCGCACTTAATTCAGGATTGTCTTCCTTTTTTTTTTCGAAAAGTTTTTCGAAAACTCACTTTGGCTCAGTGGTTAAATTTTTCATATAAAAAAAGGGATTTTGGTGATTTTTTTCAGATTTTGGAATTGGGCTAAAAAAAATTTGTTTATAAAATTATAGTTAAGTCAAATCGCTCCAAAAAAATCTGAAAAAAATCATGAGTGCTTTTCAGAGATGCTACAAGACCATAACGGACAAAATCGGAGAGGGGAAGGGTCAGACCCAGGTCGAATTAGTGTGGAATGCCCCATATATATCAGAAGTAGGATAAAAAGATCTAACTTTTGCCAACTATCATTGCACATACGATTTTCCAAGCAAGGTCGCGTGTGCCTCCCTTCCCCTCTATTTTTACGGCCAGCTCCGACGAAACCCAATCGAATCCACAGATAAGAAATTGCAACTGTGAGCATAGTTCGCGAATCGAATTACCGAATTCATTGCCCGCGCACGTACACACAAAAAAAGCGAATTGTTCTTGCGATCGTGAGCGACGTGCGATAAAGCTCGCCCGAGATCGAACCGACACATCTCATCAGTATTTTTTTTTCTACCCCGCCACTGTTTGCCTCTGTTTTTCTCTCGAGAGACTTCCGAGCCAGAGGTAACAGTCACACTCGAGAGTCCTCAAAGCCACGGAGGAAATATTGGCACAGCTCTACGTTGGCCAAACACACAAGAGACCGAAATTGGTCGAATTAAAAATTGATAGGCACATCGATAATAATTCAATTCAGTTGATTCCGAGCGGGAATCAACTTGGAGGGAATAAATTTATATTTTATTATTACGTTCCATTTGATTTGTGTCGAATGTTTTTATAATGAAATATGCTTTAATTGATTGGACGAATTTTCGGACATTTGAAGGCGAATAGCAGAAAATACATTTTTTGCAACTAATATCAATTCTGGTTAATTCAAATACTTTTTTTTTAAATTGGAAATCCATTTTTGTCATACATTGCCGAAATATTTGTCAATTTTATTCTAAAATTTTCGGTAATCAGATTAAATTAATTATTTCAATTTAAGGGCAGCAAATTTACAAATTTTCAAACCACTTTTTCAAAAACTGCTCGTGCTGTAACTCAAAAAGTTGTCAATCGATTTGGATGAAATTTTGGGACGTTGCTATCTGTAATATTTTCGAAAGGATATACCGAAAGTTTTACCTACTTCTGATATATATATGGAGCATTCCACACCAATTCGACCTGGGTCTGACCCTTCACCTCTCCGATGTTGTCCGCGATTTTTTATGGTCGTGTCGTACCTCGAAAAAACACTCATAATTTTTTTCAGATTTTTTTGGAGCGATTTGACTTAACTATAATTTTATAAACAATTTTCTTTAGTCCAAATTTAAAAATCTAAAAAATCACAAAAATCTCGGGTTTTATATGAAAAATTTCAAGCATTGAGCCAAAGTGGGCAAGGATTTCCTTCTATTAAGGGTAGCGTGTAAATAAATAAATTTTTGGAGTACGATTCGTCGAAAAAATAGACGAAAATTCGAACATTTGATCAAAAAACCTCCTTAATTTTCAATTTTATACTCTTCTATAATTGTATAGGTCCATCCTTCTCCCAAACATGTCAGTAATCGAATAACATTTTTTTTCAAATCAACAGAAAAGAAGCTGCCAGTATTCGTTGCCACGCAAAAGAGGGGTCCGAAGAGTCTGTGTAACGCCGCCATTTTGTTTTTCACAAGAAAAAAAAATGTTTTCCAAAACTTTGGGCGTTTTAATAAATGAATGTCAAAATTTTTAAGTGTTTCGATTATTTTAGCACCTTTAAAAAAAATTTAAATACCTATTTATAGGTACGTCTTAAGGGGTTAAGACGTAGCTAATGATTATTTAAAAAATTGGAATGACGTATTAATGATTTTTTAGAGAAACCCTTTTTTGCTATTAGAAATGTCATTTTTGAATTTAGTATTTTCAGTGATAAATTAAAATTCATTCTTCATATAAATTAAAATTCATTATTTTCAATAATAAATTTGAATTTCAATGGATTGAAATTCATTTTACTGATTTTTTGTGTCGCCGAAACCGTTTTCAATTTTATTCAGGCTTTTCAAACGATGAGATTGAGTTGATTATTTTAAGTTACTACGTAGCTAATCGAGAGAGCTTATTTAAAAAAAAAAAATGACGTCAACTTTAAATAATTGCATTCATTCGCTATTTGAATTCATCCTTTTCAATTATTTTATCGATTTTTCTTCCAGTTAATCCACGAGTTATGAGTCGATTCGAGCTTTTTAAACAGTCGGGTTTAGTTCCACAAGAGAATAATAAAGTGGATGAAAATGGAAACACAGAATAATGGTGAGCTTCGAGCTTTTGACCCGGATTGAGCTCGATATTGGGGCACGAGGGAGGCAATTTGCCAATTGAATATACGAGTGCCATGTATCTACTGACAAAGTGGAAGAAGTAAATGATAGAGTTGATTATATACATGTAATTTTTTTCCGATCGATTTTTATCAGTCGACCTTCGAATGCGATTTTTTCGATCTACGACGATCCCTCGACCTTTGGGCTTTTAATACCCTTTCTTCCCTCCACAGCCCCTCTTTCTTTCGTACTTTCTCGCGATTGTAAAAGAAGATCCATTATATTTGCGGTCATGGACAATCCGCGATTGTAATAACACACGAAAGTGAAAATGAAATTTAAAAAAAATATGACGAGGAATACCACGAAGAATCGTCAATGTCAATGCGTTGGAATTGTCGTTTCCGCGGCTGATTTTTTTTTTTTATCGTGACAGAGACTTTTGTGGTTTGCGGTCAGATTCTTGTTTCAAACTAGCGAGATAAATTTTTCATCTGCGGTTTAATATCGACAACTCCAGAATTTCTGGCAAGGATACACGCGACTCACATATTGATATTTATACTTTTTCGTCCGCGTGTGTTCTTTTCTCACCCTTCGTGCATCCATCGCCTATTTCACTGCGCCATTTTTACCCTTGAGAGAAAATTAAGGCTCGCCTGAGCGTGATAATTTCATAGTCAAGAAATATTAGAGAAACGCGACCAAAAGTTTTCGTGGAGTTTGAGAAAATTCGTTCGTCCATGAAAATGCACTCATTGATCCGAGATTTCTTTTTGGGACGTTTCAATTTTCTCGGATAATTGCTACTTTCATAATAATACTTTTTTCGACGATTGGCTATCCTCAAAATCCTCATTTTATTTTTAGAATATACTCCCTGGTGAAATTTTGGAAACTGTCACAGAATGCCTCAAGAATATATACAAATTTTAGCGAATGCTGAAAATTATTCCAGGATAATGAAGAAAAATCAAGATTATTCGAAAAATTGAACAGATACTTTTTTAAAAATAAAACAAATGTTGATAATTTTGTTAATTTTGATCAGAGTATTTTTTTAGTGAATTCAAAAATGATTTTGAAAGTTTAGCATCAGCCAAAAAAAAATACACTACCGGCGAAAAGTTTCCGGACAAAACTTTAAAAAAGGTCTCGAACGTTTTTTTATGCCATTTCGCCGGAAATCAACGCAGACTAATTTAGGAAGCGGCATTTTAAAAAGGAAGAATTCGGCTTCATTTCCTGTATTTTTAATTATTTTTACAATTTGTTTTTCGATTTGGACTCTATTTTGAAAACAACTGTTTTTTGCCTTTTTCCCCCTCACTTCAGGTGCACCCATCTTCTAGAGGAAATTTTTTAAATGCATTTTTTAATTTCCTTTTTTTTTTAACTTGGAGCGATTTTTTTCCAAAGTTATTCTGTTTTTTGTGAAAAAAAGGAAATCTGAAAAATCCCGTACAATACGAAAACAAAGAGGATTTATGAAAAACTCCAGAGGAGCAAAAAGTTGCGTCTGTTTTCGTTGAGTTCAGAGGAATTTTTTCAGATTTTTTTTCCAACATTTTTTTTCTCTTTTTTTGGGTCGGAGCTCAAATCATTCAATTACCATAACTCGAGAACTATGGGATTGTTGATAAAATTTCAAGAGGGGAAAATACTTTATTTTACCATTTTTAACACGTTGGAATCTTTTATCAAATTTTTTTCCAAATTTTTTACGTCGACATTTTCCGACCCAAAAACTGAGAAAAAAAAACTTTGAAAAAAAAAATTCCTCTGTACTCAATGAAAACAGACACAACTTTTTGCAATCTAGAAGTTTTTCTTGAATCCTCTTTGTTTTTGTGTTATACGGGATTTTTCAAATTTCCTCTTTTTTCACAAAAAAACAGAATAACTTTGGACAAAAAAATCGCTCAAAGTTTTTTAAAAAAGGAAATTGGAGCTCAAACTTTCCCCTTTATGAATCCAATCGTAAAAATGTATTGAAAAAATTTCTCTAGAAGATGGGTGCACCTGAAGAGAGGGAAAAAGAAGGCGAAAAACAGTTGTTTTCAAAATAGAGTTGAAATTGAAAAAAAAATTGTAAAAATAATTAAAAATACAGGAAATGAAGCTGAATTCTTCCCCTTTAAAACGCCGCTTGCTAAATTAGTTTACGTTAAGGATGTTGAGTCCCTATTAAATCTTTTAATGTTAATTGTTCAATAAATAGCTTCTTAATGGTCGTGAAATTTTTACACGCCCTCCTGAATACTTCATGTAAAAACATATTAAATTTTCAGAATTCTATCATCATTACTTCCACCTCCTTAAGAGTCAAAATGAAAAATGATGAAAAAATTCTGAAAATTTGGTATGTTTTTGTATGAAGTATTTAAGAGGTCGTGTAAAAATTTCACGACGATTAGGGACCTCGTTATTAAAATATTAACATTTTGTTAAGAACAATTTTTTAAACAAATAAAAAAACTATCTATCGATAAACTTCGTTTTGTTTCCGTTGCTTTCAATATAGGGTCGATACTAAAAAATTGAGAGGTCAAAAAAAAACTTATCGCAAAGTTATATCAGTTTCCATAAGACTACATTTAATTTAATTAAATTTGTTAATGTTAATTGTTCGATAACGAGCTTCCTAATCGTCGTGAAATTTTGACACGACCTCTTAAATAATTCATCCAAAAAAATACAAAATTTTCAGAATTTTATCATTTGCGATTTGGGACTCAACATTCTTAACTTCCGGGGAAACGGCATAAAAAAACGTTCGAGACTTTTTTTGAAGTTTTGTCCGGAAACTTTTCGTCAGTAGTGTATTTTTTTTACTGATGCTAAATTTTAAAAATCGTTTCCAAAACTATATTCAAGGATTTATCCATCGATAATTCTTTAAAAAAAAAAAATGAGCTACAGTTATTTATGGACAATTGAAGCACAAATATTTTTAAGGACGATTTGTGAAATGTAACATTGACTTCTATACACATTAAGATCCTCAAGAGTTGCTTGTTTTCTTGGCGAGGTTTGGAAATGGAAAAAAAACAGCCACGGAAAAGTCTATCGAGGAGACAAAAAAATTGAATGAAGGAGAAATCGAGAAGGCGCTTTGAGCCAACAACGTGGAGAGAGCGGAAGATTCAAGAGGGTCAAATGTGTCAACGCGAAGCTTTGAGCAACCCATCACCGCCGAACTATTTTTTTTCATTCTCTATGAACCGTTGGTACATGATGATGGTATTGTCATCGCTGTCGTGGGGTTGTATTCCAACGATCGATGATACCACTTCAAAGAGAGAGGGAAAGTCTGACAATTTTCAAAGCATTGTCTTTGAGAGCTTCGCATCCAAAGGAGAGTCGTCGTCGACTATATACATATATATGTGTAGGTGTATATATAATATGTAAAACGACGTGTCACAAGCAGTGTGCCAAATTAAGCTTCACGCGACTTTGATACCTACATAAGGGGTGACAATATAGTCCAGCACGATAAAATAATCCAGAGTTTATTGAGATTGCCATTTTTCGAGAAATTGAACGCGGGCCATTTTTTTGTTCGGTCGGAAAAGCATATCTCACGAAATCTTAAGAAAAGATAGTTTTTTATAGTTTTCGTGATACTTTGAAAGAAATTGTGGTTAATCAAATAATAATAGCAGAGGTAATTCCAGCTAGGGCCGTTCGATTCCAATTCGATTCTTTAAAAGATCGATACTTTTCTTCAAAAAAATCGATTCTTTCTTTGTCGATCTTTAGGTGAATCGATTCTTTACCTTAAAAATCGAAAACTCAAATTTTTATTAAATTCTTTATCTATTAATGATTGGCAATTAAATAAAGATCGACAAAAGTCTATGACACATTAACGTCAGGGTTAAAAGAAAAAAAAAGTATGTAAAAATGTGAAAACGTGAGACAAAGAGTGAAAAAAATTAAAAGTTAAAATATTGAAAACATGATCCAACGAAAAAAATGAGCGAAAGTAAAAATTTACAAAATATCGTAAAACAATAGAATCTTATGGAATAGAAAAAAAGTCTGATGTATTAATTATATTCATAATCTTTTAAAGAATATATTAAAAAGTGCAAATGTGTAAAAGAATTAAACTATGTTTAGCCAGAATGAAAAATACTTTGTTTGTTATTTTGTATTAAAAATAAATTCATCCAATTTGATCATTTTCCATAGCAAAAACTTAATAAATACTTACGTAAGCTTTAATTGGCAATTAATTTTTTTAACGATTTTTAAAAATCGATTCTTTAGATTCAATTTTTCATGAAAATCGATTTTCTTGATTCAATTCAGAATCGATTAGAGAATCGATTCTTTCCAAAGAATCGAACATCCCTAATTCTAGCAGATATTATATGATCTTAAATCCACTTAAATGATTTGAAATAATGAAAGAAAATTTTGAATAATATTCTTGATCATATTGGTATGATACAAAAAATTGTTTATTGCCCTCCGGACGTAAAAGTGCCTTTTTACGCCCACTTCGTGGGCTTAAAAGGCACTTTACGCCGTCGGGCGATGAAATATTGTATGACCCTCGTACAAAAAAACTTTTTTTGTCCTCGGGTCATAATGTACTATTATTGCTTGTACTTGAAAAAAATTGAGGTTAAATATACCATAATGGCGTATATCATCCCTAGTATTAATAATGATTCCTCAGAAATCCTATCTTATCAAAATAATCTGAACTAAAAAAAAAATATCTTAACAACAACTATAAAAATTGCAACGATTAACGATTTGCAGGACGATTATTTAGTTAATGTTACTATTTCGTTTGTTACGATTATCAAAATCTTAGCCGGGGTTTTTGTTTTAAAAAAAACAGAAGTTCATCAACAACAATAATACAAATTAATTTTACAATGGCAATGCCGAATGAAAAAATGGTCACTTATAATACCACAAGAGCTTCAAAATTATCGGGTATTTCCCGATAGGTTCGTTGCAAACAAATGAAGGAGTCAAGTTTTTCCTGAAAAACTTGACGACTTTATTTGTTTGCAGGGAACCTTGAGGGAAATGCCAGATAATTTTGAAGCTCGTGTGGTATTCGGGGGATTATTTTTCCGTCCCAAATGTCGGCCAATAGAATTGCACCATGAGATGAAATGAACAGTTAACAGTAGTAAATTGGTTCCAAACTGTTTTTTTTGCCTTCTCCGTATTAATGGGAACATTTCCTTTGACTTTTTTATCAATGGTGGACAGAGAACAAACTCCAAATCGACTCATTTTCATGCAAAATCTCCAATTTTCACAATTGAATTCAACCTGTCAGTTTGACGTGTGGTTAATTTGACTGGATCATGTTTTGTTTTTTATATATAGCAACTACCAGAGAAAATAATCAAAAAATTATCAGTATAATACCATGTAGGTTGTACCACGTGACGTCGAATGGTGCAATTCTATTGGCCGACATTTGGGTCGGAAAAATAATCTCCAAAAAAATAAAATTATTAACCCTACAACAAATATTATAAATAATTTAAAAAATTACAACTGCTTGAAAATTTCAACTGGAACTTAAAAAAAATACTGAATTCAGACTGAATGCACTTTGAATTATTATTTTTATTATTTTGAAAGTTCGTCAGCTATTTTTTAATTCACGACTGTGAATCCTCAATAAAACTTGTATTTTCCTTGTAACGAAACGCTAATAGTTTCGATTAGAATTATCGTTCGAAATTGGTTAGAAGAAAGAAAAAGGCTGGTCCATATTTCCCCCAATATTTTCTAGAAAATGTACAGAAACACGTTGAGGAAACAACGTGGGATGTCGCCCACCTGTTTCTGGGCCAATGAAAATCTGTCCGGAGACCCCAAAACGAGAGGATCGTTGTTCATGACGTCGACAACCAACCCTCTCGTACCATCAACCCTCTTGTCAAACTGACTCCATCTCTTGTTCTCTCTCTCTTGTAATTTCGTTGGGAATAAAACGCTAACGCTGGAATCGGGTCACGTTAATATCGATTCCGAATAATTGCGCTTGCCCGATTCAATCTGACCAAAAAATGTGTGAAAATGTAACGATTTTAATAAACGTATATGACAAATATGAATTGATGAGGCCAATCTTTCCCGCGGGTTTTGCGGTGAAAACGGATTTTTCAAAATCATTCTCCAGTATTCCAATATTCTCACGAATATTCTTGAATATTTCGTGGAACGAAAAAATAATCGGCGATTATTTCAGATTTAAGAATCAAATGATTCAAAAAGTGCAATTCATAAATTAGTCATTAATGCAGATTCAGTTATTAAAGAATTTGTTCGAAAATTTCTTTCTGCGTTATATTTTTTGCTTCAATAAAAAATAACAAATTTTCAAATTACTTTATATAGTTGATTGCATTTCTTCCGACTTTCGTGACCAAAAAAATCATGTTAGTAGAACGCGTCCACTTTTGATAATAGAAAGCATGCAACTGAAAACAGTGTTCATGTTTTTCTGTCTTTTTATTCCGAGTAAATGTTTCGAAGCTTTTAGTTTCAAAGCCGAGCTTTCTCGCACGTTCGAAGTCGCCCTTTCATGCACAAAATGCTACACTGTCCATGAAAAACCTTCGCGTTCTCATTTTTCATTTCATCCAAGTATTACTTCCACTTTTAGCAAACAGAAGGTCGAAACAAGTATCGATCTTGTCGTGGGTTAAGTTGGACCTTTCACTCGACGATAACAACCGATATATCGTATTGGAACAATCAGCATCGTGAATTTTTCAATACTTAAGTCAACTGCAAAGATTTTCAAATTTTTATTTTACAACCTTGTCATTTTTTGCGTTAAGGGGGTATTCTGGGCTAGAATTTTGAAGAAACTAATTTTTTTTGCATATTCGTAAAGTTTAGACCTTTAAGAATATATCCTCGAAAGGAAATTTTTAAATGCCAATAGTTTACGTAGTTATAGCTATTTTAGTGACGCAGCAACTAAATTGGACTATAGACGCTTTTCTCAAATTCTACTCAACCGATTTACTTCAAATTTTTTACCAATCTTCAATGTACAACTCTCCATCGCCCCGACCACTTTTCTATCAAAATAATTTTTTTTACTATTATAAAAAAATTAAAAACTGTGAAAAAAAAGAGTCGAAAAACGCCTTTTTTGTTCAGATATCCGCCATTTTGCGAAATTCTTTTTTCGTTTTCTCTGAGGTAGATGCTATAACGACATTCTTACTATAATTAAGAACCTTTTTTTTAATTTCGTATCGGATGACTAGAAAGGTTCCAATCATATGCCCCAACACACCCCTTTTTTACCCCCAACTTTACCAGGTTCTCACTTATTTAATTTTCATTTTTTTCACGTT
Organism: Alloplasta piceator; assembly: GCA_946863875.1. Taxonomy (NCBI): domain Eukaryota; kingdom Metazoa; phylum Arthropoda; class Insecta; order Hymenoptera; family Ichneumonidae; genus Alloplasta; species Alloplasta piceator. The sequence continues at coordinate 15,815,715 of OX333072.1, forward strand.
TTTTTTTTGCTCATTGTCAAAATAATGTGAATAAATATCTTGTGAAGAAAGGAATGGTAAATATGTATATATATATATATATTTTTTTTTTTTGAGCTCGACAAAACGCTCAAAATGTATGTCTTAGACCAGAATATCGCCTTAAGGCGGTCGAGTCAGTGTCAAAGCGGCGATTTTTAATAATAATTTTTGAAGAATGCCTACAAATATGATTTATCGTCCACCATTTGAGGCAACAAATGAACCATTTTTTAGGACAAGTTAGAACCCTTAAGGTGCACCGGTATCCTGAAAAACCTAGTTTTGAGTTTTTACACTCTGCGCATGATTCAGAAAGAACCGCTGGACGGATTTTGTTCTCCAACGTCTCATTTTCTTCGCAACGCTTTTTTTCGCCGGACGAACGCGGCACGTTTTAATTAAGGCCGTGTTCTAGTGTAGAATTTTAAAAAAATCGATTTTTTGTGCATATTTCCAGTGTTTGATGTCTCAAGAATGTACCCTCCGAAGGAAATTTAGAAATTCCAAATATTAACGGAGTTATAGCAGTAATTAGTGAGGTGGAAATAACCGACGTTTTTTTCCCACCCCCACTTCATCCGCCGGTATCTGTCAAGATATTGGTTTTTTTTCGCCAATTTTTTTGTAGAATATTGAAGAATGAATAAATATGTGGTGAAAAAATGAATGCAAAAACATGTTTTTTTTTTTCATGGCATGTTTAAAAATCCCTAAATTTTGACTTTCTACACTAGAACACGGCCAAACGCGTTTTTCTCGAAACTACTTTTTTCGAAACGGTTGACATGATATCTCCAGTTGTAATCAACCGATTTAGTTGAATTTTTTTGTGGACATTTTTTATACACCCCTATATCGCCCCTACCAGATTTATCCCGAAATTTTGTTTTCAACTATTTTTCAAAAATTCACAATTATGAAAAAAAACGGCAAAAAAATGATTTTTTTTTTCAAACAGCCTCCATTTTGTGAATTTTTTCTTTTTGCCTGAGGTAGGGGCTATAATGACATTCTTCCTGATGAAGAATATATATATTTTTTTTTTCTGATGCATAGAACGCCCGCAATCACGTCAACACGCAGAGGGCGTTTTTTCCCACCCCGACTTCATCAGCCGGCATCTGTCAAGATATTGGATTTTTTTTCGCCAATTTTTTTTGTAGAATATTGAAGAATGAATAAATATGTGGTGAAAAAATGAATGCAAAAACATGTTTAGTTTTTTTTCATAGCATGTTGAAAAATCCTTAAATTTTGGCTTTCTACACTAGAACACGGCCTTAAAGTCAAAATTGTAACCAGGACAGTACCTGGAAAGATCAAAATAAGCTAACAATTTCCAAATAGGCCTGCAACTCTGAAACAAAGGGCTAAACAAAAAATGTGCCACGTTCATGCTGTAGGGAAAAGTGTCACGAAGAAAATGAGACGTCGTAGAGTAAAATCCGTCGAGCGATTTATTCTGAATCAGGCGCAGAGGGTAAAAACTCAAAACTAGGTTCTTCAGGAAACCGGTGCACCTTAAGGGTTCTAACTAGTCCCAAAAAATTGTTCATTCGATACCTCAAATGTTGGTCGATACATCATATTTGTAGGCATTCTACAAGAATTATCAATTATTATTCAAAATCGCCGTTTTGACGCTGACTCGACCGCCTTAAACGAGCCTTTTATGAGAATTATGAGAACTCCTCAAATTGGTGACTTTTGTGTGATTGAGGCAACCTTGGTGGACGCGAATGATGCTCGTAAAGGAAAAATAAATAAAATGAAAATCAGAAGAAGCTAGAAAGAGCCGAGTGAACGAGGCTGGCGGACTTCCAGGAGCCTCAAATATGTCTTCTAGCCGCACCTCGATGTGAATAAGAGTCGAGTTCTTTGCCTCGTTAAAGCGCTTCAGAAGCCCCTAATAGCAACCCCATCCCCTCGTCTCATCTCGATCGTTTTTCTTTCTGTGCTCCTTGTTTTTTTTCTCTCTTTTTTTTAATCCCGAGGCCAGAGGAAACGTTTGTCATTTATTCTTTGACGCGGCGGACGAACGACAGTCCGGGCGTCGACAATTTTTCTCACGTAGAGGTGGTTTTTTTATTTTTAATCTCTTTTTTTCCTCGATCTTTTGTCACCAGAAAAAGTGGAATCAACGGACACGGAGCATATGCTCAAAAAAGAAATTCAATTCGATTCGATTTATTTTGATTATTTTATTTTTCATCGGAAATCGATTTTAAGTGAAAATTGATTGAATGTGGTATAATGAAAATGGGTAGGCGATCAATTTTATTTTTTTAAACGGATTTTACTTGATTTTATTGTTAGATAAATCAATTGGCAATCGCTCTTCAAGTTGCCAAATGAAAATTCTGGAGATAAATTTATCCCTCGCACAAATTGATTCGATTTTCATAAAAAAGATTGTCGATCTAAAATCGATTTCACATAACATTTGATTGAAAGATAAAAATCCATTCGTGATACATTTTTTTAATTAAACCGTTACAGTTACATTTTAGAATTTCGTCGAAAAACTGAAATGAATTTTGAAATGAAAATTAATTGAATTTTTAATTGAATCGAATTAATTTAATTGAATTGAAAGTCGTTCGTCGATAAATTTGATTCTTCGAGCGAAGTAATATTAAAATTTTACTTTCAAGTTGCTTCCTCGTAGAGTAATGAAAATAAAATCTAATTTAATTTATTTAAAAATAAATATATATTTTTGGTTCTTCTCGTTATATTTTCGAGCCAAGTTGTCAGTAACAGAGCCAGAAAATCTGGTTAAAATTTGTACGCCAGTATTACGTATTCGCGTGGACGAAAAAAGAGCTATACCTACGCCAGACCTTCGAATTTTTTATCAACTTACTCGAAACTTTTTCTCTTTATAAACAAACATTGCTCGTTCGAAAATTGCGGAGTGGTGAGAAAAAATTCGGGATATATTTGGCAGCCCGCATCGCTTTTATCAAGAGTCCATATGACGAAAGATTTCGAGACGCGTGCACTGAGAAAAAAGTTCAGTTAAAAAAACTAAATCCATTTAGTTGAAAAAAATTTAGTTGATTCAATATTAATTTGTTTGAAATAATGAAACTATAATCAATTCAACAAATGGATTTGGTTAACCATAAGATATGAGGTGAACGAAATTATTTGGTCAATTTTCAGATACAGTTGAGTCCAATTTACACGTTACTGAGTTGCTGTACAGAAATATTTCGTTGATGTCTAGTATATTTTAACTAAATAAATTTAGCTGTAACAAAAAAACAATTCGTATTTTCAATCACACAATTTATTTGGTACAAAGATATTTATTTGATTGAACTGAAACTTTGCCCATTCAAGCAACGATTTAACCGATTTAACTAAAACTTTCACTGTATCTTTGTTGAATTACCAAAATGATCTCGTTAAGCGTCCGGAAACAAATATTTGGATGAGTCAAATAAATTTTTGCATTTTTAACAACAAAAATTTCTCGGTGTACTGTCAGGGAAAACCTGGAAATGTCAGGGAATTTTTTTAGTGTCAGGGAAATCACCGAAATTAAATATTAGTCAGCGAAAATACGAAATATTAAATGGAGAAAAAGAAAGTGTATGGGAGAATATTTTTTTTCCGCGCACCGCTGAAAAACAATTAAGGGTGAACATTTTTTTGTTTTTTTTGGGTTTCAATTTTTGTAATTTTTGCGTTTTGAACGAAAAAAAATTCTCAGTGTGAGAGTAATTAAATAAACTCTCTGTCCAGCCATGCGATACTAGAAAAGGATTTAAAAAAAAAAAAGAGAACGGAATAGAGAGACAAAAAATACTATTTTCTGAATTCCTTCCCTGGAGACGAAAACCACATGTTCGATGTCTCCCCTTTAATACCAGTGCAATCTTCATGGACAGAAGCTTGAACGTCTCAACCAAAAAAAAAAAACCTCGAACGTGACCTATCTCATTTTTTTCGTGGGAGCGCAAGTCACATAATTCTTTTTTTTTTTAAATGAAGTGAGAATTTCGGTACGTGATACAAATGACTAAGAAAAAATTCCTGCGCTATGAGAATGAATCATTTGAAATAATTTTCAAAAATTAAATTAATTACAAAATTTATTTAGCATAATTTCCCTTTTCAGACAATTATCAAATTTATTGACATAAATGACAACCATTTAAAATGATTTTTTCACTCAGATTTTTAGTAAGATCTTTTGCGATAAATTAAAAAAAAAGAGAGAAACCCATCTGTTCAAGTTTTCTGCGCGCTTTTTCCTAATTAAGAGCGAGTGAGAGGTTTGACGTAAATTTGATGGAGAATACGGCGTTATCGTGAACAGGGCGAAGAGAGTGTAAATATATATGCAAATTGGATAAAGCTCTTGGGACGCCCTAATGATCAATTAATCATACTGAGCATGCTTAACGGTGACGCTCGTCGTTGTGTCGCTGCCGGGAGAAAAGCAAAGCTCCTCCACTGCAGCTCGATGCACCGATATCGATCTGAGGCCCACAGCCCGAATATCCGCATCGTCCTTCGTATATACGGCACCACGTGTTTTCTTTTCTTTCTCCCACCCAAGAAGCCAAACAAAGTTTTAAACAATCTGTTACTTCAATGTATGAGATTTTTCAAGAAGCGCAAATCAAAACATCCGATTGTAAGGATTCCTGGCACAGACTCGTCAAAAATAAATTTCACAAAATGCCACAATATCCTTGATCAAGGCTTCATCCCCTAATTTTTAAAATCCACGTCCCTTCCCCATAATTTGTCAAAATAAAAAAATGATTTCTTTAAATTCTTCATCTTCTAAATTTGCAATTATATTTTATAGCAAAGCAGTGTTTTCCAAATATTGTTAAAATTATATTTCTGTTTTCATACCGTAATTTTTAAAATCCATGTCCATTCCCCATAATTTATCAAAATAAAAAAATAATTTCTTTAAATTCTTTATCTTTAAAATTTACAATTATATTTTATAGTAAAGGAATGTTTTCCAAATATTGTTAAGATTATATTTCTGTTTTGAGAAGCGCAAATCGAAACATCCGATTTTAAGGATTACTGTCATAAGCTCATCAAAAATAAATTTAAAAAAATGCCACAATATCCTTGATCGAGGCTTCATCCCCTAAATTTTAAAATCCACGTCCATTCCCCATAATTTATCAAAATAAAAAAATAATTTCTTTAAATTCTTAATTATGAGAAGCGAAAATCGAAAAATCCGATTTTAAGGATTCCTGGCTCAAGCTCATCAAAAATAAATTTCAAAAAATACCAGAATACCCTTGATCGAGGCTTCATCCTCTAATTTTTAAAATCCACGTCCATTCCCCATAATTTATCAAAATAAAAAATAATCTCTTTAAATTCTTAATTATCTTCTGAATTTGCAATTATATTTTATAGTAAAGGAATGTTTTCTGAATATTGTTAAAATGATATTTCTGTTTTGAGAAGCGCAAATCGAAACATCCGATTTTAAGGATTCCTGGCTCAAGCTCAACAAAAATAAATTTAAAAAAAAGCCACAATATTCTTGATCGAGGCTTCATCCCCTAATTTTTAAAATCCACACCCATTCCTCATAATTTATCAAAATAAAAAAATCATTTCATTAAATCCTTTATCTTTTAAATTTGCAATTATATTTTATAGTAAAGGAATGTTTTCTAAATATTGTTAAAATGATATTTCTGTTTTGAGAAGCGCAAATCGAAACATCCGATTTTAAGGATTCCTGGCACAAGTTCATCAAAAATAAATTTAAAAAAATGCCACAATATGCTTGATCGAGGCTTCATCCCCTAATTTTTAAAATCCACATCCCTTCCCCATAAAATCAAAAAATAAAAAAATAAAATCAAAATCAAAAAATAATTTCTTTAAATTATTTATTTTTCAAATTTGCAATTATATTTTATAGTAAAGGAATGTTTTCTAAATATTGTTAAAATGATATTTCTGTTTTGAGATAAGCGCAAATCGGAACATCCGATTTGAAGGATTCCTGGCACAAGCTCATCGAAAATTAATTTAAAAAAATACCAGAATATCCTTGATAGAGGATTCATCTCCTAATTTTTAAAATCCACGTCCATTCCCCGCAATTTATCAAAATATAAAAATAATTTCTTTAAATTCTTTATCTTTAAAATTTACAATTATGTTTTATAGTAAAGGAATGTTTCCTAAATATTGTTAAAATGATATTTCTGTTTTGAGAAGGGCAAATCGAAACATCCGATTTCAAGGATTCCTGGCACAAGCTCATCAAAAATAAATTTCAAAAAATGCCATAATATCCTTGATCGAGGCTTCATCCCCTAAATTTTAAAATCCACGTTCCTTCCCCATAATTTATCAAAATAAAAAAATAATTTCTTTAAATTCTTAATTATCTTTTAAATTTGCAATTATATTTTATAGTGAAGGAATGTTTTCCAAATATTGTTAAAATGATATTTCTATTTCGTTGAAGTGTTTTTGCTTTATTATCAAAAACAATTTCTTATAGATACAGTTTTTTCTTTTTCCGATCCATACCGATGAACTCGTATTTTTGAATCTATTACGAAAGGCCCGAATGATTCAAATTTTTATTAGTGTCAATAGGTTAATCGTCCTTTCGACCCAAGGCGGGATGGTGTGAAATCATAATTGAACCCGTCAAATAATAATTTCGACAAGAATGTCTATATGGAATTTAACCAGAGCAATCGTTGATTACCGAATATTTTTTTATAGCTCCAAAGTCTCGTAGGAAATCAAGAGACGCGGCAGCGTCTCGACGCCAAGTATTAAAAAAAACTGCGAGAATCTCAGTCGAGACCGCTGCGCACTCTTATATAAACGAATATAACATATACACACGCATCAAAAATTCGTGACCGTCGTTCAAAACAGTATTACATTTAACCGAAGCTCAATGTCACGTTTCTCAAATATTACGCCCGTTAAATGTGCGCGTCGATTTTTGTAAATAGAACTATCGATCAAATTCATTCTGTCAATTCCATCTAATCGCTTGAAACACAAATTTATAACTTGAGTCAAAAATTGTCATGCCACGAAAATTCACGTATCGTTTCTTATTTCGAGAAGTACGTGACCAAGAATAATTACAACATCAGCTTACACGACAGATAACAGAAAAAAAATTACAATACAAATAGCGCGTTCGGACGATAATTACTCGAATTAGCGAACGTAAAATGTGAAACGAATGGACTGAATTCGTAATTTTTATTCGTCGATAAATTGTCGCGATGAGTTCGCGGATCCTTGACATTTTCTATTACGTATTTCATTTGGAATTGAAAAAAATTTGTGCGATTAACGAAAGTGGCGTCGGACATTAATGACTTGTCTGCGAAAACACACGAGAATCCGCAGGCACTGAAAAATAAATTATATGTAATGACGCGGTGCAAATTTAAATTTTTCAACTTGCTTAGTTTCCCATTGTAGAAAAAGATTTTTTTTACAACAGGTTAAAATTAGTTCAATGACAATTATATTTGTCATTTGATATAAATATGAAAATTAATTCTTAATTATTTAATCTCGTAATAAATATTTAATTCTCATCATTAAATAAATTCATGAAAATTTTGATTTTTTAAGAAAACTATTGGTAGATTTGTGTTCAGGGGAACAAAATACTTACATCAATCTAATGTTTGAAAAAAAAAAATTGAATTTTTTTTTTTGCATTTTGGCCAAAAATGGATCTGTTCACTAATATAGGTATAATTTTTTTTCTACTGAAAATTTTGGCTTTAGACTACGGTTCTTCTCTTGGCAATCGTTGAAGCTTCAAAACGCCGCTTTGTTCATTCGATTCCGATCATTTTTCGATTTTTGGCAGATTTTTAAACTTCGGCCACCGATTTTTGCAAATTTTTTAACACATCCCCCCCCCCCTTTCACTGTTTTTTCGAGGATTTTGAAACTGCTGTCATTTCTACAAAAATTTATATATCAGAATGAACCAAACGGCATTCTCTAAGTTCAGTGACAAGGTTTACGTACGAACAAGAAATTTTCGAATCGGTCGAACCGATCGAAAGTTATGAGCGCTTCAAATTTTGCGATTTTGAGGTTTTTCAGAATGGGGCTAAAAGTGAGCAAAATGTTTTTGATAAAAACTCATCGAAATTTTAATTTTTTGAGTAAACTATCAGTAGATTCGTGTTCAGGGGGACAAAATATATCGATATAAGGTTTGAAAAAAAACAAAAAAAAATTGTTTTCTTTCATTTGCGCCAAAATTGAATCTGTCCACTAAAATATAGGTGTAATTTTTTTTCTACTCAAAATTTTGGCTTTAGACTGCGCTCATTCTCTTCGTAACCGTTGAAGCTTCAAACCTCCGCTTTGTTCATCCGATTCTGATGATTTTTCAAAATTTGTCCCCTATCCAAACCGGCACTTCTATTCTAACCACTTCTGAGCTCTGAAATAGTGACAATAGTGACCAAATTTCGAAAATAGTGAAAAAAGGGACACGATTCAAAAATAGTAGGCAATAGTGACTTACTGCTACTTTTCACTGCTGTTGACAGTAAAAAATTACGGTCCAGTGAAAATCACTGGGGTGAAACCGTAATTATTACTATCTAGTCTAAGTAATAAATACTATTCAGGCCATGAAAATCAATTATACTGTATCAGTGATTATTACTGGATTGGTACAGAAATTTTACTGATTATTCGACCATGGATTTCCCGTTTAAAATTTGTGGAGTGCTCCAGTAATTATTACTGGCAGCTCCGCATGAAAAATCACTAGATTTGCAGCTTAGAATGTCCTAGAATGGACTAATCAATCAATAATCGCTGTAACAATTCATAAATAACTACCGAACTTTTTTTCCGTGTGAGCTCAATTATAAATAAATATTTTAATGTTGATTGTTCAATAAATAGCTTCTTAATCGTCGTGAAATTTTTACACGACCTCCTGAATACTTCATGTAAAAACATATTAAATTTTTAGAATTCTACCATAATTACTTCAACCTCCTTAAGGGTTAAAATGAAAAATGATGAGAAAATTCTGAAAATTTGGTATGTTTTTGTATAAAGTATTTAAGAGGTCGTGTAAAAATTTCACGGCGATTAGGAAGCTCGTTATTAAAATATTAACATTTTGTTAAGAACAATTTTTTAAACAAATAAAAAAAATATTTATGAATAAACTTCGTTTTGTTTCCAATGCTTTCAATATAGTGTAGATATTAAAAAATTGAAAGGTAAAAAAAAACTTATCGCAGAGTTATGTCAGTTTCCATAAGACTACATTTAATTTAATTTAATTTGTTAATGTTAATTGTTCGATAACGAGCTTCCTAATCGTCGTGAATATTTTACACGACCTCTTAAATAATTCATCCAAAAACATACCAAATTTTCAGAATTTTCTCATCACTTGCGATTTGGGACAACATCGAAAAATATTTGCTTCACCACGGAGGAATATTCGCGACGTTGCAGCCAACCGGAAAGAGACGGGATATTTGATCGGCGGAGGAATTTTTTTTTTTATTTTTATTATTCTCATGTCATCATTCGCGGCAGTGATATCGGATAACGCCATAACTCGTTTGACAAAGGATTCACGAAGTTCACACACAAAAGCAAAATAATGAACCAGCAAGAGAGAGAAAGGGAAGAATCGAGAAAGAGAATGATGAGTCACGTTAAAAATGAGTTTGCAAAGTGGCACTTTTCTCAGGCAAAATTCATATTCCTTGTAAGTACGTAACCGCACGCTTCAGAGTCCATTGCACAGATTATATACATCAAGTTCGTCCTTATTAAGAGAGAGACCTGAATGAGACGCTGCAAAAGTGCAATTTTTAAAATTTTGTTCTTGGCTCCGATAATAACAATTTTTGGGGTAAGGCAAATGTCCCAATTATTGAACACTATCTTGTATTTTTATTATTTTTCATTCACCTGCATGCATTTACTTATTTATAAAAATTTCATTACTTATATGGAACTTTTAGCTATCAAAATGTTACCTTACTTGTGCAAAAAAAGCTTTAATTAATAGAGAAAAAAATTATTTAATCAGCAATGGTGACCCTATTTGACGTCTCGTGGTAACTGCTTATCGTTTTGCTAAAACGCGCCGCTTCATGCGCAAGGGCATAAAAAATTCAAAAACTGTCGCATCTCAAAAAGTAAAGGCGTTTCAGGTTCCTCAGAAAATTTCTTAAGAATAACAATTTAAAAAAAATTTAATTATTTGTTAAAAAATACGGTGTTCGATCATTGGGACATAGAAAATGCAGTGTGTCCCAATTATTGAACACTCGAATTCTCCAAGATGGCGTCATTAAAACCATCAAAACATCGAGACAATTAAGGTGTGACAGATCGTGTGAATCGGATTTATTCAAACAAAAACTGTATATTCCTGAATAAACTTACCTTTATTCTTTTAATAATAACTCTAAGATCGTCAAATGTATTTTTTATTTGTATTTTCGTGCAATAAACATAAAAAGAAAATAAGAAATAAAGAACATAAAAAAGAGGAAGCTGAAAATCAAAATACACTAAAGGTCGAGTTGAAAAGCAAAAATAAACCAAATGCGAATGAACCAAAAACCTGTCAAGAGAGACTAAATATGTATTTTTGTATTTTTAAATGATTAATAAAAGATTATTTAAGTGTTTGATTTTGCTTTTATTTCTTAATATTGTACCCAAAATAATATTTTCAGAACAGAAAAAGAATTCTCGAGAGTGTTCAATAACTGGGACATGCCTATTCAATATTAGGGGCATAGGCACTTCCAGTGTTCAATAATTAGGACATTTGCATGCTCCACATTGTTATTCTTTTTTTTTTCATTTGAAATCATTTAAAAATAATTAAAAGGGTGATTTTTCGAAAGTAAAATTATCAAAATATCATTTGAACATGAAAGCGATGGTTTTTTTTTCTTGATTTTATATTTTTTTCTCACCGAATTCAATCCACAGATCCTTAGCTGTTCAATAATTGGGACATCTATCTTATTTCGTTACATATAAAAAGTTTATCGAAAGAAAAATTTTCAAGTATTAGGATAGTTTTTCCAGTTGGTTAAAATTATTTTCGATGGATTTTTACAAATCTTTTTTGAAAATTTTCATTGATAACAATACAAAAAAAATATAAGATTTTTCGCATAATGAATGAAAATAAAAAAAAACGCAAATATATTGAAATATAAGTAATGTTAAAATACAGTTGTTGAAATTGTATGAAAATGGAAATCAGTAATAAAATATTATCTTGTTACTCACTCGTTCGTCTCGCGATGTGCAAAGCTCAAGGATTCCTTCCAAATTGCAGACTAAGGATGCTGGATACATCTTCACCGGTCGGAAATGATTATTCGACTGAATAATGAAAAACACCTTTGCTCCATCAATTCCAAAGGCCTCACTAAATAAACTTTTGTGGCTCCTCAGGTTGTTCATAAATTAACTGCTACTTTGATTCCTTTAAACAGCCCATCAAAAGAAGAAAAAAATGACAACACATAATCGAATTTGCAAGATAATTGAGGCATGAATTTTTTAAATAAGGATAATAATATTTTATATTTTCTCATCTTCATTGACTGAATCTGCCCCCACCGAATTTTGTGGCGCCGATTCATTCCAAAGTTCCTAACATAAAAAAACAATCTTCTGCAAAATTACAGCTTTCTACATCGATGCCGAGGGGTTTTTTTGCTGAAAAAAACGTGTGTTTCAGATTTTTACAATTTTTAAATACCAAAATGTAACCGACAAATTTGAAAAAATTCTAAAAATGCAGAAACATGTCAATGTTGATGGGGAATTTTTTTTCGTTTCTTTTTTTTTAATGTTAAACTTTATTTTCATCATCGAATCTTGCTTTAAAAACATTATTTTGTAGCGAAGAGATTTTTCTACTATTATGCCGAAAACACACATGATATTACTCTTCATTCCCTACATTTAAAAAAAAGTCTCAAAATTCGAGCTGCAACACATTGAAAAAAATAAAAACGATAAAATTTCTTATTTTTCATTAGAAATCAATACATATTGGGGCGATTTTTATCGACTTTTTTTTTCTTCCACTCCCCACCCGAAATTTTTGTCTGAAAGAAAATTCCCTGAAACTTACAGCCCTTAATATTAATATTAAGTACTTTCCCTTCGCGTGATAAACTTTTCCATCTAAAATACACGTAAATGAATAACTTTTTTCGTCAAAATCTTACCACTCCGCGGTTTTTTATGCTATCACATTGCTTTTGGTCGCAATTTACATAGAATCGAATGGTCTTTAAAAGTGTCCTGTACAGCGTAAGTGCAACTTACACTGGTGAGATGGTACGCGTCCCTAAAGTTGATTGGTACCCAAAATTCTCGATTTTTTGCTGTTGTCTCCGAAATGATTAACTTAACCGAAAAATTGTGAAAGGAAACTTTCTTGGAAATTTAATTTCCTACAAAAAAGGTCCTCTAGGCCTAACTGCTAAAATTAATATTTTTTAAGAAATTGAACCTTAACTTACTTATGGTATAAAATTTGTATAGTTTATCGAGCCAAAAGTTTTGAATTATTGATATTCCATATCGTATCACCATATCACATATCATATCGCCAGTTGTGATATGAAATGGAATATCAACAATTTGGAACTTTTGGTTCGATAATCCATAAAAAATTTCATATCACAAATAAGTTAAGGTTCAATATCTCAAGAAATATTAATTTAAGCATTTAGGTCCAAAGGACCTTTTCCGTAGAAAATTAAATTTCCAGAAAAATTTTCCTTTACATTTTTTCGGTAAGGTTAATCATTTTGGAGATAATAGCGAAAAAACGAGAATTCTGCGTAAAAATCAACTTTAGTGACCTCGTACCATCTCACCAGTGTAAGTTACACGTACGCTATAGGGGACACTTTCAAAGATCGTTCAATTCTGCGTAAATTGCGACCAAAATCAATGCGATAGCATAAAAAACGGCGGACTGGTAAAATTTTGAAGAAAAAAGTTTTTGATTTACGTGTATTTCAGATGGAAAAACGGGGCGGGGTCGAAGAGTCGACTAACCAATATTTCGAACGGCCTAAATCCCGAATTTCACGATTACGAGCGTTCGAATAACGAAGCGCCGAAATCCCGAACGCCAGAAAAGCGACAGCGGAGAGAGCCGCCCCATGCGTAAGAGAGAGAGAGATGCGCCTCCTCTCTCTCTTACGCATGGGGCGGCTCTCTCGACTTTCTCTTTTCTGGCGATCGGGATTTCGGCGCTTCGTTATTCTAACGCTCGTAATCGTAAAATTCGGAACTTCGGCTGTTCGAAATATTGGTTAGTCGACTCTTCGATCCCGCCCCGGAAAAACTTATCACGTGAAGGGAAAGTACTTAATATCAATATTAAGAGCTGTAACTTTCAGGGAATTTTCTTTCAGACATATGCAACAAAATTTCGGGTGGGGATTGGAAGAAATAAAAAAAGTCGAAAAAAAATCGCCCTTTATGTATGGATTTCCAATGAAAAAACAGAAATTTTGTCGGTTTTAATTTTTTTCAATGTGTTGCAGGTCAATTTTTTTTTTAATGGAGGGAATGAAGAGTAAAATCATGTCAATTTTTTCCATAATAGTAGAAAAATGTCTTCGCTGCAAAATAATGTTAAAAAAAAAAGATTCGATGACTAAAAATAGAGTTTGGCATTTAAACAAAAAACGAAAAAAAATTTCCCATTAACATTATCATGTTTCTGACTTTTCAGAATTTTTGCAGATTTTCCGGTCACCTCTTGGTATTTAAAAGCTGGAAAAATCGCAATAACACGTTTTTTCAGCAGGAAGACCCTTCGGCATCGATGTAAAAAGCTGTAAATTTGCACAAAATTGTTTTTTCAGATTAGGAACTTTGGAAAAAAATCGGCGCCACAAAATTCGGTGGGAGCAGATTGACCATTCTTATCCGGCCTTTCTACTTATTTGGCAAAAAAAAAATCAAAGACCTCTGTCGATAAAACAGTTTCACGGTCCCTGAAGGGTTGAATTCTTTTGGAAAATCCCGCAAAACTGGTTTTTCCCACTCTAGAAATTTTCATCCGACGCGTAATTCAAAGTAACGGATATAAAAATACGACGACGAAAGCAGACGCGATGTCTGGTTCGTATAATAAACACGACCTCGATGTCAATGGTTTTTTTTTCCTCTTTGAATGACTCAGACAACCGCTGAGAAAGAATTCACGAGAGTAAGACATTACAAGTGATCGGAATTTTAATGTTTGTCTGCAACGTCGGACGAACCAAGAATGATACAAATAAATTATTTTTGATGTGCAAAATGAATATAGTTTGTTTTCCAAAAGCTCGCTTCGAGGTAGAAAAAATGTCTGAAACTGAATGTGTAATCGTTGAAGTAATTAAAAAATGATGGAGGAAGGTGGTCGATCTCTGGAAAAAAAGAATCGTCGAAAAATAAAGCACACAGATTTGTTTTTTCGTGAGAATTGCTGTAATTGATTTTTTTGTTTCGTTTTACTCCTCCCTTTCCTTATACACAGATCGAATATATTATATAATATAATATATCATATCATATAATATATATAATATAATATATAATATATTATAAATTAGATCGTTAGAATTGGACGAGTCTTTGTCTGCTGCTAAACGGCTTGTTTTTTTTTTCTTATTCTCTTACACCTTCTTCTCCATAAATCACGTAATTAAACTCGCAATATTCATTCTCCTCGTTACACAATCAACATTATCGCAATTTTTTTCATTAAGTTACTTAAAATCTATCGAGATTCATGGTAAATTGACTAGCACGCTAATAAGCCGGTATAGAAACGAAGGATTTGTGTTTTTTTTTCTTCAATCATACACTTAATATGATAATATCAACAATGTTCGAATTTTTAATCGTACGATGAGAATGATAATACAATAGTAATGACGATAATCGCATTAATATCGATCGAGAAAGGGCTTTTTATTCGTTTTTTCTCTTCTTTTTTTTTATCAAGCGCATAGGCAGATCAAGAGTGGCATTTTTACACAGTTTTCATATCGCGATAACAGATCCGAATATAATATGCAAGCTCTCTCACACACAAAGTTACACACGCACAGGCATCGCAATAAAAAAAAAATAATAATATCAACGATAAAAAAATCTCACAAAACGAGATCGCAGGCAGAGATCTCGACTGCAGGCCCGAATTTCAGGATCTTAAGATCAAACTGAAGATCGAATTTCCCATTTAACTCAAGTTGGACCTTGAGATCGAACTTAAGTTTGAATTTAAGATTAATCTTAAGTTTGAACTTGAGTGTCATTATGAGTTCAAACTTAAGTTCAAACTTTAGTGCGAACTTCAGATCGATTAAGGGGGGAAACCCATATAAATGGTCGAAGATGACGAAGAATTTCGGGATTTTTTTTCCAACGCAACTACTGGACCAATCGTTTCCAACTTTGGAGGCTATTTTATTGTACATTCGAAGACTTGAAAAACATTTTTTTACGGTACCAGGGACTTTGAGTCACTTTAAAACGCGATTTACTCGAAACTTCATTTTCGCAATTTGCGGCAGCGATAAAAAAAAACTATTCATCCGATTCATTTCAACCAAATAATTTTAGACACATCATTGCAAAACCTCGTCGATAAACCTCCATTTTCAAAAAAAAAATAATTTAACAATCATTTTTTGCATGAAAATGTTCGGTGAAAATTCGATCTTTTTTATCTGAGTGCCGCCATTATTAAAATATTCAAATTTTGAAATTTTTTCTTGTTTTATCGACAGCGTACTTTCATATAGAATGTACAGGTTTGTGATTTTTTTATTTCGGATGAAAAACAAAAAAACTACAGCTGCCGCAATTCGACATCGCGGAAAAAATTCGTTCAGCAACGATTGATTGCAGGCTGCTGATGAATACTTTAAAAAAAAATGTTTCTCAAGTCTTCGAATGTGCAATAAAATAGCCTCCAAAGTTGAAAACGATTGGTCCGGTAGTTGCCTTGGAAAAAAATCCCGAAATTCCTCGTCATCGTCGACCATTTATATGGGTTTCCCCCCTTGTTCAAATTTAAATTTGGTTTGAAGTTTCAACTTAAGATCCATCTTGAGCTTAAACTTAAGTTCGATCGAACTTAATTATTTTGATAACTAATGTCAAAAAACACGGTCGAGGGAGGCGTTGAAAGAAGTTTGATCGAACTTAAGTTCAAGCTCAAGATGGATCTTAAGATCAAACTTCAAACCAAACTTAAGTTTGAACTTAAGGTCGATCTGAAGTTGCACTAAAGTTTGAACTTAAGTATGAACTTATAAGGAAACTGTAGTTCAAACTTAAGATTCATGTTAAATTGGAACTTAAGTTCGATCTTAAGTTTCAACTTGAGTTCAATAGAAAGTTTGATCTTAAGTTTGATCTTAAGATAGATGTTAAGAACTTAAAATTTGAGCCTTATTCAGCTTGGCCACTCAATTATTTCGCACGATTTTCATTGTTTTTCTTTTCCCTTCGTCCCGATATTCCATTCTTACTTTTGAACTAATGGTCCATTACTCGGTCCATTGATAATCAATGGTTATCCTCGCTCACAAATTATCGTGACATCGATTGGAGAACAGAATGAGCTTCTTCGATGAGGCGAAAGAAACCATTTCAAGAAATTTTTTTCCTCGCTCAAATCGGTTGAAAATTTTAAGACGCGATACTGCTTTTTTTTTGTTTAAATATACGCAGTGTCACATTTGGCCTTTTTTAATTTTTGCAACATATTTTCAATATTCTCGTTCTCTTGTAAATTTTTTAAGGACACCGGATGGTTTTTTATTCGTTTTATCGCAAAAAGCACGATTCGCGTCCCACGTCCGAGGGCGAATGATTGAAAAAAAGGAATGAGAGTGAAAAAAAGTCACTGAAAGAGGGTAGTGGCAAAAAAAATTTTTATCATCGCAGTCGAGAAGCAAAGAGATCCTTGCCACGAACTCTGACCCATGCAAATATATTCGTATACTTTTGCACGGAAAATCGCGGCTATGGATGAGTACAGTTCGAATTGAAAAAATAAAAAATAGCCACCGAATCATAATTTTTAATGCAATGGGGAAAAAAATGTCCAATATTATTTTCAATAGTGGAAATAATTTTCAAATTTTACTTTTATTTCGTGTTCAATGAATTGTCAATTTTTTCGTCACAAAATCATTGCCAATTTTTTTTTTTAATTCGAAATATACTCATCGCTTTTTGCATGCACGAGACACCACCGAATCGAATTTACATTCATAAATTAACAGCTTTCGTCATGGTCGTCGATCAAATCGATTTTTCTTCGATAATTTCAATTTTTTTTTATATGCATATTTATACAATATCTTTTTGATCTCATTTTTTGTCTTTTATACACAAGTCAACGTAGCAAATTTTCGTTCTCGTTTAATTCTCTCGCCCTATTTTGGTTTTTCCATTTTTTCTCAATTTTTTTTTTTTTCGTAACGATTCGATAAATATAACGACGCACTATAACGGCGTATGTAACACGTTATCTCGCCTTTTGCACTGCTGATACGCTGTGAGGAAAAAAAATATGAAAAAAACACTACTATTCGCTTAATCATGATTATTTACAACGTGAGACGTAGAATGTATTGGTTTTTTCTTTTTTTCTTTATAATCTATTTGCGCAATGATTCTCTTCGCTTGAATTTCGCTCGAAGATGTAAAACTAATGAAAAGCTCGATGCTCTTTGAGATTTTAAGAAACGTTGGAATCTTTTTGTTTGCGTCGATGCAACGAAATATAATACATCACTTTTTTCATTCAATAATCGTTCAATCCAGAAACCATCAAAAATTATTGTATTTACAAAAAAAGAAAAAAAATCGCCAACATCAAAACAGCTTCGTAATATCGCACAGAGTATTCCTTATTTTTTGGAAATTCCCTTTTTGGACCAAAATCGCCAATAATTTTGTTTTCCAAATTTTTCATCCTCCATTCTTGAATCATTTTTTTCGCCAATGGAAAAGCTGTCTATCAAAAGTTTCGAAAAATATTCAAAACTATGTCGAATTTGGAAAATCCCTTTTTCCACAAACTAATTTTTTTGAATGTTTTCTTCAAATCTCTTTTTTCCAATTTCTTTCATCCTCGATTGTCGCACTGTCCCTAAATCGAGAGAGAAAGAGAGGATAGCCATTTCGTATGGTCGATTTATTCGCGAGAGTATTCCCCGCACGATAATGATATTCGAATTGCCTCACGAATATGAAAGGGAGATTGAATCGACGTTGACGATTGTATAGATTAGGGTGGGTCAAATAAAATGACATTTTTTTTCCCTCGATATAATGAAAAATGTATTGTTTGGCATCTCAAAAAAACCATCTGCAAGTATTAGCCCTTCATATTTAAATTAAGAGGTCCCTCATCGCAAATTTTTATTTCCCATTTAAATAACATAGGATTTTTTTTTTTTTTTACTTTGCAATTTCATTAGGATTTAACCGTTGAAGGTTAGGAGAGTTTTTTAGCACATTTTTATAGAACATTTGATGCTCTACAAAAAAGCTCTCTTGTGTTTACTCGATAAAACTAACCGTTCGAAAAATAATCGGCGATAATTAGCTCTGGATTCTACTTATTATTTTTTGAACGGTTAGTTTTATCGATTAGACACAAGAGAGCTTTTTATAGAGCATCAAATGAAATATTCTGCAAAAATATGCTAAAAAGCCTCTCCTAACCTCGACGGTTAAAGTCTAATAAAATCTCAAAGTTAAAAAAAAAATGCCTATGTTATTTAAATGGGAAATGGAATTTGCGATGAGGGTCTTCTTAATTTAAATATGTAGGGCTAATACTTGCAGAGGGTTTTTTAAAAATGCCAAACCATACATTTTTCATTATATCAAGGGAAAAAAAATAGTCATTTTATTTTACCCACCCTAATATATACATATTTGTTTGGGCTGATATGCGAGACGGGGCACGCGCTTTTATCATTCTCACTAATGGGGTGCAATTATGTACGAAGACCCAGAGAGACAAAGAGAGAAAGAGGGAGATGAAAAGAGAATGTGAGTAGCCTCGTAATTTTTTTTTAACAACATACACATGTAATGCATTGAATTATTGCAACGAGGCCCATAAACACTTCTGTCGGTCTCTTCGTCCGTTCGCAAAGTGCTCGTGGCTTGTTTACAAATCTCGGGCCAAATTCGATTCTCGACGTCGATATTATTTATTTTCATTGCATTTCCCCATTTTTTCATTCACTTCCATTCGAATTCCCGCCACGATTGATTCGGGCACGCTCGAAACACATTTTGAACAATAAAAAAAAAAGTTATTTCGTTTTTACGGCACATTTACATCTCTACCTGTTGTAACTCAACCGAAGAACGTCTCTACCAGAAAACAGTCGACTGAAATGTTAAAACGAACGACTCTTCTGGAAGGGAAGCCTCCAGGATTCATTTTTCATTTTTACGGAACATCTCTACCGGTTGTAACTCTACCGAAGAACATCTCTACCAGAAAACAGTTAACTAAAATGTTGAAGGAACGACTCTTCTGGAAGGGAAGCCTCCAGAAACAACTCTACCTGAAAAGAGATACCTGGAGACAACTTTACCGGGGAAAACATCTGCATACGTAATTACCGTAAGACATCTCTACCGAATAACAAGTTTCAGGATTCTGTGCCAGAAAACAGTCGTACCGAAATGTTAAAACGAACGACTCTTCCGGATGGGAAGCCTCCGGAATTCATTTTTCACTTTTACGGCACATTTACATCTCTACCGGTTGTAACTCTACCGACGAACATCTCTACCAGAAAAAAACAACTGAAATGTTAAAACGAACGACTCTTCTGGAAGGGAAACCTCCAGAAACAACGCTACCAGGAAAAACATCCGCGTACATAACTACCATTAGACATCTCTACCAAAAAACAAGTCTCAGAACGGAAAACCAGAATAGATGACATTTTTTCGGAGGAGATAACTCTTTCGCCTTGTAGAGACGTTTTATTCGCTACAGGTGTTCTCCCATGGGAGAATTTTTCTAAATTTTTGTCCGGGTTATTATTTTGTAGAGTTGCACAAGGTAGAGATGTCCATGGAGAAAAATAACTGGTAGAGATGTAAACGCGACATTTGCACGAAATTCAACCATTTGTGATTAGCTTATGATTACGAGGTTATTTCTTTGGTGAATTGACTTTATCAATGTGAGATTAAAATCTCCGAAAAACTCGCACGACAAGAAGGAAATACTACCGGAATCAAATTATCAATGATAAAATATTGATAACAATCTTGAAGTACTTCAAATATTTTGAGTATCAAATTAATTTCTAATTTATTGCAATTTAAGATTCTCATTATAGATAAATATTTTTCTTATCAACGAGTTCAATACGAGATATTGATCTCGCAATCGATACATATCGATCTCAAAGATTTCGAGATACTTGCAAAAATTTCTTATTGCGAATGCAAATTCTTTTGACTGATTAGCAATTGTTTTTACTAATTTTTGGGGTTCTTTGCAAAAAGGATTTCGAAAGATTTGCAAATATCTTATATTGCGAATGAGATTCTCATTGTTATTGTGTTATTTATTATTGCGTTAATACTTTTTGATTTTTTCATTCTAAATATCTAAATCATTTCTAGCAACCCTATCTCACACTTATTGCGAATTATACACGTGCCCTGTGATTTTAATCAGTACTCTCTATTTTGCATCACAGAGATGACGAATTATTTTTTTCGGACACGTAATGATTACGCATGATGATAAAAGGAACGATGATAATGACAATGATTCGCAAGGTGATGGCTCTGCCCCCGGTCTATATTTACGTTACGTTCGTTGCATCGTTATATAAATAACACAGTGTTAGCAGCGCTCATCACCCTATACACACATTTGCATAAGGTATTTCGAGTTAAATCGACGAACATTTCGACGGCAGTATGGAAGAACGTGCTATCGCAAATTGCGATAGAAGAACGTGCTATCTCAAATTGTGATAGAAGAACGTGCTATCTCAAGTTGTGCTAGAAGAACGTGCTATTTCAAACTATGAGAGAAGAACGTGCTATCTCAAATTGTGATAGAAGAACGTGATATCTCAAATTGTGATAGATGAACGTGCTATCTCAAATTGTGATAGAAAAACGTGCTATCTCAATTTGTGATAGAAGAAGGTGCTATCTCAAATTGTGATAGAAGAACGTGCTATCTCAAATTGCGATAGAAGAACGTGCTATCTCAAGTTGTGCTAGAAGAAGGTGCTATCTCAAACTATGAGAGAAGAACGTGCTATCTCAAATTGTGATAGAAGAACGTGCTATCTCAAGTTGTGCTAGAAGAAGGTGCTATCTTAAACTATGAGAGAAGAACGTGCTATCTCAAATTGCGATAGAAAAACGTGCTATCTCAATTTGTGATAGAAGAACGTGCTATCTCGATCAGTGGACATATCTTTATTGATACGGTACTGGAATTAGGGGTACTTTAGTATACAGAGCACTTTTTCTGTTGACTTATTTAATTTATTAAATGATTTAGCTCGCTAATAGAAAAAAATAAAATAAGTTTGAATAAACAACATATTTTTAAATTATCAATACATGTTATTTATCTTGAATTTTTAGAACCTACAGCTGCGGTATTTTGTAAAAAAATATGTAAAGACATCTTCAATGTGCAGACAAGTACGGACTTTTTTTTACTCCAAAACATTCTTTCGACACTCAGAAAAATCGT
Organism: Alloplasta piceator; assembly: GCA_946863875.1. Lineage (NCBI taxonomy): Eukaryota > Metazoa > Arthropoda > Insecta > Hymenoptera > Ichneumonidae > Alloplasta > Alloplasta piceator. Next base: position 15,837,565 of record OX333072.1, read on the forward strand.
TCATCCTGTATAATAAGATAAATACCTTTCCTGCACATTGAGATGTCTTTACATATTTTTTTGTTCTAAAAATTTGTTTGTTCCATAAATTCAATATAAATAACATACATTGATAATTAAAAAAAAAGGTTATTCAAAATTTTCTTATTTTTTTTCGCTTATGAAGCTAAATCACTTAAAAAAATTAAACAACCTAACAGAAAAAGTGCCCCGTATACTGGAGCACCCAAATTCCAGTGCCGGATCAATGAAAATATGTCCACTGATCGAGATAGCACGTTCTTCTATCACAAATTGAGATAGCACGTTCTTCTCTCATAATTTGAGATAGCACGTTCTTCCAGCACAATTTGAGATAGCACGTTCTTCTATCACAATTTGAGATAGCACCTTCTTCCCTCATCATTTGAGATGGCACGTTTTTTTAGCACGATTTGAGATAGCACGTTCTTCCATACTGCCGTCGATTTATAAACTTGAAGTTCCAAACGATCAAATGAACGAATAATCGACAAATTTATTCTCTTACAGCACAATTTTAAGCCTTTGTTAATATTTTGACTGAATAATAATTTTTTATTATTAATTTCAAATTATTATAAATTAATAATAATTTATAATATAAATATTATAAGTTAATAATTTCAAATAATTTAATTAAATAATTTTTGAAGTATCTTCGAATTTTTTGCATTAATATTTATCGCAAATACTTACAAGCTATTCTATTTTTTCGTTGAATAAATACTTCTGATTTTTCGTGCATCTGAACGTTCTAAACTTCAACTACAAGAACATTTGATTCTGACTCCCTTAGATTTGGTTAATGATTTTTTAACTAAATTCACAGAGGCTCAAGAACACTCTTGATTTTTTTTTAATTTTTTCCTCTAGCCGTTTGATTTGAATAATTATTTTTGCATCAAAGAAAAACTTTAAAATTCAAACATTTTGAAAATCTTCGAAACCCCTAATTTCATAAAAAGTCTCACACATTCGTTATAATTGGATCTTCCGATTCTCCCTTCAATCCTCTCCATACAAAAATTCGAATCTTTGACCATTCTTTCTATTCTTTATTTATTTTGGTAACAATAACCGCCCACTGAAGAAACGTAAAACAAAAAATTGTCAGCACTTTTTTTTGTAAGCCTTCACAGAAAAATTCATAAACCAAGTCCAAGAGGTCTAACCTTTGTCGAATTAACACGGAGTACCCCATATACAGGTATAGGTATCGTAACAACATGTTGAAGTTTAGCACGAGGTCACGAGCTCGCCTGTAATTCGACGCGTTTTTAACGACCCGCAGTTTACCTCTTCAATGGAAAAAAAAAATCACCGGCAATTATTATAATTACTTTCCATCGTGCTCGTTAATGATCCTATGGATGCGAAAAAAATAACAAATAAAAAGTGTTTTTAAACGAGGTTTATAATTCCGTACTCTCGAAATAAAGATTTGTACCGAAAACAATTTTCGTCCGATTAAAAAAAAAATACATGGACGTTGAAAAACAAAATAAGAAAGATAAGAGCAAAAATATATTGTCATATGATTTTTTCACATAAATAAAAATAAAAATTTTACTCAAAATCGCATTGAATTAACTGCATTTTCTAATGTTTGTCCGGTAAATTGCGAGGAAACGATTAATTAAGGAGCAGGTTCGAAATTTTATTTTTCAATCTGCAAGATTCTTGATTTTTTCATTGCTGATTTTTTGACTCCCAGAATATAAATGTTTATCGAACAAAACTATTTTTTTGAAAACAATAAATAAATTTAAAAATTATAAATTTATTTTGAAAAAAAAATTGTTTCATTAAAAACAATATATAAATTAAAAAATTATAAATTTATTTTGAAAAAAAAACATTGTTTCTCTTCCGTAGGCGTAAATATAATTATTATTTTATGCAAGATTAGACTAGGAGGGAAATTAACGTCGAGCTCGTTCACGCGAGCGTCGAGAATTTAAGTACACAAAGGAAGTCTTTCATTTCCGCGCTGGAGGTTTTTTTTTCAGAATGAAGTAAACTCCGAGGTGTCATAATTGCGTGAGGAGATTACGAGGATGCGAGAGAGGTCAAAGGATGTTTTTTTGCGATTTCCAAGCATCGCCATTGAAAAAAAAAAATTAATTAAGCGACTCAATTAATTTAATTAATAATTCGTTTGATTAAATAATTCATCTGCGACAATATTTGCCCCTATATTTTTCAATTGTGAATTTTTTTTTTTACCTTCAACCTTGATGATAATCGAAATAATTGTTTACCCATTGAATTATTCGTCAATTGTCAAAATTACAATTATCGCGATCTTGAGCTGATTCTCATTCTGCGATTTTCTATTAGCGTATTAAGAGAAGGCCACAAGAGTCAAAGATTCTCTGGCAGCAAACGACAGTGCCAAACTCATTACTCGACCGTGCTGTGTGACGCTTTCATGTGACGAGAATCGCATACGAGAAACGCTATGTATATATATACATATATGGGGCGTCCCATCCCAAAATGAACAATTAAAAAAAAAAAATTGTTGATTTCCTCAAATTTTTTATATTTTTTAGTACCCATCAGAAGAGCCTTTCTGGTAAATTTTGAGATTTTTTTAATAACCCGTTCACAAGATATCAAATTTAAAAAAAAAACGCATTTTTTCGGTTTTTTGGTCATAACTTCTTTAATAATGGTCTAAATTAAGTGTTTATGTTTTTTTAATTTTTCATTTTTATAGCCTTTTCAGAAAAAAATACAAAAAAAATATTCGACGTGTTTTTCAATAAGTTTTGAGTTTTAAACTTTGAATCGTCTTTTTAAAAGTGAGTGCATATTTTGATTTTTTTGAAAATTGTTTATTTTAAACTTCTATCTATATCTTAATATCTTGTGAACGGGTAATCAAAAAAATCTCAAAATTTACCAGGAAGCGTTTTTTGATGGGTACTAAAAAATATAAAAAATTTGAGGAAATTAAAAAAAAAACATTTCAGACTGTCCGATTTGGGATGAAACGTCCCATATACATATGGATACACACATACCTAAATATAAACATACAAAGAAAACAAAACGTGCGCGGGATACCAAAGCAAAGCTCGAATGAATAAGAACAATACGGAAGTGAGTATATTTTAACATATAAGGAATAAAAAAGGAAAAATAACATTGATACACCGAACTCGACGAATTCAACGAAATTTCGTTTGCTTCATCGCGCACGAATGATATGCAATTCCGGCAATAAAGAGTTGAAAAAAATGTGCAAAAATTGAAAAAACTCTATTAAAAAAAAGAGCACTATTTCGGTCAAGGATTATTTTACTGGAACATATTTAAGAAATATATAAATTTATAAATAGAAATATATAAAATGGACTAATTGGGACGTTTAAAAAAAAATCGTTTTTGAATGAACTTTCCGAAAAAAATACAAAAAAATTTTAAGATATTAAAATCTATGAAATTTTTAACTTTTTTGGGAAAAATCATCTTTTTATCGAAGTTCACCATTTTTTATTTTTTTTTCACTCAAAAAACACTTTGATCAATTCCGCAAAAAATGCCGCCCAACCTGGAATGGCTCGACATTTCCGTCAATTTTTTTTTTTTTAACGATTGAAAAAAAAAATCTTCTCAATTGGGCTTATTTCACAAAGTACGACTCTGGAAATTTTGGAGGATTTATAAAGGACCTCGGAATTCAAAAAATTAAGAAAAAATAAAAAATTGAAAGTGGAAATTGCCGGATTTTGTTATATTTTTTTTTACAAAAAAATGAAAAAAAAATCGAAGTTAAAGTCGAGCCACTTCAGGTTGGGCGGCATTTATTTCGGAATTGATTAAAGTATTTTTTGAATGAACAAAAAAAAAATTGCGAACTTCGATAAAAAGATGATTTTTCTCGAAAAAATAAAAAATTTCATAGATTTTAATACCTTAAGATTTTTTTGTATTTTTTTTGAAAAGTACGTTCAAGAACAAAAATTTAAAAAAAACGCCCCAATTAGTCAATTTTTGAAGAAGTCATAGTAATTTAAAAAAAAAGCTTTTTCTTTTGGGTTGGATAAAAAAATTTGAAAATTTCCTGAAAAATGTTTTTGATTCGGTAGAAAAGGAAAACAAAATTTCAGCCAAATCGAAAGGGGTCGAGTTCAAAAGTGGTCGATTTGACATGGAATGCCTCCGATGAGTATTTTTTTTTTCAAAAAAATAAAAACTCGTCTATAAATAATATTGCAGTTTTTGCTTCTTAAATTCAAGATATGCCGATTGTCGTATATGCACATATGATCGAAACCCTAGAAGATTTCATTCGCTCTGTCTCTTTCTTTACTCGAGTGGGCGATATATTTAGAATCGTGGTGAAAAGATCGCGTCACCTTCACGAGGCCACGAAAGAGATCTCTTTCTCTCTGAGAGGCGACCGAATAAAGGAGAATGAAGAAAGAAGAAAAAAAAATCTCTAGCATTGTTCGCGCGAGTGTCATAGAAAAGTCAATGTCGCCTATATATATATATTATATATACATATATATACAACGATACTAGAGTTCTCGCTCCAACCCGAAATTCCACTTTCATCCCCTGTACTTATTTTTACACGCTTTCTCCCACAAATAGGCTTTTCGACATCGAGTGGCAGGATTTTTAATTCTTGAAAATCCAATAATTTTTTCAACACTGATACAATATTGTATTTTCAATAATGAGTCAATTAAGGATCTTAAAAAAAAAATTTTAATTGCTGAACGATGGACGAGCCCATATATTTCATCAATTGATCAAGACCGGAAGTGATAAAAAAAAATTATTTTCTTTTTCTTTCTCGTTATGGAGATGTACATTTTATATCAAGATTATGGCCTGTTGAAATTTTTTAAAAAAGGGGGACGAAAAAAATATGGATTTGAAGTTCCCAACGTTCGGATGAGCGAAAAATTATTTTTTTACAAAACAATTTTGAGAATTTGTTTGTGACAATGATTCTTGAAATATCTTTGAATTTTTTAAATTATTATTTATCAAGTACCCGCAAGCACTTCTGATTTTTTGTTGAACAAATACTTTTTCTGATTTTTCAATTCGTCAATGAGATTTTTTTGGAGCAACTGTACCAACTTCCTTCGATTTTCCCATTATTTTTCCTGCCTCATATCCCTATCTAATCTCGTTTTCTGTTTATCGAAATCTGAAGAAAAATACAAATGTCATGCGGGTCAAAATCGATCCGTTTGAGATGAAAAAAAAACGAAAGACGAGGAGGAAGATGGAAGAGGGACAATCGAGAGAAGACGAGCATCAACAAAAACCTGATGAAAAGCAAAAGAGCCCTTTCTCCCACTCTGCATTAGACTTGATGCTCCTCGATGCTTATCCCTTCGAAAGCATGTATTTTTTCACCCTCGAGAGACGTTAACACGAAAAGGAAAAACTGGGTCAATTTTCCCCAGTTCTATTTTTCTCACCCTTGGAATATTTCCTCCATTTCTCGAGATCACTTGCCATAATTCATCACATTCAGGATCATTTTTCCCACACACGTTCGATTTAATCAAGCTCTCACGTTCGATTAAATCCTATTATTTTTGTTTTATTCTTTTAATAAACAAAAGTCTATTTCTTCCAAAAGCAGAATTCGGCTTTGAGTAAACAAAATTTGAAATCTACGTTTGCTCATGTTCGAAATGTTGAAAGATCGATTTTCATTGCATAGTTTTATAACATAGGCTCTGAGCTATAGTTTGCAGTAAGCATTTTGCAAAACTTCAAAAAATTTATCGATGACGATTTTCGTTAAATTATTTTTTTTTTTTTGGGGTTTGCGTTTTTCGCGGAACTGTCTTGATTTGAGGCCTATTTCAGAATATATTTGTCCAATTCACTTCAAATTTGGAAAGAGCACAGTTTGCAACATTTTCTACGCTATGACCAAATGATTTTTTTTAATATGTTCATCAGTTTGTTTATAATAAACGATTAAAGTTGTTTTTTCGGTAAAAAATCAAATTTTCTTTCAACAACTTGCCGTTTGCATAATTTTCAAAATCTCAAAAAGGTATATCCGGTTATACGAAAGCTTTCTTATTGTATTGAAAATATTTTTCTTAATTTTTCAATTTAAAAAGAACGTATTAAATGTATGTAAAATCTTGACCTCGTCATCCCGTTACTCTTGTAAAAGAAAAATATAGAAATTCAAATTGTTTTTTGGTCCTCTAAATTGATGTGAGAAATTTATCGGATTCATTTTTAAAAAATATTATGAAGTTCTTGATGAGGAGAAAAAATTTTCATTGTTTCTCGGGAAAAGATCCGAGATGAATTTTCATTACAAAATGTCGGAAAATCACGTTTCATTCCTCGTAAGCATTTTCATTACACGCAACGACAATGGAATATCTTTTCAATGGAAAAATCCGTTTCCGTGACGAGTCAATAATTTCATTTTTGCTTCGAGCTCGGTTGCTTCTCATCGCGGTATTGAAAATGTTACAACGTGTCGCAAAACGAACGATGAATGAAACGACGTCAGTTTCTCACAACCTACACATTTCGAGCGAGACAGGATTTTATTTCCTCCCTTCTCAAGAGCATGAAAAATGCATTTCTGTCGACTTCGATGATCAGTGTCGAGGGAAAAAAAACGATTTAATACTTTTTTACATGGGTTGGGATAGAATCGTTTTTCGCCGTTTTTCATCGAGTATTTTTATGTGAAATGTTCAATTCTCTGTTTAATACTCTGTTAAATATTTTACAAACAGAGGTTGAACATTTTAATTAACGACCGAAACTTCTCGTCGAAAATTGACTTGAACCACAAAACTGTATTTTCCTACAAAATAAATACTGTTTTACGACAATCGAGCGAACAAGCAAGAGTTGTTAATAATTTAACCATCTGCCACTAAAATTCGTTATTTTACGGTATATTTTTTAAATTACATTTTCTTTGAAAAAAAGTTTCTTCTTTGCTCTTCAATGTATAAAAATTAATATCAAAGGTGGACATGATTTGAGAGAAAAATAATTATAAAGGGAAATTATTCAAACTCCAGAATTAATTATTGTTTATTATTGAGAAAAACTTCTCGTCGTAATTGCTTTAGAAATTTTCGTAATATTTTTCAACTTAATGCTGGGATTGAGTTTGCAACAAATAATGAGTTTTTCCTTTAAATATAGAAACCAAGCACGTGTTGCCTTTTTTTCTTCCTTTTTAATTGCATCCCCCGTGAACCCTTTTAGCTTGTCTCGAGTATGACCAACATTTATACGGGGCTTTCCAGATCAATCGACCAGGATTTGCTCTCGTACACTCCAATATTGAAATACCTCGCAGGAAATGTTCTTTCGGTACAAGAAATGTATCAAAATTTTACTCGACTTTTGTTAAGCCTTTTTCTTCAAGTGAACTGTTTTTTAATGGCAGAAACAAATAAGACAAATGATGTTAGAAAATGGGATGCATTTTTCTACAAAATTAAAGTGGACCTCTGATCTTTAATACTTTTTTTAACAAATGTATCTTTTAAAAATATATCTTTTCAAAAAGTTTTTTGGCCGGTGTTGCGATCACAGCATAAATTTGAGAACGTTATCCATTCAGACGAATAAGCGTCTGATTCTTTTCCATTGCAATTAAAGTGGATTAAAATAATATAATTTTGGATTAGATGTAAATTTGGATTATTGATTAGAAAGTATCAACTGGTCATGAAAAAAGGGCAAGTTGCAATAGACCAGAAACATTTCCTGCAATGCATTTGAAAATTGGAAAAGCTGAGGCTTGGATAATGGTTGATTTTAGTTAGAATGACCCATACATGCGAGTTTCATTCGCCGAGCTTGTACTCTCCACCTCCGTTACACCCTCACGTTATCGCGCTACTATTTTCACTCTCCACCTTCATCTGTGTTACTGGGCAAGACTACTATACTATCTATATATGGGGCATTCTAGCCCGAGTGTGTAAACCCGTGACCCTGACCCTCTCGGATTTATTTGTTTTTTTTTCATATGATCGCATCGCGTCTAAAATACACCCTCATAATTTTTCAGATTTTTCGAAACATTCCTTATTTCAAATTTTTTTTTTTTAACGCCATTTTTAAAAAATCTAAAAAAATTCTGAAAAAACCGTCACAATATATAAAAAATTTCAAGCTATGACCCGTAGTGGGCAGATTTTTTTCTGCGTTTTACGTATTGTATTTCAAAAAAAAAAAATTTTTTTTTTAAAGCGCCATTTTTTTAAAATCTAAGAAAATTCTGAAAAAAACCGTGATAATATATAGAAATTTTCAAGCTAGCACCCGTAGTAGGCAGATTTTTTTTTCTGTGTTTTACAGGCTATTAACCTTCTCAAAATTCCAAAAAAATTTTAAATAGCTCACCTTGAGCAGATACTGAATTATTTTGGTACTCAAATTAGTTTCGTTGATGATTTTCGAATAATTCGTATTGCATTATTCGAAAATCATCAACGAAATTAGTTGGAGTACCAAAATAATTCATTATCTGCTCAAGGTGAGCTATTTGAGAATTTTTTGAAATTTTGAGAACGTTAATATAGCTTGTAAAATACAGAAAAAAAAAATCTGCTCACTACGGGTGATAGCTTGAAAATTTTTATATAATATCACAGTTTTGTCAGAATTTTTTGAAATTTTCAAAAAATGGCGGTTTTTTTCAAACAATTTTTTTTTTTTTTTGAAAAATCTAAAAAAAATATGAGGGTGTATTTTAGACTCAATGCGATCATATGAAAAAAAATCAAATAAATCCGAGAGGGTCAGGGCCACGGGTTTACACACTTGGGCTGGAATACGTCGTATCCAAGAGCACACAGGCAAAAGAAGCACTTCGATCTCGCCTAGCGAAGGAAGAACATGCGAGCAAATTTTTACCACGAGCCGCCCGTGAGAGCCGGTCAAGAGCGAAGGTATAGTTGAAGAGTTATTTTGCAACAGGGACATACATACATGTAATACAATAACTTTGTGGAATTAAAAAAAATAATCCACAACAGAGAACGCAAAATTGAGAAAACCTTCAAAAAAGTTAAATCATCGTTCAATAAACTGCTGACCAAAAATTGTAAAAAGTTTTTCTTTGCCCATTCACAGGGGATCGTATGAAAGAACAGAAATATTCCCCTTAATGATTCAAAATTTTTCTCCAATTCGTCATATTTTCCCTTTTGGTAAATTAATATTTCATTCAAAAAAAAACGTAGAATTGCAATTTATCTATGGACTCGAAGTTCTGAACGTTCAAATGAACGGAAAATCGAATAAGTTATTATTTTGCAGGGCAGTTTTAAGGCTCTTTGACACTTTGAAAATAATTCTTCAAACAGATTTCAATCTAAAAAATCATTATTTACCAAGCATTTGCTCGGCTCTTCTAATTTTTTGTTAAACAAATAAATTTGTCGATTTTTCGTTCAACTGAACGTTCGAAACTTCAAGTACATTATTCTTTAACAGATTTTCGTAGAGAGAAAAGATCTCTGACGTGATTGTCAATATTTTTTTAATTTTTAATAATTTTTTTATTGGTCTGAGTTGCGATGCAATAAAGCGCACAACCGGAAATTGATCGGACTCTTTTTTAATAAGTATTTGAAAAATATCTATTTCCTCGAATCTTCACATTTTTCTCTCTTTCATTTTGCCCCGTCTCTGTCGCCTATTTTTCCTCCCTCTCTCTCTCTCTCTCTCTCTCGCTCTCTCTCTCCCTCTCCCTCTCTCTCTCTCTCTTTTACCGGAATTACGAGGCGTGTATCGTTAAATTCCACCGGAACAAGCTGAAATGTCAATCTTATCGAGCTCACAGCTAACACGCGACAAACGTGTTTCATACCCGCTCGCTATGGACACGGAAAAACTTTCGCTATATATGTATATAAAACCTATACCAGATATGCTGGAAAAGCGAAAGAAAACACGCAAACAGAACGCATTTCCTCGATCTACTTCCGATATCGAAACGTTCATCTTTTTTTACTAACCATGAGATCGATAACAAGAATGCAAATTTTCGCGATTTCCGAGTTTTCTCAAAATACGTTTCTTCATATTAAACGAAGAACTTCAATTAAACCGCTTAAGAAAGTGAAGTGCGTGCGGTTTTTTATTCGGCGCTCATAAAACGAATCTTTTCAGAACATTGGGGAACTTCTGTTAGATAATTCGACATTACAAAACAATTTTTATAAATTAAAGAAAATTTTTGGTGCCAATAAATAATCTGACTTTATTTAATTTTCATGCGAAACAAGAAAACCAAAAGAATATCGCAATTCAAAAATCGTTAGTTTATATATGAACCTAAGAGATTTATTTTAAAAATGAAATTCAATAAATTTCCAAACGATTCTCCAGATTCTCAAGAAATGTTAAATGTTAATTAAGGAATTTTTCGGTTTCCTTGTTTCAGACAACAATTGCAGCATCGAGTTGTTTTGAACATATCAAAAAATTTCAATTTGGAAAATCAATATTTTTGTATTCAAAAAATTGTTCAGTTATACCGAAATATATAATAAAATACTTGAAACTTAGCGAAAAAATTTGATTTATGGAGCCGAGAAAAAAATTCGCAATCTCAATTTATTGTCCCCTTGAAGGTTTAAAAGAGTTACAAATTTGTTCCAGACACCACTTTTTCGGCTTTTTTTTTACGATTACTCGAGAACCGTCCCAACATTTTTCAAGCTTCCTTATCCGATTTTTGGCGCTAGGACTTTAAATAAAAGCTCAAAAATTACGAGAAGCCCCGACTCTGAATTACCCTAATAATAAATCTTCGTACCCATTTTTCAATTTTATTTTATTCCTATCTAACTACCTATCAGACTACATACATTTATTCGCTATAATATCTCGGGACTATTTTTTCGCATTATTCAGTGCAATGCGGTTTAGAGTATACTCTAACAATTTCTCTTCGTCCTGATTTTTTCGCTACTAACAATGTATCAACCGGAATGAAAAAAATAATCCGCATTTTACTCGCGTCCTGAACTTTGGCGCTACGAAAAAAAGGAATAATCTCGCGAATAAGTGGAATGCAAAATACGAGATCCAAACCTCAATTCGGTTGCAACGACGATCCTCCGTTTCTCTTCCTTTTTGCGAAAACGAACGTGTTTTATTTATCCTCTATTCCCAAAAATCATGTTGAAAATCTTTCCATCGATGGAAATATGTCTTCGTGACACGAACAAAATTCCTGAATCCAACTATGCAAAATTTAGCAGCTTTATTATTTTTGCTCGAAGAAATAAAGACCTAAACAATTTTTTACCAAGATCTGGAATCATTTTTATTCGATCATTATTGTTTGTGATTTTTTTTACTAGCAACAAACAATAAAACACATTTTTTTCAAGGCGATTTTTTTGTTTCCGAAATGAGGAACTTTTAGCCTCTTCAAATACGATCTACCAATTTCTTTTCGGACAATCGATGCTTGCACTTCCGTATACATTTTATCGTTGAGCATATCACACGAGAATTAGCATGGAAACGTGACGTTTTGTCTCAAAGATTCCATTCGACAGTCGTACAGAAATTGAGACAGTATTCCAGTGTACATTATTATGTTATTTTTGTAATTAAAAAAAAAAAAAAAGCATACCTAGATTTTGCCAAAGGATTTTTCCTACATATTTGGATATACTCGAGATGAAAATTTTTGTTTATGAAAAAATAATGAGCATTGTACTCAATTCTCAATAAGGGTTGTTCTGATAATTCGGAAGAAAAGTACCAGATTCTCATTGATCATCTGTATATAGCAAATTGCCAAAATAAAAAAATAAAAAGAACGATTTTTTCTACCGGCTGGACTAGAATACTGCCTAAAGATAGTCTTTGCGAAACAGTCAAGCAAATCGAGTGCTGAGGTCTCAAAATACGTTTTCCCCGCCCACGAATTACTCGAAACTAAACTGAGTTAATCCACCGTAGAATCATAGTTATAATTTTTCTTTGATTTGTAAATTCGCATCGTTCAGAGGCACCAAAAATATATAGATTCTCTTCTTCATCTTTAATACTGCTGAGACTCTCAATTTAAGTCCCAAATTACGTTCTAACGATTTCGGATTTTCAAAACACACCCTTAAGCTCCTGTCGACCAGTGTTCTGCTTGTAGTACATGAGTTTTGAACAATTCTGCTGAAACAAACATCAAATGGCAGCAACTTTGCGTGGTACGAAAGGAAAATCTAGATCTTTCAGGCCAGGACAAGGCCAGGAGTCTCACAATTTTTTCAAAATTCTGAGAATTTCATAAAGAAACTTTAACTTTTACGTTTCTGGTCGTCAGGACGTTAAGAGTGATGAATTTTAAAAAATTTCATTGAATTTCAATGATGCAGACATTAACATCTTTATCCACGACAAGCGGAAGCCCTTTAATCCAGATGTAGCTTCTTTCCCCACTAAAACGTATGCAAGTAATTTTTTTCCCATCCAAGTAACCTATGACTTGACTATACCGGAGAGACTACCTTAATCCCATTCGTTCATCGCGCCTTATGTATAATATATACATAACATAAACCTAAAATTACAGCCGCGTATGTCTCACTCGACCTCATCCTCGCATATGTACATACCTATCCATATACGTACCGTTCATATTAAATATATAAATAAGAGCATCGAGCTTCAGTCAACTTAAACATAATTAATCTCCTAATATTTAACTTTAGCCTTAACTTCCTCGGCGACGCCGCCCCATCTTAGCTTGTAAACCCTCGATCTCCATTGTATAATCGGATCGAGTACAGCCTGAAGGAACAAATATGGCCTCGTTGTTTCGCTCAGTAACCAGCCACAAACGAATTCAAGCTTGTTAAGGGGCAAAGGACTATTCTGCACGACGCACAAAAGTGTCCAGTCGAACATGAACCATAACAAAACGTGTACGAGATAAAATACAAGCGAGTCCCAGTCGAACAGTACACCGGCTGCCCAAGATGCGCAAGCACCGAGAACGAAGCATTCGCTCAACGGTTCCAGTACAATGGTCAACGGTAGCATGGCGACCCGTAATTTCGCCCATCTCCTTAGCCTGGCCTGAAAAGAATGCATCTCGCAGTGTCCGCTGTTCTGCAACGCCGGCTGCGAGCAAACCGTTATCCTCCAGCCTCGATCGGTCAACGATTTTGCGTAAAAAAAGTCCTCCGCGAGATAAACACCGAATGTCTTGAGTCCACCAACCTCCTCGAGCGGCGCCTTCCTCAACAGGGCCGACATACCCGTGTGACAATTGATTCTGAGTACATCGGCGGCCAGATACATCCTCGATTGCACCGTCCCGAAGTAAATCTTCTCGTAAGACGCGGCGAAACCGTCGCGATCACACGTAAACGGTAATTGATGCACAAGCGCCACTTTCTCCGTCATATAGTCCACCATATCCAACAAAGTGTCCTCCTTCATTCTTATACCACTATCGCTTATCAATATGAGTTCGTGCTTCGCCGATTCGTACGCCGGATGCATATTGTTGATCTTGGGATTGACACCGACGCGGGAACCACCGACGAAGAGACGCGCGTCTATCTGCGGATACCGTTCCATCAATTTGTGCACAAGCATGAGAGCCGGATCAGCATCGTCCTCGACGCAGAACAACAATTCGTAGGTCGGGTAATCCATGGTGAAAAATGTCTCGAGATTGTTGAAGAGATTGGGATCGACGCCCATCAGTGGCTTTATGACGGTCACACCGGGCAATGGAACCTCGTAGGTCGGCGCTGTCGGCGTTTTACGGTGAAGCTTCCATCGGCTTGCAACCAGTGCCAATACGTGAACGATCCACATACCGAGCCAAAATATCATGAAGAATATAGCAAACCCGTACAGGGTGTACAGCATGGAGGTCATCTTCTTCGGGGCATCAACAAAACGGCTGCACGATACACAGCGCTATGTCCCCAAACGCCGTTAACGGTTTCCCGCCTTTTTTAATTCAAATTTTGCCGCCATTACAGCATGGAGGTCATCTTCTTCGGGGCTTCAACAAAATGACTGCACGATACACAGCGCTATGTCCCCAAAAGGCCGTTAACGGTTTCCCGCCTTTTTTAATTCAAATTTTCCCGCCATCGACGGTGGCGCCTATCGGCCGTTTGCCGGTCCAGCACGCCGGTAAGATGAAAAATACGTGTTTCTACGTGTTTTTCTCCCTCTTCTCCTTATTCTTCTTCTCTGCAACCCCCCTCCGCGTTCTAGACGCGCTCACGAGCTTTCAATCTCGCTCTTTCCTTTTTTTTATTTGAATACCGTTGTTTCGGAACCCTTGAATCGACTCGAGCGAAACTCAAGTCCAGACATCGCGATTGGCTCCTCCTCCTCTTCACCCCGAACACCGCGCCAACTTCGCCAGGTTCTTCGTAAACGCGATGACAAACGGGGCGGTGAATAACGACGCGGTGGCGTCCTTCCCGTTATCCTCGTCGTCGTCGTCGTCGTCGTCGTCGAACGTTTATTCAACGAGAACGAGCTCTTCCACCTCAGTCCGTCACGCCCGGCGTCCTCCACGACCCTTTCACGCCGCGTCTTCCTTCTCCTCGAAAGCCGGCACATTCACGCTATTTTAATAATTTTCACTTTTTTCACAAACACGCGCAAAACCCACTATTACGTATTAATCTTTCGAAAAACGCGCTTTCCTCAGTTTCTCCCTTGTTATTATCGTTGTATCCTCGTATTTGACGTCACACCGCAAAACTACAGTGAATTGGTGATTCAAGCGTTTTTCCTCTACTATTTGGCCGCCCCTTTTTGTTATGATATTGTTGTCGATGCGTTGAACATAGTTCGCATGGATTTTATGCGATTCGTTGAAAATCGATCGACGTGTGTAAATTTCGACGTTTCCCAACGCGCGTCAACGACGAGAAACTTTCCCATCGACAGCGGTCGCCCGACAGCAGTGAACTACCACTCTCTATCTCTAGCCACAAACGAGCCGCAACACCGGAATATTTTCCCCCTCCCAACGCGCGCACGCTCGGCCAACGCGGATCTTATACCCGTCCACATTACAAATTCCTCCCCTCTCTTCCTTCTCGCCCCGGGCCCTCTCTCTTGCTCCCTCGTTCGACAACATACATCCCTCTCGCTCTCTCTCTCTCTCTCTCTCTGTCGCTCTCCCACGCTCTCTCACTCGGATGATGCTGCTGATGCCGTTTCACCGCGAGAGACTCGCCCTACCTGAATTCCCTCAGATGTTGCCGTTTTTTTTATGCCTCTTCCCTTCTAACTCTCGTGATTCAGCGAAACTCTCTCATTAAAATCGCTTCTCGCTCCGAATTTTTTAAACGAATCGTTAATAATGAAGAAAATATTGTTTTTTACTCATTACCTCGTTGGAAAAAAAATATCGCCGGCCGCGCATCTCTTGTCAAAGTCACTCTTCGTTCTCTCTTTCGTTCCGCCGAATACGTTTTCCCGATGATTCGTTGTTTTTCCACGGCGAAATTGTTGTCACACAAACATGGCTGTCGAATGCAGAGATTTTTTCTTTCATCTTCCGTACGGGAGATCATTTCACTCATCGCATCTCGATTGCCTTTTTACACGCTTTAGCACGTTTCTCCATGTTTGAATTGATTGTCAGTGGAAAAAGCAAATTACACATTTCGCGCGAAAAGCCCCTTTTACTGTCACTTGTTTTTTTCACTGTACACACTTTGGGCTGTTTTTGAGATAATTAAAAGTTCAACGTTTCGCACTCGTTTGTCACTTGTTTTTTTTTTTCACCGCGCGTTGTTTCTACTGAGAAAATATACCGTGGGATTGTTGTCACACAAACAGGGCTGTCGAGTGCGAACATACGTTTTATGTTTAATTATTGTAAGGGGATTTTTTTCGGAGACCCGTTTCGTCGCATTTTTTTCCCACAGATGCGGAGGAACGCGCAAAAGCTCCGGATAGCGTCTACGAGACAACTGACACATGTGACAGCCGGTTTGTCAGTGCTGGGGGGAGACACGACGTCGAGAAGTATCGAACGCGTCGATTCGACGCTTCTTTCACGTCGGATCGACGCGTGTGTGCGCGTCGTTCTCGCGAGGAAGGCGAAGACACACTGCGGTCGCGTGCGCCGAAGCGAAACGAGCGAGTACGAACAAATAAAATGTCTAGAAACGTCCGCAGCTCCATTCTCGTTCAGCGACACAAATTTACGTTTGAAACACGGAAAAAACACATTCCCTCGTACTTTTTCGTAATGGTTTTTTAATGTCATACGGAAGCATTCGCTAATTAAAAAAAAAATGACGCACGACAAAAAAATTAACGGCATATATAAGAGCTTGAAGAAAAATATGACGATTGTGTGGCGTGAAAAAACCTCGTCATTTTATTACCAGAGACTTATCTCGTCATTGAGTGAGATTCCAGTGTTTTAGAATTCGCCGGAAAAACCGTTACATTTTTAAACGTTAACCTTGAAGCAAAAGCCATTCACCGATTTCTCGGAACGAAATTAAAAATTCACTTGCCTGATTTAATTTCTTAGGTAATCTACATCCGTCTCGCATTGATTCACGTACGATTTGCTTTGCTCTCGCGGAATTACATTTTCCGAATGTCTTTTGAAGCGATAAAATTGCGATGATCGTGCAAAGCGCGGACGCGGGTCGTTTTATTTAACGTTGCAGTTCGTTAATTCACCGCAACAGTGGTACCAACTTTTATTGGCGCTTTTGCGCATTCCGGAATCCAGAATCTTCGTGAATTTTTGTGAAACGTCCATTGCAGCCCCTGACGGATGAAAAAAAACGCGGAAAATTATGGTGATGCGAAAATTGCGTGCACGATTTTGAATTCTAAATGTACATAAAAAATGATGAACCATAAAAACATTATGAAAAATCAACCAACGTGATCGTATAAAAAAGGCGGGAAATCGCAGAGAAAATTTTAACTATTCCCACCGCTTATTTTTCACTTTTTCTAAGAATCGCTCGAGGATTTAATCTCCATTTTAAATACACTACCTTAATTCTTTGTCAAAATAAAGAAAATTGAATCTGAACAGTTTTTGCCCATTCATATCTTCGATATCCCTGAAAAATATTATTTACCTTCTATTATCTTAACCCGGTCTCACTATCTAGGAATTTCTTAACGGTCCCATGGGGTCTGTCAGACCCCACGAGAAAAATTGTCTATAATTCAAATACTAACACTAATATTTGAATTGAAAAAATACTAGTCAAAAACATCCAAATAAAAGGCCCAATTGGTTTTGTAACAAGAATAAAAATTTTGATATAAGAAAAAAATCGCGAATTTCTCTATTCTTGACAGATTTATACTTTTGAAAATCGCTGGGGTCAAATAGAGCCCAGTGGGACCGTTTAATCCTGCTCTCCAATCAGGAATGGAAAAAGTATTTCTTTTCTTAACGCATAAAAAAATATTTATTGACCAGTAATAAAACCAACGAATCTGTGAAATCGTCTATGCGCGAAATTTCTTAAACAGCGGATGTTTGTTGGCGGTTGAGGAGGAAGCAGATTTTTTATACTCGTAGTAAACGGCATCGTCGGCACCCGACATCGATGCCAAATTTCCGGTTTTCCGCACTATCTAAGAACAAAGAAAAACAATTACATTAAATTAAGTTAAATTAAATTGGGTAGCTCGAAATTTCCGGAAATACTTGATAAAGCAAAAATTCTTTGAAGACATTCTCTCTGATCAAATACAGCGGAGACAGGCAAATAAAGACAGGAAATTACGAGGGACTACCGTCGCTGTGCGTTCGAGCAAACGACACTATCGGGCTAAACAAATATTATGCTTTTGCGAGAACAGCAGAGCCGGGTTTGTGCAAACATACTCATGAGGACAATTTTCACACCGAGTCAAGTGTTTCGCTCTCATAGAACATCAAAAATCTCGCGGATTCGTAATAACGAGTTTTGAAAAAAAAAATGGCTTCAAATCAACGACTCTGAGGGGTGGGAGTCGAAAAACCTAAAGATCAAAATTCATAATGACCGAAATTCAGAAAATCGGATACCCGAATACCATTATCAACGAATAGTCTATCAATCATAATTTAAAATTCCCAAAAGACCATAAGATTATATTACTTTTTCACAATTTATGCAAATATGCAAAGCATGTTTATACCGAAAAGTTTCTTTCAGATTTGAAATCAGCGAACATAGCTAAATACAAATTGTATGACGACAAAAGATTCAAATTCCAAAATATCTCATTTCCAAACAGGCATTATCACGATGCAGAAAAATTTCGAACATCAATCTATCGATACTAAAAGATCAGATGGTTCAAAATACAGAAACTGAAAATCCCGAAATATAACCCCAATAAATGCCATCAGAAATAATCGTCCATTTCTGATGCCTACAATTTGATCAATCGGTATTTTGATCAAACGGTATTTTGACCATTCGATATTTTGAACATTCTGATCATTCGCTATCCCAGCAATTTTGTACTTTCAGTTCGGTATTTAAGTTTTCGGAATTTTGACATATGTTAGGATGACTTCTCCGATTCATCCAGTTTATGGAATTTGAACAATGCGCCTTATTGGCTCTTTGACAATTCATTTAACCTACATTTTATTTATCTAGTAGTTGAGACTTGCATACATTCATTTTCTGCATTTTTCAATCTCTCCTTTATTAAGCTTTTATATAATGCACGTGCGAAATATTAATTTTTGGAATACATAAATTTCTGAATTTCGGTCATTATGAATTTTGATCTTAAGGTTTTTCGACTCCCACCCGACTCTGAGCGCGCGATAAATACGTCGAATGACGGAGTGACTCCTGTTTTGCATTATCTCATCGATACCGTGTCCCAATTTCCGTGAATCTAATTTATTATTGACGAGTCGTAAAATTGTTTGATATGAATTAAAATAAACGGGACACCGATGGAAATTTTCGAATTGTATTTAATCCGACAGGAATTCACCTGTCGTGGTCCTTCGCCGGGTATCCTTTCCTCCTCTGCGTCCATGTCACTTGCTGACAAGACCTGCTGCAACAATTGACCCTGTTCCTCGCGTGTCGTGTACATCATATCCTGCTCCTCATCCATACCAGCGAGTTTCGTTATAACTTTGTACGCATATCCCTGATTAACGAGGAAACGCTGTCGTTTACGCGAATAATTCATCTCCATCGTGTCCTGAGAAACGAGGGTGTAGAAAAATGCATTGTATTCCTCGGCGATGGCGCCTGTGAGAAAAAAAAGAATTAGGTGATTAAAAGATCAGGCGTAAGAGTCGAAAAACCACTATTTTTTTAATTTGAAATTTGCAGATTGGTTGAATATTGATAGTTACAACCAGGGTTGGGCACTACTAATTACAGATGTAATTAGTATCGAAATTTTCACTAATTACAAATCACAAATGTAATTAGTATCGAAATTTTCACTAATTACAAATTACGAATGTAATTAGTATCGAATTTTTCACTAATTATAAATTACAAATGTAATTAGTATCGAAAGATTCACTAATCACAAATTAAAAATGTAATTAGTATCGACATTTTCACTAATTACAAATTACGAATGTAATTAGTATCGACGTTTCCACTAATTACAAATGTGATTACTATTGATTTTTTTTTGACTCAGTACAAATGAAACCCAAATAAACTGCAACCTGCTGAATTTTGAAAAAATTAAAGAAATTTACGCCGTGAATTGGACAAAATTTCAATAGTAAATACATTTGTAATTAGTGGAAATGTCGATACTAATTATATTTGTAATTAGTGAAAATTCCGATACTAATTACATTTGTAATTTGTAATCAGTGAAATTTTCGATACTAATTACATTTGTAATTTGTAATTAGTGAAAAATTCGATACTAATTACAAATGTAATTTGTAACTTGTAATAAGCTAATTACAAATTTGCCCAACTCTGGTTACAACAGACTTCGAATTTATCAAAAAAATTGAGAATGTAAATTTAAACGGTTTAAAGAAATTCAAAATCACGGAGCAAAGCGTGCTCAAAAGAAAAAAACGTGCTTAAGGGGAGGCTAAATAACGACATTAGCACCTCGAAATTGGAATCCAAACTTGCTCTGGCACGAATGGATGGAAATCAATAAATTTTGACAATATAATCAGAATTACGGCCCAAATGGAGCCTCACTAAAATTTTTTCGAAAAAAAAAAATTACAGTTCCGATTATCATCAAGAATCTGTAATTAAAAATATTAAATTATAATGTTTTTACGGCATTTCGGCTAAAACCAAGAGTGGGGCTCCGTGACGAACACCAAAGTACGAATATCGATGCGTCTTCGACATTATTTTATGAAAAAACCGCGACGTAAGTTTGGAATCCAAATCATGGGATGAATGTTGATAAATTTAGTGTATTACCGAAAAACAAAATGGCGAAATCAAGTTCACAGAAATGCGAAAGAGGGCAGCCCCATATAGAATTCTCATGAAATAAATATTATTCTCATCAGATTCTATCCAAACTGTCTGACAAGTCAGTGGCAATTAACGAAAACGTTGATTTATGTCTCGCATTTGCATTTTGCAATTCATTCATCGTTCATTCGTAAATTTAATTGATATTCATCCACCGGTATTGAAGAAAGTTTGGACAGCAATTTTGAGTCGATAATGTAGGGCTTCAGTAATAATGTCGGTATTTAGCTTCCCCTTAAAAGAAAAAACGTATCTAGAAAAAGTTATTCATTCGTTATTAAGATTTCCCTATCTTTTCTCTAAATAGATCTTACGTGAATTTTGCGATATCGTATCGTTACATTTTATGGAGAAAAATCGAAGGAAAAGAAATTTGGATTCTCACAATTTTCGATCGAGCGAGACTGACCTTTTTTCGCACGTAAAATACGACCCAATCTCTGTGCCTCTTGCCTTCTCGAACCCCCGTGAGACGATATCTGTATCAATACATTGGCCTCCGGCAAATCGAACGAGGTGTCGGCGACTTTACTCACAAATATCGTATTGACTTTCATGTTGAATTTGAAGTTTTGCAATATCTGAATTCTCTCGCTCTGTAATTAATAAAATACTTATTAAATAAATAAATAAATAAAAATCGTATTCAAGATTCGAGCAAATTGAAATATTTGGAAAAAAAGTTATAAATTTATGTTGCTAAAATTTACCTGACTTGTAGGACCGTAGATGTATGGTTTGTTCATTTTTATAGCGTAATGCTTGAGCGCAAATACATTGTCCGAGAAAACGATGGTTTTGTCGCCTCGCCTCTCGTGATAACGTACGAGATACTGACAGGCACGAAATTTGCTCGGATTCATGACGTACAGAAGCTGAACAAAAAATGTATCAATTGAAAATCCACTGATCGAAAAAAAATTCAATTCATTAAACAACAATAATCGAATCGACTTTGAAAAAAACATTTTAAAGTCATAAGCTTTTTTGAAAAGTTACTGAAAAACCCTGCAAATTGAAATTTGCACATTGCTTTCTCATCTTTATCCATAGTTCGCATAGCTTCCTTTAACACACGGTATGGCGATCAAATTTGCCTTCCTCATAAAGGAAGCTTTGTTAACTATTGAAAAATATTAGTAATCAATGAGCAAATTCGATCGATTTTCGCTAAATTTGATAGCGAATAACATTGATAGCCCTACTGGCTCTTCACAAAATTTCATCGCAATATCTAAAAAAATTTAAAAGTTATAGCGTTTACAATTATTTTATAAAAATTAAAAATTTGATAAAAATTGAATCATTCGATCGATTTTCGCCAAATTTAATAACGAACATCCTCGATAGCTATATTAGCTCTGTGTAAAGTTTCAGTGCAATATCTCAAAAATTGCACAAGCCAGAGCGTTTACGCTATTTTTCAAAAAATTGAAAATTTCATAAAATTTTAATCCCTCGATGGATTTTTGCCAAATTTAATAGCGAAGAACCTCGATAGCTATATTAGCTCTGTGCAAAGTTTCAGTACAATATCTCAAAAATTGCACAAATTAGAGCGTTTAGGCTATTTTTCAAGAAATTCAAAATTTCATAGAATTTTAATCCCTCGATGGATTTTCGCCAAATTCAATACCAAACAACCTTAATAGCTATACTAATTCTGTACAAAGTTTGAGTGCAATATCTTGAAAATTGCAGAGGTTAGAGCGTTTACGCCATTCTTGCAAAAACGAAAAAAGTCGATAAAATCTGAACACTCGTTATAATTGAAATAAATTTTTTTTCACAATGAAGAGCAATTCGTGCTCGACAAGTGTGCCAAATTTTAGCTTGATATCTCGAAGTGTTTTCGAGTTATTAATTATCTACATCTGAAACTCAGGATACACGGACACACACACACACACATCCATCTGGACATTTTTTCTAAATATATTTCTCGATGTTTTAGGACATTTTGAACATATTGGCATAAAAATCGCGAAAAAAAATTTTTTCACGAAAACAAAGCTTCCTTTATGAGGAAGCAAAATCGTTTCAATTTTCAATATTCTTTTCTTTTTTTTTCTACAAATATATAAGAATGAATAAACTCACGAGTCTCCGGCTCATTTTACACGAACGGCTGAGATATTCGCGATAAAATTCCGGAGTCATTGGACACCAGACCTCGGCGCACTGAACACGAGCGATGAAACCTTTCTTTTGAAGTTCAAGCCAATTGGCTTCGTAGAGCTTTGGTCCAATGAGAAAATTCAGATCGGCGATTTTGTCGTCCTCTCGCAAAAGCGTGGCGGTCAAACCGAGTTTGCAATGTGACTGAACGATTGTCAGGACACGACGAAACATTTTCGCTGGTATCGTGTGTACCTCTTTCAGCGATAACAATAATAACAATAATATTAATAATCAAATAATCATCGAAAAAAAAATAATTGAGAGGGTCCAACCAAAAGGCTCAATTATTAGCAAGCAAAAAGCATCTCATAGGACATCTGGTCTAGTCTAAATATTATTGAATTACGTATTATATTATTATTAATTATTACAACTTGATCAGCATTGATTCAGTTCTCATTGTGAATTTGCCTCACCGTCAAGAACCATTATTCCCCATTCCTGATCCTGAAGCCATTTCATCGTTTGTTCCGCCTCCCAAGATCGTTTTTGAGTGTGCGTTATCATGGAATACGTTGTAACGAGAATACCACAGTTCATCGGTTTGTCTTTGGCCTCGCTCGTGAAACGACATATCATCGAATCGTCAGCTGTTGACCACATTTTGAATTGTTGCTTCCATTGTTCCACCGACACACCGGAATTACAGAGTACCAATGCACGTTTGCGAACTGTACAGCAAGCGGTCACACCGACCAAACTTTTTCCAGCACCTTTGAGAATTCATGATGAACAAAGTGAAATTGTAAAAAAAGTAATTGTCAAATAAAAATTGATCATATTAATTATTCAAGGATTAGGATAAAAGATAAACCATGAAAATCGATAGTTTCTAGCCAATAGTGAAATCAAAAACAAAAATAATCAGCATTGTGAAAAGTTATAAGAAGTTGAGCATCGGAGTGATGCAATAACTTTTTGTTTGACGTTCTCCAGAACAATTTTAATTATTATTAATTATTAATTATGTACCGCAAGGAAGAACGATTACTCCGGATCTTGCACGTCCATTGCCAAACATTTTTCTCAAGCTCTTCTCCTGATATGGTCGAAGTACGGCGGACGGTTTCAAATCGATGCTGAAAATGAGAAAATTTAATAATGAGAAAAGAATGAAAGATACCGGCAAAAAGTATCCGGACAAAACTTCAAAAAAGGTCTGAAACGTTTTTTTGTGCCATTTCACCGAAAGTCAACGTAGACTAATTTATCAAGCGGCATTTTTAAGGGAAAGAATTTCGGCTTCATTTCCTGATTTTTACAAATTGTTTTTAGATTTCAACTGTATTTTGATAACAGCTGTTTCTCGCCTTTTCCTCCCCTCTCTTCAGGTGCACCCATCTTCTAGAGGAATTTTTTTTTAATACATTTTTATTATTGGATTCATAAAGAGGAAAGTTTGAGCTTCAATTTCCTTTTTTTTAACTTTGAGCGATTTTTTTTCCAACGTTATTCTGTTTTTTGAGAAAAAAGAGGAAATTTAAAAAATCCCGTAGAACACGAAAACAAAGAGTGTTACGTCGTGACATTTTATATCTCTATTCTATAATAATTTACTAAAATTCCGTAACCACCTCAAAATAAGTCCCACGGAATATAAAAATTACGCCACCGGATGCATCAAATTCGTTTTTTAGTTGCCGCTTTTCGACAACCAAAAATGCTGAACAAAAAGAGGATTCATGAAAAACTTCAGGATAGCAAAAAGTTACGTCTATTTTTGTTGAGTTCAGACGAATTTATTCAGATTTTTTTTCCCCAAATTTTGTTTTCTCATGTTGAGGCTGGAAATTAGGGAAAAACATTCCAATGAAAAATTCCAAAGTTTCGTTTTCACAAAAAACAGAATAACTTTGGAAAAAAAAATCGCTCAAAGTTAAAAAAAAAAGAAAATCGAAGCTCAAACTTTCCTCTTTGTGAATCCAATCGTAAAAATGTGTAAAAGAAATTTCCTCTAAAAGATGGGTGCACCTGAAGAGAGGGGGGAAAAAGGCGAAAAACAGCTGTTTTCTAAATGGAGTCCAAATCTAAAAACAAATTGTAAAAATAATTAAAAAATCAGAAAATGACGTCGAATTCTTCCCCATTAAAATGCCGCTTGTTAAATTAGTCCACGTTGACTTCCGGCGAAATGGCATTAAAAAAACGTGCCAGACCTTTTTTGAAGTTTTGTCCGGAAACTTTTCGCCGGTAGTGTAAAATTTAGAGATAAAATTCAGTAAAATCAAAATTTAGTAGAGGAATATTTAGTAATGAGAATAAAACCAAAAAGAAAAAAAAATACGTTGTTTTGGTTCAACCTACTTGATGTTAGGATTCACGGTGTCATTTCTGAAATCGTATTCCGCAAGAAGAGGATGCTCAAGCTCTATGCATCTTTTTTGAATGACTTCAATTTTTTCTTGATTGACCTCAAAGCTCACAGTTTTTAGTTCCTGATCCTCCTCCTCATCCTCGTCCTCCTTATCGATTTTGTTCATATAAGTCGTTATGTCACTCGGAACTGTGACGGCCTCGACGGGAGTTTGCTGTTCAGTCGATGGCTCGTTGGATGTTCCAGCCACAGCTGGTGCAGTGTTTAATGGTTTTGCCCCAAACTGTATAAAAAAAAAAAAAAAAAACAAGACAGGAAATGAGTTTCTCGAACAATCTCATGATTTTTTCGTTTTTTATTCCACTTACCTGCATCGCTTTTGCTTTTGCCTGAACACTGGTGATAAAACCATCTTTCTCCGTTGTTTCCTCAACGGTTTTCCGCAATCTGCATTCTTGTATAACCGGATCTTTCAACAATTTTTGTAGAACCTCCGGATAAGGCGATTCCACGAAATATTTATTGTGCTTCAACACGAGCTTGACCTGAAAAAGGAAAATTCTTTGGAGTAAAGAATTTACGAAGTTTTCTTTCAATCTGCTTCCTCTTGGAAAATGATAGAGAAATCTTCGTAAGCAGAATTTTTTTTAAAATTATTTTATAACTAGAAAAAAATCTAGAGTACAGCAGAAGCAAAAAATCGAGAACATTGAAACTGTTCTAAATTTTCACACTGTTGAAAATTTAGTAGAGGAAATCTTAGTAATGGGAATAAAAAAATAAAAAAATACCTTGTTTACTTGATACTGTTAATTACTTGATGATAGAAAAGAATTTAGGGATGCTGAAAAATCGTGAGAAAACACTGAAAATTTTTTCATTTGTTCAATTTCTTCTCATTTATAGTTTTAAAAAAAAACATACTTTTCCATAAGAGAGTGTGCACAATTTTATAAATTCCACAATGCCATCAGGGATGCTAGTCTTGCTCAGTCTCTTCAGATACTCGATGATATCGTGAGTTTGCAGACCGACGCTGACAGCCGCATACAAGGAATATGCTGTGAGCTTGTACTGGAAATAAAGAGAAATATGAGCATCGCTCGAATTCGATTTTTTTTGGACAACGCGGATCGTTAAAAACTCACTTCGTGAATATATTCCGGCCGACAAACGGGCTCTGATATGGCTATGAGAAAATCATGAGCGTGCTTGTAGACAGCAGAAAAGGATTCTAGAAAAATGTGACCATTGGGCGCCTGGAAAATTATTCATAAACATTAATACTTTGAAACATTTTTTTCCTACAATAGTTCTATGCTCATTTTAAATATATTTTTAAAAAATATTATATAAAACCCTGCAAATTGGACATTTGCACATTGCTTCCTCATCTTAATTACATACAGTGGATAAAAAAAGTATTCGTACACCTAATGTTTTTAAAATTACGATTAAAAAAAAAAGAAAAGTATTTCAACCAATTATCGTATTTAATAGCTTATCCTACATATATTTCATATCGGTATCGAATACAAAAATTACTTTAAGTCTCTTATTTTTTTCCAGAGGATAGTTTGAAACAGACGAGGTATACAAATACTTTTTTTACCCACTGTAGCTTTCTTTATCACAAAGTATGGGGATCAAATTTGGCTTCCTCATAAAGGAAACTAACGAAAAACATGAGTAATCAACGTGCAAATTTGCAAAATTCTTTTAAATTTGCTTTTCGCCAAATTTGATTTTTGCCAAATTCAGTAGCGAACAACCTTGATCACTATTTTAAAAGTGTACAAAATTTCAGTACAATATCTCTCAAATAGCCAAAGTTAGAGTACGCTGTTAAGAAAAAAAAATGGATAAAATTTTAATCATTCGATCGATTTTTGCCAAATTTAATAACGAACATCCTCGATAGCTATATTAGCTCTGTGTAAAGCTTCAGTGCAATATCTTAGAAATTGCACAAGTCAGAGCGTTTACGCTATTTTTCAAAAAATTAAAAATTTCATAAAATGTTGATCCCTCAATGGATTTTTGCCAAATTCAATACCAACCAACCTTAATAGCTATACTAATTTTATACAAAGTTTGAGTGCAATATCTTGAAAATTGCAGAAGTTAGAGCGTTTATGCCATTCTTGCAAAAACGAAAAAAGTCGATAAAATCTGAACTCCTCTTAGAATTAAAACAAAATTTTTCATAATGAGAGCAATTCGTGCTCGACAAGTGTGCTAAATTTTAGCTCCATATCTCGAAACGTTCTCGAGTTATTAATTATTTACACACACGCGCGCGCGCACGCACACACGCACACACATCCATCCGGACATTTTTTCTAAATATGATTTCTCGATATTTTAGGACATTTTGAGAATATTGACCTAAAAATCACGAAAAAAAAAATGTTCAAAGTTTCCTTATGAGGAAGCAAAATAAAATAAAATATTTCAAAAAATATGAAGACTGCATATGATTAAGGGGTTAGGCCACTCTAGGATTTTCGAAAATTCGATTTTTTGTTTGTTTGTAAAAAGGTAGCTTAGTATGTAAAGAATGATATTCCAAGAGGTTAGATGAAATTTAAACTGTACATTTATCATTATGTTCTCCATTTTTTATATTTTTTTGATATATTGCATAGTTCCTTTTTTATAAACAATTTACTGACGATTTTCTCATAGAATTTTATACTTTTTGATTTAGAAACGCACCATCTTTACAAAAAGCATGTCAAAAAAATCCAACGTACTTCCATAGCAACTTTTATATATAATCGAAAGAACTTTGGTGCCTCGTCGTAACTCAAAAATTATAGGAGCTGTTGGTTCAGCCATCGACCTTCCAGAAATAAAGGCGTCATCGAAAAAATGCTGCAGTCGCCATTTTGACATATATTACCGTGAAAAAATAATTTTGTATTGGCAATTAGATGTATAACAAGTTACTCACAACCCACAAAGGCCTTGAACCACTGTCAGGCTTCAGGATCATCTGTGATCTGTAATCCTTCGCTCCAAATTCATCCTCAACTGCGCCATCGTCCTGTTTTTCGACGTCATTTTTCGCCGCATCGGGTATACCGTCCGTGTCGTTACCCTCGCCGTAATCGTCGTCGACATACTCGTCCACATCTTCCTTGCGTTTTTTCCACTTGCCACGATCTAAAAATATTACCAAACTCGATTAACGACGTGACAAAATAAGGTCCAATTCATAATGATAATTCTTAGGTTATGTACCGTTGTCCTTTTTCAAACGCTTCGGTGGTCCCATTTTGCACGTATTTCGATGGTTTTCGATTGAAAATAAATTGGCTTATTAGCCAATTTACAGATTTTACGATTAACTTATTTTGCTAGGGAGTTTATTACATGTTTATAGCGACATTGTCGGACAACAAAAGACTCGACACGCACAATGTCATACAATGTCATAATGTCAAATAGATTCCGAAATTACAACCGCGTTCGGCATTCGTTTTGGACGCTTACGCGCTTTCAGCACGTATGTATATAGATATAGATCGTATAAAATGCTACAGGATGTGGCGCTCACAAGCGCGTAAGCTTTCAATACAAATGTAGGATACATGTGCAATTATTGTGCTGGTCAGTACGCTGAAAACAATCATGGAGGGGGTAGGAGCAACTATTGCTAACTTTTTAAATTCCGATTTTCACCGCAAGGGGCGCCACCGGGTAGAGGGATAACGTGTGGAACGAAGATAGAAACAGCTCTTCCGTCTCTTTCTCTCTCTTGCTTTCTGCACGGTGTTTAGAGAGAGAGAGACGGAAGACTTGTTTCTATCTACGTCCCACCAACGAAAATAGAGCACGACATCCCTCCACCCGTCACGCACCTCACGGCGAAAATCGGAACGAAAATAGTTAGCAATAATTGTGCCTACCCCCACCACCGAAATTCGTCTTCGTTTCCAGACCTGTATATAAGACCGTTACGGTTACGAGCTTTTTGAATCATTCGAAATCCGGCCGGCGCTAATACAAGCCAATATAAGCAACGCTTGCAAAAAACTAACGCCTGCCCACGTACACGCATTAACACGTATTTTTCTCACATACGTACGAGTTTTTGTACAAATCACTAAAAATATGGCGTCCGTAGTGTGCCCTAAGTGCGGCAAACTGAGGATAAACACAGAAAACCTCAATTTATTATCGGGATTGATTGGCAGCGGATTGGCTGTTTCTGGAACGATAGGACTTTATGTCTTGCCATTTTTGGGATTCGAATCTGCGGGTGTAACCGCAGGATCTATCGCAGCAAGTTCACAAGGACCCGCTGTGGCGGCAAGTTTTTTTTTCACATTCGATTCTTTGTCAACATGTGACGAATAATTTTGGTATTTTTTTCAAGTTCAACAAATTGATTTTTTTTTGTTTTTTTACAGGCTGGTTCCGTGTTCGCCATTTGCCAATCTTTGGGTGCCACTGGACTAGGAATGTTATTGTTCGGTGTGACTGGATTGGTAGTCGGTGGTATTGTTGCCGCTGGATTGATTTACATGCTTTGGCAAATATTTGGTTGGTGCACCTGCAGTTAATGTAAAAGTGTTCACTGAAGATGTAATTTAAAAAAAAAAATCACCATTTACGTACAAAGAATTTTCCATGTTTGAAGTCGTCTCTTTTGTCCGATCACAATGTTCAGAACACAGATGACATGTCCTAAAAATTAATACAATGTAATATTTTTGTTCATGATTCTGCAGAAGCAGAAATAAAAACCATTTCAACTTTTCACGCCGATGTTTATTCACATCATTAGCAACATTCGATATCGTCCATTAAATATTTTTGTATCATCTGTTTTTAAGCTTTTTTCGACGCCTTAAGTTGCGCTTGTTGAAATAATTGTTGTAACTTGTCCAATGTCTCACGGTGGGTTTCTTGTTTTTTGTCCAAATCAGATATGAGGTCCTCTGTTCTCTTTCTGTAGAACCAAATTTTCCATTAGTAATTTATTCTTGCAGCTATTTAGCATATGGGATAAATTTGAAATTTCATAAATTAGAAACTTTTTATTATGAGGTATGCGATGTTAAAAAAGATTTGTTATAATGACAAATAGAATATACTCACAATTCATTAGAAATGTATTCCATACGTTTTGATACATTTTGTTTGGCCTCAACAAGATCCTGTTTAACCAGAACCGGACCGATCAACTTGTAGACTTGATTTCCTGATTTGAGGATATCCAGTTCTTTTTTAACAGCTGTATTTTCATTCAACTGCCCATCTAGCTGTTGCCGTTTTACAAGTGCCTTGTGGTAATCTGCAGATTTTCATTAAAACAGGATTTTAGCATGCATCCTCAGAAAATAAAATTAGATTATTTATATTCATCCACGAGAAACATAATTATTATTCGATTTTAATGTTTTTTTTTCAAGATTAACAATTTGTAATTAGTTTGCTGTAGGTGTTTCACTTCCTTATAAGGAAGGGCTCAGGCCCCTTCTCCCACCTTAAAAGTTGAAGCTAAAATTCTTTCAACTTTTGTCTCGAAAATTAATTTTTTGCATAAATAATAATTAGTAGGACCATTTACATAATCAAAGAAACCTCATTACCTTACTTTTTGTTTTTTCATGTCATTAATTTATCTTGGAGAAAACTGCGTTGAAAAGTATTGTAGGTTATGTTGATTTTGGGAAAAAGTAATATAACGTCAAAAATCACTTTCTCAGAAGAAAATTTCGGTTTCAAAGAAAGATATATGTCATATCACGGGAGGATTGGACTTATTTTTCCCGCAGCTTTTGAAATAAAGTATAATCGCGAAAAAATACATTTTTTAAGGTTATGTTAATATTTTTTAAATCATGAACAGTATTTGAAATAAATCAATTGCTATTTACAGAACATTGCTCTTCGTAATGTAAACTTAACGAGGAAACACTTATTGTTGAACTAACCTTTTTGCACTTGTTTATAAAGATCTATTTCGGCTTGAAGCTTCTTTTGATTTTCTTCCACCATTTTCCTGCAACACAAGCTCAAGATAAATTGATGTCAATATATATTAGAAATAAACTTCGTATACGACAATCACGTGATATAAACGTTAATTACTATTTCAAAGTGGGTAAAAATTGTTCACAAATGTAGCAACAAAGAAAAATCGTCGTTTTTTCTTCGGATTGACAGGATTCAACGTGATTCAACGGATATAAGATATTTGATATTTATAGGAAAGATGCAATATGACTTTCACTTTGGTCAAATGACCGTTACACGTGCAATTGGGTCACTTGACATGGTCACTTTTGGACACATGACTTAGCTGTCATAAACGACGCCATAACCTCAAAATGAGCAACAAAACAAGCGGTGGTGGCAAGTATTAATTAACATTTGTTATTGTTGCAATGTCAAATTAATTTAACTAACATTTATTTCCAATTCCTGGAAATATTCATGACTAATTTTCCGTTCAGATATTCCTCGTATATTTATTAGATTCTCAATTAGATCAATTCTTCAACATTGACATCTTTCTATGCGCATTAATTTTTTTTTGTGATTTTAAAAGAGAATTATTTTCAGGAGATATAGATCCGGTTCAAGAAGTACTCGCGGGAAGAATTCGCGAGGTGGGAAATCACGCTATATGGAGCTTGTCCAGCTGTAAACCGGGCTTCGGAGTCGATCAACTGCGTGACAATATAACCGAGACTTATTGGCAATCGGATGGTCAATTGCCGCATCTTGTTAATATTCAATTTAGAAAAAAAACTACTATACGCGATATCTGCATTTTCACGGACTATAAACTCGACGAGAGTTATACACCGAGTAGGTAAGATGTTTTTTTTTTGCATCGAAACATTGATCTTAATTTACATTTATTTGTCACAATATCTCTTCAATAACAATCGATCAATTTTGTTGAGAAATTATTAAAATTTCACTAAACCTTAAAGCCTTGAGTCATTTTGGCAAAATCGGATAGGAGAGATATTAACTTGGAAACTTTGGAGACATTCTATTTTTTTAAAATTTAATATTGAACATATTTGATCATTCTGAACTATTTTTGTAAATAATTTCTATATCCCAAATCTGAGCAACGAGGGTGGAAAGAGTCTTGGATACAAAAAAAAAGCATACTTTTGTGATTTTTTTTTTGGTGTACCTTATTAAAATTTTTTAATTTTGACACATTATTAACATTATTTTAAGAATATTCTGTTAAATTTTCATTAAAAAATATTGAAAAATAAGCCCGCGGTAGTGGTGAGAACCGAGTCACCTCAAAAAAAAGTTTCCATCCGGTAGTCAGGATAACTCATGATTGCTTCATCTGAAATTAAAAAAACAAAAACATTCCTTTAGCACATTAGTTTATCTTGGATTTGAACGAAGGATTAACAAAATATTCATTTTTGAATTTTTGGTAAAGCTGCAATCAAAAAACTGATTTTTGCCAAAAATTGCTCTTTATGTTTAATTAAAAAAATAGTTGTAATTGAAAAAAAAAATCTTTCATTCAAAACCGAGCATTTACTACGTAAAAGAGGTGTGCAAAGTTTAAGCGAAATCGGTCCAAAGGTTTTTGAGAAATTTTGACTACCGACTTAAAAAAAAAGTTTTTAGAAAAACGCGATTAAAGTTTGATGCATGAATTAAATAGAGAAATTTTTTTTTTTAACTTACATAGAATCGTTGATTCCAGCTCAATTGTTGATATTGTTGATATTTGTGAAATGAATATCAACAATTTAAAACTTTTGGTTCGATAAACTATACAAATTTGATACCCTAAATAAGTTAAGGTTCAATATCTCAAGAAATATTAATTTTAAAAATAAGATCTAAACGACCTTTTTTGTAGGAAATTAGATTTTCAACAAAATTTCTGTTCATGATTTTTCGGTTAAGTTAATGATTTTGGAGATAATAGCAAAAAATCGAGAATTTTGGGTAAAGATCAACTTTAGGGACCCGTACCATCGCGCCTGTGTAAGTTACACTTACGTTGTTCTGGATACTTTTAAAGATCGTTCAATTCTACGTAGATTGCGACCAAAATCAATGCGATAGCATAAAATGCCGCAAAATGGTAATTTTTTTAAGAAGACAGTTTTTGATTTACCTATATTTTAGATGGGAAATCTTCTTACGCGAAAGCCGAGTACTTAATGTTAATATTAAGGGCTGTAACTTTTAGGGAATGTTATTTCAGACATATGCAACAAAGTTTCCGGTGAGGAGTGAAAAAAATATAAAAGAGTCAAAAAAAAAATCGCCCTAATCACACATGTTGGAAAAATGTGAAAATATTTGCATTGCAGAATAAGCATCAGAGCGGGAACGAATTTCAATGATCTCCAAGAGGTTGAGGTGATGGATCTCAATGAACCGAGTGGGTGGGTTGTCGTGCCGATAAAAGATATGAACGAACGACCTATCAGGACATTCATGATTCAGATTGCCGTGATAAGCAATCATCAGAATGGCAGGGACACTCACATGAGACAGATCAAAGTTCACAGTCCGGCTCAGGATATACTTGGACCGCCGGCTCCTCACGTACCTGGACAATTTCTCACTAACGAATTTCAACGTTACGCGACAATTAGATGAAATCCATTGTTTAACGTTAACTCGCAAAAAATATCGCATTATTCTGCAAGTTAATGCAAATTTATGTGATTAACTTTTGACAACGTATTATGTACAGTTTCTCTCTTTTAAGATAATTTAGAAAACAATTAATAATTCATGGAATTGTTTTTTTGTACTTCTCAATTTGGTGGTCATTATTAAAATCAGAACGATTAATTAAAAATTAATCAATTGATTATTCATAGTCAACTATCGATTAATTAGTCAATTATTTCATAACACTGATGGATGAATAAATATGCCATTCAAAAATATCGGCAGGAACACGATACGAATTTTTCAAAAACATTTTCTTCCATCGAAATTGAGAAACGAAGGTTCTATATGCTTATTTACTTATCATATTTTCAATCGAATCGCTATAATCGTCATTCTGTTCAATCCCGTGTTTACATATTTGAGTCTTCCTGCCTTTGGAAAAAAAAATCAACAGAGTATATTGAAATTGTAAATACTCGTATATTCTTCCAAATCCGTGTGTAATTTCACGATTATTTCAGTCGAAAATCGTCACAACGATCGTACGTTGTTATTTGCAATGTTAAAAGATTTTCTGTTAATTATCGCCTTAATATGTATTTTTGGAACGATTCGCGCATCATTACTCGACACGGATTTGCCTCAGATTCTAAAAAAGACGACGAATTTTTTCAAAAAATTGAAGTCTGATTATGGTAATACTCCATTTTCGCTGTGTCACTGATTTAATTTTGCCAATAAAATAAAGTTGAAAACATTTTTTTTAATTGAAACAAAATTTAGAATTTCAACCAGAAAGCTCCAAATTATACGATTTGATCGACAATCGAATCAATGAGTTTTCGAAAAATGTGATAAAATCAACGAATCCATCACGAGGCAAACGCCAACTCGATCTGGACAAAGGTAAATTTTTTCATTTGTATCAAATCTTAAATATGAAATCAACTATTGTAAAATATAATTATTATGTAAGAATCGATTCATGAATATATCTCCTTAAAAAGGGTGAAATTTCTTTTAGAGGCATATTCATTTTTGTGCGCATAAATAATTCTTTTTTTTTTATTTGTAAATTGTAAACATTTTTGTATAAAAATAATATTGTTTAATGGCGAGCAACAATCGCTAATTAGTCAATCAAGATATAAACAGTTAAAAAAAGTTGATTCGATTAATGTACATATTACAAAAATACATAATCTATCTAACATATGTATATTCAAGAGCACATTCGTCTGAAAAAAATATAAAATGGTATATATATGGTAAAATTAAGGTATTGCTGTTCATTTGAAAATGAGTATTTTTTAAAAATGTCGATGTAAAATTTAAAAAAAAAGAATCGTAATTAAAAAATTCAAAATATTGCTTAAACCCTATTGCAAAAAAATACGCATTTCGTTAATGTTTTAAAATTGTTAAAAGTGATCATTAATTATACTTAAGAGATTAATATTTTTTTAATTATTCAGGCGAGCAAAGCCGTTTTTCCTTCGACCCCGAAAAGCTCCTTGAAAACATGTTGAGATTCATGCTCAGTCAAGTATTTCAGTAGTTGGCCCATATCGTTGTGTTTCTCCGACGTTGGAAATGATATCTCACGAAATCCCGTGAATTTACGAAAAACTTGTACATTTTCTTTACCTAGCTCCTCGTCCTCGATAAGCTTTACAAGAATTTTGTGCCAATTCATTACTTTGATCTGCAATTAATCAGCAAAGAAAAGTATTTTATGAATTCAATTTGCGTTTTTAATTTTTTTACATATTAAAAAAAACGCATAAAAAATCCCAAAATATGGAAAGTACAAAGTTTGGGTTTGAAAAATTACAAAAAATGCGTTTGAAACAATGTTAAAAAAAAAATCTATTTTAATGAAAGATATTGGAAATTAATAATTGTTAAGATGGAAGGAGACATGATGAAAAATTTTAAGAAGTTACATTGACCGTTTGGAAAAAAAAAACTAAAAAAAAAAACGATTTTCAGTCCTTTCCAATATCTTTTTTTTCGAATCAAAAGCTTTGATGATAAAAAAAATTACCTTTTGCCACCAATATTCACAATCGTCTTTCACTCCTTCTATGCAAATTATCCCTGGTTTTCCGGCGAGACAAAATCCAGTTAGAGAATTCTCTCTCGCCTCATCTGTAATATCTTTTCTCTTTAACGAACAATAAATATGATGACTATAGATCCAATATCTCGTAAACGTGGAATCATCCCTTTCTCTCTCTTTTTTCTTGATAACATAATTCTTTTCTCCATTTTTCTTCACACCCTGAATATATCCCTCTAAATTATCCTGTATCCAAGTTACCAGGGAATATATGCAAGGTTCGTCGATTTCTTGAATTTGTAAATATTCTATCAATGCCTCGTTCAATCGCATCTGTTGAATTCTGTCGAGGGACGAACTCCTTGCATAAACTTCGGGTCTTCCTTTGGGATAATCGAAGGGCAGATTTACCTGAAGCTCTACGTTTCCCTGAAAATAATTGACAAAACGTTTTCTTACAAGTACAACAAAAATTGGGCAGTCCTCAGTTTTCTGAATATTTGAAAATGGTACAAAAAATAAAACAACATTCAATTTCCAATGAGAGTAATTATTTTGTTGTACTTGAAGTTTTTAACGTTCAGCCGAACCAAAAATCAAAGAAGGTATTCCTTCGATAAAAATTTGAAAACTTAATTTTTTCCTTCCAAAAATACATTCAGCTAAGCATTCCCATCTTCACATAAATTCCTTTCTCAAATTTTTTATGTCGATTTTTAATCGCAGCCAAGAGACGAAAGCTAAGTCATTTTTTTATATACCTCGGGAAGTGTAATCTCAATAGAATATTCCAAACGTTGGGGAAGTTCGTTACGATTGCCAGAAACATATTCGTTTATATCAGCCAAATTTCCATGATCAATAATAGTCAATTCTTTAGGATAAACCGATTGTAAAGCCTCGAGCTCGAAAATCTGAGCTTCCAATTTTTCTCTCATTTCCGTTGATTCTGACATATTTATATTTATCGTTAAAATATTATTGACACTTAACATACGCTCTCGAATGTGACACTTAGAACTTTTACTTCACCAGCTGTTTGATAAGCCGATTTTTTGTTTGTGTCTCAGATTATCTTGTTTTTTTAGAGAAAAGCAAACAGGTTAATCGTTATAAAGATCAAGATTTTTTTACTCCTGAAGATAAATAGTTTAAGTTTTTGTAATTGTTGAGAATGTTGTTGGAATATGTAATTGTAAAGAATGATGAAATATTCGCGTCCGGGTCTCGTAAGTCGTGCATAAATATCATAAATATTGACAACTGACGGATATAACATGTGATAACATGCTGACTGGTTTTTGGAGCGAAGGGAGTGGAAACGACGCTGCGCAATTTCTCGTCGATTGCGCAGATTTTATGCGCACACTAGAGCGCACAAATATGACTGACGCGATTCAAATTTCGCGGCACTTTATCCATCCATTTTCGCATATCGTTAATAATTCATTGCTTTATCGTGATTACAGATATTGGGATATTAAATGGATTCGAACCGATATCCGACTTACATCTGGCGGATTTTATCGATGTAACGTTCTTTGGTTATCAAAGCAATGGCATAGAGCTGCGCTGGTACGCAGCTGGTCTGAATTCTTCGGGGATTTTTTTGTTTCAATATCAGGTATAGTGTTTAATTGTTTAGTTATGCATTTTAATGTATTTGTTTCGATCTTATTATTCAATCCAACAATGATTCACTGCTGATGTCGATTATTTATTTATTTTTTTGTTTTAATATAAAATGTTTAATTGATTGATTAACTTGTTTGATTTTATTTTATTGATAATTTTAATAATTGAATCCAATACTATTTGAATTATTCCATGTAGAATCTCCATTTAGTTAACCTAATTTAAATTCGGGGATTTTTTTAGTTTTAATATCCGGTATAGCGTTTAATTTTTCAGTTAATCATTTTAATGTATTTGTTCGGATTTTATTATTTAATCCAACGATGTTTCACTACGGATGACGGTTAATTAATGATTGTCCTGTTTCAATATAATATGTTTAATTAATTCATTTAAATATTTTATTTTATTGATCATTTTTATCATTGCATCCAATAGTTTTGAAATTATTCCACGTAGTTAGTTATGCAATTGAATGTGTATTTGTTTTGATTTTATTATTTAATTAAACAATTTTTCACTGGGGATATCGACTATTTAGTGATTTTTCTTGTTTCAATATAATATATTGAATTGATTCATTTACTTTTTTTTTATTTTATTGATCATTCTTATCATTAAGTTCAATAGTTTTTAAATTGTTCCACGTAGTTATGCAATTTAATGTATGTCTTTCGATTATATTATTTAAGCCAAAAAATTTTCACTGCGGATATCGACTGTTTATGAATTTTTCTTCTTTTAATATAATATATGGGTCAAAACGCCAATTATGGATGTCGGATCCGGCCTCACCCTCTCAGATCTTTTCGAATTTTTTGTAGCTGACAGTCCTCATTGAAAAACATATTCCCAATTTTTTTCAGATTTTTTCCCTTTTAACTTTCGCAGTTATTACATGGAGTATTCTGTCTAGTTTTACAATTTTCGTTTTATTCATTATGACTTGTCATCTTCCACCACATTAGGAAAAATTTCAAAAAATAAGTTTTTTGCGTGAAAAAGTCTCAGCTTTTCAAAAAAAATATTGTTTTTTAGTTTACCCATTTGGAAAGCTTTTAAAATTCAGCTTAAAGTCGAAAAAGCTGTTTTTTGGCCGTTGCCCAAATTTTGAAAAATTTTTCAATATTTTTTTCGGAAAGCTGAGACAATTTTACATGGAGTATGTATTTTCCAAGATGGGTTCTCTATAAACATACGAGAAATGAATGAATGCACAAAAATTGATTTTATTCCTTTTTTTTTGCCATCTTCCGTTACGAATAACTTTTTTTGAAAAAATACGTTTTTCGAGTAAAAAAGTCTCAGCTTTCCAAAAAAAATATTGCTTTTCCGATAACGCCTGTGAAAAGCCCTCAAAATCGAGTTTTAAATCTAAAAAGCTGTTTTGTAGCCATGACCCATATTTTGAATTTTTTTTCTATGTTTGTTTAGAAAAGCTGAGAAAATTTTACATAATATATGTCATTTTCAAGATGGGTTCTAAATAAACACACGAGAAATGAATTAATAAACACGTTTGAATTAATTTTTTCGTATGTTTCTCGTATGTTTATTTAGAACAAACCTTGTAAATAACATATGTTATGTAACATTTTCTCAGTTTTTCGAAAAAAACATGGAAAAAATTTTCAAAATCCGGGCAATGACTAAAAAACAGCTTTTTAGATTTAAAACTCGATTTTGAGAGCTTTTCACGGGCTTTATCGGAAAAGCAAGATTTTATTTGGAAAGCTGAGACTTTTTTACTCAAAAAACGTATTTTTTCAAAAAAAAAATTATTGTCACGGAAGATGGCAAAAAAAAAAATAAAATCAATTTTTGTTCATTAATTTATTTCTCGTACGTTTATGGAGAACCCATCTCGGAAAATACATATTTCATGTAAAATTGTCTCGGCTTTTCGAAAAAAATATTGAAAAAATTCTCAAAATTTGGGCAACGGTCAAAAAACAGCTTTTCAGACTTTAAGCTCAATTTTAAGAGCTTTTCAAGTGCATAAACAAAAAAATAATATTATTTTTGAAAAGCTGAGACTTTTTCACGCGAAATACCTATTTTTTGAATTTTTTTTTTATTGTGGTGGAAGATGGCAAGTCATAATGAATAAAACGAAAATGGTAAAACTAGACGGAATACCCCATGTAATAACTGCGAAAGTTAGAGGGGAAAAAATCTGAAAAAATTTGGAAATGTGTTTTTCAGTGAGGCTAAAAAAAATGCGGAAAGACCTGAGGGGGTGAGGCCGGATACGACGTCCATAATTGGCGTTTTGACCCATATTTACGTGATTCATTTACTTATCTCAATTTTATTGATCATTTTAATCATTGAGTCCAATACTGTTTGAAATTTTCCACGTAAAATCTCCATTTAATTAAATTAATTCTGAATGATACGATGATTTTAATGAGTGAAATTCATTGAAAGCTTTCAAGATCTAGATCTTTTGAAAAAATCATGTTTGTATTCGGTAGCGTCGATCATTCAGCTATGTCGAAACTTACGAGATGGAAAGTGGAATTCTCCTAATATCTCACAGTTGTGCGTCAGCGACGCTCCTCGTCGTTCAAAGATCGATCGGCGATGCTCTAGTTATTCGCATGTCTCACGAGAATGATCTAGAAACCCTTTACAAGGTGCAAACCGTCGACACGCCGAACGCCACGCACGCGACGATTTGGCGTGGTATGAAGAGCATTTATCTCGGTGTTTCATCGCCTCACGATACAAGAATATTCAAATGGCTCGGTGAGCATTTCGATCGGATACAAAAGTTGAATCTCGGCGCGGAGAGACTCGTGCCGTTTCAAAATGGCGACTCGATGCATCTCATTGCGATCGATAGATCACGAACCTCCATTTTGAAATATCTCCTTCGAACGAGCGAATTTGCCGTTGTACAACATTTGTCGGGCGGAATCGACGCCACAACGTTTCATCTCGAGAAACAATATTACGGCGAACATTTTATCGTTCTTGCTGGAGAAAAATCGTCGATCGTTTACAAAGAATCGAGACATCGTTTCGTACCGTTTCAAGAAATTTCATCGGCCGATAAAATTCACTCGTGGTCAAACGACGCCACCATTTTACTCTTCGGGATCCAAAATGGCGTCGTTAAGATTCATCAATACGACGGTTGGAGATTCGTTGAATCCGAAATAAAGGAAGAAGGAATTGCCGATATTCGCTCGGTTTTTCTGCAGGACGAAACATTTTTTGCCATTAAGCTCGATTGTTCGTTGAATGCGAGAGATATTTCGTTTAAGAAGGAAAACAACATTATACCGATTATCAACAATACCGTTGCAATAATGGTGGATCCTTCCCGCGTCGATGAGTTTGAAAATTTGGCGGGAAAAAGTTTGAACGCAGCGATCGAAACCAAAGAACGTGATTTTGGGATCGATTTTGGAGCGAACGAGTGGAATTTTCGAAAAATAAAGTGGCGACGAATGGAAACTTGGTCGAGTTTGCGAGATAGAACGAAAGTTTGGTGCCAAGATTCTTTGGAGAAAACATCAAGAACACCCGCAATTTTGCCTGTGCCTAAAGAACCGATAACGATCAAGCGTGGATACATTCAAACTCTTCGTGTGTGCGAAGTGAGTTTGCCTTTGTTTACTTAAAGATTGGTCATTTTTTCCTATTGCTAAAAATATGAAGAGTTTGTACTTCTGAGGGAAGCAATACCGTTTCAGAAGCAACGACACCTTCAATAACAAATTTTATTTTTTGTAAACTCTCAAAATTTTTTAAAACTAAAATGTTTTTGGTGTTTGATCGATTTTTGATCGATCCAGTTTTCCCTTCTTCACATTTCTTTGAGTTTATTCCATGAAGAACAAGAATCACTCTAAAAAATTTTGCTAAT
Organism: Alloplasta piceator; assembly: GCA_946863875.1. Taxonomy (NCBI): domain Eukaryota; kingdom Metazoa; phylum Arthropoda; class Insecta; order Hymenoptera; family Ichneumonidae; genus Alloplasta; species Alloplasta piceator. The sequence continues at coordinate 15,878,769 of OX333072.1, forward strand.
TAATCGTGTTGATAATTAACTTCCTTTTTTCTTTAAACCAACGATTGTTTAGCTTAAAAAAATATTCGACATTAATAAATAAAAAAATCATGATTCGCAGATAAATGGACAAAGTGCCGAGAAATTTGTGCAGCTGAGCGAACGTTGGAACAGAATCGTCGCCGAAACGAGCAAGCAAAAAGCGCAATTACAGCGTTACATCTCAACGGTCAGTCCAAAATTCAAAAATTTGCGGGCCAAAAATGTTTTTTTGAACTGTACGTCGTCGTGTCGCGCCGAAAAAATACAAACTGCCACCGAGGCGTATTACATGAGAGATCTACGAAGAATCGACGATGTTGATCGGAATTTGGTGTTTGAAAACGTCAAAGTGTCCTCGTTAAAGAAATTACTGCCTTGTCCATTGCCAGCTCCGAAATTTCGCGATGTAACGGTCAGTGGTTTGGTAAATGGAATTTCTTTTCCGGAATTCGCGGAGGACGTCATGAAAGTCACGGGGGATCAAGTACTGACCGGTAGAATGAATATTTCTTTTCATAAATTCAAAAATACTTTAAACATATTTAGTGAGGAATTTTTTAAAATTTTTTGCAGAGTCAAAAAAAAAAATTTCGAGATATTTTTACGACCCTCAAGATTTCTGCATCGAATTTTTCGATTTCAGCTCTGCATAAATTCTCAGATATGGAGCGGAGAAAAAAAACCCTACGGATTTGTTGCTAATGAGCCCTTTTCTTCATTTTATTCAACTTTTTACATGAGAATTTATTGTAAAAGTTTTTTTCGGGAATATTCATAAACCTTCGGATTCATAGAATTTTTTTATTTATTTTTTGTTTATTTTTTGGCATGAAAATTTTTTTTTCACAAAAACTTTGCGTGATTTGCAATCAGCGGTAAATTTCCCATTGAAATATGATTCGAAAACGATAAAAGAAAAAATTCCGCTCATTTTTAGTCAACTTTGCAGAATTCTCAAAATAGCGAAATTTCAAGTTCTCATAACTTTACTATCGTTCGACCGATTTAGAAATTTCTTTTTTCGTATGCAAAGGTTGTGACTAAACTTGAAGAATGCCGCTTGGTTCATCCTGATAACTAAATTTTTGTAGAAATGAGAGCAGTTTGAAAATCGCCGAAAAAAAGAGGAAATGAAACATTTGCAAGAATCGATGGTCGAACTTTAAAAATCTGTCAAAAATTGAGAAATGATCGGAATCAGATGAACCAAGCGGGTTTTTGAAGCTTAAACGATTTCATTTGGAAAAAAAACTCAGCCATTTTACTGCAGCCGTTCAAATTTGGTCAAAATGCGAAACAAAAATTTTACTTATTTTTTTTTAAAGACTTTTGTCGATATATTTTTTCTCACTGAACATGAATCTGCCCATAATTTCCGCAAAAACCCAAAATTTTTATGAATTTTCATTTAAAATAACATTTTTTCCAGATTTTCTTTGCTTTTCCTCAGGAATAACTTTTTTTTCGACAAAAACGCTGCGTGATTTGCAATTAGCTTCTTTTAAGTTGTTGATATGACCCGTGAGCCTACTTCTTCTTCTTCTTGTCCTCTATTAAGGAGAGTGTGAATTTTTTTTTAAATATTGGCCACTGGTAAATCGTGAGAGAAAGAAAAAAGGTCTTAAGGTAGTTCCTCCGCGACAACCTCAACAAAAAGTTACACAGCATGTGCATATTTACAGGGTTGATGATTAAAATAAAAAAAATGCTTATGCAGAAATTTTGAGGGTCATAATTTTTTTAAGAATTTTTAGAATTTTCGGAATCTTTTGAGATTTTTTTATTTTCAAGTTTTCCAAAATTTTCAATTTTTGTAACACTTGCACCAATCCTTAAAACAAACGCAGGCTCTTACACGTTTTCCGAGCTTCGAGTGATAAACGCAAAAATTCCACTGGACGTGGCGTGGAATTTTACCCACCAGGAAGTTGTAACGAAAAATTTGGAGATTGAGGATCTTCACGTAAAATCCGGTAATTTTTTGTTGCCGTTGAAGAACGATGGTCTTACAACAATGAGCGGTTCGCTTACCGTTTCAAAAGCGAGATTCAAGGGTCTCGTTCACATCTCTCACGGAAAGATCCGTGGAAACGGAAGTGACATTTTGTCACCTTTGATTCACATTGACGAACCTCTGGAAATTCGACGCAATCTGTCGCTTCGAAACATGGAAATCATTGACAATCTCGAAGCCAGAGATTTTACAAGATCTGTGGGAAAGTCATTTAACGAGATTCTCTCGAAAGCTGTGCCATTGGACTCTGAACATCTGCCCATGTATTTCAAATTTCGAAACGACAAAGTCGTAAGTACTCGAATTCTGTGCATAATTTTATACTTCAAAGTACAAAGTCAACGGTAAAAATTAATTTTTCGTTTGTTTCTTTGCATATATTTCACAGTCATGGAGTAATATGACAGTAAACAATTTCCCTTACAAATGGTTGATGAAAGAAAATGTTGGGCATGTTGTAATAACGGGTAAAAAACATGCGACAAGTTCGAATATCACTCTTGAAGAATCTACATACAAAGCTCTGCCTACTCCAAGGTAAACAAAAAAATAATATTATCATTATATTATATATGAGATATTGTTATTTTAAATAATAATTATCAATATTATTATTTTTTATCAATATTGATATTAATAATATAATTATTAAGTGATTAAGTCCAGTTTATGAACGAAGATAGAATTTTTTCGGAATTTTTGGGCACAAAGTACCCTTTTGGGTACCATTTGTTATTATTTTTCGAAAATGGAACTAGATAGAAGTTTCTATATACAGGGTGTCGCATAAGTAAGGGGATGGCTGAATATTTCCTCAGCTCAGATATTTTTCCAAAAGGCCAAGGTCATTCTTGTAGTAACTTTTGACGAGGAATTCAATGATGACCTTAATTTTAACCTTGACGATAAACAGAATCAATAGAACGAACGGTTATACATTCACATCAAAAGCTTCGAAAAAAATCAATCAATTTTTTCAGAATAAGTTTGATTTCAGAACTCAAAAATACAGGTTTACATTTTTGAAAAAAGTTGACCTTGAAATTACCTTGAAGTTCATCGTCAAGGTCACTACTAAATGCGCCTTGTTAAAATTAATAACTTTGGTCCTTACAAAAGAATGTAAAAAGCTTCAATTCCCAGAGATATCCACACCTTGTTTAAGTCTAATTGACTTTAGAGGACCTTCAAGGTCAAAATGTACCTATGATCTAAGTACATATTTCAATACGTGAAATTTACCGCTCTTTCGATTATCAAAAAGGGGTTTTCATTTGAAAATAAGTTAACCTTGAAATAACCTTGAAAGTAATCGTCAAGGTCAAAATTAAGGTCAACATTGAACGCCTCGTCAAAAGTTACTACAAGAATGACCTTGACCGTTTGGAAAAATGTCTTAACTGAGGAAATATTCAGCCGTCCCGTTACTTATGTGACAACCTGTAAAAATCTCAACAAACAAAATGCTTGTGAGAAAGATATTAAAAAAATTATCATTGTAGAATATTGTTATTCCAATATTTATTAAAACATTTATTTTGCATTAGACTACCGTTGCGTTTGTGCAGCATAGCTGCCATAAGCGAAGGTATTTGGGAATCGAATTTGGTTGTAGATCGTGGAAGCGCTAAAATCGTGAAGAGCCATAATGTTTTTGACGAGTCCGAATTGAGCGAGGTTTACTCAGATTCGGCAACGTCTTTGGACCAAATTGACTGGAACGTTAAAAAAATTAGCGGTCGAGTGACTGTTAAACAAGCGAATATCGATAAAATCTCTGGCATGGACCTTCAAGGTGATTTTACATTTAATTATCATTATTATCGATCATCAATGTTATTATTATCGATTGCATTTAATAAAAGGAGAAAAAAAATTGAATACAAAATTTTTTCATTATTTTACGACAATTTAAAAAAAAATGATACCTTGAGAAATTCATTTTTGTACCTCCTGCAAATTTTATACTTAATGGCAGCAAAATTACAAAAGTTAAAGTTAGCAAGCATTTTTGAAAATTTTGAAAATCTTTCTTTTCCAAATTCAATAACAATCCTGGTTAGATGTAGGCATTTTTTAATTGACAATCTTGCAACCACAATTACCGCTACTAATTATCATTTTCCAAATTTTTGCCAAACATTTTCAAATTTGTAAAGATTTTTTTTGAATTTTTGGCAGGATTGAAAAATTCCATGGCTAAATGGATAGACCCCGGTCATCTGAGAGGTCCGGTAAAATTGAAAAATTTAAATGCAGATCATTTGATCACATCGAAGGGTTTGAAGAGAATTTTACCCTCCGAAGTTGGAAATGTCGAGTCGAAAGGGAATCTCTATATTGGGACGTTGAACAATTATGATTTTGAACAATTTATCAACAATATAGTGATGATCGACGAGAGAATATCACTGAAGAACGTGACTTTTGGTGAGAATAAATAATTTTTTTATCATAATAAAAAATGTTTGTTCAAATTTGCAATTATAAATTTATCAGTAGAAAAAATAACATACCGGAAATCCTGAAAAAGGATCCTTGAATAGTACCTCCACGATAATGTGAACAAATATTGACATTTCAACTAAAAAAAGATTATAGCATTTTTTTCGGCTAAGAAAAATCATGACCCAAAAATGTTTCCAAAATCGTGTGAAATTTTATTTGATGCGATACAATCTGAATTTTTTTTTAAGCCGGAGGCTTGGTCGCCAAAGAAATCTATGCCAAAAAAACTTCATTCAGTCTCCAAGAAAATCTGTCATCCGGTTATTTGGGCTCGAAGGAAATATTGGGCAATTTTGAGGCGAATGAGATTATCGTGCCGAATATTTTGCATCGTCCATTTTCCGATGTTCCAGTCAATATTATTGTTAATGGTAAGAACAGCTGCTTAATTATTTTCTGAAAACTATAATTTATCATTTTGCAATTAACAAATTTAATCCATTTAAAGCGACAATGGAATTTTTATTGTTAGGCTTACAAAAAAGCTTGAAGAAGAATTTTAAACATTTAAATTCTTCTTATCATTCGAAGGAAACGCTGAATATCATGATATTTTTAATTTGAAATGATTGCATAAAAATTCGATTCACGAATTAAATATATGAGGCATTCCACGTTAAGTCAGCCATCCCATTTTTTGAAATCGCCAAAAATCGCATACAAATTTTTAGAAAGCAGTTCTAACTATCAAGAATATTTGTGATTTTTTTCATATTTTTAAATCACATTTTTTAGCTGGACAAAAATACAAAAAATTTGTTTGTTCCATTTTGTAACTCGAATATTATTCATCGTAGGAAAAAAAAAGTAGAACATAAAATTTAGGATTTTCAACGTGCTTTTCACTGAAATTTTTTACAAACTCCTCCGAAAGCTATATATGCCATTTTAGGAGCAAATAATGTTTTGGTTTTTTCTCTCAGAATTGACATCTTCGATTCGTCTGTAATTTTAACAGTTTTTTACTTGATATATTTACAGACTATCAACAAATTTGCGTAGTGGAGAATCCATTATTTCACACACATTTTTATTGATCCAATCTATCATTATAGAGTGATTTCACGAAATAGTGTAGATATTGATTTTATATCATTATTAATCGTCGGCAGGGAAAAATAATAAAATAATCTCGTTTTGATACTGCGAAGACGATTCCAGGAACAAAGCAATATCATTGCTTAATTCCCAAAAATCATGCCCAAATCAAACTAAAAAAGTACTCATTGGCCATAGAAACGTCGCTCTATCCAAAGAGGGTAAATTAATTATTTTTTCCAATCGAGGGACGTGAGTAGCCTTTGACTCTAATTTGAATATATTTTATCGGTGTACATGGGTCCATGGATAAAGTTTATTAAAATGTACAAAAAGATATTTAAAAAAATAAAAATGAAAAAATTTTAAAAAATTGAAAACATACAAAAAATAAACAAAAATGCGGGCTTTGGAAAACATCTATAGATAGTCTCAACCCCGTTAATGCACAGAGAAATTTGTCTATTCGTTTGGGATGAAAAACGCATGGGAAGGAATGGATTCTCCACTGAGCTAATTTTTTTATAGTCTGTAAATATATCAAGTAGAAAACTGTTAAAACTACAGACAAATCGAAGATGTCAGTTCTGAGAAAAAAAAAATCAAAACATTATTTACTCCGAAAATGGCATATAGAGCTTCTGGAGGAGTTCGTAAAAAATTTCAGTGAAAAGTACGTTGAAAATCCTAAATTTAATGTTGTACTTTTTTTTTCGTACGATGAATAATTTTCGAGTTACGAAATGGAACAAGAAAACTTTTTGTATTTTTTTCCGGCTAAAATATGTAATATAAAAATCTTAAAAAAATCACGAATTTTCTTGACAGTTAGAACTACTTTGTAAAAAGTTGTATGCGATTTTTGGTGATTTCAAAAAATAAGGTGGCCGACTTGACGTGGAATGCCTCATATATCAATGCTCCAACAAAAAAAAATCTATCGTCCATCGAGATGAATTTTTAAATTTTTTTCATCGATTTGACTTTCAGGAAATGTCTTATTTATGAAAGAACCAAAGATCACGAACGTCAATAATAAAAATTTGAAGCAATTGTACGAGGAAGTTTGGTTGACCGATAGGCCAGCTAATATTTCAGCAGAATGGATAACATTTAAGAACGTCACATTTGAAAATGACCTAAAAATATTGGTAAGATATCGATAGTTCAATTAACCCTTCGTGGTCACACATCCTATTCGTAACGCTGTGGTCATACTGGGTCATTTTGACCCGAGTCATCTTTGAGCGCTTGCCATGTCTCGTGTGTTATTCAAAATGACTTCAAAAAATTCAGGGCAATACTTTCAATCATCCTCAATATGCAATGCACCCTGAATTTTTTTTCAAAAATTGTTAAGATGGTAAAAAAAAATCACGAATGAGTGAATACGCGAAAAAAACCATTTTTTACTTGAAAAATCATAACTTTTGCAATTTTTTTTTTTTTTTCATAAAATTTTAGGACAACACTCTTGAGACATGGCACTTTTGAGAAAAAAATAGCGCCATAGTGGGCGTTTCAAAAAAGTTATTCGTTTGGACATTTGAAGAGGGGCTTAGGGAACTCCATTTCGGAGTAAAAAAAATACAACAAATACCAAAAATACTTCATTTATTTCAAAATTTTCGTATATAAAAATAGAAAAATAGCGCGTCCTTAGAGAAATGAATATAATTTACTGAAATATTTGAAGACTCGAAAAGCTGTAAAAAATTCGTAATCTTCATTTTTGGAGTTTGGAAAAAATAATTAGACAAAGAAGATTTGTATTCCTCACTGAAAATTTCAGAAGTCCTTCGACACACCGAATCTCGGTCCATGGCAAGGTCTTGAGAATCGTCTTCTGAGTAAAACAAAATCACAAGCGATAAACGTAGCGGCGTCATTCAATGAGATGACAGTGCCAAATATCATTGGATCAGCAAAATCACGTTTACGATCGGGCGATCCGTACCTCAACGATTTGGAATTCAAGTCTGTGAAGAATAACGACACGCAAGTGATAAAAAACAAATGGCACTTTGAAGAGTTGATAGTGACAGGTGAAATTCAGCCTGATTTAAAAAATCGAAACTTTCTTCGAAAATGAAAGAAATAAGAATTAAAATTGGAATTTCAGGCAATGCCGATTTTCGAGGACGAATAAATGGCTTGAATTTCGCGACTGACGTTGTTAGATCGGACGTGGGGAGAAACATTGTGAAGGGAAAAAAAACCTTTCCCGGATTGACCGCGCGAAATATCAATGGACTGAAATTTGACAAATTAGCGCGTAATGCACTGAGAAAAAATAATGGAAATCGAACGATCGTCGTCAAAGGACAGAAAAATTTCAGAACTGTCGAAATGCAAGATTTAAGGTATGGAGAAAAAATTTTAGACTTCAATTTAACGTAAACATGGATTATATAATAAATAGATTTCTCAAGCCCAAAAGAAGAATTTTTGATAAGCTCTCAGGAAATCTGTATTTGATTACAAACAATTGGTCTCAACTATCTTATTTTTCTATTTTCTTTTGATTTCTTCAATTTTTATTGTACAGCCGTTTGACAATCTTAGAAAGATCAACGCTCTGGACAAAAAAGGTCATGCTTTCAAAAAAAAATTCTGAGCGAAATGATGATACAAAATTATGGTCGCTAGAAATCCTTCAACTCTCAAACTTTGAAAAAACAAAATTCCAAAAAAAATCCGACCAAATGAAAATATTAAATGTTTTTGCGTATCCTCCGACAGTGTAAAAGGGACGATAATGGGTCGAAGAATTGAAAATTCTTTATTAAAGTCAGCGGGACAGAGTCTTCGTGGTACAATAAATTTCCAAGGATCCGTGAGGTCACCTGACATAATCACAGAAGGACTCGTTAATAATATAAAACTGGAGCACTTGGTCAAGTACCAATTGAAGAAAGTAGCGCCCTTACAGATAATAAAAACCCCGATAAAGCTGGCAAAAAATTTAAGGATTTACGGAAATTTGACAATCGATGGATTGTATCAGGGCGTCGACTTAAAGAATTGGAAAAAGGTGGAGGATAGTGGATCCCAAGCGATTTTCGCTCGGACGGCGGAATTATTGAATTTTGCTGAAGGAATCGAGATCGCTCTGAACAGTAAGCTCATTATTCAATCGCTCAATCAAGTAATTTCATTAATTAACTAAATAGTTCAATTAGCAAGTTGCAGAAAAGGAGATTGTTTCTAAACAATTTTGTTAAATCTCCATTGATGAAAGTTTCATTTTCATTTTTTTTACTTTCAAAAATCACAACGTGATCCGTATGAGTATGAAACTTTCCTTAGATCGCGCCGTATATTGGAAGGATCTTGAACTGTTGGAGGCAAATTCGACACCATTGATTTCCGATCCTGTGAAAAGTGAACCGCTGATTTTCGATGGTTTGGGTTGTTGTGGAATCAAAGAATCGTCATTGTACTGCGATGATCAAAAAATCCTTATTCCTCTCTTCACCGCCTCAAACGGAAGTCGCATCCTTCACGCGGATGTTGTCAGTCTTTCAGGAATCTCGCTGATTGTTTCGGTAATTTCGGATCCAGGAGGAGGAATTTTCATTTATCGGTACAATCTCAACGAAGAACGCTTTTACCAAATAGCAGGTGAGTCTACGTTGATGATCATAAAACTTCAATTTCGTCCTTGACATTAAAGTACCATTCTTGAAGTACCATCATTGAAGTACCTCCTTAAAGTACCATTCTCGAAGTACCATTCTTGAAGTACCATCTTTAAAGTACCATCCTTAAAGTTCCATTCTCGAAGTACCATTCTTGAAGTACCTTACTTGAAGTACCATCCTTGAAGTATCATCCTTGAAGTACCATTCGTGAAGTACTGCCATTGAAGTACCGCCCTTGAAGTGTCATCTTTGACGTACCTCATTGAAGAACCATTCTTGAAGTAACATCCTTAAAGTGCCATCCTTGAAGTATCATCCTTGGAGGACTATCCTTGAAATACCATCGTTGAAGCACCATCCTTGAAGCACCATCCTCGAAGTACCATCCTTGAACTACCATCCTTGAAGTATCTTCTTTGAAATACCATCCTTGAAGTACCATCCTTGAAGGATCATCTTTGAAGTACCATCCGTGAAGTACCACCCTTGAAGTGCCATCTTTGAAGTACCATAATTGAAGAACCATCCTTGAAGTGCCATCCCTGAAGTATCATTCTTAAAGCACCATCCTTGAAGTACCATTCTTGAAGCACCATCTTTAAAGTACCATCCTTAAAGTACCATCCTTGAAGGACCATCGTTGAAGTACCATCCTTGAAGTGCCATCCTTGAAGTACCATCCTTAAAGGACTATCCTCGAAGTACCATCCTTGAACTAGCATCCTTGAAGTATCTTCCTTGAAATACCATCCTTGAAGTACCATCCTTGAAGGACCATCCTTGAAGTACCAAGCCTCAAAAATTGTTCGTATTCTTTGGAAGGAGAAACTAGTGTGACCAAATATGGATCCGGAATACAGAGCTCCCTTTTAGTATTTTTGAAAATTTATGTAATGATTAAAATCATCTTAGGTCAATCGAAGATCTGATGATTTAGGTGTCACTCTATTTAAAAATAGAAATAAATAATCCCATAAATAGTTTCCCCGAAATTGCGGTGATCAACTTTGATGCAATAAATATCGATATCCTGGAAATGTCCTTTATTAGATCTGCGGGTGCCCGGAATCGTCGAAGGATCTTTCACAACCGCAAAAAATTCGCTGTGGATCAGTCTACGTCTGAAAGATCACACGATGATTCTTCGTTACGAAATATGGTCGGATTTTCATGAATGGATATTACCCGGCGGCGAACGCTTCTTAATGAGCTCGGCTCCAACCGATGAGCTCTTGTTATTTCGATCGGACGGTGTCTGGAAATTGGGGGGACTCGCAGGACCTCGTCACATCCAGAAGGCTACTCTCAAAGGTCAGATCGATACTTTTTCTTTTGGTCCTGATTATTACGTACAATTGACCGATGAGAAAAACGTCACCAGCCTCTTTAAGACACGATATATCGCTAATTAGATAATCATCAAATCCGTTTTCTTCAAAGGATTCCTCAGAAATTGATCAAAATACTATCATCAATTTATAATATGAAAATCTGTCTTTAAATTTTCATATGATTAATCGTTGGAATTAACTGTTTGCAAAGTGTTTGGAGTTTTAAGATTTTTCTTTCATTCAGAGCTGTGATTTTTTATATTTGCTATGTAGATTATATTTATGCACGAATCATTGTTCAAAGATTCATTTATGATTCTTTCCATCATAAAGCTAGAAATATTGACCAAAAAATTAAAAAAAGAATCTAAATGTTGTCGAATCAGAAATATTCGTTTCTAATATTATTATTCAGTCGATAACTGGTCCTTTTTTCTGTTTACGTTTGTTACAGAGTCATGTATTTATATTTATCATACAAAAAAATTGTATGTATTGTTACAAAAAAAAAGTGAATGACACGTCGATTGTTATAAAAAAATAAAAACTGCTTGGATAAAATGACAAACACCTTTTTCATTGTTTTCACGTCCTGAAATCCTGTATAATTCATTCATCAATTCGCCCCATATTTTTGACAATTTTTTTCAATCGAGGAGAAAACACTTTTTTCAAACCGGAGCCCCGAGATTCCGGAAGTAATTTCCTCCGCCAATGACTGCCGAAGTTGCACCCTGAAGAGAAAAATTTTGTTAATTGCAAAAGCGAAAATAATTACCCTGATAAAAGTGGGCCACAATTTTTTCGAAAAATAATAAAAACCTTGGCGGCGTCTTTAATTATGGTGACTTCCTCCGGCAACCCTTGAGGTTGATCTTCATCCTCGTTCTCGGTTTTCTTTGCCATATTTTCTTCAACGACTAAGCTCTGTTTCTGCAGTTACGAAAAATACCACGCAATTTTTCGAAAAACATTTTTAGAGACCCAAAATGTGAAACAACTTGGTTCTACTTGATTTTATTTTTATTTTTACCGGTGGATGATTCGTTGAATCTTTCTTGTGATCCTTTTTCGAAAATTTTTCGTCGTTCTTTTTTCTCTCGTCAGTGGCATTATTAAGGGCCGTTTGTTCGGGAGTTGTGAGAACAACAAGCCTCGGATCCATCGCGATCCAATCGCTGTGTATTATCTGTTCCATTTTCCATCGTCTCGATACATCAGGCTCGAGCAAATTCGTCACCAATTTTTTCACATTCTCACTGAGGGCATGAGCAACCTTGCCCCGAAATTTCCATCTTCGATTCATTTGTAACTCGCAGAGACGCTGGATGTTCGGATCATCAAAGGGCATTCTTCGATTGAGTATTATGTAAAGAATGATCCCAAGGGACCAGATGTCCGCTATTTTTGGATTGTACGGCGAGCCACGTAGTATTTCCGGTGCGGCGTAAGACAAAGAGCCGCAATAAGTGTCGCTGAGAACCCTTTTTCCGCGTGCATCGATCACGTAACGTGCGAAACCAAAATCCGCGAGCTTGACGTTGTAATTTGCCGTTATCAGGACATTTTCGCATTTTATATCGCGATGGGCTATATCCATCTCATGCAAGTATTGCAGAGCTGAAAAAGAAGAAATTTTTAAGGATTTTTTCTTCATTCTTATATATATAAACTAGGGTGGGCCAAATAAAATGACTAATTTTTTGAACGGTTAGTTTCATCGATTAAAGACAAAAGAGCTTTTTTGTAGAGCATCGAATGTTTTACAAAAATGTTCAATAAAATTCCAAAGTAAAAAAAAAAATTCCTATGTTATTTAGATGGGAAATAAAAATTTGCGATGAGGGACCTCTTAATTTAAATATGAAGGGATAATACTTGCATAGGGTTTTTTTGAGATGTCAAACAATACATTTTTCATGATATCGAGGGAAAAAAAAATTAGTCATTTTAATTGACTCACCCTAATATATACACTCCCGCTCAAAAGTTTGGAAACACCAGTTAATATTTCTTGCCGCACTAGAAGTTGTATAATTCCGTCAAAAAAAAGATAATCGAATTTTAAAAAAAAGCGTTTTGATGGAAAGGAATTGAGCTTTATTTTGCTTTTTTTTTTAAATATTTTTTATGATTTTTTTTTTTTGATCTGGATCGCATTTTCGTACGCGACCGTTTTGTGGCCTTTTTTTCGACCATCGCGAATTGGGCGCGTAACTTAAGGACTTTTTTTTGTCTTTTTTATTTACGATACATTTGAAAGGTCTAGCAGACGCTCCATTTTTGTCCTATAAAAATTTTCGTACGATTTTTTCTCGCAAAGTTATTTTACTTTTGGCTAAAAAAGACAAATTTTGAAAAATGCATCGTCACTCAGAAACTATGGAGTTTAAAAGAAAATGTCAAGTATGAAAAAATTAGCGCACGTTTACATGAAATTGCCTGGAATTATTTCAGAATTTTTCTATGAATTTTTTTTTTTACTATTATCGCTCGAAATTCTGATTATGACGTCCCAGCGAAAAATTGTATCTCATTGAAATGTCCGTACTTTGTGATACAGTAAAAATCTGAAAAAATTCAGCAATATTTGGCATGCTATAAACAACAATGATTAATAACAATTATTGATTATTGTTCATCATTGCTTAATAAATTGTTTAAAGAATTATTTAAACAATTTATTAATGACTTCTGGGCAATTTTATTATTGATTATTGTTGTTTATAACATGTCAAATGTCGCTGCATTTTTTCAGATTTTTATTGTATGACGAAGGACGGAAATTTCAATCAGATACAATTTTTCGCTGGGACGTCATCATCAGAGTTTCGAGCAAAAATAGTAAAAAAAAAATGTCATCGAAAAATTCTGAAATAATTCCAGGCTATTCCATGTCTACGTACGCTACTTTTTTATGCTTGACATTTTCTCTTAAACTCTATAGTTTTTGAGTTATGTTGCATCTTTCAAAATTTGTCTTTTTTACGAACATTTTTAAAAAACGAAAATGGAGCGTCTGCTAACCCTTTTAAATTACCGTAGATAAGAAATACAAAAAAAATGTCCTTAAGTTAGGCGCCTAATCCGCGATGGTCAAAAAAAGTCAAAAAATGGTCACGTACAAACGTACGTACCAGATCGAAAAAAAATCATAAAAAATATTTTTAAAAATCAAAATAAAGCTGAATTTCTTCCCGTCAAAACGCTTTTTTTCAAATTCGACTATCTTCCTTTTTGGCAGAGTTATGCAACTTCTAGCGCGGCAAGAAATATTGATCGGTGTTTCCAAACTTTTGAGCGGGAGTGTATATTTTTTAATTACCTCTCAACCCTTAATTCTTAATGCTTCGATTGATTTTTAAAGCTCAACCTTCAACCTCCTTAATCCTTAATTCGTACCACAGCCTTCGACCCTCTATCTTCATACTTTTACTCATTAAACTATGCTTGTCCTTTAACCATCGACCCTTAACTATTACTCTATAGACCATTAACCCTAAACTATTAATCATTTACCCCTACACCATAGTTATGGATAGGGATAGTTATGGGTAGGTTAATAGTTTGGGGTTAATGATCTAGAGTAATAGTTAAGGGTCGATGGTTAATATTTAGGGCTGTTAATCGTTTAGGTATGTTAATAGTTTAGGGTTAATGGTCTAGAGTAATAGTTAAGGGTCGATGTTGAGATTTGAAGTATAAAGATGCAGGATTAAAGGCCAAGTGTTAAGAATGAAGGATTAAGGAAATTGAAGATTGAGGAAGTCGAAGATTGAGGGTTAAAGATCAATCAAAGGATAAAGAGCAAGGGTTAAGGTTAGACGCCCAGGGTTAAGGCTTAATAGTTGTTAAGCTTAACCTTGGGCGTTTAACCGTCAACCCTTAATCCTCAACGGTTGACTATAATAATGGCTTAAATTGACGTTTATCTTTTAGCCATTGACCCTTAACTATTACTCTAGATCTTTAACCCTTAAATATGAACCATGACGCTTTATCTTTAACCGTTAATCCTTAACTATTAATTAAGCCTTAACCCTGGACAGTTGACTTTCACCCTTAACTCTTAATCGTTAACCATTCACCCTTGAGCAAATTATCTATAATAAAGGCTTTCAACCCTTGACGCAAATCCTTCAACTGACCCTCAACTATTACTCTAGACCATTAACCCTTAACTATTAAGCCTTGACCCTGAACCGTTAATCTTCAATCCTTAATCCTTGACCGTTAACCATCCACCCTTGACCAAATGATCTATAATGAAGTATTTTGAACAAATTTCGTATTCCATCCCCAATATTCCCATAAAAAATGGTCAAGATTATTTTTTTCCGGAGTGAGGGGGGATTGAAGGAACCCTTATTGGAATATATGTAACACCTAGAGCCAATTGTCGAAGCCAGACACGCGCCTGACTCTCCGCAACCGCGCCGTTCTTCAATATGAAATCGAGAAGATCACCGTTCTCGGCGAATCGCATGAATATAAAGTACTTAGTACGCCTCTGGAAGATACTGTGAACGTGTATTATGTGGGGATGATTCAATTTCACGAGAATATCGAGCTCACGGGGCAAAAACTTTTGAACAAAATCATCCGTTGCGCTTGAAGTGTCGACGATCTTACAAGCGAGGGTGTTGTTACGATCCGGCTCGGTTTCCGGCTTGTACTCAGCAAGGAATACCTGTATGATGAATATTTTTCATAAACTTGATTACAATTTGAAAAAATTCCTAAAAATCACCAAATTTATTTTTAATCGACGAATCTTTATTGCAATATACATTACCTTAGCGTAAGAGCCTTCCCCGAGTTGTTTCAAAAGTTTGTATCCCCTTGCCAATAACGTTGCATCCTCCGACGGTGTTTGATTGAGATGGAGCTGAGACATGGAATTCGTAAAACCGTCGATTGCACATCCTATCCTTCACGTTTAACATAATTTACTATTTTTTTCCTCCTGATTTTTTTGGCCTCGATACTGCATCAAATTTTTAACGAAGCTCCGTCGCGAATATTGTACAATATTCGACAAAGGACACTATAAAGGACGACATTGCTTCAATAGGAATTTAATAATAAATCGCTCCAATTTTATTCATATTTACAACGATTTTTGCATAATTGATTTTGTTTGCAAAATCGACTCATATTAAATATCCTTTGAGAAACCTTCGAAATTTTTGCACGTGATAATTTGCATTTTTCTGTCTTTCGTGATTTACAAGGATTTCAAGGATTGTTATGGACAATTATTCTCCACTTTTTTCTGAGACGCTTGCCTGGAAAGTTTTAGAACTGTTTCTCACAAGAAACTGAGATCGATACGGAAGCGCAAACGATGGAAAATAAACATGACGATTTATATGAAATTCAGGGGTGGTAAACAAGGGTGTGGATTTGGGTCACTTCCTACTGCAGGATAACGTGTATTTTTCTCAACATTCCGAGTCACTCGTGTCTCGAACTTTTCCACCTTTTTATTTCTTATTTACATCGTGATTACGGTAAAAAGATAAGGCTTGAAGGAGTGAAGTGGAAAATGACATTTTTATTACGCCCACTTTCCGCCCATTACGAAAAGAAAAAATCAGACGAAAAGTCCTTATTTTCACAATTTCGTTCGTACGTTTTTAATTATTGAACATTGTGATCGTCATATTCACATTTCAGAAAGAAATTGTAATTTTTAATTGTTGGTTAAATTTATCAAAAAAAGATGTTAAAAGTAACTTATTTTTTTTGTCAAATCAAGGAGTACTCGAAGGACCTTTTTAGGAAATGCACATACCTTCTAAACCTTAATTTTTTTAAAGGAATTTTACTTCTTTATCACTCCAACATTATCTGGATTCCAAAATCATTGTCAATCTTTTTAAAAAATCATTGAATGGACGAAAATGGAAATTGAGTCCGCGTAATACGAATTGGTAACCTCAATAGACCAATCCATTTGATAAGCATGACTGTCATGAGCTTTTCGTTACTTCAGGGTCAACAGCCCCGAAAAACTATGAATTTACTTACTTTATTTTTTCATTAACCATATTTCAGCTTTTACGTTACTACTGTCAAAAAGTATCAAGTCGAGATGACAAGTCGTCATCCTCCCAATCGAGCATAGTCGTAAAACATTAGAAGGTATTTGTTCATTATTTTACATTAAGCACCAAAATACGTTCTATAGAAAATTGATTAAATTTTTGAGATTTGTAATTTTTTTTTAATGCTAAAAAAATTCTCTCCGAAGCAAAAAGATTGATTCAAAAGAAGCGTAACCCCTTAATCGTTTCGTTGAACAGCTTCAATCATAAGATATTGGATCCCCACATAATTGAAACAAGCCAGACCGGTGATAAAAGTTTTAATGTTGCGCCAGATTTATAAAAATTCGATAAATGTCTCCAAGCACTATTTCAATTTAATTATTTAACACAGTTTGACGACGCAAGCTAATGAAAACGATGAGGTCGGAAAAATCGAAGATTGAAAAATACTTCTGATTTTTACATCGTAAATCCTATAAATAAATTACTATTTGTTTTTTACAGTAGATTTGCGTTTAGAAATTAATTAACAATTCTGCAAGGTTCATCATCTCAACCCTTCTTTCCCCGCACCCGCCGGAAAATTGTCTGGAAAATTCGAAAGATATTTTTCCATAGATTTTCCAATGTAAAACAAAATTAATGGAAAAAGATATTTTCATTATAGTTTGGAATATAGCTGAAATATATTTAACATATGGGGCATTCCATGTGAAAACAACCACTTTTAAACCCGACCTCTTTCGATTTGGCTGAAATTTTGTTTTCCTTTTCTACCCCATTAAAAACATTTCTCAGGAAATTTTCAAATTTTTTTACCCAATTAAAATAAAACTTTTTTTTTCAAATAGCTATGACTTTTTCGAAAATTAACTAATTAGGTCGTTTTTTTTCAACATTTTCGTCTTCAAATGTACTTTTCAAAAAAGGAAAAAAAGTTTTAAGATATTAAAATCTATGAAATTTTTCACTTTCTCGAGAAAAATCTTTTTTTTCCTCGAAGTTGACCATTTTCAATTTTTTGTTGAAATCTCGCAAAATACCACTCTGGAAATTTTTGAGGATTTATGAAGGACCTCAGAGTTTGAAGAATTGAGAAGAAAAAATTGAAAGTGGTAATTCTCGAAAAAATTTTGTTTTTTAAAAGACCATCGACAATCCTTGTAGAGCATTGATTCAAGTTTGTGAAACGCCTCTTCTGATTTCTGTACGATCATTGGTTGCTGAGATGTCAATGGTCAAACAGAAAAGTGTCTTTTTTCGTACAAGCTCGATATCTCAGTGAAAAATGGTCGCAGCGAGGTCTCAAAAAAAGCAAATTGAAGCTAAATAAACAAGCTATCCGGTCTATGTAATGGTTTAGCTCTCAAAAGTTACAGCCAAAACAAAAGCGATACAAATTTGCCAAATTTTTTTTTCTTGGTATTTCTCATAATTGCGTGAAACCTGTAGCTTTGAAAATTTTTTTGCTAAAAGATTTGAAAACTGGAAACTTCAAGCTTCAAAATGCTTTTTTTAGACCTCGATACGACCACTTTTCACTGAGATGCAGCATTGTTAAAAACCACTAAAAATTTGGGAAATTTTTTTGATCCTTTAATTTTTTCCAGTAGTGTAATGTATTTATTAAAATTTATTTTCGAATATATTAAAAAAATTTCGTATGTTTGAATTATACGTTAAATATATATATGAGAGAATGATATATTTAAGATATATCTCAAATATACTAGAAACATATTCTCCATATATTTTTTTTTATCGGAAAATATGTTCAGGAATTTCCGAGCATGTTCTACATAATCACACTTTTCCTGCTATGAAAAGTAATCCGAAAGGCGCGTCTTTATCGCGGTACCGTAATATCCAAAGAGATAATGGAATAAGCTCGTATATGCGCGCGTTCGATCGATTTGGAATACGGGAGACACGAAGAATACTGATAGAGAAATTTATAAAACCCAACAGATGTACTGAGTCCTCCGAAGAATCGACACGCATTTTCGGCGAGTCTCGTCAAATTAAAGAAAAAAAATTTTTTTTTCAAACAATCAACAAAAAGTTTAAACAAAATTGAAAATTGAAAAAATTATTCATGCAGTTTTTGCCTTGGGGGTAGATTTTTTTGTAACAATTATATAGTATAATATATACTATAATTATAACATGATATAATTAATACTGGATTATTAAGAATAATAAACCTTCAGCTAAACAATTATAGGTATAACTTAGCAATGTTGTTCGCGCATGACGATGAGGATCATTTTGTGATCAAAGAGGTGAGTAAAAAACATGGAGAAAGATTAAAATATTAGTTTCAGGGTAATTTCCCAAAATATTCCAAAATGCAAAATGCAAAACGCTGCCGATTAAAGATACCCCGAGGAATGTTTTGTTTTTCGTTCTGTTCTCCATATGCAAATAAACAAATTTTTAATTTGCAAGTTTTCTTTTTAAATTTCCTCAACGAATTTATTCGCTATGAAGTTTTTTTTTCATTATTTTGACCTTTTTCATGCGAAAGTTTAGCATGATATCTTAAAATCTGCTCAAAGCAGAACTTCCACAAATATCTTTAAAAAGAAACAATATTTCAAGCCATTCAAACCCTTGTTCGATCTTTACCAAATTTCCAACCCCTTAATGTTCTTAAAATGCTTGAAAATGAGAACAATATTTTTTAAATATTTTTTGCAAGTCCGAAAAAAGCGCTGATTCAAGTAAATCAAAATTGCTCATAATTTTAAAAATTATTACAGATTGAAAAAATTGTGCGAGAACGCTGGAGAGTCATTGAACGAACGACGCGTTATGGTTGGCTCGCGGCTTATTCTCAAAGACCTTCAATATCTCCCGCGGATGCAACAATTTTATCTGCGTTCGCTTACAAAGTGAGTTTCCACGAAAACGTTTTTTTCAAAAATTATGATGTAGTGAACTTGGCCAATGCTCAATTACGAGAACCTTGCAAATTGGAAATTTGCAAATTGCTTCCTCATCTTTATCCATAGTTCACACAGCTTCTTTTATCACAAAGTATGGCGATCAAATTTGGCTTTCTCATAAAGGAAGCTTTGTTTAACTATCGAAAAACATGAGTCATCAATGTGCAAATTTGCCAAATTCTTCCAAATTTATTTCTTACCAAATTCAATAGCGAATAACCTTGATCACTATTTTGAATGTCTACAAAATTTCAGTAGAATATCTCGCAAATAGCCGAAGTTAGAGTAGGCTATTGAAAAAAAAAAAAAATTTGATAAAATTTTAATCATTCGATCGATTTTCGCCATATTTGATAATGAACAACCTCAATAGCTATATTAGCTCCTTGCAAAGTTTCAGTGCAATACCTTAAAAATTGCACAAGTTAGAACGTTTGCGCTATTTTTCAAAAAATTAAAAATTTCATAAAATTTTAATCTCTCGATGGATTATCGCCAAATTCAATAGCGAACAACCTTGATAGTCATACTAGTTCTATAAAAAGTTTCAGTGCAATATCTTGAAAATTGTGCAAGTTAGAGCGTTTGAGCTATTTTTCGAAAAAATCAAAATTCCATAAAACTTTAATCTTTCGATCGATTTTTGCCAAATTCAATACCAAACTACCTTAATAGCTATACTAATTCTGTACAAAGTTTGAGTGCGATATCTTGAAAATTGCAGAAGTTAGAGCGTTTACGCCATTTTTGCAAAAACGACAAATAATTTTAAATTTTTTTTCATGAAGAGCAATTCGTGCTCGAAAAGTGTGTCAAATTTCAGCTCGATATCTCGAAGCGTTTTCGAGTTATTAAATATTTACATCTGAAACTCAGGATACACACACACACATCCATCCGGACATTTGTTCTAATTATAATTTCTCGATATTTTAGGACATTTTGAACACATTTCCATAAAAATCTCGAAAAAAAACTTCACGAAAACAAAGCTTCCTTTATTCGGAAGCAAAATTAAGAAAATTCGATTCTTTTTCTAAAAATCTTTTTGAAAAATGTACGGGAAATAATATTCTCAGGTAATTTTAAATAAGAACTGAAGTTTATGCTTGTCCATAACGCTCCAAGGGATTTACTCCGTTTTACAGATTGGTTACGAAAATTGCGAATTAGCCTGTCAAAGAATTCGAAAGGCCTGTCGAGATCTACATCCACACTGTATTCCAAAAATCGCAATTGCTATACTCGACGAAATGTACACGCTCGTAATTCTCCGGTGAGTTGAAATATGCCGGAATCTTTAAAGATGATATATTTATCGCTTATATATGAGGCATTCCACGTCAAGTCGGCCACCCAATTTTTTTAAATCACCAAAAATCGCCAACAAATTTTTAAAAAGTAGTTCTAACTGTCAAGAAAATTCGTGATTTTTTTCAGATTTTTATATTACACATTCTAGCCGAAAAAAATACAAAAAAATTTCTTGTTCCATTTCGTAGCTCGAAAATTATTCATCGTACGAAAAAAAAAGTATAACATGAAATTTAGGATTTTCAACGTACTTTTCACTGAAATTTTTTACGAACTCCTCCAAAAGCGCTATATGTCATTTTCGGAGCAAATAATGTTTTGATATTTTTTTCTCAGAATTGACATCTTCGATTTCTCTGTAGTTTTAACAGTTATTTACTTGATATATTTACAGACTATAAAAAAATTGGCTCAGTGGAGAATCCACTCCTTCCCATGGTTTTTCATCCCATATGAATACACAAATTTCTCTGTGCATTAACAGGGTTGAGACTATCTATAGATATTTTCTAAAGCCCGCATATTTGTTTATTTTTTGTACTTTTTCAATATTTTTAACTTTTTTCATTTTTATTTTTTTAAAAATCTTTTTGTATATTTTAATAAACTTTATCAATGGACCCATGTACACCGATGAAAATCTATTCAAATTAAAGTCAAAGGCTACTGCCGTCTCTCGATCGCAAAAAAGAATTAATTTACCTTCTTTGGATACACCGACGTTTCTATGGCCAATGAGTACGGTTTTAGTTTGATTTGGGCACGCTTTTTGGAAATGAAGCAATGATACTGCTTTGTACCTGGAATCGTCTTCGCAGTATCAAAGCGAGATTATTTTATTATTTTCCTCTACCTACGATAAATAATGATAAAATATCAATATCTACACTATTTCGTTAAATCACTTTATAATGATAGATTGTATCAATAAAAATGCATTTGAAATAATGGATTCTCCACTACGCCAATTTTTTTATAGTCTGCAAATACATCAAGTAAAAAACTGTTAAAACTACAGACGAATGGAAGATGCCAATTCTGAGAAATAAATATCAAAACATTATTTGCTCCGAAAATGATATATAGAGCTTTCGGAGGAGTGTGTAAAAAATTTCAGTGAAAAGCACGTTGAAAATCCTAAATTTTATATGTTCTACTTTTTTTTTCGTACGATGAATAATTTTCGAGTTACAAAATGGGACAAACGATTTTATTGTATTTTTTTCCGACTAAAAGATGTAATTTAAAAATCTGAAAGTCACAAATTTTCTTGATAGTTAGAATTACTTTCAAAAAATTTGTATGCGATTTTTGGCCATTTCAAAAAATGGGGTGGCTGACTTTACGTGGAATGCCTCATATATTTATCGAATATAATTGATATATCATGTGCTGCTGTTTTCGTGCCGAATGACAAAAAACTTTGTTGTCATTATTATTCCAGAAAACGCGGAAGGGAATCCAAGTGTCCAAACACTCAATTGATTGAATCAACACCGACGGTTTTTACAATTTCCAGAGCTATATTTTAAATGTGATACAAATCACCATAAATTCTAATTCTATGAAAATGTAAACGATGATTAAACATTTTTCTACGGATATCACTGCATCGTATTTCGTTTTATCAATCTGAATCACTATGGCTTCATCCGCGCGAATTTCTCACGATATTCCTAATTATGATGAATACAATTGTACACATTATTATTTGTTCTTTACATTTCAACTTCTACGTCGATGATATTTTTATATATTGAATCCTTAAGAATTCGGAAGTCTTTCCTATCGACATTCTCAAGCTCTCATACGGGTTTTGTCTTTCGGATATAATATACAGATTAGGCACAAATCATTTATCGAATAACATTCGTAAGTTGCAATAAACACGCGATAAATTCGTCGATAGTAAAAATACGTATTTCATGAACAATATATATATATATATATATATTATATATAATGTTAACATAACGTAAGGTTTCATTGGTCAGAGAAAATCTAGCATTTTTTTTCATTGTATCGCATGATTTTTCATGGAGTGATTCTATGAGCTAGGAGAAAGAAGGAATAATTTTTTTTTCATTTTTTTCATTCAGAGTGAAAAATATTCAGTTTGTAATGAGACAAATTGTAGGCTAGATTTATTTTATCGCTCGATTTTTTCTAGAATTTTTTTCTAGGACATTGATTTTACAAGTTGGCTTCTTCAATCATTTTTCATATTATTTTTGAAAATAAGAAAATAAGAATAAACAAAAATTACACATAATCCTAAAAGTATTTCGAAAAATTGCTAAATTGAGGTTTTTGGAATATTTTTTTCGGAAGTTAAAGAGCCCTTTATAATCAATTTTTTATAGAAATTCGATCCAACGATAATAGATAATAAATACTCCAATGAAAAAGCCTGACCGATTTTTTTCATCGCCTAAATTTTTGTTTTTTCAATCATGCGCATTTCGACTTGAGTCTTTGGCTGAATTTTAATTGATACATTTAATTGGTCCACCAGACCTCAAAACGTAATTTTCATACAAAATATTAAACGTAATAGTCTGCCGTTCTCTCTACAAAAATTTCCTCCACCGTTGACGATCAAAGTATCTGTTAATTTCGAAATTTTCATGTATAATTTCGATAACGAAAAAATCTTTTCTCATAACGTCTCTAATTCGTGTTTATCGGGAAAAAACCCTATTAGGCATATATATAATATTGTAACAATCGAGTGTTCGATTGAATTTTTGAACACCACGCTGACTACGAACAATCATCTTTATTTTGACTTTGATAACTTTGCTGTAATCAATTCGTGTATTTATTGTCGATTTATCAGTTTATTACGTTATTATTCATCCGTTCATTCACCCTGAAGTTTTTACCGAACTAACGTCATTTACGTTGATTCTGGATGACGAATTATTTATTCTTGCGATTAAGAAAAAAGAAAAAAAATCCTACTGCTAAAGTGAGCGTTCAGTTTTCCTTTAGTTGCAATATATTTTTCGTAATCCGACTATTTCTCTCTTCTCTTTCATTATCTATTTCGATTGATGCTCCTACGTTCGGTGGGGAAAAAAAATTATATGCAACCGATGAGGCGTTTCTGTTCTCCAACTTCAAGATCTGGAAAAATATCTTTGAGTTATTTCATGGATAAATTTTTCTTACAAGTGAATATGAAGAAATGATGCGAAATGGCGAGATCAGAAGGCGCAAAATGTCGAATGATCGAGTTTTAGATTCTATTATAATTTTTTTTTGAATGACAATCGAACGAAAATTGATTTAACGTAATTAGTATCGAAATAGTTAATCATTTTGTTTGTTATTATGATCCTATTGGATGAACCCAAAGCCTTTTAGAAAATCATAGAAATGTTAAATTGAGAAAACGTACAGTAGAAGTTCCCATAATCCAACTCATCGAGATTTTTGTATTTTTATTCAAGTCATCGCAGCAAATTTTTGGAAAAGTAATTATCTTTATCTGTATCTTTGGAGAATTTCCTTATACCTGAAACTCGACACTTTGCTAATTTATCGCTTTGATTGAAATTTTAATTACCAAAAGAAACCATGAATCGAAAATTATCAGGAATCATCGAAACGATTATTTTAATCGCCAATTTTTCGTTTTGTAACTTCACAATTTCAAACGGATTACGTTCTGACATTTTTTTCAGCATTAGTCGAGTTAGACTTACGAGTTAGTTTAAGAAGATTTCTTGCTCGAATGAATCTGCGATTGTGGTTAGATTGTGGGTGAGTTGAGATTAGGGCTGCCCGGAGTAGATGAGGGCGTTGATGGTGTACCTGGTGGAGATGCTTCCAACGGACACACGAGATTCCCATAGTCAACCTCGCTTTTGCTCTTTTTTCGTTTTAGCGTGAACTGTGATTTCTTTGGTACCTTTGGAGAGAAAAAATTATTATTTTTTTTTTAATTTTGTAAATTGGAATAGAGTAAAAATATCAATAGACTAATTCAAAAAAAGCGAATATTTTTTGTCTTTCGAAATAACATATTAAATACTTTCGTGGACCTGAAAAAAGATGCCTATTAAAAACAGAGCTCTTAATATAAATATTTAGATACGTTTTGTCGCAAATTTCTATTTCCCATTTAAATGACACAGGAAAAAAAATTTCAAACTTTGAAATTTTATATCTCGGCTTCAAGTCAATGTACCAAAATTAACGATACATATTCTTGTAGAGAATATGTATCGCACTACAAAAAAGATCTCTTATGATTTTTCGATAAACTCACTCCTTCAAAAGTGATTCAAGGTTAAAGTTAAATTCAGAGTAAATTTCACGTTTTTTTTAGTTTTCTGCAAAGAGTTGAAACTTATTACTAAATATCGTAAAATATTTCTTGAAACAAAAGTTTAAATTGTATTAACATAAATTACCTCATTTTTAGAGAAATGACCAGCAATAGTTCACCCATATTCACAGTCTAATATACACATATGAGGCATTCCACGTCAAGTTGGACACCGCATTTTTTGCAATCACCAAAAATCGCATACATATTTTTGTAAAGTAGTTCTAACTGTCAAGAAAATTCGTGATTTTTTTCAGATTTTTATATTACATATTTTAGCCGGAAAAAAATACAAAAAAATTTCTTGTTCCATTTAAAAACTCGGAAATTATTCATCGTACGAAAAAAAAAGTACAACATGAAATTTAGGATTTTCAACGTACTTTTTACTGAATTTTTTTACGAACTCCTCCAAAAGCTCTATATGCCATTTTTGGAGCAAATAATGTTTTGATATTTTTTTTCTCAGAATTGACATCTTAGATTTGTCTGTAGTTTTAACAGTTTTTTACTTGATATATTTACAGACTAAAAAAAATTGGCTTAGTGGAGAATCCATTCCTTCCCATGCGTTTTTCATCCGAAATGAATACACAAATTTCTCTGTGCATTAACAGGGTTGAGACTATCTATAGATATTTTCTAAAGCCCGCATTTTTGTTTATTTATTGTACTTTTTCGATTTTTTAAACCTTTTTCATTTTTATTTTTTTAAATATCTTTTTGTACATTTTAATAAACTTTATCAATGGACCCTAGACACCGATAAAGTCTATTAAAATTAAAGTCAAAGGCTACTCACGTCTCCCGATTGCAAAAAAGAATTAGTTTACCCTCTTTGGATACACCGACGTTTCTATGGCCAATGAGTACTTTTTTAGTTCGATTTGGGCATGATTTTTGGGAATGAAGCAATGATACTGCTTTGTTCCTGGAATCGTCTTCGCAGTATCAAAACGAGATTATTTTATTATTTTCCCCTGTCTACGATTAATAATGATAAAATATCAATATCTACAATATTTCGTTAAATCACTCTATAATGATAGACTGTATCAATAAAAATGCATTTGAAATAATGGATTCTCCACCACGCAAATTTTTTTATAGTCTGTAAATATATAAAGTAAAAAACTGTTAAAACTACAAACGAATCGAAGATGTCAATTCTGAGAAAAAAAATATCAAAACATTATTTGCTCCGAAAAGCTTTCGGAGGAGTTAGTAAAAAATTTCAGTGAAAAGCACGTTAAAAATTCCAAATTTTGTGTTGTACTTTTTTTTTCGTACGATGAATAATTTTCGAGTCACAAAATGGGACAAATATTTTGTATTTTTTTCCAGCGAAAAAATGTAATTTAAAAATCTGAAAAAAATCACAAATTTTCTTGATAGTTAGAACTGCTTTCTAAAAATTTGTATGCGATTTTTGGCGATTTCAAAAAATAGAGTGGCTGACTTGACGTGGACTGCTTCATATATTAGACCGTGAATAACTTTTGAAGGAGTGAGTTTATCGAAAAATCATAAGAGATATTTTTTTGTAGAGCGTTCAATTCCCTACAAGAATATCTATCGTTCGATACGGTACATTGACTTGAAGCCGAGGTATAAAATTTTAAAGTATGAACATTTTTTTTCCTGTGTTATGTAAATGGGAAATAGAAATTTGCGATGAGACGTATCTAAATATTTATATTAAGAGCTCTGCTCTTAACAGGCATCTTTTTTCACCTCCCCAAAAGTACTTAATGTGTTATTTCCAAAAATAAAAAATAGTCGGTTTTTTTTAAATCAGTCTAATCGGCAATAAGACTAGAAAGTTTAAATAGAAAGAAATCGAAGAAAATTTCTTTCGTCGAGAACGATAGATTCTTATTTGTAACAAGAAGTACAAATGAGTAAAATATTTAAAAATAAATGAGTCCGATATTTAAGACAACGAGAAAATGACAGTGAAATTAGGCTGACCTTCAATCTAGCGGTGAGGGTGAGCGGCACGAATCCGAGAGTGCTCTCCATTTCGCGTTTGTGTTGTACAACCTCGCGTCCAAGAATCTGATTGAAGTGAGTCGTGAGGTGTCTTCGCAGAAGAGTTTTCGCCGGTGGAATGCTGAGTAAAGTAGCGAGTAGCTCAGACGTGAAGCGTCCCTCGTGAATCATGAGACCTCCGTGAACACCGGAGCCTCGCATATTGGGGGCGTATTCCGCAAGATCGACCACACGAAGCCACTCCATGACACGATGATTCGTCCACAATGAAACGTTGCTGCCATCAGCGCCATTCCCATTCGCTGATCTTCTCTCGAGATTGTCAAATTCGAAATTCAATTCTCGCAATACTTGTATACCGCGGCGCAAACTCGCGGCGTGCAATTGAGCAATTACACCGAGATTCAATAAATCCTCGGTTGTCAAACGATGAAGCACTCTACCGTCGACTTTGGCATTGTGAAAAGCTTCTTTGTGCTGAGGTAGACCAACGTCATCGAGCCAACGCAATACAGCGCTATTGTCCATCTAAAAGAGACATAAAAGCTCTTTGAAAAATTATGAAAATTGATAATTTATAGGAAATTATATATGGGGTATTTTATGCGTAGCGAGACTGGTTTTGATCGCGGTTCTCGTTTCGTCCGTTAATACATCGTTTTCTTATATCATATAAAAACATTTCCACGTAGTTATGAACCCCAATTAAGACTTGGTTTTTGTTAAGATCTAATCGAAAAATAAAAAAATAAAATATTTTACACAAAATATTTTAATTTTGCTGTATTGACACTGAAGAGACACACATTTTATTTTTTTATTTTTTTATTAGAACTCAACAAAAACCCAGATTGAATTGAGGTCCATAATTACATGGAAATGTTTTTATATGATATAAGAAGACGATATATTGATGGAAGAACAATTTTGAGACCCGGGCCAAAACCTGTCCCGCTACCCGTGGAATACTCCATATGAAAGAAATTCATTTTTGTTTTAATCTGAACAATTCATCGAATTCTCATAAAAGTTAATAGGGGAGACCGGGGACAGTTGTAACAATCTGTATTTTGGCTTTTCCTGGGCCTAAAATATAATGCTTACGTAAATCACACGTATACTCCTGCATAGAGAATTTAATGGTCTACAAAATAGTTCTATTTTGAAGTCTGTAACTAGAATTGAAAAAAAAGTATAGGCTTTTATAAAAAGTGTAAGAAATTGTTACAACCGTCCCCTACCCCGGGGCAGTTGTAACACAGTCGATGGGGACAGTTGTAACGGTCGTTGGGGCTAGTTGTAACATAAGATTTTAACACAAAATTATATCTTTCATTGTGACCAATATTATATGATATTATTACAACATCAAACATTATCACAGGGATATATATTATGGTCACAATGATAAAATCTTAACACATGAAAATAGTCGTATCGAATTGATGAAAATCATGAAATAATTGAATAAAGTCTCAGACACACCAAACTTGTCAAAGAAACATGACATATGACCCAAAGATACGTGCCGTGGTTGCCTGTATAGATTTTCCATTTTTGATCTTTTCATACGCTTCTTCGTACGTTGACATGTCGGCGCAGGCTCGTTGCGTGATTCTTACGCGTTGCAGAGACATTTTTGCACACAGAAACTTGAAAAAAACGTCCGCTTGACGTAAGATTCAATGTTTAGATGTGAAATTATCATGACAACTGACAGCCGACAAACTGTTACAAGCGTCCCCGGCAAAATTGTTACAATTGTCCCCAGATGGTTTTTTCTACTTCAAAGTTATAATTTGATTAATTTTCTCAAGCTGAAGGCTTTAAAAACCGCGAAAGTTGACACAAAAATGTCCAAGGAAGCTTATGAAAAAAAAAATAATGACTATATGTAGCACAGTAATCGGGATATTCGTGTTTATCGAAAACCGTACAAGGTTACTTTGGGCCTGACAATACCAATACACCTCTCTGGTCAAGTCTGTCTAGTGCGGATATCTCCTAGCCTAGTAACCAAATGTGAGAAAATGCAAGACGCATTATGTGCCTGCGGGACACGGTGGTACCTACTATATGTACTTTAGCTACCTACTATACCTACTTTTGTCCGCGGTCTCCCCTACCAGACACATTTATACACTAAACTATTTTTGTAAAATATCAAAACCTTCTCCGAGCCGAGAAATCCAACGCCGTTGCATCTCTCGGATTCAATGGCGTACAATAATTTTTTTCTGTGCAGACTATTCTTGATGTCGAGCTCTTTCTCTATTTGGTTTTGCGTCGCATCGAGCAATTTCGGGCCCGTTGCTCCCCATCTTCTCAATTCGGCGGCGTAACCCTCGAGGCCAATTCGCGATAGCCATTCTTCAATTTCGTCCATCGCGACATCGGACAAAGGTTTTGGCGTTGATTCTTCCGCTCGGGAGGGAATCTCACCGATCACAATTTTTTCCTCTTCGGCTGATGAAGATGAAGAACAAAAAAACGTTATATTTGATACGCTCCAAATTATTTTCCTTAAACGCAGATCAATCGTTAAATGAACATTATTAGTATCTTTCGGAGTTGCAAAATGTGCATTTTTTTGAAATAACAAAATAAAAGCTTTGTGAATTGAATTGTCGTTTACGTGCACATCGCAAGCTCCACGAAGTCGATTCCTCTCTCAAAGAAAATAAAACTTTATTTTCGCACACTCGGAAAATATGTAAATAAATAAAAATAGATCAATATTAAGAAGTTAAGAGAATTGACAATATAGGTGGAATAAAAGTATGATAGTTTCTTTATAACAAAATTTTAAAAACGGGTTTTGCTCTGCCAATAAGTACAATCCGTTGATAAAAAATCAGACTAAAATATGAACCGAAGAGTCGAGTAATTCACTTCGTTGATCAAGTTTGGTGTGCGAATATGAAAGTTTTTTTACGAGATATAAAAAGCTGCGAGGAGGATTTTAAAAGCTCACAAAAACCGCTTTAAATGCAGGTAAGTAAAATTACTTTTTCGAGAATTAGCGTGTAATTCGCGGGCTAGAGCGAGGTAAAGTCTTGAACGTTAATTGTTTAGGTTCGTAATTATGTTTTCAAACTGTTTTGTAGATTTCACAAAATCTTGAACGTTGAATGATTATTAATGAAAAGTTAATAAAAAAAGGAATTTTTTTCATGCCCGGAAATTAGTACAAAACATGCTCTTGCAAAGTATATTATCGATTTTGGTTTTAAAAAATGAGCATAGAGGCGAGCTTTGTTGGATTGAACCTAGAACAGGGGCCGATAGGCATCTCGCGGATGATCCTCTGATGGCCAACGGTACGGTCGTTTGGGCGGCAGAAATTTGATGCGGAACCTTACCGAACGCCACTCCTTTCTTTGAGGTCGTCGGTGGCCTTGGAAGACTGCTATACTGACCGGCGTGTCGGCTGAACCTCTCACCCTGGACGATAGAAAAAAATGTCTCAGATTTTTGATAAAGACTTTGTGGAAATCAGAGTTGGGCAAAGTACTTGAAAGTACTTCAAGTATCAAGTACAAAGTACCGTAGGTACTTGAAGTACAAAGTACTTGTTACTTGAAGTACTTGTCAGAACGAGTACTTGAAGTACAAGTACTTGAGAAAATCAAGTACCAAGTATCGAGTACTTTTCAAGTTTTCGGGGCTACGAAAAAAAATATATTCCGACAAAAAAATTTGAAAAATGATGAATTTGGAGAATTTTGATTTTTTTAAAATCATGAAAATCCACAATTAACATCAAATTTTTTCTTCAATTTTTTAAATATAATACCTTGTACTGATTTAAAAAGATCCTGAAATTTTCAGAAAGGTATTTTTTTTTTCAAAAATATGCATTTTTTTAAGTTTAGCAATCATGTAATTTTGTAACTTTGAGCAGTCAAAATTACATGATTGATCAACTTCACTTAACTTAGAGGTAAAAAAAAAGTTTTACCAAAATTCAAAAATTCATATTTTTTAAATAAAAAAAAACACATTTCTGAAAATTTCAGGATCTTTTAATATCGGTACAAGGTGTTATATAAAAAAATAAAACCAAAAATTTAACATTGATCGTGGATTTTCACGATTTTGAAAAATTCAAAATTCTCCAAATTTATCAGTTTTCAAAAAAAAATTTCGGAACATTTTTTTTTTTCGTAGCCCCAAGTATACTCTTTAAGACGAACCCAGAACGATTTTTTCATAACGATAATAGTTTTCGAAATATTTTAAAAATAAACTTGAAAAAATGGTGACATTTTATTTTTTTCCTTTGTTAGAACATCGTTTTATGATAAAGGAAAACTTCTGACCAAATTTCATCGAAATTGAAAGGGGTCGATTCCAAATATTGGTCGATTTGACATGAAATGACCCATATTCAAAGGCTTTGCACATGCAACTATCAGCAAGACACATTCAAAAGTACTTGATACTTGTACTTGAAAAAAGTACTTCAAGTACAGAAAAGTACTTGAAATTTTCAAGTACAGTACTTCAAGTACAGAAAGTACTTGAAAAATGTAAGTACAATACTTGAAGTACTTTTCAAGTACTTTGTACTTGCAAGTACTTGCAAGTACCGAGTACTTTCAAGTACTGCCCAGCTCTGGTGAAAATATTGAGAACACAAGTCCTTTAAAAATAAACAAAATTGAAAAGTCGAATTAATTGTGAATTCGGTGTTTTTAATTTTTTGTATCGCCCGAATGGGTTAATACTCACGTTAAAGACTGGACTGCTTGTGGTGCGTAGAGCAATGTTTTCGTGCTCCAAACTGGCTTGTCGGAGCTTCATTTCGGACAAGGAACTTAAAAGTTCGAGTTTTTGTGTCTCCAGTGCGCTTCGCGATAGTACTTCCTGAAATTGGAAACAAAATATACAGGGTGTTGAGTAACTAGATAACCTGACTACGTTTACCGTGTAGAGCGCGCCAAGATGAAAATTAAGTTTTTTTAAAAATTGTTATACGACGAAAATTGGCTTAGTTATTAATGTTTTAAGCTGACCAATGACGGCTAGAATCTAGGAGCAATGCTACTGGTGAGCCGCGTGGTGGGGGTAACGGTGGGCGTGGCGTAAAAACCCCCACCAGCGGCATTTCTCCTAGATTCTAGCCGTCATTGGTCAACTTTAAGAACATTGATAACTCAGCCAATGTTTATCGTATAAAATTTTGTAAAAAAGCAAATTTTTTGACTTGCTGCGCTCTACACGGCGAACCTAGTCAGGTTATCTAATTGCTTAACATCCTGTATAATTATCGTCTTCATGGTCATCTACCGTCTCCCTGAAATTTGTTAGCTTCGTTAATTTATGAGAAATGTGAGGTTTTAATTTTAGTTAAATTGAATAATAATCGGAAGAAATATTTTTCGGGCAAAATGCAAATAAAAATTGATTTTACGATAAGAAAAAGTGGATCGTTGCATTTGATCCTTGGAAGGATAAATACCATTTGAAGAACATCTTCCATTTGACGTAGCGAATCCTTTTTTTCCTGCAGCATATTTTCGAGTTCAGCAATTTTGGTTGACTGCGCATCCACTTGCTCCGACAGAACAGACACTTCCATATGCAAAGCACCGCGTTCGTTCTCCAATTTTCTGAGCCGTTCCTGAAAAAAAAAATTAAATTTTTCAATAATAAAGGGCAATTGCTGTTCGACATGTGAGTGGAATATTTCACATCTGAAATGAAAAAACCTACATTTTCACACATTAGCAAAATTATTACAACATTAAATCTTTAATCTCATTTCTTGTGTTTCCTTATAGAGAACTTTTCAACAATTGCCCCATTTTTTCTTCGTCTGATTTACAATACTGGCCAACAAACACAAACGATGATTTTCACGAGAATTCGCATGCTTAAAATCACACTCACTATGAAAAACGATAATTAACAGAAATTAATGATAATCAGAATGCAAGATTTCATGGGCCCTAAAATTGTGGTTTTGTAAAACCACGATTAAAATGTGCGGATTTCAGAATATTTGGTATATAAAATCGACACTATACAATAGATAAACCATTTTTAACGATGAAATATTATTTTATATTTAACAAATGTGTGCTTTACCGAATTTTTGAGATATTTGATAAATGAAAGCAAATAAAAGCACGAAGGATCAAATAGAAGGAAGAAATTAATTACATTAATTAAATTATCTTAATTACTTGATTCATTAAAAAAAGTTAGTATATAGCTCATTCGATGAATCGCAAACTCTTAGGGTTACTAATTAGCAAACGTATGTAAAAATCCTTAAGGATTAAAGG
Organism: Alloplasta piceator; assembly: GCA_946863875.1. NCBI lineage: Eukaryota > Metazoa > Arthropoda > Insecta > Hymenoptera > Ichneumonidae > Alloplasta > Alloplasta piceator. Next base: position 15,912,261 of record OX333072.1, read on the forward strand.
ACTTAGTCAGAGATCAAATGGAAGTTAGCACTATTTTATTTTGGCGATGACACGACTCAAAAACAACAACAACGTCATTATACAAAAATCTTTGTATAATATGTACCTCAGTATTATTATTATAGTTGTTAATGCATTGATTGCTGGTGTATTGCGGCGCATTCATATTGGAGCATTGAAATTGTTGAAGCGAGCAATAATGCGACGGAATTGGTCTTTCGCGATCGCAAAATAGAAGATCACTCTGTGATCTCGCTCGTTGATCTCTCTCATTTCGATTTCTCAAACGACGTCTTCGTCTGTCGAGCGAACCTCCGTATCGAGTACCAATATTGCCAGTTGGTAAAGAGGCGATGCTCGATGCTCGTGAACCCAAACGCGACGCATTGTCTTTCGTAATTGACGAAACTTGGCTCTGCTGATGGGACCTTGAGGGATGAGTCCCGTGACCGTAGTTGCAATTCTCGAAGGGCGATAAATCCTTCGTCGAACGGATCGTCGAGTCATTGGCTATGACACTAATTTTTTGTTCGAACCTTCAATGTTTATTATTTTTGTGGTAACCAGGGTTGCGAAATTTTTAATGAAAAAGTAATGCATTAATCAGTGATTTTTAATGGCTAATGGAAATAATTTCCATTGACCATTAAAATTTAATTGCTAATAGAAGTTATTTTCAATTATCAATAAGAGTTAATGGTAAATGAAAATTATCTCCATTAACCATTACGTGTTGATGGTTAATGAAAATAATTTCCATTAATCATTTAATATTAGTGGCTAATAGAAATTATTTCCATTGACTGTTGACATTCAACGTTATTAAAATGGTCGTTATCGATTATTCAGCTATTCTTTGAAAGTAACCGAGAAAACCTCGGTTAGTATACCTTTGGGTTATTTTGACCCTGAATAAAACCAATCGATTACTACCATTTTAATTAAATTCAATGTCAATCATTAATGGTAATAATTTCCGTTATCCATTAGCATTATGGTTAATTGTAATAATTTTAATTGACCATTAACATTTAATGGTTAATGCAAATTATTTTCATTAACCATTAAAGTTTAATGGCTAATGGAAATAATTTCCAGTGACCATTAAAATTTAATTGCTAATGGAAATGATTTGCATAAACCATTAAATGTTAATGTTTCATGAAAATAATTTCCACTGACCAATAACATTAAATGATTAATGGAAATAATTTCCATTAATCGATAAATGTTGATGGTTAATGGAAGTTATTTTCAATTATCAATAAGAGTTAATGGTTAATGAAAATTATCTCCATTAACCATTACGTGTTGATGGTTAATGAAAATAATTTCCATCAACCATTTAATGTTAGTGGCTAATAGAAATTATTTCCATTGACTGTTGACATTCAGCGTTATTAAAATGGTCGTTATCGATTATTCAGTTATTCTTTAAGAGTAACCGAGAAAACCTCGGTTAGTATACCTTTGGATTATTTTGACCCAGAATAAAACCAATCGATTACTTCCATTTTAATTAAATTCAATGTCAATGGTTAATGGTAATAATTTCCGTTATCCACTAGCATTATGGTTAATTGTTATAATTTTCATTAAACATTATCTCTTATATATTAATGGAAATAATTTCCATTAACCATTAACATTTAATGGTTAATGGTAAATTTCCATTAGCCGTTAACATTTAGTGGTTAATGGAAATAATTTCCATCGGCCATACACATTTAATGGTTAATTGAAATAACTCCCATTAACCATTAACATGTGATGGTTAATGGACATTATTTAAATTAATCAATAAGAGTTAATGGTTATTGAAAATGTAAATGCATTAAAACAAGTAATGCATTACATATTTGCAACCCTGGAGCGGTTGAGCCTTTTTTTTAGAAACTATGAAACTTTGCACAAGTTCAAACCCTTCAAGGTACTCAATTCTCGCGGAATTTAAGCATCTGTTTTTAATTTGATTTGTTAAGATCCTCATTGTGAGATTAGCGATGTGTAACCTTTGATGTGCTTCCGTAAAAGCTTCATTTTTGTGAATAAACAATGAGAACAGTGTACCCTAAAATGTTGCTGGAGCATGGCGTCGGTTGCAAGGGCGGAAATTTCGCCAGATGTGCAATGTTAGCAGCAACCGATGAGCAGATATTGGGAACGCTTCCACGAAGAGCGATGGCTTTCGCATAACCGAGGAGACACGTCTGCAGAATAATCGAAAAACCACGATCACTCTCGATCACTTTCTAGTTTCCCCAGCATGGATTTTGTGGGCTGTACACGCTGATTGGAATTTCATTCGATTGGACAATTTTGTCCATACCTGACAGAGACAACCCTGCGATCGACTAATTTCATGACGATCGCTCGGAGGTCCCGGAAGGTCGATCGCAACACCACGTGGATAATCCTCGGCGTATTCTTCACCTTCATCCGTTGTCGAACTACCGGATGAATCGTATGCCTCCGATGGCGTCCATCGACAGTCCCATCGCTTGATCGTCGATGCCACGTCCGATGAATCCGATTGAGAATCTGATTTCGTTAAAAAAAAAACGTCCAAACGACTTTCAAGGCTGCTTCAAGTGCATTTAACAACAGCAAAACGAAATTCAAACAAGATGACTGCAGTATTATCACTTTAGCATGATTTGTTACTTTTTATGTCACTTTATGGACCTTTTAAAAATTTTCTATTTTTTCTATAGTTTTTTTAAATTCATATTTATGTGTCATTCATGTGTAATTCATATGTATGTGTAATTCAAATAAATTAACGATTTATATGTGCCATTCCCTATCAATTCAATGACTTTTTGTCGGTGACCCTCTTCCATTTTTTTAATTTTTTAATATGTTATTATACATGCAAAAAGAAGTATCCATGTCAATTTTTAGCTCTCCATTCCGAAATTATTGATTTCTGAAAAAAATATTCTTAAAATAATAACTTCTACAACAACCAAGATATTCTAACTTGCTAAGAGGTCACTTATTTTGTTTTTCAATGTACTTTTTGGAAAAAAATATCGAAAATTTAGAAGAAAAAAATATTAATGTCTTTTTGGCTGTTTTAAGCTAAAAATTTTGATTTTCTTTCAATGGCACCCCTTCGATTAGAAAAAAAAAATTATAAAATTCTACGTAAAAAAACAAAATTTTTGAGATTTTACTGAAGATGAGATTCAAATAACTTCTTATAAAAAAGATTTTTTTTTCGATTTTTTTTTTTTTCGTAACTGATCTTTTTTCCTTCTATGACTACAATAGTTGATTTCAATTATGTTCAAATAAATAATTTAACTTCTCTCACATATTTCCTTTTAAATTATCATAATTAACATATATAATAATTAACGAAGTTATTGACTTTGAAAAAATATTCTTAAAATAATCATAACTTCGACAATAACCAAGATATTCTAACTTGCTAAGAGGTAACTTTTTGGTTTTTCAATGTACTTTTTGAAAAAAAAATCGAAAATTAAGAAAACCAATTTTTTTATGTCTTTTTGGCTGTTTTAGGCTAAAAAAATTGATTTTCTTTCAATGGGACACCTTCGATTAAAAAAACAATGATCAAATTCTACGTAAAAAACAACATTTTTGAGATTTTACTGAAGATGGGATTCAAATAACTTCTTATTGAAAAAAATTGTTTTCGATTTTTTTTTTGTAATTTTGATCTTTTTTCCTTCTATGACTACAATAGTTGATTTCAATTATGTTAAAATAAATAATTTAATTTCTCTCACATATTTTCTTTCTAAATTATAATAATTAACATTAAGAATTACAATTTTTATGTGAAAAAATTGAATAAAGTGCAAAACGTATACTTGAATTGTAATTCCTAATGTTAATTATTATAATTTACAAAGGAAATATGTGAGAGAAGTTAAATTATTTATTTTAACATAATTGAAATCAACTATTGTAGTCATAGAAGGAAAAAAGATCAAAATTACGAAAAAAAGAGATTATTTTTAAAATAAGAAGTTATTTGAATCTTCAGTAAGATCTTAAAATTTTTGTTTTTTTACGTAGAATTTTATTTTATTTTTTGAAAAAAATCGAAGGGGTCTCATTGAAAAAAATCCATTTTTTGTCTTAAAACAGCTAAAAAAACATTAAAAAAATTTTTTTTCTCAATTTTCGATACTTTACTCGAAAAGTACATTGAAAAAAAAATTACCTCCTAACAAATTAGAATACCTTGGTTATTGTAGAAGTTATGATTATTTAAATAATATTTTTTGAAAAATCAATAACTTCGGTATGGTTTAAGATAGAGAGCTAAAAATTTACATGGATACTTCTTTTTGCATGTATAATAACATATTAAAAACAAAAAAAATATTCTAGATCTGATACTTTTTGAATTTGCCAAAATCTAAAATATTTTCTCGCCAAATAAGGGCCGTCGTTTTTTTATTTCATCAGATATTTTAGAAAGTTGAAATTACAAAGTAAGTATTAGAGCTAGAGTAAAAATAGAGTTAATAAACTTGTAAAGAAACAAATTCTAAGGTTTTGAAAATTCAATCGTAAAAAAGTTATTAGAATTTTTTACAAAGAACGTCTTTTTGTATTTGAAAAAATAATTTTGTAATGTTTAAATATGTAATGAGATATTGCGAAAGTTTCCAAAAGATTCGGTTTGGGGGAGCTGATGAAAAAAATGGCAAAAATGAATATGGATTGAAAAATGGAGATTATCTGGTGAATAATGTCGTGAATAATTTCCACAAAAATGCGATGACAGCGATAGGTCACCTTTATTCTTCGCAAAAATTCAATTTATAGTGTTGAATTATCGGCGATCGAGGATTATTTTAATTGCAAAACGCGGACGGGACTGTATACCGATATATTTCATGGGTATGGAGAACATGGAGAAACCTTTCGCGAGACTCTTGTCCTCTTCTTCGATTATCGGATCGAGATCCTGGCGTTCGATTGTGCACCCATTGGTCCATGTGTTTTCCATTATTCGCGCGTTTCTCGCTGAGAAAATAATCGGTGAATCTTCAATTCCTCGAAAAAGTGCTCTCCAGCATCGTTGCAAATTAATAACTGACTAAAATTTCCTTTTACACTTTTATCAACACTTCAATTTATTTATCAAAGGTGTTACGCTTCGTTGTAATTTATAACCAATTTTATTTTCTATTTTCAAGAAAATAAAGTTTCTCAGAAAATATAATTCCAAATATATTTTATCAAAAATTCGAATCTACTTGTCTAAACCGCAATTTAAATATATTAAATCCAATCAACTTGAATCATAAGATGTTTTGGTCAAAATTTCTCAAAATTGAACCGAATAAAAATTCAATTTGATTATCGGGCATCCTTTTGCTCTCTCGTATCAAATCACTAAATTCACAGCGAACGCCACTTTATAACAGCACTTTTGTTCGACGCCATTTCTTTAACAAAGAAAATTAATTCATTTCTCAGTAGAAAAAAACTGTCTCACTTTCATCATAAAAATTCACATGGATGCCACAATTCTTCTTGCGATTGAAATTTCAATATTCGTTTGGAAAAACGAATATTTAATTTTCCAAGAGTAAAAATTTCGGAGTCTCATTCACGAAACACGCTGAACGAATCTTCGAAGATGGCGACTTCCGGTGACAAATTTTCATCCTCCGCACGAGTCACGAGGGAGAAAATGAGAGCGGTCTTTGATCGAGGTAAAACAAAGAATTTGCCTTCACAGATGGGAAGAGGCGAATTCGACGTCGGTGAACTTTGAAGACTGACGACGATGTGGCTGTCGTCGTCCGACGGGCGTGTCTTCGTCGTCTCGCGACTTCTAAATTTAACTTCACGAAATCCGCAAGACGCGCGTTACTTTATAAATAGAAACGTGTATTTTCTAGCCCCGCAAGTACCGGATAAATTTCCGACGTATTACTCGAAGACGTCCTTTCTTTTCCCTCGGTTTTGGCGGATTATACTCATTCGTCAAAGAATTCCTTTTTCAAAAAAAAAAAAAAAAAAAAATGCTTTTTGACAATACATCATCTCATAAAGTTTCCTGAAAATTGCAAACCTATCGGTTCAGAATTTGCGGAGTTATCAGCTGCGATATCGACGCCCTTTAATTGCATAAAATTTGCTTTAAAAAATCAAACACGTTTTTCTCAAAACTACGTTTTCAAATTTGAAGAGCAAAATATGTCAAAAATACTTCACCGATCTTTCAGAATTTTTTGGAGCTGTTTCCCGCTGCAAAAAGTTTATCATATGATCGAAAAATATATTTCCTTATTTATATGGGGCATTCCAAGTGAAATCGTGGGTTCTTTTCCTCGGGTCATCAGATCTTTGCATAACTTTTTTTTCGCATTGATTTCACTTCAAAAACAGCCTAATTTTTATAAAGATTTTTCTCGCCACTCCTTCGGTTGGCGCAACGATCATTTTTATGTGAAAAAAAAGGGATAACTGAAAAAACACCATTTTTGAAATTCTGCAATTTTTTTCACAGATTCTGGATTAAAAATAAGTAATGTCTATCATGATTAGGAAGTGGGATGTGGGTACCTCAGATTTTTTAAAATAATTTTCTTTTTTTCAGTTTCCAAAATAAAATGAAAAAATTACACCACGATTTCACTTGGAATGCCCCATATATACTTCTGATTTCATGAATGTAAATTTTAATTACTTTCCAAACATCAAGACTCTTACTTTAAGCAGCTTCCATTTATGTTAATTTCAAATTTTGGAAATTTCTTCGACCAATTGCAAAATAAACTCATATACTAATGAAATTTCTTAGGTATTTTTCAATGTTCTTTCCAAATATCGGCTGTAACTACGTTATAATTATATATATGTGGAGCAAAAAATTATTTACTGTTCATCGGATGTTATTTTTCAAAATACCAAACTTCTGCATATGATTCCGATTTATAAATTAAACGGTAATAACGGAAGCACTAAATTTGTTAAGTATATTCCAAAAGTGAGACATTTGTAATATAATTCAAAATATGAGTATCTCCAGTCGAAAAATATAATATCAAATATAAACGTTCTAAAAATAACATACATAGAATATATTTTCACATCTACTTTATTTTCATATTGGAGATCAGATGTGTGTCTCTTTCACGAATTTTATCAGTTCAAAATGAATGGCGACTGATTGGAATGGGCAACGACGTTTCAATATTTCATTGCGAAAATTTCTCGTGAAATTCATATCTCTCTAACGACCCTGCTATTTGAAACTCAAATGATGAAGGCAGAAATTTATAGAGCTTCGTTAGAGCTTCGACGAAATTATTTGAAAAACAGACTGGATTCGTTCAACGAATTTTCTACTTTTAATAAATAATATTAATATAAATATTAATAAATAATATTAATAGATTATTTAATGTTATTATTATTATTATTATTATTATTATTATTATTATTATTATTATTATTATTATTATTATTTAATGTTAGTCATCGCATTGGTTCTCTCTAATATCCGTTGTAAAATAACCCATTCAATTTGTTTATTTATCTAATATTTAGACAATAAATATCATTCATTTAATTCACATAAAAATAATAGTTTAATATATTTTTAAAAACTCACCGGTTGCATCCACTGCAGTAATATTTCCACGGTATTAACGTCCGGTGGTGAAGGTGGTTTTGGTGCATTTTGAATGGCAGTTACCAACTTTTTTGCCGCATCCTTCACGGCATCTTTCCACTCGGAATTGCCATCCACCTTTTCACCACTGTCACTTGTGCTCGGCGTGAAATTCTCCCCGTACATATCTGTAAATTGATTCCTTTGATAATTTTTAATAATACTTAATCTTTCGTCTTTTATCATAATTTGTCTTTTTTTGTGAACATCCTCGAGCTTTAGGAGAGTTTGGCATTTTAGGTACGAAAATTGCACCACACACGATAAACTTTCAAGGTTAAGGCCTTTAGCCAATCTAGGATTTTCAAAAAATCGATTATTTTTGTTTAAACGGTACCTTAGCATTAGGGTGACAGTTATTTAGGCCTTGGCGAAATAAGTTCGGTGCCACCCCAAAAACGTAATCAAGGTATATCAAAAAAATCTGTGTAAAGTTTGGAGGCGCTCGAAAAATTGGAAAACGCGCAACCGGGCGATTGAAATTTTTAATATTTTTTGGGCATCTCTACAGAGCTTGTCATTAACAAAATTATGAACGAAAAAAATTGAAAAAATTTGGTTTTGTACACCATCCTATGCACCATAAGTGTACCAAGTTTGAAATTTTTCTCATTAATATTATACTCGGAAAAAAAAATCATTGATGCGTGGGATAAATACATGTATATTTTACATTTAAAATTTCAATCACTCGGAGTATAATATTAATGAGGAAGATTTGAAACTTGGTACACTTATTGTGCATAGTATGGTGTACAAAACCAATTTTTTTCAATTTTTTTCAATGACAAGCTCTGCAGAGATGCCCATATTCCGTTTTTTGGGCATCTCTACAAAATTATGAACGAAAAAAATTGAAAAAATTTGGTTTTGTAGACCATACTATGCACAATAAGTGTACCAAGTTTCAAATTTTTCTTATTAATATTATACTCGCGAAAAAAAAATCATTGATGCGTGGGATAAATACATGTATTTTACATTTAAAATTTCAATCGCTCGGAGTATAATATTAATGAGAAAAATTTGAAACCTGGTACACTTATTGTGCATAGTATGGTGTACAAGAATCGCACCAAGTTTCGAATTTTTCTCATTAATATTATCGTCGAAAAAGAAAAATCATTGATGCGTGAGATAAATACATGTATTTTACATTTAAGGGCAGGCTAAGCACCCTCCCCCCCCCCCCCCCCCCGCCTTTCCGCGCTTGCGAGTGCGAGAGAGAGCGCCTATAGGGGTCGTGTGAGAGCGAGAGAGAGGGTCTTTAGCCTGCGCTTAAAATTTCAATCGCTCGGTGGCGCGTGTTCCAATTTTCCAAGCACCTCCAAACTTTACACAGATTTTTTTTATACACCTTGATTATGTTTTTGGGGTGGTGTCGAACTTTTTTCGCCAAAGCTCAAATAACTGTCACCCTAGTATCTATAGAATCATATTCCAAAAAATTATGTGCATGAAAAACTGTACGGTGCAAGTCAGCTGAATTCATAACCCAAAAAAATTTCAACCGATTCATTTGAAATTTTAGCTGTACATTTAGAATTACGTTTTTTCAGGCACTACCGAAGATTTTTTCATTATAATGCATAGTACCTTCTTTATAAACAATTTCCCAACGATTTTCTCATGGCATTTTATACTTTTTGATTAGAAATACGCCATTTTTACAAAAAACAGCATATCAAAAAAATCCTACGTACTTCTAAAAATTGTTTTGCCCGTTTTTTGGCCTGTAAAGTGGCCTAAGGCCTTAAGGTAACAGCCCACTGTGACGGTTTCAAAAAATCGGTTTTTTTTACATTTTTCGCAAGATAAACATCTTAAGAATATACTGTAAAAGTTTCAGACCAAAATTTAAAATATTTTTTAAGTTATACCCAAAAGAAGAGAGCAATTAACTAATAAGTTAATATTAAAAATGACTAATTACTACGGTTTGGCAATCACCAGAAACTGTAAATCTCTCGAAGAAATGAAGAGAGCTTTGAGATAACTTTAAGGAAACGGAAGGATTGCTCTATGTACCAGGCATAGCTGATTAATGTAAGTATAATTTTTTATACAAAATCTGTTGTCAAAACTTTAAACGCGTTTTTCTCGGAACTACGTTTTCGAAACTTCGGGGAAGCACTGACTAAAAACTATTCAACCGATTTGGCTAAAAATTTTACCCGTTATTTTAGACACACATAGCTAAATACCTAACCTCAAAAACATTCATTTTTTAAATAATAAATGAATTTTTTTTAACAATTGACCCAAAAAAATCGATTTTGAAGACCTTTCTGTTCACAAGTTCGCCATTTCGTTTTTGTTGATTAAAATATGCATATTATAGGTTAAAGCACTAGACATAAGCCTACATAACAATAATCTCTTTGGGTTTTTTATTTCAGATGACTACGGAAGGTTGTGTGCTTCCTTGAAACAAGTCACCTTTTTTCGAGGACTCCACTTTGACGTACAAAATCATAAACAAATTCATGTAAAATTAAGTAAACAAAAATTTGTTTGTACTCTTCAAGATACAAATAACAACTTTTAAAAATTTCAAAACGACTGCATTTTATTTTGTTATTTAAAAAAATTAATGAAAAAACAAAACAGTTCCATGCTCTATATAAATATGTATAACGTTCTACTAATACAATACTATGGTATTTTCGGTTGAAATATTTGCAAGGACATCTGCTCTATCGGATTTGAAGGCACAAAGGGTCTATTCAGAGGCATTGTGAAAGGGCGGTTACTCCGCTCCAAATGCTTTGAGTCCCTGACTGCTTATCTTACAGCATCTTACAGCTATATACGTGCTATATTTTCATATCGGAGATCTTCATAAATTCTTCATAAACACTTCATAAATATTTCATAGTTCGACTTCTCGATTTGCCAGTATACTTTCAACAACCGATACTTTCAAAATACGTGAAAAAACGATTTTTTTGAAGATTGTAAAGGGTTTTTCCACCTTTACTATATAATTGAAAACCAGGGTTGCGAAATTTTTAATGACAAAGTAATGCATTAATTATTAGTTTTTTAATGGCATATGGAAATAATTTTCATTAACCATTAACATTTACCATTAAATGTTAATGGTTAATGTTTAATGGAAATTATTTTCATTAACCATTAAATATGAATGGTTAATGGAAATTATTTCCATTAATCATTAACATTTTCATTAGCCATTAAAAAAGTAATGATTAATGCATCACTTTTTCATTAAAAATTTCGCATCCCTGCAATAGGGTGATGCAATCAAAATCAATATTTTTTTTTCTGATTGGGTTTGATAGCTGTTAGTACTTGTCAAAAAAGTAACTCTCAGAAAATTTCAGCTTTGAAACAAAATTTCTAGAGGTCGCTCAAATGACTTGATATTATTTTCGATTTTGACCAACGATCATGATATAGAAATTACGATTTTTCCGTGTCGCAACAAAAAATATAAGTGTTTAATGAAGCAGTGATTCACCCAAAATTGAGGTCCTTAAAAAAAAATTAATGGGCGTGCAGGCCACTTAGATTTTTATTATCATTTTTTTTCAAGGACCCAAATTTTGGGTGAATTATTGCTTCATTAAATACTCATATTTTTTAGTGCGACAAGGAAAAATCTAACTTTCTATATCATGATCGTTAGTAAAAATCGAGAAAAAATATCAAGTCATTTGAGCAACCTCTAAAAAATGTTGTTTAAAGCTCAAATTTTGGGAGAATTACTTTTTTGACAAATACTAACAGCTGTCAAACCCAATCGAGGAAAAAAAATTATTTAATGGTTGATGAAAATAATTTCCATTAACCATTAACATTTAATGGTTACGGGAAATAATTTACATTAACCACTAACATTTAATGGTTACGGGAAATAATTTACATTAACCATTAACATTTAATGGTTGATGGAAATAATTTACATTAATCATTAACATTTAATGGTTAATAGAAATAATTTACATTAACCATTAACCATTAACATTTAATGGTTAATGGAAATAATTTACATTAACCATTAACATTTAATGATTAATGGAAATAAATTCCATTAAACATTAAATGTTAATGCTTAGTGAAAATAATTTCCATTAAGGATGAATATTTAATGGTTAATGGAAATTATTTCAATTAATCAATAAGAGTTAATGGTTATTGAAAGTGCAAATGCATTAAAAAAAAGTAATGCATTATTTGCAACCCTGTGGAAAACGCAACAAAAAAAAATTATGCACATTTTTAGATTCGTTGGTACATTCTTGGTACATCGAACCCTTCATGTCGACCTCAATTTTAACGTTTTATTTTTCATTGATTGTTGGAGGAGGACGAATGTGTTCATTTACCGGAAATGATGCCATCCATTTGTAACAAGGCTGCCTCCAGCATCTTGCTGGCTTCGGATGAATTTTTCGTCTCGAAATTTGTCGATTCTTCTGCCTCGGTGCCGTTGCTCTCCTCACCCTTGCCCATCTTCCGGCTCTGCGATAAAAAAAATCAGAATTCGCGCGTCAATTGCAATTGTAAATAAATTTTCAAAAATTACCGATTATTACCAATTTCGTTCCATTTTGTAATGTTTTCGAAACAAACAACTAAGTTCTTTGTTTCGTTTTTAAAAATGAATGAGCAATTATTCGGGAGTTTGTAATAATTTTGGAATAAATTGCCAATGTTGTTTCTAATTATTTGTAAAAAAAATCAATTACGTCGGAATTTTTTAAAATAATATCGAATTTAATTACAAATTCGTATGAAATTTATGAACGTTTAGAATAAATTATTCAATTGTTTCCGGAATTTAGGAATTGTTAATAAAGGAATAGTAATTTCATAAGAATTTAAAAAAAAGAACATTAACTCATTCTTTTGGAATTCGCAATTACTGCAGAATGCATTACGAATCCTACCAATCGTAATGCATCATTTTTAATTTCATCTTTGCTCTTCTCTTCGCTCATTAACAATTCACCTCTATCTCAGTAAATTTTGAAAATTAACTCTATAAATATTATTTTACAAAGTAGCCAAGTCTTTACAAAATTTACATAATTGCTCGAATAAAAAATAAGATTCGGGTTTTAAAAATGTTTTTTATACAACGAGCTGTACTTAAAAAGTAACTAATGAATAAATTGAATATAAATATATATTGAATATTAATAAATTGAATATAAATTGAATAATATTGAATACTAATTTTCAATATTTCCAAAAATTACAAGTGAAATGAAAAAAAAATAATTTCAACGGTTCTAATAATTGCCAAAGATTAAAACGATTTTTTTTCGAAAATTCAACATGATATGAACGATAAATAATGAAAATTAATGAAAAAATAATAAATTTCTGCTGTTGTGGTGAAAACTGATGAGTAAAGCCTCACCACAATTTCCCATAGTGATTATTTTGTGGCAAAAAAATTGTGCAACACTAAGGTCTCTGGAAGAACTTTATGTGCAATGTTTTTTTTTTTAATTTTTTTTTTAACCACGACTGTTGAATCGATCAACAGGTACTCAGGAGCAACGCCCAACTGTTCTACACCGCGCGCCTTCAATTCTACTGTCTCTTTCTTCGCTCAATTTCCAGCCGCCCTTGCGCATTTCCCACTCCTTCTCTTACGGTCTATTAAACATTTCACCGACTGCAGAGACAACTCGATGTTGTCTCCGCGATGCCCGTATAGTCTTCATCCCTAAGAGAGAAAGAGAGAGAGAGCGAGAGAGAGAGAGAGAGAGAGAGAGAGAGAGAGAGAGAGAGAGAGACCCCCACACAATCATCACATTCATTTCTGACCGTTTAAGTCATCGATTGTTATCCACCGCACGTTTTACTACCAAACCACAGTTACATGTATACTTTTCCACGTGAACGTTGGAGCAACCAGAATCGATTTAATTGATACCGAACCTTAGGAAAGGACATTATTGACCCCTGGCCCAAATTTTTTTTCTCTGCTTCCTCAATGAAGAGGCACTGTTTTTCTGAACTTTTTTTCTATTTTTATGAAGGTGTGATTAAAATAAGCCTAAATATCGAGAATGCACATTTAAAAAAAAAACACATACTGCAAAAAATTACGTAAATTAGAAATTTGCATTTTCCCTCATTTTTTCCTTTGCAAATTAGCCAAAGATAACAAGATGCATCACATTTCTTATGGAAATCGATTTAGCTCAAGATGCATTGAACGACAAATGCAGATTTAATTTTATTTTGTTTCAAATCTCGATGCATTATTGATAGTAACTTGTTTACTATTGTAAAGATTTGAAAATTTGAATATTACCGCCGCGGCGGCGGCGCCTGGAACTCACAAGCGGAACCACCGATGGTAAAGAAATTTCCGGGCATACCGACGACAAAAAAACAGGAGCAACAAGAAGGATTCTTTCATAATAACAAACGAGGGATTATTAAATTCAGGATCAAATTACTTTTTCGCACGCGATGAAATTAACGTTTTTATGACATACGCGGTTTTTTGCCAGATACGTCGCATGTTTCCATATTGAGGTCGTTATTGCAAGAATCATGAATTACCTAACCTAACTAGACACTTGTTGCTTTGTGACGTTGCTACGCAACCCGTGTGTAGCAATTTGTTTCGCAATACTCCAATAAATAATAATCATGGATAAAAGAAAGCAGGACATTAGATTAAAACTAAGTAACATACTAATAAAATTACGAGGATCAATTTGTCAATTGATCGTGAAGCAATTTTTGAAAATCAATTTTAAGATCTTATTGCGTATCGGTATTGCAAAATAAGAATTAAAGAAAAGCAACGATAATATTTATCCAGCAAGTTTGTGTCTCAATCAAGACTGTGATTATTTAATGCTAAATTCAATAAAAAATTCTTAAAATCTACTTCAACGATAATGAAACACGAACAGACCGGTATCTATTCTTTGGACTATCCGTTATGGAATAAATCTCCCTTTAACCAACGCCGGTCACTTTAAACCAAGAGTTTCAAGAACGATTTAATAATATCAGACCCGATTCTTGTAACTTTAATCTTTCTATTATTCGAAATCCTTTGTTCGTGTACCTTTCATTTTTTGACTTACGTCGATTGACCAAAACTCGTAAACAAAATGTTTACAAAAATTTCATAAATATCTAAACTTCCGTTTATAATTCGTTCATACCTACAATCAATAAATATTCGACGATAATAAAAACGATGCTAAAGTTAGAAACTTGATTGGAGACACCGAAAACAAATGCTCCCAAAATATTCTTTCGTTTCGTTTTGAGGTTATGTTCGAACGTCGAGTATATTATACTTACAGGCGATGAGAAGTTTTCGAATATTCACGATTTCAAATCAATGCGTTGTTCAAAAACATTTTTTTCGAGCTTATGACTTTTCTTCAGCACGCAACATTATCAAACATTGTGTTTTATGAGATTTTACGGTAAATTATCATTGGCAGAATTGCTGTTGAGATAAAAAAAAATATGAATCCGAGGTGTATAGTTTTGTGCACTTGACACTTGAAAAAAGAAAAAAAAGAAACGTGCAGATGCCGAAAGTAAATTTACCAACGTATCTGCATGGCACGAGAGTTAATCACAACGAGAGATAAGACACGACGGATTGTGTACAGCGAAACGACGGAGAGAAAAGCTGCGAAAATACGAAATTCACGATTAAAGATACACAAACGTCACACGCCGCAATCAGCCGCAACTGGCTCCGCGATCTCTCGCCATATATTTGCATGTGTGCATTACCGTATATGGGCTTTATATACATGTACAAATAATGTTCGGTATATAGGACAGAGAAGAGAGAGAGGAATTTGCGAAAACAAGGCATACAAGTGGGCATGTCTATATATCTATATACATACAAAACAGGAGAGGGGGAAGCGATGACAGCGCGCATGTGTGGATTTTGACAAGCTGCAGTCGAAATTATAATAAGCGTTGCCAACCTCAGAACGGTACAAATGAGGTTATGTCAAAATTCGCGCGTGAAATAAGTGCAAAATTCGATTATTTCAACATCAAAATCCCAATATCACTTTTTTTCAATTATCATCCTCGTCACTACATCTTCAATAATTTGAAAATGTAAAAGGCGATTTTCTCACAGTTTGAATCGTTTGAATCAACGCATCTCAAGCAAAGAGTTGGCAACAATGGCGTCGAAAGAGAAATATATATAGCACAGCTCAGCTCGAAAAGAAAAGAGGGGGGGTACTTCCGTTACAGTTTAATTTGTCTATGGCTGTCGTGGTGTGCCTCGGGATCGTCGTCGTCGTTTTTTCGTTGTCGTTTTGACGTGATAAAATAATTAATAAAAAAACAACAACAACAACAACAGTGAATAAGTGTTGGGGAAAAATGATGGCGTGCGAAATTGGATAAACGCGCCTCGGCGAGAGGTGGAACCCTTTTTTTTCCTTCGTGTGATACAAAAAGAGGGAGAGGAGGTGGTCTCAGTCGTGGAATGTAAGTATATGTGACACGTATAGTTTTTTTTTTCTTCACGATCGTTTATCTCCATCGTTGATATTTGTGTCAAAATATATCGAAGGAGAAACGAAAATTTCAGTGCGCGACATTTCTTGCGTTTGTTTCGTAGCGTTTTACGCGTTTCTCATGTGTTTTTTTTCGGCTGCGCTGGTCGAACCTGTGGGATGATTGCTAAAAAATCTCGCTGTATAGTATGACCGTAACGTTTTCACGGGGGAAAAGCCGCGAAAACTACGTCACGAGTGACGGATTCGGTGAAAACTGGGACAAAGTGCAGTGCACTCTGGCATTGCGCTGCTACAACCAGGTGTTTCTATGCCGTAATCTTCACAGGATTGGGTAATACACCAATCTCTCGACGTGTACGTATCACTGCACCTTGCCTCTCGTTTTATATACATATATATTAAATATATAATGTATATAAATGGGGCATTCCATACCAAGTCGACCTGAGTTTGACCCTCGACCTCGCTGATTTCGTTTACGATTCTTTATATGATTCTTCCAACTCAAAATAGCATTCAGAATTTTTTTCAGATTTTTAAAACCAAATTTGAGCACATTATGACTTTTTTGAAACTTTTTTTCGAAAAACTGGAGGGCCGTAAGTTAAAAATCGGAAAAAATTCTCAAAAATCCGAAAAAAATCTCGAAAATCCGGTGTCAAAAATGAAAAATTTTGACCCAAAATTCATGATGTCCCGGATTTCCCTTCCACCTCGATTTTAGGTTTTTATGAAGAAAACGTAACAAAAAAATAGATGCAGAAATTGATCTACCGTGAAAAGTGGCTTGAATATTTTTATTGTTAACCAACTATTTTTGGAATTTTTTTTACTTTTTTCAAAAAATCGTTGGTTAATTTCTGCATCTATTTTTTTTACGTTTTCTTCATAAAAACCTAAAATCGAGGTGGAAGCAAAAGCCTGGATATCATGAATTTTGGGTCAAAAATTTTCATTTTTGTCACCGTATTTTTGAGAATTTTTTCAGATTTTATAATTACGACCTTAGAGGTTTTCAAAAAAAATGTTCAAAAAATCATAACGTACTCAAATTTGGTTTTAATAATCTGAAAAAAAATTCTGAATGCTATTTTGAGTTGGAAAAATCGTATAAAAAATCGTACACGAAATCAGAGAGGTCGAGGGTCACACTCAGGTTGACTTGGTATGGAATGCCCCATATGTATACATATATATATTCTTGCAACAAAAAACTCGCGAATGAAACTCTATCTGGCATCCCACCTAATAAAAAATGTATATCGACGTTTTTTCCTTGTTTCGCTTTTTCTCCCAAGTTCGGAAAAACTTTAAACAACAATAATAATAATAATATATTGAGTATTATTGCACAAACGACGCAAGGAAACGTTTGATATTCCCCCAAAAATAATTTCGGTCATCAGAAAGATAAATAGTTTTCGTCATTGTTATTTACAAAGTAGGTTAATCATAAATTACAAATAGTTGGGGAAACTATAAATTATTTACTTATGCGAACTTGTTTAAAGTTATAGACTTTGTAGCAAATTTTTCATGTACTTGAAGTTTGTGGCATGTATATGAAGTTTTCATGTACTTGAAGTTGAAGTTGATGGCAAATTTGAAGCGCTTGCAGGTATTTGCTTGATAATAATGTTGAAAACGCAATGATATTTGAAGAATCATTTCCAAAGTATTAACAAAGTCTCAAAACTGTTTGATAAAAGAATAAATTTGTCGATTATTCGTTCATTTCAAGGTTCCGAACTTCAAGTCCATAATTTTTCTGTATGTAAAAATAAGTTTCTCACTAATGAAAGATTTTTCCGCCACTCACTCATGCAATGCTGAATCTGGTATACGAAGTAAACATTATAAACAAAACATTATAAACATTGCAAACATATTAAACAAAAACATTGTGAAAGCAACCCTGACTTTTAATTTTTAAATGCGTTTAAGGATAAAGAAAATATCAATAATAGCACTTTTTAATAATTTCTTACACATTGATGCATCAGGATCATATAAAACAGCATAAAATTTCCATATTGTTTATAATAAAATCTTTTTCATCGCAATTATTGACCAACCACTCATTTTTCTGCAGCTGCAACAAGATCTTATATTTTTGAGACACCAGAAAAATCTCATTCCATGTTCAACGACAATTCAGAGCGAATAGAATTGATTTTGTTTTATCAAGAATACTTATATATAGGGCGTTCCATCCCAAATCGGACAGTTTAAAATACTTTTTTTTTATTTCCTCAATATTTTTATATTTTTAGTACCCATCAAAAAACCCTTCCTGTTAAATTTTGACATTTTTTTAATTACCCGTTCAAAAGATATTAAATTAACAAAAAAACTGCTCTTTTTTTTGTATTATGGTCATAACTTCTTTGATAGTGATCCAAATTAAAAGTTTTTTTTCAATTTTTTTGCTTTTTATGGCCTTTTCAGAAAAAAATACAACAAAAATATTCGACGAGTTTTTGAATGAGGATTTTGAGTTTTAAACTTTAAATCGCGTTTTTAAAAGTGAGGGTCATTTTTTGTTTTTTATTTTTAATTTTTTGCTTTAAACATCTATCTATTCAACAATTTTTAAGACTAGTCCGATCGTGGGATTTCCATAACTACTATTTTTTGTCGATTTTTGAAAATAAATTTTTTTTTTTTATAAATTATTATGAATATCAATTTATGTTACTATATAGTATTTTTTTCAATATTTAGAATTTATTTTGATACTTTTTAATTGTTAACAGGTTCATAAAATCAATAATTAATCGTTAAGTCTGTTGATGAACAATAATAACAACAGTTTTTATTTATTCACGTATTTTTTTGAAAACCTTACATATACGATTATTTCCTGAATTAGAATATTCCTTTGCGAATACGTTTCCGTTGCTCATTGGAATAATTGAATGAAATTTTTCTGTCCCCCTGTGATTGACTTTGCAGTATTGTATCGCAAATAAAATCTTCCTTTTGCATCTAAATAATGTTTCTCACGTGAAAATTTGACAGCAATATTTGATAGACTATTTGGCTTCAATGCCTACTCATACAATTCTTGAACTGTTGTTATTTGCTCATCGGTAATTATCAATTTTAAAAATCTGTTAACAATGAAAAAGTGTCAAAATTAATTCAAAACGGTTAAAAAAGTACTATACAATAACAAAAATTGGTATTTATAATAATTTATGATGCAAATTTTTTTTTTTTTCAAAAATCTAAAAAAAAACAGCAGTTATTGAAATCCCACGATCGGACTAGGCTTAAAAATGGTTGAATAGATAGATATTTAAAGCAAAAATTTTTAAAAAACAATTGAAAATGACACTCACTTTTAAAAACGCGATTTGACGTTTAAAACTCAAAAAACTCATTCAAAAACGCGTCGAATATTTTTGTTGTATTTTTTTTTAACAGGGTGGGTCTTTTGATGGGTACTAAGAAATATTAAAAAATTGAAGAAATAAAAAAAAAAGTTTTTCCAACTGTCCGATTTGGGATGGAACGCCCCATGTGTACATACGATAAGGAATGCTTATTTATGCTGGAAGAATGATCTAATTTCAATTATTCGTTTTCATTACAGGTGTAGATGAGGAAACGAGGATAGTCTCACCGCTCGCTATTATCATGTCGGCTAGTGTTGATGGCGGCGGCGGGGAAAACGAGGTTGATTCTCATTCCTCGACGCGCGCCGCACTAGGTGATTCGTCCAACAACAGGGAAGACGAGTTTGATTCTCATTCCTCGACGCGCGCCGTACCAGGTGATTCCTCCAACAACAGGGAAGACGAGTCGCTCGACCCGGACAACGAATCCGCTCTGAACACAAATTACGACAGCAGTGACGGAGCAGTACCTGTTTTCAGGTTGATAAATAAATTTATATCTTAGATTCAACGAAAATTTCAAAGATTTCAATTTTTTTTTCTATTCTACGTTATGCAATTGAAAAAAAATATATCACCGCGAGAAAATAATTTCAGTATGACGCATTATAACGACATCTTTTCGGAAAAATGAAAAATTTGGAAAATCATCGTGATCACATTTTGCAGATGCGATCGCTGCGACAATTACGAAACGATAAACAAGACCGCGTTCTGCGCGCATCAAGATCAGTGTCTTGCGAGCGGTGAGGCGGGCGAAAATGCAGAGGGCGTTGAGGGAACGGAAAACGATGGCTACAGCGAAGAGGGACACTCCGGTCACAGATCACACAGAAAGATGTTTGAGTGCGACGTTTGTAACATGAAATTCTCCAACGGGGCGAATATGAGAAGGCACAAAGTAAGACACCGGCCAGCATTCTTCTCTCAACATTTTCTTAGCCATACATTCATTCAGTATTTTGGTATTTCTGTATACAAAATAATACGCATGAGGAAGTACATTACCGGTGGAAAGTTTCCGGACAAGACTTTAAAAAAGTTCCGCGACGTTTTTTAATGCCATTTCGCCAAAAGGCAACGTAAACTAATTCAACAAGCGGCATTTTGAAGAGGAAGAAATCGGCTTCATTTCCTGTTTTTAAAAATGATTTTTACCGTTTGTTTTTCGATTTAGATTCTATTTTGAAAACAAGTGTTTTTCGCCTTTTCCCCCCTCTCTTCTGGTGCACCCATATTTTATTTTTTTTAATACATTTTTACGATTGGATTCATGAAGGGGAAAGTTTGAGCTTCAATTTCCTTTTTTTTTAAACTTTGAGCGATTTTATTTCCGAAGTTATTCTGTTTTTTGTGAAAAAAGAGGAAATTTGAAAAATCCCGCCTAACACGAAAACAAAGAGGATTCATATAAAACTTCAGGATGGCAAAAAGTTGCGTCTGTTTTTGTTGAGTTCAGAGGAATTTTTGCAGATTTTTTTTCCAAAATTTTGGTTTCTCATGTTGAGGCTGGAAAAAAAATTAGGGAAAAAAATTTGAAAAAAAATTCCAATGTGTTGAAAATGGTAAAATAAAGTATTTTCCCCTCTTGAAATATTATCAATTATCCCATAGTTCTCGAGTTATGGTAATTGAATTATCTGAGCCCCGACCCGGAAAATGAGAAAAAAAATCTGAAAAATTCCTTTGAACTCAACGAAAACAGACGCAACTTTTTGCTATCTTGAAGTTTTTCATGAAACCTCTGTGTTTTCGTGTTATACGGGATTTTCCAAATTTCTTCTGTTTTCACAAAAAAACATAATAAGTTTGGAAAAAAAATCGCTCAAAGTTTTTAAGGATGTTGAGTCTCTATGAAATCTTATAATGTTAATTGTTCAATAAATAGCTTCTTAATCGTCGTGAAATTTGTACACGACCTTCTGAATCCTTCATGTAAAAACATATTAAATTTTCAGAATTCCATCATCATTACTTCAACCTCCTTAAGGGTTAAAATGAAAAGTGATGAGAAAATTCTGAAAACTTGGTGTTTTGTATGAAGTATTTAAGAGGTCGTGTAAAAATTTCCCGACGATTAGGAAGCTCGTTATTAAAATATTAACATTTTGATAAGAACAATTTTTTAAACAAATGAAAAAAATATTTGTCAACAAACTTCGTTTTGTTTCCGTTGCTTTCAATATAGTGTAGATATTAAAAAATTGAGAGGTCAAAAAAAACTTATCGCAAAGTTATATCAGTTTCCATAAGATTACATTTAATTTAATTTAATTTGTTAATGTTAATTGTTCGATAACGAGCTTCCTTATCGTCGTGAAATTTTTACACGACCTCTTAAATAATTCATCCAAAAACATACCAAATTTTCAGAATTTTCTCATCATTTGCGATTTGGGACTTAACATCCTTAAGAAAAGGAAATTAAAGCTCAAACTTTCCCTTTTATGAACCCAATTGTAAAAATGTATTAAAAAAAAATTCTCTAGAAGATGGAAGAGAGGGAAAAGAAGGCGAAAAACAGTTGTTTTCAAAATAGATTCCAAATAGAAAAACAAATGGTAAAAATCATTAAAAATGCAGAAAAAAAAGCCGAACAAAGTTTACGTTGACTTCCGGCTAAATGGCATAAAAAAACGTTCGAGACCTTCTTTGAAGTTTTGTCCGGAAACTTTTCGCCGGTAGTGTATGTTCAAAGAATGAAAAAAATATTTATTTCTTCATGAGGTAAGCTCTTATTGCGAGCATTTTTTACGAGATTTTAATGCCAAAGTACTTGCAAAAAAATCTTAATAAATGTACTTCATGAAAACAAAGCTTCCCTCATAAGAAAGCAATTGAAGATAAATTGAAGGATTAAAAAAAAAATGTCTATAATATTTGTTTAATCATAGATGCGACATACCGGGGTAAAGCCTTACGAATGTCGAGTATGCCAGAAGAGATTTTTTCGAAAGGATCATCTGGCCGAACATTTCACGACTCATTCGAAAACGTTGCCTTATCACTGTCCGATATGCAATCGAGGTTTTCAACGGCAAATCGCGATGAGAGCGCACTTTCAGAACGAACACGTTGGTCAACACGATATGGTGAAATCGTGTCCCCTCTGCAATTATCGAGCTCCCACGATGAAGTGTCTGAGGTTACATTTTTTCAACAGGTCCGTTATTTTGAAAGATCGTCAAAAATTTAAATCTTCCATTGCTTCCTTATTTTTGTAATTGAGCAATTTTGCTACCATTTTTCATTGAGTACCAAAAAATCGATTGATCGAATTCTTAAAATTTTTGTCACCCACAGACACGGCATTGATTTGGACAATCCAGGACCAAACAGTTCAACGTCCATAATGAATAGTTGTTCGCCCGGTGAGGCGATGCCTTCTGCTCCATTGTCGGACAGCGGCGATAGTACAGGCAACAGATCGGCCGATAATGCAACTCCTCCGATGCACTTTCTCACGCCTCACGTCGAAATATCGATTCCCTATACCGAGCAGACGTCTGGTCAGCGCGATCAAAGTCCCGCACCGTTGAACGGTGACAGTCCAAATAGTCCACAGAGCGCCGACAGTAACAGCAACGCTCCGAGCAGCAGTCATCATCAGCTGTCGATGAACAGCGTCGGTATTCATCGGTATGTTTGCTAAAAGCAAAAAAAAAAAAATCTTTTCGACAATTTAATGTCGCTGAAACATGGAAAATTCCGAAATGTCGAAAAAACATGCTGATACTTTTTTTTCCAGAATTTCATTCCTAATCAGAAATTTTCATATCTTTTTCCCGAGAAAGGAAGTCGGAGACGGAATCGTTGCGATTAAGCCATTTTGCTTGTCCAAATTTTTCTATATGGGTCATTCCCTGTCAATTCAACGACGTTTTGTCGGTGACCCCCTTTAATTTTTTTAATTGCTTCCTCATAAAGGAAGCTTTGTTTTCGTGAAAAAAAAATGTTCGCGCTTATTATGCCAATATGTTCAAAATGTCCTAAAACATCGAGAAATCATATTTAGAAAAAATTTCCGGATGGATGTGTGTGTGTGTGTGTGTGTGTGTGTGTGTGTGTGTGTGTGTGTGTGTGTGTGTGTGTGTGTGTGTGTGTGTGTGTGTGTGTGTCTGTGTGTGCGCGTGTGTCCTGAGTTTCAGATGTAATTAATAACGCGAAAAAGCTTCGAGATATCGAGCTAAAATTTGGCACACTTTTCGAGCACGAATTGCTCTTCATTATGAAAAAAAAATTGTTTTAATTATAACGGGTTTTCAGATTTTATCGACTTTTTTCGTTTTTGCAAGAATGGCGTAAACGCTCTAACCTCTGGAATTTTCAAGATATTGCACTGAAACTTTACACAGAGCTAATATAACTATCGAGGATGTTTGTTTATTAAATTTTGCGAAAATTGATCGAATGATTAAATTTTTATCAAATATTTAATTTTTATAAAAGGAGGGTAAACGCTAATAACTTTTGAAATTTTTTAGATATTGCAATGATATTTTGTGAAGAGCCAGTAAAGCTATCAATGTTATTCGCTATTGAATTTCGCGAAAATCTATCCAAGGATTAAAATGTTATGAAATTTTGAATTTTTTGAAAAATAGCGCAAGCGATAAAAATTGAACACTTTTGTAGCGTTAAATTAGCATTGAAAAGTTCAAACTAATAGAAGTTGCAAATTTTGCGCATTGATTAATCTGTTTTTGAATAATTAAGAAAACTTTCTTTATGAGGAAGCCAAATTTGATCACCATACTTTGTGATAAAGGAAGCTATGTGGACTATGGATAAAGATGAGAAAGCAATGTGCAAATTTCAATTTGCAGGGTTTTTTAATATGTTATTATATATGCAAAAAGAAGTATCCATGTAAATTTTTTGCTCTCTATCTCGAAGTTATTGATTTTTGAAAAAATATTCTTAAAATAATCATAACTTCTACAATAACAAAGATATTCTAACTTGCTAAGAGGTTTTTTTTTGTTTTTCAATGTACTTTTTGAAAAAAAATCGAAAATTAAGAAAAACAAATTTTTTGTCTTTTTGGCTGTTTTGAGCTAAAAAAAATTGATTTTCTTTCAATGGGACCCCTTCAATTAAAAAAAAAATGATCAAATTCCACGTATAAAAACAACATTTTTGAGATTTTACTGAAGATGGGATTCAAATAACTTCTTATTAAAAAATTGTTTTCGATTTTTTTTTGCAATTTTGATCTTTTTTCCTTCTATGACTACAATAGTTGATTTCAATGATATTAAAATAAATAATTTCCTTTCTACATTATAATAATTAACATTAAGAATTACAATTTTTATGTAAAAAAAAATGAATAAAGTGCAAAACGTACTTGAATTGTAATTCTTAATGTTAATTATTATAATTTATAAAGGAAATATGTGAGAGAAGTTAAATTATTTATTTTAACATAATTGAAATCAACTATTCTAGTCATAGAAGGAAAAATGATCAAAATTACGAAAAAAAAAATCAAAACAAATTTTTTTTTTAAAAGAAGTTATTTGAATCCCATCTTCGGTAAAATTTCAAAAATTTTGATTTTTTACGTAAAATTTTATAATTTTTTTTGCAATAAATCGAAGGGGTCTCATTGAAAGAAAATTCAATTTTTTAGCTTAAAGCAGCTAAAAAAAATATTAAACAAAATTTTTCTTAATTTTCGATATCTTATTCAAAAAGTAAATTCAAAAACAAAAAAAATAACCGCTTAACAAATTAGAATATCTTGGTTATTGTAGAAGTTATGATTATTACAAGAATATTTTTTGAAAGATCAATATCTTCGGTATGGTTTAAGATAGAGAGCTAAAAATTTAGATGGATACTTCTTTTTGCATGTATAATAACAAATTTAAAAAAAAATCGAAGGGGGTCACCGTCAAAACGTCGTTGAATCGATACGGAATGACACACATGATTTCGCTACGTTTTCGTACGTATGATTTCGTACGTTTACGTAATTCAAACATTGCTTCCTTATAATTTTTACACATTTACGAAGCCTGCGTAAAAATTGAAGGTGGATGGAGATGGATTTGTGAATGAGTGAAAATTATCAAAAAGCAATCGGTCAATGTTTGTAATGTTCTGAGAAATTCGACCTAATGGTGAAAGAGTTTGGCGCGTAAAATCGATAGTTGAACCAATAATTAAATTATACATCGGTTATTTTTCTTTAGAAACATTGGCGGAGGTGAAGATTCGATAAAGCCGTCGATATCGCTGATACCGATAAAACAGGAGCCAAACAGCAATGGAATAGACGCGAGTGGGGCCACCTCGAGCAATCTGTCGTCTCTTCCCTCATTGATCAAGGTATCGCCGTTGAAGTCGTTATTGCGTGACGATCTTCGTCGCAAATTGACGACAAGCTCGAACAATATTCACAGCAGTAACAACAACAACAATAATAATATCAATAGTATAAACAGCCTGTCGAACGGTAATCCTCATTCGCGCGGTGAGCCACCGACTTCAACGAGGCCGGATCCTCGTACGAGTGGCTTGCAGTGCACCCATTGTAGGATCACATTTCCCGATCAAACGTTGTACTTTTTGCACAAGGGCTGTCACAGTGATAGCAATCCCTGGAAGTGCAATATATGCGGTGAACAATGCTGCAATCTCTATCAGTTCAATTCGCATTTACTAAGCAAGAGTCATCAATAGCGAGAATGCGTGAAAATCTGAGAAAACCATTTGGGGTTTTTTTTGTTCTTCGGACGATACCACAATTGATCATTATTTTTTAAAAATAATTTGACATTTTACCCGTACAGCACGGCGTATGTGCATCGTTAGGGCGATTTTTTATATCTTTTTTTTTTATATTTCACTCCCCACCCGAAATTTTGTTGCATATGTCTGAAAGAAAATTCCCTGAAAGTTACAGCCCTTAATATTAATATTAAAGGATGTTGAGTCCCAAATCGCAAATGATGAGAAAATTCTGAAAGTTTGGTATGTTTTTGGATGAATTATTTAAGAGGTCGTGTAAAAATTTCACGACGATTAGGAAGCTCATTATCGAACAATTAACATTAACAAATTAAATTAAATTAAATGTAGTCTTATGGAAAGTGATATCACTTTGCGATAAGTTTTTTTTTACCTCTCAATTTTTTAATATCTACACTATATTGAAAGCAATGGAAACAAAACGAAGTTTATTGACAAATATTTTTTTTATTTGTTTAAAAACTTGTTCTTAACAAAATGTTAATATTTTGATAACGAGCTTCCTAATCGTCGTGAAATTTTTATACGACCTCTTAAATACTTCATACAAAAACATACCAAATTTTCAGAATTTTCTCATCATTTTTCATTTTAACCCTTAAGGAGGTTGAAGTAATGATGATAGAATTCTGAAAATTTAATATGTTTTTACATGAAGTATTCAGGAGGTCGTGTAAAAATTTCACGATTGATAAGCTATTTATTCAACAATTAACATTTCAAGATTTCATAGGGACTCAACATCCTTAAGTACTTTCCCTTCGCGTGATAAGTTTTTCCATCTAAAATACACGTAAATGAAAAACTTTTTTCGTCAAAATTTTACCACTCCGCGGTTTTTTATGCTATCACATTGATTTTAGTCGCAATTTACGCAGAATTGAACGATCTTTGAGAGTATCCTCAACAGCGTAAGTGTAACTTACACTGGTGAGATGGTACGAGGTCACTAAAGTTGATTTTTACCAACAATTCTCGTTTTTTCGCTGTTATCTCCGAAATGATTAACTTTACCGAACAAATGTGAAGGAAATTTTTTCTGAAAATTTAATTTTCTACAAAAAAGGTCCTCTAGACCTAATTGCTAAAATTAATATTTCTTGAGATATTGAACCTTAACTTATTTGTGATATGAAAATTTTTATGGATTATCGAACCAAAAGTTTCAAATTGTTGATATTCCATATCATATCACCACAGGTAATATAATATGTGATATGGTGATATGATATGGAAAATCAACAATTTAAAACTTTTGGTTCGAAAAACTATACAAATTTTATACCATAAATAAATAAGTTAAGGTTCAATATCTCAAGAAATATTAATTTTAGCAGTTAGATCTAGAGGACCTTTTTTGTAGAAAATTAAATTTCCAACAAAATTTGCCTTTACCATTTTTTTCAGTTAAGTTAATCATTCGGAGATAACAGCAAAAAATCAAAAATTTTGGGTAAAATCAACTTTAGGGACCCGTACCATCTCACCAGTGTAAGTTACACCTACGCTGTTCAGGACACTTTCAAAGATCGTTCAATTCTACGTAAATTGCGACCAAAAGCAATGTGATAGCATAAAAAACCGCGGAGTGGTAAAATTTTGACGAAAAAAGTTTTCATTTACGTGTATTTTAGATGGAAAAACTTATCACGCGAAGGGAAAGTACTTAATATTAATATTAAGGGCTGCAACTTTCCGGGAATTTTCTTTCCGACGTATACAACAAAATTTCGGGTGGGGAGTGCAGGAAATAAAAAAAAGTAAAAAAAAAAAAATCGCCCCAGTGCATCGGTATAATTTTGTCAATGAATGTAAGAGAAATTCGGGAATTAATCGGAATTTACTAAAAAATGAGACATCGCGTGCTGTAACGGTATTATAAAAAGTATAGGAAGAAAAGATTTATATCGACGTTTATCATTGATCGTCGCGAATTTCGTCAAACGGGACAAATCGTGCCTTTTTAATTATCGAGAAGAAAGGGATTCGAGAGGAGACAAAGAGGATAGTCGGATAGGGAGAAATTTAAAGCATAAGGAAGAAAAAAAAAGTTGATAATTTTGCCAACGCTCACTCGTCCATCGTGCTGTCACCCACACGAACGATCCGTCCAGTAGGGCTTCACCGAATTATTCCAAGCTCTATTAACGTAGTCTGTAATTAGTCGATAGACGAAAAAAAAAGTGTGCAGGACAGCGAGAACGGGGTTGTGAAAGGGAAAGAGAGGCAGGAGAAACGAAAAGATCCACCCAGGATTTTATTTCGAGGCACCGGTGTGGCTTTGAGAAGCTGAGAATAATGAAGAGAACAATAAAAGATTTAATTTATCTATATTCGATAAAGATATTATCGAGCGAAACGGGATGGGGGCAGATTTTTCGAAACCCAATTTATTAATTATATATATGGGTCAAAATTCCGAAAAACAGCATGTGTTTGGGCCTCATAGTTGACGATTGTTTTGTAACTTTAGGGACACATAGTACAGTATGAGAGTACACTCTGGAATTTGTTTTGGATTTTTAAATCGACCAGTTTCACTGTACCGATGACGCCATTTTTTTGAAATTTCATGAATGTCATGTTTTAATCAATTCCTCTATCCCCCTGTAATTAAAAAAAAAAAAATTCGACATATATTTTCATCGAAAAAGATCTCAGCTTTTTAAAGAAAATATTTCCAAATACGTACCAATTGATATAAGCATAGAAAAATAGGGTTTTTTCTAAAAAAGGCGTTTTATCGATGAGCCTACACTCCAATCTGTCTTTTCATATTTTTTCGGATTTCTGAGGTTTTTTTTACACGAAAAAACCCCTTTTCCAGAGTGGGATCTTTGCAGCATCAGACCGTTATATATTAAATATAATCTGCGGTGCTGTAAATATCGAGGAAATAGTGCGGATACAATACTGCTTACTGCGCTAGTATTGTATTGTATTGTTACTATCATTTTTGATCGAGGTCGTTATGGGTTTTTAACTTAACTTTTAATTTATTAGTACTGTAACAGGAGGATTTGTCTATGAGAAATAATAATAATACCCTGAAAGCAATATAAGATAACACGATTCCGGGGAATGGGTGTGTAAACAAACTTTAAAAAACATCCATTCATCTTTTATGAAAATATTTATTGATGCATGTTGAATTTTGCGCAAATAAAAAATATTCAACAATTTTTACTTGTTTTACATTGGTTGCTTTTGAGTATACTAAAAAAAATATATATATATTTAACAACTTCTTGGCGAAAAATTAACCATGCGTGTCAATAAATATTTTCATCAAAGATGAATGGATGTTTTTTAAAGTTTGTTTACACACCCATCGCCCGGAATCGTGTATATTATATTGCTTTCAGGGTATTATTATTTTTTCTCGTAGTCAAATCCTCTTGTTACAGTACTAATAAATTAAAAGTTAAGTTAAAAACCCATAACGACCTCGATCAAAAATGATAGTAAC
This sequence comes from Alloplasta piceator, assembly GCA_946863875.1. Classification (NCBI taxonomy): domain Eukaryota; kingdom Metazoa; phylum Arthropoda; class Insecta; order Hymenoptera; family Ichneumonidae; genus Alloplasta; species Alloplasta piceator. Next base: position 15,942,078 of record OX333072.1, read on the forward strand.
AATACAATACAATACTAGCGCAGTAAGCAGTATTGTATCCGCACTATTTACTCGATATAGGCTCATCGAGGAAACGCCTTTTTGAGGAAAAAACCTATTTTTCTATGCTTATATGAATCGGCACGTATTTGTAAATATTTTTTTTTGAAAAGCTGAGATCTTTTTCGATGAAAATATGTGCCGAAATTTATTTTTTTATAATTACAGGGGTCCAGAGAAATTGACTGAAACATGACATTCACGAAATTTCAAAAAAATGACGTCATCGGTACAATGAAACTGGTCGATTAAAAAAAAAAAAAAAAAATGCCAGAGTGTACTCTCACACTGTACTAAGTGTCCCTAAAGTTACAAAACAATCGTCGACAATGAGGCCCAAACGTATGCTGTCTTTCGAAATTTTGACCCATATATATGGATATCTGGATCAATTTACTATAATTTCGAAGTTACAAAACGAATTCTACGAGTGAATACGTGCTTCGAAATACAATTACAATTCTTTCGGTTGTTCTCGCCCCTGTTCCCGCGGCCGGAAGTGCTTCAAGGTGTTACCGTTGTGTACCTTTTGCGATCCAATAACGTACCATATTTAGACTCGAGATTCAAGTGTCCTATGTTAAAAATATTCCCAACGTTGCCTCAAAGTACCGCATAATGGTATTTTCTAAAAAAAAAAAAAATTAATTTATTAAAAATTCCGATGACTTTTCTAAGATTTTCGCTGAAAAACTGAAAGAAATTCCATCAAACGTGTGAGTGAGTCGTGCTGTTTGATGAGGTAGTTAAAAAAAACACAGATTATTTTTCAATTGCATTCTTCATCGAGTCATTGGTACCTTTTTCCTAAGAAAATAATATATCTGACGGAAGCAGAGATTTAAAAAAATTTCAAACCATTCAAAAGAGACGATTTTCGTATATTGAAAAGTAAATATTAAAAGGAAATTATCAACTTTTGAAGTTTAAGGCCAGAAATTAATGCGTTTAAAGGAGTAAACAATTAGCGAAAATTTTAGAAAATTCACCTAGAATGGGAAGAGCAAAAATGTGTATATTCTTACATATGATTATGTTAAGTGTGATCTGAGCGCTTAAAAAACAACGAGCTTCTCATCGCGTTCTGGCTCGTTTCGTTAAAATGCTTTCCACAGATTCCTATCACGGTAAATCGATCTTATTAACGTAATTAAGCAAAACTCAAAGATCACTATTTCAACTTCATTCAGCCTGAGATATTTACGAATCTCTGCAGAATTCATACATTTATCTGCAAAAAACATGCAATTTACCGCACCTTTTGTCCTAATTTAAAAATCAGGCAAACATTGTATTCGGTTCTGATCTCAATATCATCTTTTGTTTTTTCCCGCTATCACTTGAATACTGATTGAATATCAACCGTTGATAACTTATCGAACGAATTCTTTTGGGGAATTTTTAGGAGTGAGAAAAGTTGATTATGCAATTTCATCATTGAATATGTCGATAAATGTACGACAGAGTTACGCGACATTTCGATAATTTAATATTTGAAATTCCGTTAAAACATTGAAAAAATTATAATCATAAAACTTATAAAAATTCATGATGCTTAAAAATGCGGGAGAATAAGAATAAAAATTGGTGCATATTGTACTCGCGACAGACTCGTTAAAAAATTCGATATCAACAGAGGGAATTATAAAAAAAGGATGAAGAAGGATAAAAAGAAAAAGAAAGACCAAAACTAGAATGGTACGTTGGATCGTGTTGGGCAGAGTCGAGTCTGTTTCTGCAATTCGTCTCTGCTTCAATTAATATTTTATATATAAATATTTGTACAAAAGAGTATTAGAGAGAGATGAAAGTTAACGATAAAGATTAAAATAGTACATATAAATGCGTGTCTGTGTAAATATGATATATATATATGAAACAAAGATTTAAAAAAAATTATTTATATATATATATGCTCCATTGGGGTGTCGGAAAGTAAAACGATGTTTTTTTTTCTTATCATCGTTGTTTCGATTCTCTCAAAGGTATTTTGTCCCCAAAGGGTTTCCATTATTTTAAATTCTGAGTTGAACAGATTTAATTAAAAATTTCAATCTCAGAGATCGGCCGTAATGATATTTTCAGGCGCATTTTCGGAAAAATTTTTCAATTTTGTGAAAATTAATAATTTTGAAATCTAAATTTTCAATTATCCGACAATGGTTAATGGACAAAAATAAATTTCCAATTATCCGAATAATCGGTAATTGGTAGAAAAAAAATATCAATTAATCATAAAATGGGTAATTGGTCTGAAAATATTTTCAATTATTCGAATAATCGTTAATTGGTCGAAAAATAATATCAATTTTTCAGAAAAATGGGTAATTGGTCGGAAAATATTCTCGATTATCCGAATAATCAGTAATTGGTAGAAAAATAAAATCAATTTTTTAGAAAAAACTCAACAATTTATTGAAAATCGGAGTGATAAGAGATATGTAGTGATAAATAGAGGTATATACAAGCATATACAGTCATATATTGGCTTATACAGATATTTGCAGGCATATAAAGGTATATAGATCTATACTGCGATATATATCTATATATCTCTAATCACTCCTATTTTTTCGAAAACATTTTTTCAATAAATTAATATTTTGTTCTGGGAAATTAAAATTATTGTCAAACCAATTACCTGTATTTCTGGGTAATTGATATTTTTCTGAAAAATTGATATTATTTTTCTACCAATTATCGATTATTCGGGTAATTGAGAATATTTTCAGACCAATTATCAATTTTTCTGAAAAATTGATATTATTTTTCGACCAATTACCAATTATTCGAATAACTGAAAATATTTTCAGACCAATTACCCATTTTCTGAGTAATTCATATTATTTTTCGACCAATTGCCGATTATTTGGATAATTGAAAATACAATTTAGGATAATTTCAATTGTTCCAACAATTGGTATTCTATCTTTGAAAATTATCGATTTTCCATCAATTGAAAAATGGAAAATCGTTTTTCTTTACCGATCCCTGTTCAATATTTTCTCTTATTGCAATAGAAATTTCGCGATTTTTAATTCAGACCCGTACAATCTTAATTTCTGAGGGAGAGCTTCAAATAAAAACATCGGTTTATTTTGCGACACCCCGATACACACTAACAATTATATGTATATGTAACACGCAAGTAAATCTATATCTCTCTCTCTCTATATATATATATTATATATTATATATATTTAATTGCCTCACAGAGAAGAGGCACCGACATTTATTACACACACAAGAGAAAAAAATGCTGTAAATGGTTGTAGTTATTCAATAACTATTCTGTATAGGAGGAATATTTAATACTATTACAATTTATTTATTAATTCATAAGTAATTTATTGCCTTGCATTCCAAGAAAGAAAGGACGAGATAGTAACATAGATTTAAAATATATATATATATAAAATACATCGTAAAAAGAAACGACTAACGGGTCAAATTTACAAGTGCATGATAAAATCCAGAGGGGAGCGTTTTTTTTTCAAATGTACAGAAAACTCGAATCGAATTAATCTTTGCACATACGACGAGAGAAATTAGCGTGGAAAATCAATGTTTATGGCGTTGTTGGAGCGTTATCTGTACGATAATTTACCAAAACTTTTTATTTAATTATACGCTGCGAATCCGATAACAAGATTCCGTTTACGACGAGAATAAAATTGTACACGTCCATTGATGGTTCGTAACATTCGACGAAACGAAAAAATTTTCATCGTCCATGGGTCGTTTTTTTTTTTGACACGCCCTTATCGTTTTACCCGACAAACGGTATCGATTTACGAATCACGAGTGATATTTCGAAACTTATTCGCATTACAATTTCCATTTGAACGCGAATTCTTTTTTGTGTAATTTTAAAAATTGGAATTTTGGTTTTTGACTTTATAATTTTTATCTATGTCATTCAGACATCCTTGACCTTGTAATGAAAACTTTTAGATACCTTTATATAACAGACACGTGTTCATCATATTTTTGTTTTCAATGTAAAAAAAAAACAATTGAAAGAAAAGTATATTAAAAACTGGATTACGAAGTAACATAGATTAAGAACAAGTTCTCATAGACTCGATGAGTTTGTCAAGTGCCTGATGGGTGAAAATCGTTTCTAACTAAATGTGCGAATAAATTTGAAAAAAAATGTAAAAATTTTCGCTGAAAACTTTTTGACACTTCACTAAGATTATGATTATGATTTTTCGACGAGCGAATGCTCTTCGTGGCATGAAAGTTGGCATCGAGCCCAAAGATCGGCAGTAATGATATTCAGGCGCATTTTCGGAAAATATCATTTTTTTGAAAATTAATAAATTTGAAATCTAAATTTTCCATTACCCGACAATGGTTAATGGAAAAAAATGAATTTCCAATTATCCGAATAATCGGTAATTGGTCGAAAAATAATATCAATTACTCAGAAAATGGGTAATTGGTTTGAAAATATTTCCAATTATCCGAACAATCGGTAATTAGTAAAAAAATAATATCAATTAATCAGAAAATGGGTAATTGGTCTGAAAATATTTTCAATTATCCGAATAATCGGTAATGGGTTAAAAAAAATAATATCAATTTTTCAGAAAAATGGGTAATTGGTTTAAAAATATTTTAAATTTTTTAGAAAAAACTTAATTATTTATTGAAAATTGGAGTGATAAGAGATATGTAGAGAAATATAGAGGTATATACAGGCATATACAGTCATATATCGGCATATAAAGGTATTTGCAGGCATATAAAGGTACATAGACATATAGAGAGATATATATCTATATATCTCTACATACCTTTAATCACTCCTATTTTTTCAAAAACACTTTTTCAATAAATTATTAATTTTTTTCTGGGAAATTGAAAATATTTTCAAACCAATTACCTGTATTTCTGGGTTATTGATATTATTTTTAAACCATTTACCCATTTTTCGGAAAAATTTATATTATTTTCCGACCAATTACCCATTTTTCTGAAAAATTGATATTATTTTGCTACCAATTACCGATTATTCGGGTAATTGAGAATATTTTCAGACCAATTATCAATTTTTCTGAAAAATTGATATTATTTTTCAACCAATTATCGATTATTCGAATAATTGAAAATATTTTCAGACCAATTACCCATTTTATAATTAATTGATATTATTTTTTTAACAGTTACCGATTATTCGGATAATTGAAGATGCAATTTCGGATAATTTCAATTTTTCCATCAATTGGTATTCTATCTTTTAAAATTATCGATTCTCCATCAATTGAAAAATGGAAAATCGTAATTTTTTTGCCGATTCCTGATCGAGCCCAATGAAATATGGATAGTTAATGGTATTTCAACGGAAAATGTTTTCCAGTAACTTTTCTACTATCATAAAATGTGAAAAAAAAATATCTTGGCCTGCAGGAAATCCTTTAAGGAGTAAAAAATAATTACACTCTCGTTGTGACGTTTTTTGAGCCTGCAAAATTTTTCCCTCCGTGAAATGTGAGCGCAATATTTCCACAAGCTTTTCTCGTATTCAAGAACCTGTGAATCAATATTTCAATCAGCCAAAATCATTCGAAGCATCAAAATTTGGCTTTTTATCAAATTTTCACTCGAAACAATCGTTTCCAAAAATTCAACAGCTGTCAACTTTCATGCCATGTAATTTCGACGAAATATTCAGACACTCGATACACCTGAAAATTCACAATGCGATGACATAATTGATGAAAATTATAACCGTAACAAAATTGAAAAAAAAAATTAAAACCATAAAATTGGGAAAAAAATTTAACACTAACGAAATTCGCAAAATTCAGAAATTAATTTTGAAAAAAACGGTGAATTGAAGTAATTTTAAAATACGATTTTTATTGTGAAATCCCGTTTGAAAAAAAAGGAACAAAAATAGGGGAACGCCGAAAGAGCGATTGACCAATGGACCAGATGCAAACTCGAGCTGAGGCAACTCCGGGATAGGGTAGATGCGCTTTACACTGTGATCACGTTTACAAAGAAAAAAAATATATAGTCTTAACGTTAGAGGATATTGTGAAAGAATGAGCGAAACTCAATGTCGAAATAAATACGAAAATATGATGAATACCAACAAACAAGAAAAACCAACAAAAATGAAACTTGTAAAATCGTATGGAGAAAGAGAGAAAACGTAAGAGAGGAAAACAAAAAAAAATATATATATATAAATTATATATATATATAATATATATATAAAAAAAGCCTTAGGTGCACACCCCGCCCACTTATTTATACAATATATAAGAGTAAAACTATATATATATATATATTTAATTACATAAGAATTGGAGAAAAAAAATATTGTTGATGTTACTATGGTGTAATGGGTACAAGATAAATATATGCAAACGATGTATATAATACGTCGAACGTACCTCATCATTTGCATTCCCACGATTTCGATCCAATCTCATCTGCATTCGGGTAGTATTGTTAATAAAATGAAAAAAGTTCGTTCAGATTGATCAATTTTTTCAGAATTTACAAAATAAAAATTGGAAATTAAAAAAATACAACTTTACGTTTTTGAAATGGCAAATCTGTGAAATTTTGAGAAACATTTGACATATTCTCAGGCAAGTTTTCGACTCAAGCTCTCGAAATTTCTTTGGAACTGAAAAAATATTTATCAAATTTTTGTTTTTGTATTTTTCAAAACTATCCATTATAATTGAGTATTTTTTTTTTTTTCAAATTGAGGACTAGGTTGGCGGAAAATTTTGCGCTGGTTACAAATTCGTTATGGTTCCTCCATTAACCCTCGCTGATCACACTTCAAAATAAAATTCCAAGTTCGTCACACGGGTCAATTTGACCCGACCGACTTTGTAGATGTTAGTAAAAAAAGTACCTATGCGATTGACTTTAAAAAAATATAGGAATTATCTTTAAACATTTCAGTGTATGAAACAATTGTTTTTTCGTTTTTTTTTTAAATATTTACATGGAAAAAAATTCACGAAAAAAAAGACTTCGAAAATCCGGTTTTTTACTTAAAAAATTGTAACTCTTGCAGTTTTGAAGATTTTTTGGAAAAATTTCTACACGGTTCTCACAATATATGGTACTTTAAGAAAAAAAATACTTCAAATGCATGCGTTAAAAAAAAAAGTATTTATTCCGCTATAGGTACAGATATTTCGGTAAATCTTCAGAAGTGTAACTCCTATCAGAATCGAGCTGATTTTTTTGTGCGGTTTATTACAGTTAAAAAAAACATATTTAATATTATTATTTTTTAAATAAAATAAAATGAAGGAATTTAGCTACTAGAATAGATATTCCCGTTGCAGAGTTTTTGTTGTTTTTGGGTTTGATAAAAAACCAAGTTTTCATAATTTTTTGCAACTTTTTTTTTATCAAACCGAATAAAACAACAGAAACTCCGCAACGAGGACATCTATTCCAGTAGCTAAATTCCTTCATTACATTTTATTGAAAACAAAAATTTTAATTAAAAAAGTTGGGCGCCATTAAAATATAACTTAACCCTCCGCGGTCGCACTGGGTCTTCTGTGTCCGCATACAATTTTCAACGGGTTAAACTGCTTCAAAAAATCTAAAAAAAATTCCTGACTTCTCCTCGATGTTTTTAAAGCCCAAAAGTTATTATTTTTTACGATGTAAATAGCTATCTGAGCGAAGAAATCCCAAAGTGAAATTTCGCTCGGGTCGTCAATGACCCAGTGCGAGCGCGGAGGGTTATCTAAGGTTTTATAATCATAAAGAATTGATAAAAAAAAAATTACAGCCTCTTTTTAGCGAGAGTTGCACTTTCGAATATTTGCCGAGATATTTGAGCTAAAAGTGAGCGCTCGGGTCAATTTGACCCGCGGTGACCAGCGAGAGTAAAAGAACACAAAATTATATAATAAATGCAGAAAAAAAAACATATTTATATTTTATTTATTAGGTCACTTTTTTTTCCATGTATGATTTCAAATCATCGTTGTCACTCGTCCACAAAACTTATACCTACGATCGTCAATGTATAATCATCGATGGAATTTAACATTAACAAATTTCTTTTTTTTTCGCATGAAAAACTTAGTAAATCGTGCTAAACGACTCAGCTATTTACATATAAGAAAAAAAAGCAAAACAGGCTCTCGCAGACTGTCTTGTGATAGACATTTGTGACTTGCAAAATTTTCATGTTGCAAAAAAATTTTAGCAGGACGAATACAACAAGCCATGAATTAACTATCCGAATTCATTGTTTATTCGTCCTGTATTTTTTTTTTTTTTTTTAGCCCCTCGAGATGCGAAATGAAACCTCAATTTGCGGAATTGAAATTTTGAGGGTCTCTTTGACCATCGGGACTTATTCTCGGCTCGACTTGTGACTGAGAATGCTCTCGATGTTACGATGGATTCGTGCGATTTGAGCCCTTTTGCTTCTCGGTGTTTGACCCTCCTCGATGTACAGGTTTCCACTGGTTTCCGACCACCCGGCCCCAACGACTGGGGTTTCACGCTTCCGGTCTGTGGACAGAGAACGAACGATAAGATCGTGAGTGGACAATAAAGACCCGAGTCCATGAACTTTATTGCCTCGTACGCGAATCATAGTTCTGATCAAGTGGTCCGGGATGGGGTTCGAATTTGTACGCATTGAGGATACGGTGCTTGAATAATGTCATCATCGTCACACCAATCACTCTGAATCTTCCCTCTCTGTCCTTTCTGTCCCTCTTTAGTGGTCGTGTAAAAAGTATTTTCAATGTACAACACTGGTGATGTACAAAAGTGATACAAAAGTTTCCGGACAATCAAAAAAGGTCTGGAACATTTTTTCTATGCCATTTCGCCGGAAGTCAACGTAGACTAATTTAACAAGCGGCATTTTAAGGATGTTGAGTCCCTATGAAATCTTGTAATGTTAATTGTTCAATACATAGCTTCTTAATCGTCGTGAAATTTTTACACGACCTCCTGAATACTTCATGTAAAAACATATTAAATTTTCAGAATTCTATTATCATTACTTCAACGTCCTTAAGGGTTGAAATGAAAAATGAAGAGAAAAATCTGAAAATTTGGTATGTTTTTGTATGAAGTATTTAAGAGGTCGTGTAAAAATTTCACGACGATTAGGAAGCTCGATATTAAAATATTAACATTTTGTTAAGAACAATTTTTTAAACAAATAAAAAAAAATATTTATCAATAAACTTCGTTTTGTTTCCGTTGCTTTCAATATAGTGTAGATATTAAAAAATTGAGGTTTATTGAGGTTTTTAAACAAATAAAAAAAAAATTTATCAATAAACTTCGTTTTGTTTCCGTTGCTTTCAATATAGTGTAGATATTAAAAAATTGAGAGGTCAAAAAAAAAAACTTATCGCAAAGTTATATCAGTTTCCATGAGACTACATTTAATTTAATATAATATGTTAATGTTAATTGTTCGATAACGAGCTTCCTAATCGTCGTGAAATTTTTACACGACCTCTTAAATAATTCATCCAAAAACATACCAAATTTTCAGAATTTTCTCATCATTTGCGATTTGGGACTCAACATCCTTAAAGAGGAAGAATTTGGCTTCATTTTCTGTTTTTTAAATTATTTTTACAATTTGTTTTTAAATTTGGACTCTATTTTGAAAACAACTGTTTTTCGCCTTTTTTACCCTCTCTTCAGGTGCATCCATCTTCCAGAGGAAATTTTTTGTATACAGTTTTACGATTGGACTCATAAAGCGGAAAGTTTGAGATTCAATTTCCCTTTTTTTTAAATGTTGAGCCATTTTTCCAAAGTTATTCTGCTTTTTGTGAAAAAAGAGGAAATTTGAAAAATCCCGTACAACACGAAAACAAAGAGGATTCGTGAAAAACTTCAGGATAGGAAAAAGTTGCGTCTGTTTTCGTTGAGTTCAGAGGAATTTTTTCAGATTTGTTTTCCAATATTTTTTTTTTTCTCATGGTGAGGCTGGAAAAATAATTTGGGGAAAAAATTTGGGAAAAAAAATCCAATGTCTTGAAAATGGTAAAATAAAGTATTTTCCCCTTTTAAAATGTTATTAATAATCCCATAGTTCTAGAGTTATGGTAATTGAATGATCTGAGCTCTGACCGAGAAAATGAGAAGAAACATTTTTTGAAAAAAATCTTTAAAAATTCCTCTAAGCTCAACAAAAACAGACGCAATTTTTTGCTACCTTGATATTTTTCATGAATCCTCTTTGTTTTCATGTTATACGGGATTTTTCAAATTTCTTCTTTTTTCACAAAAAAAAGAATAACGTTGGAAAAAAAATCGCTCAAAGTTATTAAAAAAAGGAAATTGAAGCTCAAACTTTCCCCTTTATGAATCCAATCGTAAAAATGTATTAAAAAAAATTTCCTCTAAAATATGGGTGCATCTGAAGAGAGGGGGAAAAACGCGAAAAACAGTTCTTTTCAAAATAAAGTTCAAATCTTAAAGAAAATTGTAAAAATAATTTTAAAAAACAAGAATTCGTTTCCTTTAAAATGCCGTTTGCTAACTTAGTTTACGTTAACTTCCGACGAAATGGCATAAAAAAACGTTCCAGATTTTTTTAAGAATCGAAAAAGTAACCGATTAATCATTGACAACGGGTACTTCGATTGATAATCTGGAGCATTTTTTTTTTAATTTTTAATGTTTTGTAAGAGGGCTTTTTACTGTCTCTGAGAAGTTCAAATCTCCTCGAACAGGATGGAAGAATTTCAATTTTAATTGTTTCCAATAATAGTTATTTAACTATTATTCCAAAAAATTGAAGGAAACGAATTTGGTACGAATGAACCTTTTAGACATTACCACTTTCAATTTAGATATTTTTTAATATTTATAGAGATTTAAAATTCTTTACTGACGTTTCTCTTTGTTACAGGACATTTTTCTCTCCTAATCATAATCAGGACGAATTTTCGAGATCAAAAAGTCCTTTCATTTTTCTAATCCTCGATAAATTCCTGAGTCTTAGCAAAAAATCTGTTCCCATCATCTGAGTAACATTTTGCCATTTTTGACTTTCACTGTGTCAACATTCGCGCAACGAATAAATTTCCGTAATTTTTCGGCTTTTCGGCACATATAGCCAGAAGTTTGAAAATTCCAGGAATTATGTCTACGTGTAATATTTTATTTTATTCATGCGCCATTAAGCGGGATTTGTAAAGCATCGCGTGATACGAGAAAACATTGAATGAAAGCGGCTTGTTGTACAGCAGAGAGAAACGGGGCTACGTAACGAACAAACGCCCGTACTGACTCCGCATTATCTCTTCTCGCTTAATTTTTTTTTTCTTGCCATTGCACTCTAACTCATTGAAACTCATCATGGCTCCCTCCGCTTGTACGCGTTCTGCGCTGATCGCATTCGAATTCCTCGCACGAATCGCACGTAACCGTTTCTCTCTTCTCCTCGAGGACGCTCATTCAGCGTTGTGTGTATCGTCAACCGCATCGATAATCGCATAATCCTTTTTTTTTTCTACGCCGGTACGCGCGTTTCTATTTCATACACTCGGATATATTTGTTCGATTGACAATGTACGACAATGCGCGAAATAAATTTATTTCAAAAGGCGATTAAAAAAAATTTTTGAGAAATTTTCATGCTCAAGAGGCTGCTCTTAGGAATTTATAGATTCAAGGATTTTTCTGTCAAAATATACGACGTTTGAGGAGGCAATTTTTATTTATTTATTTTTACTATTGGAATGATTGCATAATTATTTTTTTGAATATATTTCGAACAGTAATCGAAAAATATATTTGAGCAATGTTCATGCTCAAGCAGTTACCCTCAGGAATTTATAGAAACAAGGATTTTTCTGTCAATATATACGACGTTTGAGGCAATTTTTATTTATTTATTTTTACTATTGGAATGATTGCATGATTATTTTTTTGAATATATTTCGAACAGTAATCGAAAAATATATTTGAACAATGTTCATGCTCAAGAAGTTGCCCTCAGGAATTTATAGATACAAGGATTTTTCTGTCAAAATATACGACGTTTGAGGAGGCAATTTTTATTTATTTATTTTTACTATTGGAATGATTGCATGATTATTTTTTTGAATATATTTCGAACAGTAATCGAAAAACATATTTGAGCAATGTTCATGCTCAAGAAGTTGCCCTCAGGAATTTATAGAAACAAGAATTTTTCTGTCAATATATACGACGTTTGAGGCAATTTTTATTTATTTATTTTTACTATTGGAATGATTGCATGATTATTTTTTTGAATATATTTCGAACAGTAATCGAAAAATATATTTGAACAATGTTCATGCTCAAGAAGTTGCCCTCAGGAATTTATAGAAACAAGGATTTTTCTGTCAATATATACGACGTTTGAGGCAATTTTTATTTATTTATTTTTACTATTGGAATGATTGCATGATTATTTTTTTGAATATATTTCGAACAGTAATCGAAAAATATATTTGAACAATGTTCATGCTCAAGAAGTTGCCCTCAGGAATTTATAGATACAAGGATTTTTCTGTCAATATATACGACGGTTGAGGAGGCAATTTTTATTTATTTATTTTTACTATTGGAATGATTGCATGATTATTTTTTTGAATATATTTCGAACAGGAATCGAAAAATATATTTGAACAATGTTCATGCTCAAGGAGTTGTCCTCAGGAATTTATAGATACAAGGATTTTTCTGTCAAAATATACGACGTTTGAGGAGGCAATTTTTATTTATTTATTTTTACTATTGGAATGATTGCATGATTATTTTTTTAAATATATTTCGAACAGTAATCGAAAAATATATTTGAAACAATGTTCATGCTCAAGAAGTTGCCCTCAGGAATTTATAGATACAAGGATTTTTCTGTCAATATGTACGACGTTTGAGGAGGCAATTTTTATTTATTTATTTTTACTATTGGAATGATTGCATGATTATTTTTTTGAATATACTTCGAACAGGAATCGAAAAATATATTTGAACAATGTTCATGCTCAAGAAGTTGCCCTCAGAAATTTATAGATACAAGGATTTTTCTGTCAATATATACGACGTTTGAGGAGGCAATTTTTATTTATTTATTTTTACTATTGAAATTAATGCACAATGCTTTTTTTGTCACCTAGGCGCGTGGTTCTATTTTATATACTCTTATTTTTTTGTTCGTTTAACAAAGTGCGATAATGCGTGAAATAAATATATTTCAAAAGGCGATAAAAAAAAATTTTGAGAAATTTTCATGCTCAAGGGGTTCATGTTCCTCAAAATTTACAAATGCAAGGACTTTTATTCCCAAACATATCACGTTTAAACGGGGACTTTTCATTTATTTATTATTCTTTTTTATTATTCGGAATAATTGCATAATTCTTTTATTAGAATATATTTTGAACAGCCATAGGAAAATATTTTTTTATAATTTTCATGATCAGGGGTTGTTTTTGAAAATTTTTAAACACAAGCAACGTTTTTTCAGAATATGGCGAATTAAAATGGAATTTTTAATTAATTTATTTTTATTGTTATCGGTATGATCGGTTAGAATTGTCGGGGTATGATTTCTTACCTAAGAGTTTCTCGAGGTATTGGCACCTAGTCTCGGGGTCACCGGGGTTCATTGGTGCCCCGGCGGTCAATTCAGCGAGTTCGGCCTTCACCATCAGATTCAGTCTAGCCGAGATCTCCTCGAGCCCCGCTGTAAAATAGAGAACCGAACGTTTGAAAAATAAATCGTAAACATGAGATGCGGGAATAACAATGAAAGATGATTGTCTTCTCGAGGTTTTTTAATTGACAAAATAAAGCAATGAATTTATTCCAGTCCTCATATGTATTTATTGTTATACATTAATATCTGGAAAGAAATTTCTGGATCTTTTTCATGGATCTTTCATAATAGTACATTACGATACGAGTGCGATGAAACTTTTTCTCGACGAGTATCGTACAAAATTTTATCGCACGAGTGCCCAAAGTGCCCGCTTCTCGCACGCGCAGCGAAGCGAAGCGTGCGAGAAGTGGTCACTTTACGCACGGAGTGCAATAAATCTTTTTCACGCCCGCAAATCGTCATAAATCAAAATTCTATTCCATTAAAACAAATCAATAAAACATTTGAGTTTCAAAATTGATTTATTTTTCTACTATTGGCAAAAACGCATGATAGACTGTTTGTCAAACATACAGTTTCAATTTGAGTCGATCGTCCAATATATGAATCTTTTGTCATAATTGATTTTTTATATGAAAAATCGAACGAGATTTGTCAAAGAAAGATTTGGCGATTAATCAGACATCGGTAGGATGTTTGCTGAAAATGCAGTTCAAATTTTTAGTTCATCGTTTCGATAATTCATAAACTATCTTGCCGGGAATTCGCTTGCCCGCTTTTTCGAAGAGTTGCGACACTTTCAAAGCTCTATATCTCCTCGCTGAGCCACTTATTGCGGTATAGTTGCCCGGTTAGGTAAAATAACTTTTGAAAAATAATTTCAAAAAAATCGTACGAAAAATTGAATTTATCATCTGTGACTAGGATTCCATTAGACTCTTGGATTGATGATGATTGGAGTCTATGGTTGTACCAGTCGCATAAAGTACTCAGAGCTGGGTGGAATATCGTAGGTATAGCAGACATAGGAAGTCATTGAGGACGTATATATATATATATATATATATATATATATATATATATATATATATATATATATATGAGGCGTTCCATCCCAAATCGGACAGTTTGAAAAATGTTTTTTTTTATTTCCTCAATTTTTTAATATTTTTTAGTACCCATCAAAAGATCCTTCCTGTTAAATTTTGAGATTTTTATGACTACCCGTTCAAAAGATATTAAATTAACAAAAAAACCGCTCTTTTTTTGTATTATGGTCATAACTTCTTTGATAGTGATCCAAATTAAAAGTTTTTTTTCAATATTTTTGCTTTTTATGGCCTTTTCAGAAAAAAATACAACAAAAATATTCGACGAGTTTTTGAATGAGGATTTTGAGTTTTAAACGTTAAATCGCGTTTTTAAAAGTGAGTGTCTTTTTTATTTTTTTTTTTTATTTTTTGCTTTAAACATTTATCCATTCAACAATTTTTAAGACTAGTCCGATCGTGGGATTTCCATAACTACTATTTTTTCAATTTTTGAAAATAACATTTTTTTTTTAATCAATTATTATGAATACCAATTTTTGTTTCTGTGTAGTATTTTTTTCAACATTTAGAATTTATTTTGACACTTTTTTTATTGCTAACAGGTTCTTAAAATTAATAATTAATCGTTAGGCCTGTTTATGAACAATAACAACAACAGTTTTTATTTATTCATGTATTTTTTTGAAAACCTTACATATACGATTATTTCCTGAATTAGAATATTTAAACATCTATCCATTCAACAATTCATAAGACTAATCCGATCGTGGGATTTCAATAACTACTATTTTTTTCGATTTTTGAAAATTAATTTTTTTTTTTTCATAAATTATTATGAATACCAATTTTGGTTACTGTATAGTATTTTTTAATCATTTTGGATTAATTCTGACACTTTTTCATTGTTAAAAGATTTTTAACATTAATAATTAATCGATGAGCAAATAACAACAGTTCAAGAATTATATGAGTGGGCATTGAACCTAAATAGTTTACCGAATATTGCTGTCAAATTTTCACCTGAGAAACATTATTTAGATGCAAAAGAAAGATTTTATTTGCGATAAAATACTGCGAAGTCAATCACAGTCAATCACTTTGCCAATACGTTTCCGTTGCTCATTGGAATAATTGAATGAAATTTTTGTGTCCCGCCCCTGTGATTAATTATTAATTAAAAAAAAATTTTAACAATGAAAAAGTGTCAAAATTAATCCAAAATGATTAAAAAAATACTATACAGTAACAAAAATTGGTATTCATAATAATTTATGAAAAAAAAAAATTAATTTTCAAAAATCGAAAAAAATATTAGTTTTTGAAATCCCACGATCGGACTAGTCTTAAAAATTGTTGAATGGATAGATGTTTAAAACAAAAAATAAAATAAAAATAAAAAATGACACTCACTTGTAAAAACGCGATTTAAGGTTTAAAACTCATAAAACTCATTCAAAAACTCGTCGAATATTTTTGTTGTATTTTTTTCTAAAAAGGTCATAAAAAAACAAAAATTTTGAACAAAAAACTTTTAATTTGGATCATTATCAAAGAAGTTATGACTAAAATACCAAAAAAAGAGCGGGTTTTTTGTTAATTTAATATCTTTTGAACGGGTAATCAAAAAAACCTCAAAATTTAACAGGAGAGGCCTTTTAATGGGTACTAAAAAATATAAAAAAATTGAGGAAATAAAAAAAAGTTTTCAAACTGTCCGATTTGGGATGGAACGCTCCATATACAAGGCAGGAAGCGTGCGTCAAGCATGTGATTATTCATTGGTGAAACATATCGACTCTGTGCAAATTTGCCTGTTTAGCTTGTAGGAAGTTATTACTAAACGTACGGTGGCGTGTGGATGGCGATTTTTGTACAAATGATCTCGGCTGTGTATGATAAGAGAATACACCGATGGGAGACTGCATTGTATGAAATTATGGATTACCAATTAAATGTGTTTATATAAATTGTAAGTCCGGCATTTAACTACATACAATCACAGGAGATCAGTTTCCCCATCGCCCGGAACTAAAGATCAACCTTTTTAGATCTCCAAAACTATCTTGTGATCGAAAAATGGTCCAATTTATAAAAAAAAAACATGAGGTTACCGCATCAGTATCAGCTTGATGGCCGATAAACAACCATAAATAAAAATCCTAAATTAAAAACCTAATTAGAATTTCAAAAAAACCTAAAAAACAGCTGGTCCCCTCCCAAATTGATCAATTGATAGTTTGTAATAAAAACTACAAGTTCTCTCAGAGTTCAACAAAGTTCTTCTGAGATCCTTCTGAATGATTCCAGATTTTCATCTCAAGTAATCTAATTCACAGTTTAGCGCGTGAAACCTTCTCCTGATTGCTAAATTGCTCGTTACATGATGTGACGTAATGCCTCAGCGAAGTGATTGACTTATGTTTGATGAATTTCGATGTGTGAATTTGTTAAAAAAAATCACGTAGAACGGGAACACCTTTTACGAATATCATATATGTATATAAGATGGCCCACACGTATCAGAAGGACCTCAGATATCTTTGTTATTGTCTGCCATTTGACATATGTTTGCAGCGAGCCATTCATTATTTCGAACACACGTCGTCAATGCTCGACAACGTCGAAATCTAATGGTATTTATGCGAGCCAACTTTTTGTACGTGTAAAACGTCGGCAGACCGTTTGACATCATTAACGGCGAATACTTTTGGCCGGATACTTTTCATTCAACGTGCAATATTCGATGGTGGTATTTAATTTTGAGTTCCATCCACGAATACCATCACGATTCAGACAATCGACATTCGAAAAGTTCGACTCAGTTTATTTACAGTCCAAAGGCGTTTGACCATCATAAACTTCGCTGAAGCATTGTCATGATTGGAATGCTGGAGACCTCGACGCGTAGCGTCTCGTTGAAGGGTCCTTCTTTAAAGGTCGACAGAAAGAACGAATCTGCCGAATTTGATTGCCAACCGTAAGAATACCCCGAAGAATGGATTTTTTGAAAGAGCCGAGAATCAAGATTTGAATCATACTTGCCATTCTTGATATTAACCGATCATGCCAGGTCATAAAAAGTTGTACGCGCACTGCATTTGCATAACGAGCTATACGCAGAAATTCCTGATACCGGAATGAGCCCCATCCCGTTCCCCTTGCGGACGAATATTATCATGACGCGTACATCTTTGGTACCGGGCCCAACCCCGTGGGAAAGTGTACTTCACTACGTGGTGTCACACGCGAATGAATATGCATACCAACACGCGAGCTGAATTATTGCATACATATATGCATGATATGCGTATGCAAACATGGACGACGTTCATGATAAATTCGCGCCGAGGGAGTCCGGAAGGAAATGGCTTGGATGAATTTGCTTTTTTTTTATTGAGGATGGATCGTTGAGGATGGATATGCCAGGGTTGAACAAATATGAATCTTAAAGTGATTGTTATGGAAATTACGATCTTGTAATCGATCTGGTTCCTGCCGCTGAGAGAAAAAATTACTAGGACCAATGAATTAAAGTTTTGAAGACAAAAAATCATTTTTTTTCATTATTTGCCAAAACATATTAGATTGGTTCCCTTATATATTTACTTGGTTCATTTTTTTCAGTCAATTCCATAAATTTCTGTTTCAATAATCGAATTTACTTGAATCTAACAATATGTTATCAATTATATGTAATATGTTGTTTGAATCAAGAACGCATTTTATCATTCAAAACATGCATGTCTTTTGATGCAGGAAGCACTGAGAAAAAAAGTTTGTTGAATCAACAAATTAATTAGTCCAATCATCAGGAAAAATGATTGATTCAATCAAATGCGCGTTTATTAATTGTTGCTAAACATTTTATAAAAAAAATATAGCCCTTGCCAAATAATTTAATATGCATAGTTTAGTGACCGCAAAAAGAGATAAATAGAAAAAAAGACAAATCTGCGCCGATTCTTCGATCTAATTTCTCTGTCCGACCGAGATTCGAACCCTCGACCCTACTTACCATCATACCTATCCTACCTAACTACCTAACACGCTACCTATTACGCTATCGACTACTACTATGCACTTGAAAAAAGTTAGGAGTTATGAAGATTCGAATATAAGAAAACATTTAAAAACCCAGTTTTTTAATTTTTAACAACTTATGTATACTATTAAAGTATACTATAGAAATGATAGTTCTTTGCTTGATGGAAATAAAAATGTCATCATTCCAAACAAATATTCTATTGGAATAAAATAATGGGTTATTTATTTTAGTACAGCTTCTTTTCAAATAATCACAATCAATTTTATATCTAATAAATATTGAAAATACTACAGAAATATTTTTAAAAGTAAAATAATGATGAATTATTGCAAAAAAAAAATTTTGTTCGAAAAAAATAATTTAATATTGATGTCGTTTTTCAGATTCAGATAATCTCATGTTTATGATGCAATAAATCTAATTAATCCAATTAATGAATGCAAATTTATTAAAATCTATTTAAATAAAGATATTTTTAGAAGTAAAATGTTGATGAATTTATTGCAAAGAAATAATTTTTTTCGAAAAAAATAATTGCGTATTGAAGTCATTTTTTAGATCCGAATAATCTTATGTTTATGATGCCATAAATAATTTTCTTTAAAAAAAAATAATTTCGTATTAAAGTCGTTTTTTAGATTCAAATAATCATCATTTTAGATTCAAATAATCTCATGTTTATGATGCGATCAATGTAATTAATCCAATGAATACAAATTTAATCAAATCTATCTATGTTACTATTAAATAAAAGTTTAATATAATGGAGTAATAGATTCGTGAAAATATTTGTTTAAATGGAGAGTGATTTTCTTGGTTCAACAAATAAATAATGGAATTAATACTTTCATTTAATTAATAAATTCATGTTCTCAAATTCAGTAATTTTTTCTCTCAGTGTGCTCAATTGTTTTGGAGTGAAAAGTATTAATTTGCAATTCAGCAGACAATTGAAAGAAATTTGAAACTTCAGAATAAAATAGCCTGACCAATTTCCAGTTTTTAGATCAAACCGTTGATCGATGGGGAATCGATTGGCGGTAACCAAAATGGTAAAATGTTTGGTGATCGATATTGTTCTTAGGATATATTGAAAGAAAAGTAATGCGAATATTGGTGGACAAGGGGTGGACTCTACTTTTGAAAAGTTCGATAAAGGGAAGAATTGTTATTCGGGATGCGTCGTTGTCCCATCAATCGGAGTTGGACAAGAAAAATCGAAAAAAACAACGCAGCTTTTTGGTTGTTTTACATTCAAGTAATAAAAATTAGGATATTACCATGATAGCAGCCATTATCATTGTAACTGTAGATCTCTCGTCGTACGCAAAGGCTCGACGTGGGTGCGGCATCGGCAGGACACTTGTCCATTTGATGGAGCCCAAAGTGTGCAAGTCGTTGTAAGTCAATCGTCGATATATTCAGGATGCGAACACTCTACGGCCACACGTTTCTGTGGGCCGAAGAAGCGGCAAATGACCTTAGCGCTTCCCGAACAATTCTCGGAATTGAACGGACGAGCGGCATTTTATTATCGGCCCTTTGTTCCGTAAGACAAATTTCCGACGACTCCCGGATGGAAGATGATATGCTGATGGGGGAATGATGTGTTCGGGGAACATTGGACACCCCGCAGGGACTACAAATATGTATTATAAAAAGTGGTAGTTCAAATGAAATTGATGCTTGATTGAAAAATAAAATGGTATTCTGCCAAATGAAGGCAATAAGTTTGAATCTGAAGATTTACCCTCAATCCCCATTAAAAACGAATAGCCAGCACATGACATGGTTGTCTATGTTTTTTCAAATATCAAGGAGCATTTTTTCATCGCGCAAAAGTTCTTTGGTTGATCGAAGATTATTGATCGAAGCCAGAATCGAACGTGATACACGGCACATCCGGACCTGCGAGATCGAGAGAAAAAAAGAGGAATCGAGACCGTGATCGGCTCCCTTAATTAAGAAAATCTTGTCTCGTATTTCAAGGCCCTCCACTCTCAGCTCGTTTGTCTTTCGCCTGATGTCAAGTTCCAGCGAAATAAGCAGCTCTTTCGAAACCTTTGCTAAATGCCGCTCAAGATATCGATGATTCTCTCGTCGTCCCACACGACAGACTGATTGCGATGTATAGAAGTTACCGTGAATTTCATGCCTTTCTTCTTTTACCAACGTGTTACCAAGTCTGTTAAGTGTTCGAAAACGAGTGAATTAACATATTTAACTGGAATTTTTTAGTCTTTCGGTTATTCGCGTCACATGCCCTTTGTTGAGACAATGATGAAGATTTAAGGTGTCGTGGGTGGGCAATAAAGTCCCGATTTTTGTTCCATTTCAAAGCAATAGTTTAATAATAGTTAAATTAAAATAAGTATTGAACATTGAAGTGTATTTTCTATTCTTTGTTGGGGCGTTTTATTGGTGACGCCATCTGATGGGTCGATTGAAAAGATCAAAAGCCATCTATACCAAGATTTAATAAACTAAAAGCCATTGCCTTTGCCAACCCTGACTGTTTCTCTATCCACGTTTTGGGTAATCTACCCATGTAGGTTGGAAATGGAAAAATTCCAACCCACGAACGCTAGGTAGACTACCCACAAAACCGAAGTTTTTAGGTCTTATGGGTAGTCTACCTAGCGCTCGTTGGATGGAATATTTCCATTTCCAACTCACCGAATGAGTAGCGAAATAGTCAGGGAAGGAAATCAACTTAATCAACCAAAAGCACAAAGCATCATCGATTTAACGGTTTTTTGCGGTATAGCAATTATTAATTAATAAGTTAATAGCGGTATTAAAATATAAGTATTAAACGTTGAAAGGTATCTTCTATTCTTTGTTGGGGTGTTTTATTGGAGACGCCATCTGATCAATCGATTGAATGGATAAAAAGCCATCTATACCAAGATCTATACCAAGATTTAATAAGCTAAAAGCCATTCCCTTTGCCAAGAAAATCAACGTCATCAACCAAAAGCACAAAGCATCATCGATTTAACGGTTTTTTGCGGTATGGCAATTATTAATTAATAAGTTAATAGCGGTATTAAAATAAGTATTAAACGTTGAATGGTATTTTCTATTCTTTGTTTGGGCGTTTTATTGAAAAGGCCATCTGATCAATCTATTGAAAAGATGAAAAGCCATCTATACCAAGATCTATACCAAGATCTAATAAACTAAAAGCCATTGCCTTTGTCAAGGAAAATCAACTTAATCAACCAAAAGCACAAAGCATATATCATCGATTGGTCCGGTTTTTTGGATGACAATCAGCAGCAGATCTTCCAAGTTCGAGTTTCAAGAGCATTTGAATCCCCCTCATCTCCTCTTCATTGATAAAAAACAGCTAATCCAACTGTTTTTATGGGTGCTTTAAGTTTTGTCTAAAATTTTACATGTTTGACGCACGGGAAAATGCCTTCCAGATATTCTGCGCTTTTTTCAAAAACTCTCAAAGCATTTATGAAAAAGTTTAGGTTTTTCCCTTTCTTGCCGAATGAGAGCGTTTGTTAATAATCTTAATGGACCTAATTGTGATACTTTTTTCTATTACCTGGTTCAAAGTTTCTCTTCATTCGTCTCCACTGTCTGACGTAAATGAGGGCTGAACATCCGGCGACGAGGAAGAAAACTATGCAAGCGCACACGGCAAGAACCAACGCACCAGTTTGCCAATCCCACGGAATGCTACCCTCGCCGCTCGTTCTTCTCTCGCGAGAATCCTCCAACGAATCCTGCTGAAATTTGAATTACACCCAAATTTCAACTATCAGTTTTATCCGGCTTTTACCATCGACATATCATCACTTTAAGGGGGTTATAGCTAGTCGTGAGAATCAAGGAACCACTTTTTTTTTTAAACGATATTTTTTGACCGCAGTTTTTATATTTCCCGAAAAATGTTAGACGTTTTCCAGATGTGAAAATTTATTATTTCGTCAAAAGATTTTTTTCTTCGATGTAAACTTTTCATATTTTAGGAATTCCTTCTATCGGTCACAGAATAAACTTATAAATGAGCAAGATTTGATTAGTATTTTTAAATTTTGGATGATTCGAGTAGCATTGATGCGACTGCAAAGGACTTTTTTGAGAAGTGATTCTCGAACATTGGTTATAATTCCCAGATAATCATATTTTTTTCCTCGAAAAAAATTATTGACTGGACTTCAAATGTTACTTTTTGAGATATCAATCTTTAGTGGGAATAAATCATTACGATACGGGGGAAAAAAAGCCCAAAAAAAGGTTCAAGCTTTTCATAGCGATATTTCAAATGACATTTGGTAAATTAAGCCTTTATGAAAAATTCTGGGCTTAAGAATCAGTCAGAACTCTAAAATTCACAAAAAGATTCCCTCAATATACATTATTTATATAAGTATCAAGTATCAACCTGGAATTCATCGACGAGAGGAAATCCATCTTCGTTGTCAAGGCTCTGAGTGACCTTGATGTTCTTATCAACGCCATCTTTGCCTTGAATTTCCGGTGCTCTTCGTCGTTGCTCCTCGGCCTCGGGCAAACCCCAGAGCAATTCCGGGCTCAGGGAATCATCGATTTCTTGACCAATTTCGGCTTTTCGTCGCGTCGAAAGAAACGACCAGTCCAGCTCGAGGGCCGAGAGTGGACCGCAAACCGCGTCCTTGTGAACAGCGCAAGGACTGAGGGTAAATTCCGGGGCGCATTTTGTGCAAGGACTACAGGAGCTCTTCTCCGTCGACCAAAATTCCTGTCCTGGCCGGCAAACTGGAAAAATCTCGGCCGAGAATACCGTGCGTGATACAGCAGCGAGCAATATCAGCCACACCGTCGAGACACCCGAATATTTCAACTGATACGGCATCACCTGAATTCAAAAACATCATTTTTGTGACGAGAATCCTGATATAAGGAAATCTATCAAAAACCCATTAAAAAAAAACATTAACACTGCTTAAATTCATTTTCAACCTCGCGAATTCAACGAAACAATGTGAGAATACTATTCCACCATTCAGGATCCGAAAAAATCTGCAAAATTCTAAACCACTCCGGAAAAATACGATTTAATTTTCTTTCTCCTGAGAAGAAGAAGAATATTTATAAAATGAGGGATGATCTCTGATGTGTTAAATATTATTTTTAGCGAATGAAATTCGCGATGGAATGTGATAAAACAAATACCAAGTTCTTGCAAGTATAAGTCAATTTTTTTTTGTACACAGCTTTCATTATTTCTTTGGAAACTTGTCACGGTGCGACGGTTATACTGAATTTTCTTGACTTTTTTAACCGAAGCGATGTGCGTGCCTCGCCAAAAATGAATGCTACATCCGTTTATTAAAAAAGAAACATTGCAACAATGATGCATCAACCATAAAAAATATATATATGTCTATACAGTCCAGGTTAAAAGTTTGGAAACACCAGTCGATATTTTTTGCCACACTAGAAGTTGCATAACTCCGTCAAAAAAAAGATAATCAAATTTTTAAAAAAGCATTTTGACGGGAAGGAATTCAGGTTTGTTTTGCTTTTTCTAAAATATTTTTTATGATTTTTTTTTTATCCTGTATAACACTTTTGTACGTGACCGTTTTTTGGCCTTTTTTCGACCGTCGCGAATTGGGCGCACAGCGTGAGGACATTTTCGTTTGTCTTTTTTATCTACGGTACATTGGAAAATATTAGCAGACGCCCCATTTTCGTTTTTTAGAAATTTTCGTACGATTTTTTCTTGCGAAGTTATTTCACTTTTGGCTAAAAAAGACAAATTTTGAAAGATGCAACGTAACTAAAAAATTATGAAGTTTAAGAGAAAATGTCAGGTATGAAAAAAGTAGCGTACGTGTATACGGAATCGCCTGAAATTATTTCGGAATTTTCCTATGAAATTTTTTGCTCGACTATTTTCGCTCGAAACTCTGATGATGACGTTCCAGCAAAAAATTGTATCTGATTGAAATTTCCGTACTTCGTGATGCAATAAGAATCTGAAAAAATTCAGCAACATTTTACACAATTATCAATAATCATTATTGATCATTGTTCATCAATAATAATATTGCCTTAAAATCATTAACAAATTGTTTAAACAAGTGTTTAAACAATTTATTAATAACTTTTGGGCAATAATATTATTGATAATTATTTATAACATGCCAACTGTTCTAAACAATAATTTTTTCAGATTTCCATTGTATCACAAAGTACGGAAATTTCAATCAGATACAATTTTTCGCTGAGACGTCATGATCAGTTTCGAGCGAAAGTAGTAAAAAAAAATGTCATGGGAAAATTCTGAAATAATTCCAGGCGATTCCGTGTATACGTACGCTACTTTTTTCATACCTGTCATTTTCCCTTCAACTCTATTGTTTTTGAGTTACGTAGCATCTTTCAAAATTTGTCTTTTTTAGTCAAAAGTGAAATCACTTTGCGAGAAAAAATCGTACGAAAACTTTTGAAAACCGAAAATGCAGTGTCTACTAACCCTTTCAAACGCACCGCAGATAAAAAAGACAAAAAAAATTTTGCTCAAGCTGTGCGCCCAATTCGCGAAGGTCGAAAAAAGGCCAAAAAACGATCACATACAAAAGTCGTACCGAATAAAAAAAATCATAAAAAATATTTAAAAAACTTCTAGTGCGGCAAAAAATATTGACTGGTGTTTCCAAACTTTTGAGCGGGACTGTATGTATCAAAAATAGATAATAAATTCAGCTGAGACGTCTTCAAAAAGGCGTTATGGTACGATGGTGCCGGTTAATTTTTTCCACTTTTCTTGTTCAATTAAGCACTGGGTGTATCTCTGGATCTAAAAAATGTATCTTCATGGACAAAGAAAAATTGCAACAATAAGGCATCCTACCGTAAAATATATAAAATATATGCCCCCAATGAAGATTCGACTGAGAAGGAGAATTTAATTTTCGTGTAAATCGAAAGCCGAAAGAAAAATATGTATATATGTCTACAGTCAGACCGGAAACACTCTACATAAATATACTCGGTATTTGTTATTTCGTTGATTTATTTTGAGAATTCGTCGAGTTTAAGCGTCTGGAAAATTTCGGCAAAACGTAGACGATCTGTACAGGCATAAAGAACGCGTTGAATCGATTTGCCGATAAATCGTGAAAATTCTTCGATAAGGTTTTGTGGCGAGATGATGAGCATGTTACGAGGTGCGAAAGGAAAGTGCTCTGAGAGCGTTTCCAGCACTTCCGGTTCGTGCGCATTGTAATGTAACATCCGCGGTTAAATCGCGATCTAGCTACGTCATGAACGCTCGTACGAGCCACTACATTCATTCTATTAGGCTTACAAACACATATATACGTTCAAGT
Source organism: Alloplasta piceator (assembly GCA_946863875.1). NCBI lineage: Eukaryota > Metazoa > Arthropoda > Insecta > Hymenoptera > Ichneumonidae > Alloplasta > Alloplasta piceator. Next base: position 15,968,172 of record OX333072.1, read on the forward strand.
ACATATATGTATTATATACATTAGCGTCCTCGTTATTTAGGGCTCGAACGAATTTCTTATCAGACGGCCCCTCCCCGAAATCGACTCCAAATGATTAAAAAACAATAGCCTAATTTTTCAGATTTTTATCTAGACTCTAACCGCTTCCACCAAGAGGGTAGATTTCCCCATTTAAAGTACACGTGTTTCGGCCATATTCTCAGGACATATTTTAATCCAAGTGTAATAATTTTTTTAAAAATCTGTAACTGCAAGATTTTAGTGTTCATTAGTGCTACTATTTGAGGAAAAATTCACATTTTCATACGGGTCTATCTGGGCGAAATGCAATTCGTCCAAATTGACCCGTATGATAATATGAATTTTGGGAATGGTGAGAGGGGTTAGAGTCTAGATGAAAATCTGAAAAAATTAGGGTATTGCTTTTGAATTATTTGGAGTCGATTTATGGGGCGTCTGATAAAAAAAATCATCTGAGCCCTGAATAAGGACCACCCTAATATATATATAATCACATACATAGATTTATGTACATGTGTAAGTTTTATGTACGCCTTACTGAAACGTGCCTAGCGTGCACCGTTACGCTATACGGAAACTACTGTATTACGCCGATTAGTTTCCCAGCTCGATGGGTGGGCGAACTTCCGTCACATTTTCCATCCCCGAATAAAAATCCACTAATTTATTGACAAACGTGCCAAAAAACTGGTTCAATCACTCAAACGGCCTAGTAATGCAAATTCCCTTCCTACAAAGCGAAAATATGTTTCATATTATTTTCATATTATTTTATTTTTATATTATGTTTACATTGTTTTTATTGTTTGATTGTGTAGTTATAAAAAAAATTATTTTTATTCCCATCCATTATGCCGGATTTTAAGGATTTAGGCACAGTTGACAATCTAAAAGAATAGGACTTCTTAAAAAATGCAATTTTTTTAGATTAATAAAAAACGTGACTATGCATCGGAAAAATAAATCCTTTTTTTGCGAACTGCATTTTTGTATTTAAAAAAACTATAGATTGGATCGATAAGTTGATTTACGAGATTTTTGAAAAAAATCGTTTTGTCATAAACGCCTTCAAAGTTCTGTATCAAGTTAACATGTGGATAAATCTTTTCAAGGTTTTAATTCGTTGATATTTTTTATCGAACTGAATAGAAAAATGTTAACTGAATATTTTTGAAATGTTATATTCAGAGAAATCATCAAAATACTTGGATCTTATTTTTTCAAGGCTTCAATCAAGCTGGATCCCTCACTTGAGAGATTGCGCTTAGTTAAAATTTTGGAAATATCAGAAAAATATCAGAAAATATGGTGATAATTATTTGTTTCGGTTAAAGTAAATATATTTAACATAATTTGCGTTGCAACGGATATTGATAATTAATGCAATTATATCTTCGTTTTTACGGATAAACCATCAGCGCTTCTATTTCCGCTTTTTTATTTTACTACTTCCGCCAGTTCCCTTCCAATTATCACACACGTCAATCTATCGCACCTGAGATAAATCGATAAATAGTAGCAGCAGGAAAATATTCATACTTATTTGGGAATTAATGCTGTGGATATTGCGTCAAACATAGTCAAAAAGTGAAAAATTATTTCTAATTGAACAAATTAAATGAATGAATCGACAAATACTATAAACAATCGCTAAGATTATGGAGTATCTAGTCAAGTCGTATTGATTGAAATTATTAATTATTATTTATTTCAATTAATACTTCGATTAATAGTTAAGTAATTCAATTTCTTACTTATTTAATTATTAATTTAAGTATTAATTAAAACTCATATTGATTACAAATATCTCTTTTGCTTCCTCATAGAGGAAGCTTTGTTTTCGTGGAATTTTTTTTTTCGAGATTTTCATGTCAGTATGTTCAAAATGTCCTAAAACATCGAGAAATCATATTTGAAAAAATGTCCGGATGTATGTGCGTGTGTGTGTGTGTGTGTGTCGCTGCCTCGAAAAATTCGAACATCTGTATCTCAAGACCACATTTTGGAGTAGCGAGCCGAAATTTTGCACATAAGCTGAGCTCCACAGCCCCTTTGTTTGTTATGAATTTTGCAAAAATTCATTGACGTGTGCGACCCTTATGCGGCTTTTAAATTTTCAAAAAAAGGGCGTAGTTGCTCTAGCGTTCGCAAATTTTACGATATCGGGTTAAAAAATATTATACAGATAGTTTGAGTGTTAAAGATTGTTGCTATTGAATTTCGCGAAAAACGCTCAAGGGGTTCGTGATTCATAAAATTTTGAATTTTTTGCAAAAAGCGCGTGATCGCTCTATCTTGCACATATTTCGTGATACCACGCTCAAAATTTGTATAATGGTAGTTTAATGGAAGAAGTTACTTGGTATTCAATTTTGCAAAAAATCGCTTGAGCCGTGCAAATTTTATGCGATGTTAAAATTTTCAAAGAAAAAGCTCGATCGCTCTAGCGTCCGCAAATTTTGCGATATCAGGTTCTACCGATTCTACCGATAGTTTGAGTGAAAAATATTGTTGGTATTGAATTTCGCGAAAATTGCTCGAGGGTTTCGTGGTTTATAAAATTTTTAATTTTTTGGGAAAGCGCATGATCGCTCTAGCTTGCACATATTTCGCTATATCCAGGCTCAAAATTTCTATAATGGTAGTTTAATGGAAAAAGTTACTTGGTATTCAATTTTGCAAAAATCGCTTGAACCGTGCAAATTTTATGCAATTTGAAATTTTCAAAAAAACGCTAGATCGAAAATTGTACGATACAAAGCTGCCGTTTTATTACACCAATAACCAGAGGTAGTAAAAAAAACTTGCAAATCGGAAATTTGCACATCGTTTCCAGAGTATTTTTCCGTATTTACAAAGCTTCCTCTACGAGGAAGCCAAAACTGTGACAGCTAACATTTACTAAAATTTGCTAACATTTCCTCATAGAGGAGGATTTGTAAATACGAAAAAATACTGAGGAAGCGATGTGCAAATTTCCGATTTGCAAGTTTTTTTTATCGCTGTTCTTCCGACGAATAAAATTACGAAAATTATTATCAATCTTACTAAATCATAATAAATATTGTGGTAATTCCTTGGATTGCATTAGAGCGAAGAGGAAAAAGTCCACACATAGAGTATTATCATAAAGATCTAGCCTTACATTCTTGTCTAGAAAATGTTATGAAAACCAATATACTCATCGGAGTGGCCGGAAATGCCATTAAAAATCAATTTCCATGGGCTATCGTGTAATTTTTCGTCATCTTAATGCGATATAAATGAAAATTTCTAATTAGCATTAAACACCGCGAATAACGAAGAACGATCTACCCATCAGATTCGATAAACAGTCTCCTACTCGAAGCACTAATCTTACGGATCCTCCCGGATGTCGTTTCAACATCCGAGGGGAAACTATCAGTGTGTCTGCTTCGTGAGAGTATTTAGCAATGCGCCTTGACATTATGTAGATTCCAACGACGCAGCAGGTGCCACAAAATCCTTCGACTTTTCAATTGTATGGCATGGAATTAGATGAGCGTGCGTGGAATTTTAATTGGCGCGATGTACGACGTATTAAAAACTTGGTAACGTAGAAGAAACTAATAAGCAATCCAATATCAAACGTAGTGACATGGATTATTAATAAGCATTATCCACATCAATATCTTCAAAGTGTATCAACTCTGGATAAACAAAAGGCATCCAGGCAATTAACCCTTAAAAACTGATTAAGGTAGTAGGTCCACTGTGACGGGTTCAAAAAAACGATTTCTTTCACATTTTTCGCAAGATAAACATCTTAAGAATATGCTGTAAAAGTTTCAGACCGAAATTTAAAATATTTTTAAAGTTATAGCCAAAAGAAGAGAGCAATTAACTAATAAGTTAATATTAAAAATGACTACGGTTTGGTAATCACCAGAAACTGTAAATCTCTGGAAGAAATGAAGAGAGCTTTGAGATAACTTTCAGGAAACGGAAGGATTGCTCTATGTACCATGCACAGCTGATTAATCCATACTTCCATACTAATATTATAAATGCGAAAGTAACTCTGTCGGTCTGTCTGTCTGTTACGTTTTCACGCCTAAACCGCTGAACGGATTTTGATGAATTTTGTCATATACATAGAATGGACCTTCAAAATGAACATAGGCTACCTTTTGTTGGCAAAATAAAATTTTAAGGGGGTGAAAAAGGGGATAAAACAAAAAAAACGGTCTGGTTGACGAGGCTACAGAATTCACGGTATTCAGATACTCTTCCAAAACCTGAATTCCACGCGGAAGAAGCCGCGGGCACGGCTAGTTTAAGTATAATTTGTTTCTACAAAATCTCTTGTCAAAACTTTAAATGCTTTTTTCTCGAAACTACGTTTTCGAAACTTCGGGCAAGCACTGACTCAAAACTATTCAACCAATTTTGGTAAAAATTTTACCCGTTATTTTAGACGCCCATAGCTAAATACCTAACCTCAAAAACATTCAATTTTTTTAACAATAAATAAATTTTTTTAAACAATTTATAAAAAAAAATCGATTTCGAAGACCTTTCTGTCCACAAGTCCGCCATTTCGTTTTTATTTATTAAAATATGCATATTATAGGTTAGAGCACTAGAATTAAGCCTACAAAACAATAATCTCTTTGGATTTTTTATTTCAGATAACTACGGAAGGCTGTGCCCTTCCCCGAAACAAGTGACCTTTTTTTTCGACGACTCCACTTTGACGTACAAAATCATAAACAAATTCGAGTAAAATTAAATAAACAAAATTTGTTTGTACTCTTCAAGATACAAATAACAACATGTAAAAAATTCAAAACGATCGCATTTTATTTTGTTATTTAAACAAATTAATGAAAAAACGTCGAAATTTCGGTCGTCATAGTGGACTCTACTACCTTTAAAGATGATGATCATCATCATTAAGGGTTTTCAGTGGCCGAGATGCCTTTCGCAGTAACGCGTGCACTATTTACCGAAGAAACAATTAACTAAAAATCAGAATACCATAATTAAGAGTACTCACGATGCCTTTGGTAGTAATGAGTCTGCCATGACGTAATCGTGTCCCTTATCCACAATTCACAATGTACTTATTCCTCGTGACGACACTTTACAGTCATCTAATCCAAACTAATTCCATCGATCAATATCGATCGTAACGATCCTGCAATTTTTCCCGCTTCCATCCACAATTTTCACGTTTTCCCGTTGATCAATCGCGTCGATAGCACCACAATGAACTTCCCAAATCGTACTTTCAAATGAATGAAAAAATTCGAATCCACAAACGATCCCAATCATACGCGGATCACTATTCTTCCTCGTCCAAACGTTTTTCTCTTGTCACCAACTCTCTATCATCACTGAATACATTTCCATTATCAACTTCCATATTATCATGAGCTCAGACGTTACTTTGTTACTTTTCTCGTCATTTTCGTTTGATCCTGGCGATGGGATCATTCGATCAAGTCCTTTTCGCGCCAAACGAGTGATCCTTCATTTCCAATCGACGTCATCGATCGGTCCATCGATCTTGAGCATTCGATGAACTCTATTGATCCGTAATATCACGAAGGAACGACGCCTTGAGTGTAAAATGACGAAATAAAAAAGGGAGAAAGTAAGCAGGCGAGCCGAAGATCCTTCTCGCAAGTCCGGCGACTCTCAACTGGCGCTTGTATAACGTTCGCGATCAGTATAGCAGCGAAGAGCAGCCAAGAGCAAGAGAGAAAACGAGAAAGATAGACTGATAGATCGAGCTGGGGGCCTTTTAACGAGAGAAGCGCAAAGCCGGTCTTCGCTGCCTAGTAGTCCGTTGACGGCATACCACGGTCGGGGCGCACGCGACTAGTTCGACGGGTTCTACTAATTTCCGCCCACACGACTCTAACCGCGAGGATGGAAGACTCCAAGAAGAGGAGTGCCCACCATGCTGAAGAGAGACCAGCTGGGTTTACCGAAGGGAAGCGCGGAGGGCCCCACTCGTTCGCAGGATGGAAAAGACGAGGGGACGTGAAAGATGAAGAAAAAAATGAGTTGAATGAGAGATGTGTAGCCAACTAAAGAGTGAACGTGAAATATGGAGCAGGAGGGAATATAGGAATGATGGCTGATGGAAGCGAGACGAGGATTCATTTGTGCGGGGAAAGAGCGCGCCGGATCAAGCACCCCAAAGCTTTAACGACGAAAGCTATGACGAATATGAAGAGCAAACGGGGCAATTTACGAGCGGAGAAATTTCCGAGAGATCAGATAAATTTGTTTTGTTCGTGAATGAAAATTAAAAATTGACGATTAAACCGCAAGCGCATTTGTTGCACTGCGAAATTGTCGGAGTTTCTGTGGAATTGCGTGCGTCAACGAGTTAACGGCAGCATATGGAAGAAATTGACTGTTAAATCGCACACTCTATCGTAAATTGTTGGATTGAACGATTAACTCTTCTACCGGGGGTCCAAACGACCCCGGTGCAACTTTGAGCCAAAATTTCAATCCGTTCTTGACGACCAAGAGCATGGGGCTGCCATCTAAGGATGCTTTGAAGTTCCTTTAGTGAGCACAGAGTAAAATCGCGCCAGGGTTGCGAAATTTTTAATGAAAAAGTAATGCATTAACCATTACTTTTTTAAATGGCTAATTAAATTAATTTTCATTAACTATTAAAGTTTAATGGTTATTGGAAATTATTTGTATTAACCATTAACATTTAATGGTTAATGGAAATTATTTTCGTTAACCATTAAAATTTAATGGTTAATGGTTAATGGAATTAACCATTAACATTTAATGGTTAATGAAAATAATTTCCATTAACCATTGAATTTTAATGGTTCATGAGAATAATTTCCATTAACCATTGAAATTTAATGGTTAATGAAAATGCAATGAAGTGCATGAAAAAAAGTAATGCATTATTTCCAACCCTGAATCGCGCCAACAGTTTCGCTGATGTGGCATTCGAAAAGAAAACGAAGCGAGATGGGGTCAGTTTGACCACCAGTGTGACCATTGTGTAATTTTCTGCGGGAAATTTTGATTTTTTTTCATTTTTGCTTCCTCATAGAGGAAGCTTTGTTTTCGCGAAATTTTTTTTTTCGCAATTTTTATGTCAGTATATCCAAAACGTCGAGAAATCACATTTAGAAAAAATGTCCGGACGTATGTATGTGTGTGTGTGTGTGTGTGTGTGTCTGTGTACGCTTTGTGCTTTCCTTAAAATAAATATATCTGGACAACGCTTTGGGTGATCGACTTGAAATTTGCAAATTTTTTGCAAATGTTTTTGAAATTGCAAAATAATTGACTATTTCGCAGGATTTTGTATTTTCTGTAAATTGTTTGCTAGTCGTCTAACTTTCGTGACCACCCAGAAATTTTACATGCAGATACACTTTATAATAAGGGCGGTTGGGATTGAATTTCATGAAAACCGCGTCAGGGGTTCGGTTAAGAATATTTTTTGAAATTTTCATAAAAATTTCGTTAACGCTCCAACATTCACATTTTTAGAAGTATCGAGCTAAAATTTTTTGCACAAATACACTAGATGATGAGGAGGGTTAGGGTTGAATTTGGTGAAAAACGCCCAAGATGTTCGTTCTCAAAATTTTTTTGAAATTTTCGAAAAATACTTGTTAACACTAAGTTTCCTAATTTAGCAGCTATCGAGTTCACTTCTTTAGCACCATTACACTGAACGACAAAAAAATTAATAATGTAATTCAACGGAATTGCTAAAAAATCATGCAGATTTGAAATTTGCACATGGCTTCTTCATTTGTTTCCGTCGTTCGTGAAGCTTCCTTTATGAGGAACCCATGATAATAAACATACATGTCATAAAGATGGTCAAAGAGATCATCCTCAAAAGGAGGGTTGAGGAACGACGGACAAAAATGAGGAAGCTATGCGCAAATTTCGAAATTTGCATGATTTTTTTCTGTTTTGAACATCAGTATACAAGGTAAGTACTATCATGAAAGTCAAGTTTTCTTTTTTATAAACTGTTAAAATTTACTCCGAAACTCCAAAAATTAAAATTGCAGAATTTTTACAGCTTTTGGAGTCTTCAAATATTTCAGTGAATTATATTCATTTCTTTAAGGACGCGCAATTTTTCCACTTTTATATATGAAAGCTTTGAAATGAATGAAGTATTTTTGGTATTTATTGTATTTTTTTTTTACTCCGAAATAGAGTTCCTTAAGCCCCTCTTCAAATGTCCAAATATAACTTATTTTAAACGCCCACTATGGAGCTATGTTTTTCTCTAAAGTGCCATATCTCAAGAGTGTTATCCTAAAATTTTATGAAAAATGAATAAAAATTGCAAAAGTTATGATTTTTTTGGGAAAAAACGGTTTTTTTCGTATTCACTCGTTCGTGATTTTTTTTCACCATCTTAAAAATAAAATAAAAAAATTCAGGGTGCATTGCATATTGAGGATGATTGAAAGTATCACCCTGAATTTTTGTAAGTCATTTTGAATAACACTCTGGACATGGCAAGCGCTCAAAAATGACTGGGGTCACAATGACCCCGTGTGAGAACCGTGTTACGATCAGGAGGGTTAAAGAAATTCAGATTAGCACAGGAACAATATATCAATCTGTGTATTTCCTAATTGTCGGCATCTAATATGCAATTATCAGCGAGAATCCTATATGAAGTAAAACTTTTCAGAAATATTATGGTCGTCATGAATGGAAAACCAATTTTAAACGTCTATAGGGGAAAGGTGACTTCTTTTTTTATTCCATCAAGCCATCCCGTAGTAAAAAACTCCATTGAATCGCCAATGGCAACCAATGGTCCTCATACGACTCCATTGGACAATGAATGGGGACCCATTGAGATTTCCGCATTTGTCAATGGCGTATAGGGAAGACTATTGATCAGTGAATGGATATCCATTGAAAAGTCACCATTGCCCAATGACGTCCATTGGACAGCAAATGCGGATGAACCGAATGATCACCATTACTCAATTATGCCCATTGGAAAGCAAATGCTGATGGACCGAGCCATCAGCATTGCCCAATGGCGTCCGTTGGAAGGCAAATGCTGATGAACGAAATGATCAGCTTTACCCAATGATGTCCATTGGGAAGTAAATGCGGATGCGCTGAATGATCAGCATTGCCCAAAAATGTCCATTGGAAACCGCGTCACGTTAGTTCCGAGACTTGGCGCGAGATGTCGCAGGACGGCAACCCGCTGAACTCCCATACGGATTATGCGAAGAGTATGCTTATCTAGACGAGTGTGAGCACGGAATATTAGCAGAAGTCGGTGTCCAGAAAATCCATGCAAGGAGTTCTTGCCGACTGATGCCCATGGGGATAATCCCTATTCCGTTTGGAATGGGGAAGTCAATCCTCATTGGAAAATCCCTATTCGATTTCAAATGCGGAATTCAATGGCGAAAATGTCCTTGGGCATTCATCTCCATTGGTTATTTTGGCAATGGGGAATGAATGGCGATTTTTCAATGGTGACGAATGGAGTTTTTTACTATATGAAAGAATCTCCATTGATTATCGTCATTCATTCCCCATTGCCTACAAAAACCAATGGAGATGAATGCCGAATTGCCTATGGGGATTTTCTTCATTGAATCCCCATAGGATAATCCCCATTCCGTTTCAAATGGGGAAGTCAATCCTCATTGGAAAATCCTCATTCAATTTGAAATGGGGAATTCAATGGCGAAAATCCCCTTAGGCAATTCGGCATTCATCTCCGTTGGTTATTTTGGCAATGGGGAATGAATGGAGTTTTTTACTACGGGATCTAAGATAAAAATGTGTTAAAAAAATTAATTAATTATGAAAAAGATTATGTTGACCTTTACACTTCCCTTAAGGAAAGGTCATAGGCAGCTTTTGTTCGTTGAAGCATATATACCTTTATTTTGTAAGGGATAGGAGATGTTCACCCTGTAATTCTATAACCATGGGCAACGTTGAATTACCTGATCATTTTCTTATCTCTTCCCAGTTATTTTGCCACTTATTTCGTTCTGGGAGTAAAAACGCATAACGACACGTTACCGTTCATTGATCCAGAGAATATCCCACCACTTAAAGCGTATGCAAGAGAGGGAAAAAAAGGTTTTTCGTAGGGTAGCCACATTTGTCGCATTCGCTAAGAAAATAGTCCTCTCTGCGCTGGTATCGAGGAAGCATCGTTTTTTCTCATCGGTTCGAAAATAAAAAATTATTGGTAATAATATCAGAAGGGTTTGTATAATTGAGTGAGGAAAAATATATGAAAAGTAATTCAGATTTCCGCCTTTGGTGGAGGGACTTTGATTTACTTCAGCTTTTCTAGATGCTCAACCATAGGTTTCATACTATTTTTATGTTGCTATGATATCCGCCGTGTAGACATTTTTCTGTAGTGCAATTGTTGGGTCAAGCCATCGATCTCAAAAGTGCGAAATAACTCGCCGCTGTATTGGCAATCTGTGTGGAAACAAAGAAAGATTGTGATGTTTTCATTTCTCGAAGCGACTTGAAAATTGTTATCGAGCGCAGTGTACTAACGGCGGTAATTTTATTGAGATTCACGGCAAAGAATCCATAAGCCGTGCAAATGAATGGCCTCTGAGATCGGATCATAATTATATGCAAAATTACGTTGAATTCTCTGCTATGGTCCGTCCATCGACACCGGTAAGCCGATTGGGCCATCATACCCGACTGATGTTCAACGAAGAAAAAAATACACCAGTTTTGTTGAACATTCTATGCATTTTCTAGCCAAATAGCCCATTCTTACCTGTACAGTTAATTCATCGGCATAGCCACAGTATATAAATGCCTGCGCAACCATAATACTAACGTGGGCTAAATTCTTAACGATTTCATCCCAATGTCCTTCCTCTAGTTCCTTAAAAAAAAGAACAAGCGTCATTTATAACAATTCCAGCAAACTGGGAGGTCAGAGTTTAGTCTCGATACATTGATCGAGATATTTGTTGACCAGTGCATAATTTATTAGCTGACCAAATATTGTTTAGGTCAAGATTTATTTAGTTAATTTATTTATTAATTTATTGGATCACCACATATTGTTTAGGTCGATGAGTGCATTATTTTTTTGTAATCGATCCAATGCCTAATTGATCTAATTTCTATCAGATGAATTTTTCCCTACGGGGTTGGTAAGGAAATATATAAGATATATGATAAGGAAATAAAAGATATAATATAAGAAGAAGCGTGTAACGCACCTTTTGAAGGCGAAAAGCGCAGAAGCACATGTTGGCGCTGGTAAGGAACATCGTTAGAAATATCAGCGGATTGAATATAGACTCAACCAATTCGCAATATCTGATAAAGAGATCAAAGTGGCAACACATGACTTTATGATTATTTTTATATGTTTGCCAAATTATTTTGTGTCGGAAATTCTTTCCATTTCTGGAAGCTATTCTAAAATTGCGTTAGATCGAATGGACTTTCTTTTTCATTGCTCAAGTTTTGTCGAATTGCCGAGGGTATATTTTTGTAAAGAAAAGTAGCTAACGTGTACAATTCACGATGTCTTTTGGCAATTTGGCATAAGCGATCGATAATTTCCCTCTCGTTCTCCAATTCACGATCATTTTCCTCGATCGTCACGTATTCCAAATCGTGCTGCAGTACCTGTCATCAATCGATGAATTGATCAAACATCCGAAGGCAATCGAGAACATTATTTTCAACTTAATGAATAATGGCAATGAAAAATTATCGTTAATTACTCGAAATTGAATCGCTATGTGAGTTGCAAGCTGAGCGAACATTACTTCAGTGGACATCCAATAAAGACCGATGAAAATAACAGCAAATTGCTCCCATGCTACCAATATTAAGTATTGGCCTGTGGTCTCCGATGCGAAAATTTTCGGATAAGTCCCGGAGTACACGGTCTCGGTGTAATCGTAAGAGACATTCGAGCTCCTTTCGTACCAATAATAGTGCAATAGTAGCCTGTATTGTGAAAGAATTTTTTTTTTATCAAACAAAAAAAACTTCGTCTATTTTTCCTTCTTATAAAAATTTATTCATTTATTTAACGAAATTATGATTTGTTTATTGAGGCAAAAGCATCGATCCTCACATCCATGGCCGTAGAGCAAAACTTGAGCAAAGTGCGATCACCATTATAATGTAGCATTTTGCCACGTGGCGCACTTTTTCGGCATCTTTCATATTTTCCTGTATGATCCTCACACGAGATCCCGACTCGTTCCACATGACAGCGGTGCATCGCAGCAATTTCATAAATTCATTGCGCCAGAACCATAGACTTAATCCCTGGCACGAGAAAAACAAGAATTTGGAAAAACTTTGTGTTCGAATTATTTTGGAGCTCAGCTTTATCGCGAGGTATGAAATTATTGAGAACATTTAATAATAATAATAATAATAGTGAGCAATAATTCTGTATAGAATAAAATGTTTTATCATTTATTATTAGTGTTGCCGCAAAACAAGACGAGACAAGAATTGTTCTCCTCTTGTCTGGTCTCGAAAATTTCAAGACAATAGATCGTACCGTCTTATCTCGATCGGCGAGAGAAATATTGTCTCTCGTCTCGAATTTTTTCGTCTCGCTCTAAGATATCTTGTCTTGTCTCGTATTATCTCGATTTAATGGAACAAAATTCAATATATTTTGTAATACGGAACAATGTATTTCGTTTTGTCTTGAATTTTTACGGAGGAAACGAACAAAATATAATACACCAAGTCTAAGTACGCCTCTGTCCTGAGCTTCAAGTTTGTAGAATGCCATGTATATTTTTTTTTGCCTAGCTGGGTCGCAGTTCTTATACTAAATCCTCGTCATAAGTTGGTGACGTTCGATAAAACTCCTTGGGGCAAAGATATAAAAAAAAATCCTACGATGAATTCAAACGTATTTTTGCAAGAAAATATTCTGAAAGAATCGATGAAACTGATCAAAGTCTTCCGATCAAGTCTGAGAATAACTCCGACGATGATTATTCCAAATCCATAAATGCGTTATACGGTTCGGCAAAAACAAACTGTTTGGAATGGCAACTCGAACTCGATAATTACCTTCGCATGGATAGAATTAATTTAAAACTTTTAAATTAAAAGTCAATATTTTGGATTGGAGGAGTAAAATAGACCACGATAAAATCTAAAATGCAATAATTCTACGATACACGTTATCTCATTCTCGTATTGTTTATTATTGAACAAAAATTGACCAAATATTATTATGATATGACACAATTTATGTAAACTGAACTTTTTAAAAATCAATTGTTTATTTTCGTTGTGTCCCACATGAATTTCAATTGTTATGTCTGTTCTATTATTTGTGGGTTCGATCAGTAAGTTGCAGGATTTATCTTGCCAATACGTCGAGATTTTCGACATTCTTGAGATATCTTTCTCATATTGTCTCGTTTCAGACAAGACGAGAGAGAATCGTTCTCTATTGTCTCGTCTCTTGATTTCAAGACAAGAGAGAATCGTTCTCTTGTCTCGTCTCTTGATTTTTGCCTCTCGTCTTGTCTTGGATTTATCGTCTCTTGCGGCAACACTATTTATTATGAATCGAAAGTCGGGATCGTCATTAATGGAAAACCAATTTTAAACGTCTATAGGGGAAAGATGTCCCCAACGTTTCTCTTGAGGGAAAAATGCGATTGAAAATATCTTGAAAATATCGACAGGTAAAAAAAATATGCTATATAATTTTCACCTTGATAAAGACAAGAGAGCCAGAGAGCGACGCTGTTGCGGCGCGTATCGATAAATTTGGATCATCCGTCCATACTGTTACAACGGTATTCATTTCGCACGCTGTAACGAAAAATACGTTTAATATTCCAATTGCAAATGTCACAGCCTCCCAATGTTTCGGTGGGACGAAATTTCCTGTGAATATGCTGTTTATCGAGTGTAATCCAGCCAAGCGCAGTAGTCGAACATCGCGATTCAAATATTTTTCAAACGACTCAAATTCGACACCTTCTCGATGCATTTCCGTCGATTTGGTTTCCTCCCGCGGCATTATCACTCTTTTGACACGGAAGAATTTTTTTTCAATCACTTACATCGATAATTTGATAAATTATGAAAATAGCTATTATACTGATTGTTCCATCAAATATTAGATTTCTCGTTGAATAATCCCAAAACAACCTGAGATATTATTCTTATTTCACAAATCGGCATATAAATCAATCTTGTGAAAAAATATCATGAATCATTCATTTAATTTTGGAGAATCTGCATAAATGCTTACTGGAAAAAATTATTTGGTTAACTTTTAGAAGAACCCCTACATTTTAGAATAATTTGAAGCGAACAAATCGTAACCACAAATTTTAACTATGCGGAAAAATCATTAATAAAATATGTGCGAAACGAATTATCTTCATGCGAGTAATTTTTAGCTTTTGCACATCGTACAATAATTTTTCAATTTTTGTTCAATTATTTCTGTCGAGCTTTGTCGAGATCGAAGGGTGGTTAATTTTGGGGCTGTACCATTCCACTATCGAGACGATGTAAAGTAATTTTTAGAATAAAAATAATAATGTTGTATAAAGTAAGAAAATGTTCACTGTCAGACAGTCAGTCGGACTGTCGGTCAATCAGACAGACAGACAGTATTTGTCAATCTAAAAATCGTATTATGTTTGTTGCAGCCTGTAGTATGACTTTACAAGCAATGGCTTCTTTCGCATCACAATAGTAAATTAAAAATTGAAGGAAGCGAAAATATCGAATGCAAACTCAATTAGGTCAGATTGTCAAGAGTTTCTAGACACTATAAATAATCAATTACAGAAGGGTATCAATTATGTAAACGATATATTGCTAACAATTTCGTCGTAACATCGCATTCTCTGTTTAATCAAAAACACGTCAATTCAGAATTGACACTGGATAAAAAGGACAAATTCCACGTGAACAGAAACATCAATTTTCATCGTGAAATATATCCCTTGTTAACGACAACATTCATGCTTACACAAGTTCTTATCGCAGGCTATTTAAGCCTAATTTTGCCATAAGATTTTTCAAGCAAAAGTGATGAAGTGGTTCAATCAAATTATTGGCGTCACTCGAGATTCGGCGGAAAATCCCGCAAACAAAATGTACGGCGTCCGAAGGAATAAATGGTTTGATTTCTCAAAAGAAAACTGAATACAATCGTAAATGTCAATTTCACTTTTCAGTTTTTACTCATCATCGATCCCATTTTCTCGGAGGGTAGTTTTCGAAAGACGAACACGAGGAAAATAACTCAACTAGATGGCAAATCGCACTGAGCAAGTGCGGAAAACTAGACTTCCAATTCAGCTCGAGCAAAGACCTCCTGAAGCCCTTTGCACGGTTTCCTCTATAATTTTCTAGGTAATGATGTGCCCAGTGTCTCAAGTCTTGCTTACTCGACGATATCGGTTAAGGGTTGATAAAAACTGCACATACATGGAAGAAGGTCGAGCGAGAACAAAAGCAACCCTTGCAACCCTTGATATCTTTACACTATTATTACCCAGGAATGGTCTTCTTCCTTCTATAATTTGGACTTGCTCTGGGCGCTGGTCAATTTTCCCTACCTCATTTTATTCCTTTGCAAATGTCTTCGCGAATAACAAAGAAAAATGACTACCCTTTCAGCGAACATTGCAAGGATCACATTTTTCGTTGCACCTCAATAGTCCATCATCGATACACGTGCACCTATTATTACCTAGAAATTGTTTTCTCCCCTATAATTTGGATGCGCTCTGAGCCCTGGTCTTTTTTCTACCCCGTTATTTCACCGCGGTACTTATGTCATTGCGCATAAAAAACGAGTTCGTTCATCCAAGATCGAAGATTCAACCCCTTCCAATGGATACTCCGAAGGAGAAGAAAAAGGTCCGGAAAAGGTCATAGGCAGCCTTTGTTCGTTGAAGAATATACCTTTATTTTGTGAGGGACAGGAGATATTGATCCGGTAATTCGATAACCATGTGCAACGTTGAATTACCTGATCATTTTCTTATCTCTACGCAGTTATTTTGCCACTTATTTCGTTCTGGGAATAAAAACGCATAAGGAAACTTTACCGTTCATTCATAATTGCTAGAGAATATCCCACCACTTTAAGCGCATGCAAGAGAGGGAAAAAAAGGTTCTTCGAAGGGTAGCCACGATTGTCGTATTCGCTAAGAAAATAGTCCTTTTCGCGCTGGTATCGAGGAAGCAACGTTTTTTCTTGTCGGTTCGAAAATTAGAATTTTTTTGTTTTAACATTTGAATGGTTTTTGATTGAGTGGGGAAAAATAGACGAAAATCAATTCAGTAAAAGTTTGTGAAGTTTATTCTATACATTTTTTGCATTTCAAAAAGTTTAGAGTGTCTTTAGTAGTTTTTTTTAATGAAAAATATTTACTAATTTCGTAGATGCGCTCTTTTCGTCCTTTCATCAGCTTGTTCAACAAAAATTCTAAATTTCACGCGTTGTCTTCAGTATTGAGCCAAGATGCCATCATGTCCGGTTCGAAAAAGAGAAAAAAAAATATTGACCTCTGGAATGTTCAACCAGGGTTCAATTCTAAAATATACACCTCTAATGATGAACCTGAAAAATCTTAATTTCAAGTGCTATGTGGATTGAAAATTGCCCACTAATAATTAACAGATGCACAATTAAATTTGATCAGGGTTGACAAAAATATTTTTCCAAAAGTTGAAAGTATTTTATCGGAGATAGAAGGATTATTTATTAAGGTACTATTTATTTGAAAAGGCAAAAAAGCAACTTTTTAAGATTTTTTTTTCTCGGCTCCTTTATCAGATATGGCTATAAAACCGTTTTTACAACATTGTTTCATCCTTCGAAAATACAAAAAAAAATTGTTCTTTATTTTCATTCGTTGAATAATTTATAGAAGCCTTGAAAGTCGAGTCTTCGAAAATGTCTTGTCCCATGGCCGATAGTTAATCTCAGAATTGGCAAGTCCGAAACAAAAAAAAAGCATTTTAAAAAGGAAGGTTTCTTACACAACAATTTACCACCGTTAATGAGGAATCGATTAAAGAAAGAAATGGCGGATGTTTGAAACGAATGGTGAAAAAAGCAATTTTTCATTTTCATTCCAAACATCCGCTATTTTTTTTAAATCGATTTTTCATTAACGGTGGTAAATTGTTGTGTGAGAAACCTTCCTCTTTAAATTTCATTTTTTTGTTTCAGAAATCCTGAGATTAATTGTCGGCCATGGGACAAGACATTTTCGATTTTGGCGCCTTCTATAAATAATTCAAGTAATCAAAATGAAAAAAATTTTTTTTTTGTATTTTCGAAAGATGAAACAATTGTAAAAACAGTTTTATAGCCATATATCTGATCAAGGAGTTGAGAAAAGAATCTTAAAAATTCGTTTTTTTTATGCTTCTAAAGTAGACCTTAAATGGTCCTTTGAAAAATCGGGAATTCAATTGAGAACCATTCCCCTCAAAAGAGAAGCAGCTCCAGATTATGCATACAGTGAAAAATAATATTTTATATCAAATAAACATATTGGTCATGGGTCAATGTGCGATAAGCCACTTCCACATCGATTTCCATTCTTCATCGTTTTAACACAAAAATTACAGAATACAGGATTACAAAACAGCCACGTGAAAGTTTCCTGCACGCATATTTCGGCGATGATAAAAAACGAGTCAGTTCAAAGCGATTCATTCGTCAATATCCTCTTAAAAATTCAAATTTATTTCTTTTGTGCCTGTGAATGAAAAAAGTTTAAAATACACAATTAAAAATGGTGTCGATGATGGCGCGTGTGATATAAACGACGGTGGCGCTTTCGTCATTCTTCGAGCGTTCAACAGGGCCACTTTTAATTCAGATTGATATTGCAGACGATTGTCAATTGTCGAAAAAAACCCTCCGACAGCCTCATCTGAAATTCTCTGAGCGAGATGAGTGTGAAATATAAAAAAAACGCGAATTCGGGTAAAAATAGTGTGACTAAAAAAATCTGACGTGTCCGATATGAATTTTCATCATAATTTCGAACAATATCGCTCCGATTTTGTTTTCCGCGCGTTTTATAAGCATATAACGTGAAGAATATTGTCGAATTTGTTAATAAACCGATGCTCAGTGAGTTTTGAATAAAATGTGTGCAATTTTATTCAAAATTATTGGTTTTTTCATGTGAATCAGCAATTTTTATAACTTAATTGACATCTCGTCTGACCTAACCTCACTTTATTTTGTCTCGTGATTTAATTTCGCGTTGAATATTTTGTAAGAACTGTGCTCAGTTTTTGTAATTTCTCGCTATGTGTAACGTTTTTCATGTTAAACGATCCACGTTCGTGCTGAATTTCGAAATTTACTATAGAAGTCTAACCTCAAATGTCATACGTCAAATAATAGAATGGAGAAAAAAGTTTATTTTCACTGAATTTTCTTATTGTTTCAGATATGATTCATACGGGTGAAACGTCGACTAGAAAGGCAGTTCTCATTGTAGGTCTGATATTTATGACTTCCCTCAGTGCCTTATTTTGGGTATACACGAACTTTCCGGAGTTGACGGAGTAATTATTGAATTTTTTCTCCATCATTCCACATTTGATATCACCAATTATTATATGGATGAGAATGTAAATCGGCAAGATTTAATTTTAAAATAAAAATTTCAGGCACGAGAGGCAACACATGAAATTGCCATTTCACATAGAAGATGCCAAAAACCTTGGAAAATTATTAGAAAGGTACAAGGACCGTTATTACATCGAGGTGTTGGCTGGACTTTTCATAACGTACATATTGTATCCTTTTTTATCAATTTTACAAACTCGGTAATTTTGCATTCCATCCAATTGGATTGTAATCATTGTCTCATGAACAACCTGAGGTTGTTCATATTTTGAATTCAGCTTGCTTTTAAATTTCACACATTCGTAATTCCTTTCCAAGCAACTATCTCAATTTCAAACTTTGCAAGTCCGTAAAAATTGTGAAAAAGTAATATTTAAATGTTCAATTAACTCCAGTTTTGTTTTTACACATGTAAAAAGACAATATTTGCCCAAAAGATTGAATATTCAAAAATTGAAAATTGGCCCTGGGTCATTCCATGCCAAATTGACCGAGAGTTGGAATCAACCCCTTTCAATTTCGATGAAATTTGGTCAGAAGTTTTCGTTTTTAATAAAACGAAGTTCTACCAAAGGAAAACAATTGAAATTTTTTTTTTTCTAAAGTTATTTATTACGAAAAAAAATACTCCGAAATTTTTTTTTGAAAAATGATGAATTTGGAGAATTTTGAATTTTCAAAAATCGTGAAAATCCAAGTTCAACATTAAATTTGTGGTTCAATTTTTTAAATATAATACCTTGTACTGATCTTAAAAGATCCTGGAATTTTCAAGATGATGTTTTTTTGATTAAAAAATATAAATTTTTGAATTTTGGTCAAACCAAATTTTTTTTTTACTAAAGTACTGTTACTTTTACTTTTTTTTACTGCTAAAAATTACAAAACTACATGATTGCTCAACTTTATTTAATTGAGGGGTAAAAAAAAATCAAAAATTCTAATTTTTGAAAAAACAAAAAACACTTTTCTGGAAATTTCAGGATATTTTGAGATCAGTACAAGATATTATATTTAAAAAAATTGAACCAAAAATTTAATGTCGAACTTCGATTTTCACAATTTTTGAAAATTCAAAATTCTCCAAATCCATCACTTCTCAATTTTTTTTTCGTAGCCCCAAGTATACTTTTTAAAACGAATTCATAACAATTTTTCGTAACTATAATAGTTTTCGAGATATGTAAAAAATAAACTTGAAAGATTTGAAAAATTGTGAAAATTTGAATTTTGCATAACTTTGGAAAAAAAATTTTTTAATTTTTAAATTTTCAAATACGAAATATTTGTTTCATTTCAACCAGAGTTTGCCGATTATTCCATCAATTTGTAAAAACAAAAATTCGTTTTCCTTACATACAAATTATTCAGTCTTCAAACATTCGCAATACCAGGCTCAATATTCTTGTCCATTTTGTCCGGTTTTTTATTTCCATTTCCCTTGGCCCTTTTCCTCGTTTGTACCTGCAGCGCGATAGGCGCGAGTCTGTGTTATCTCTTATCCTCGCTGCTCGGTCGTAAATTACTGTACAAGTATTTTCCCGAGAAGGCGAACGAGTGGGCGATTAAAGTAACAAAGCACAAGGATCACCTATTGAATTACATGCTTTTTCTGAGGATGACGCCGCTCTTGCCAAACTGGTTTATCAATCTTGCCAGTCCCGTTATCGGCGTGCCAATGATGCCGTTCACAATCGGCACGTTTTTTGGAGTAGCGCCGCCGTCTTTCGTCGCAATTCAGGCCGGTCAAACATTGAATAAATTAACTTCATCCAGCGACGCTTGGTCCTGGAGTAGCATTGTCATATTATGCGTTTTCGCATTATTATCACTAGTACCTGTACTGTTTAAGCAAACTTTCCGACAAAAGTTCGATTAATCGTTGCACACAAAAAATTCCTTCGGAAATGATCGGCGGAAACTCTTGGCTCACAAACTTTTGCTTCGAGGACACCGAAGCTATCATTTTCATAGACAATTATTAGTTCTCGATCTAGAGTATGATTCAAAGTCAAAAGTGGACAAAAATCAAATAGGAATTTGGTAATTCTGAAGGCTTCGCACGACGATTCAAAGATTTCGTCTCTTCGAGTATTTTTCGAGCTTAAAAAAAAATAAGTCACTAAGCATAATATGAAATAAACGTATGGCTCTTCGTTGACAATGCATCGTTGTAAATATTATCATGTCAATGAGAAATATTAAGAAATTGCACCCAGCTGGAGGCTGCAAAGAAAAACTGAATTTTCAGACATTTTTTTGTGAGGAAAGCTGCGAAGTTCACAATTAGATGTTCCTGTACCTCAAAAAGCATGTTTTTAAGTGTCTCATTCTAATTGAAGAATATATGGGGCGTTCCATACCAAACCGGTCACCATTTAGCTTTTGCATCTCCGATTTTTTTCAAAATTTTTTATGTTTTAGCATTGGTTGAAAGGTCTTCATGATTTTTTTCAATTTTTTTTGTCGATCCGTTTTCAAGATATAGATTTTTCAAAAAATATGTTTCTTTTCTTTTTCTAAACGTCCATAACATCGCAAAAAAATGGGCCAAATAGGACGTTTTTTTTTCAAAATTTTTGTTTTTGAACGTACTTTTTATAAAAAATATTGAAAAAAAATTTCAAACCGTATTTCAAAAATAATCAAATAGCAATTAATGCGGTACTCATATATTGTGGTATATTTAAATAAAAATTATCAGCCATCGTTCATTTAATGATTAAGATATATCTGTTTTATTTAAAAAAGATAAATATTTATTTCCAACACGGATAACTAAAATATGGAAATTGAAAAATCGAAAAAAAATAGATCCCATCGTTATCCCATTACCTACTTAGGCATACAAGTTGTGAAATAAGTGAGTTTTTCACACAAAAATTTTAAGAAAATCGATCTGTACGTGTTTTTTGTAAATCAACAATTTATATTTAAAACTTAAAAATCTTATGGAAATACGGTTTGAAATTTTTGTTCAATATTTTTAATAAAAAGTGCGTTCAAAAATAAAAATTCTGAAAAAACGTCCTATTTGGCCCATTTTTCGCGAAGTTATGGATGTTTACAAGAAAAAAAAAAATATTTTTTTGAAAAATCTGTATCTTGAAAACGGATCAACAAAAAAAAATTGAAAAAAATCATAGAGGCTTATTTTAACCAATACTAACCCATAAAAAATTTTGAACAAAATCGGAGATTTTGAGAAATATTCAAGGAAAAATCTAGAGTAAAAGTATTAATTTCTCTAAATTATTAATTAAATCTATTTATTTAATTAATTCGCTAAATGAATCAATTTTCGCTAAAATGCCCTATTTTTGTCGGTACAAAAAACTCTTCGTTGGAAGATTATTTTTTGTGTATCGACTTTACAAATTCTGTTATTGACTTTACAAATTCATTAATTATAATCAGAACGTTCTCAAATTTAACAAAATGTGCTCGCACTATCTGACAAGATCCGAAAATCGAATTTTCCCAAAAGCTTCATTGGATGTAGCTCCTCAAAAAAATTTTCGCCGTTTAGTTAAAACGATCTAGCATTACGATTTCGTGATAATTATTTATTATCGCCTCGACACTTTTGTTTCATAGCGAGCTTCTGCGCTTTTCGCATATGCAATATACATCATGTGCATATAAAAATAAAAAAATACATTCAAAAATTGATATCTTGGTTCATTAATACTGAAAATATGAAAATATGCTATTGTACAATACAAAATTATATATAGATATGTATAAGTCTAGGATACAATTGGTATAAAGTTTTGTGTTCAACAGAACGATATGAGGTAGCTTATGGTAATGTCAGTCGAATTTATGGCTGGAATGCTCAGAGGTCGCCAGTACCACCAATTATACCAAACTGGAATCGTAAAAATGTACAATAAAAAACTACGATTACGAAAAAAACGATTTCTCGACAATGAATTTACATATAATACGATGTTGACATTAAATATAATATTTAAAATTGTGAGATCTGATTTTTTCAATGTCATGTAATTTGGGTATTTAATTTTCATATCATCAAATTTGAAAATTGCCATTTTGAAACCAAAATCATGATTTACTAAGGAATTGAGGAATAATTTTCTGAATAACATTTCTACATTCAATGAAAAAATTGATCGAATCACAAATAGAAAAAATATATTTAAGTGCTAACTATTTATGGCACATTTATGAGTTTTATTTAAGAATACATACGTGTGTGTCCCGCCGAAAGTAGAATCGTGAATGATTTGCAACTTTGAGAGCACTCGGGACTAGGAATCATGTTGATCATTCTCGAACCGGTTGTGCATCTAAGCACAACGTTACTACATTCCGAATTCGGCTGTAATGTGAAAAAAATAATTATTAATTAAAGAAAATAATTAAAAAGTTGCAATAAATCGTGTCCATAATTTATCACCAGTGGGTATGGAAGAGCTCGTGCCTCGTCGATAAATACATATTTCTCTGTACTTTGACTCCAAGTTTTTGGTACTTTCGAAGGACGAGGAAACAATTTTCTTATCAATCTGCCAGGTTTCATTCTCGTTATTCTCCACAGTATTCGAGTATCGAGACTTGCCGAAGGATTCTCATCCAATCGTTTTCCAAAAACGTCTCCGATGGTGCTGGCAATGAAAAAAAATACACGGATAAACTTGTGTAGACATGGAATGCATAATTTTTTCAAAGACAAAAATAAATTAAATGTATATGGGTCATTCCATGTCAAATCGACTAAGAGTTGGAATCGACCCCTTTTACATTCGATGAAATTTGGTCAGAAATTTTCGTTTTTAATAAAACGAAGTTCTACCATAGGAAAAAATTTTTTTTTTTTTTTCGAAAGTTATGCAAATTCAAAATTGCACCATTTTTTAAAATCTTTCAAGTTTATTTTTAAAATATCTCGAAAACTATTATAGTTACGAAAAATCGATCTAGGTTCGACTTGAAGAGTATACTTGTGGCTACTAAGAAAAAAAATATTTCGAAAAAAAAAAATTAATTTTTTTCTTTTGGTAGAACTTCGTTTTATTAAAAACAAAAACTTCTGACCAAATTTCATCGAAATTAGAAGGGGTAGATTCCAACTCTTGGTTGATTTAACATGGAATGACGCATATATGAAGATTAAATAAGTTTATAATTCAAATAATTTTATATTTTTTTGCAGGAGTACATAGGCAAAAGTTTTGTTTTGTAGCAACAAATTTGAATCACATATTTGTCAAGTGAACTTTGAAAACCAAAAAGCAAACTAATTTAAATAATATTTGAAGCGACTGAGATTTTTTTATTACAACACTGACTAAGAAACTTTCATACCTGTAGGACTCGTTATTGGATAATATTCTGTTTGCATCATTATGGAAAACACTTTGGTTTTCCTCGTACATTTCTAACAGATCCGTCATTTTTGCCATACTCTCGATATCTTTCTTCGTGTAAGGCATACCGATATTCCACATATTACTTATATTTTGACCAGTGAGATCAGGAACCGAGCGCACCGAACTACACGGCCAGCAATCCATGTCAGATATGTAAAAATATGGATTTTCAATGAGGCACCATTCGTCGTACCATTCTAAAAAATTAAAATTACATTCACATTTGAATACCACAGCAGATAGAATGTATCATTTCAACATAACAACCATTGTTTAATTGAGATACTCCGAAAATAGAGTGATTTTATGAAATCGTTATTTTTTCGTCATATTCGGAATTTTGAATGATTTTTTAGTTGAAACATTTTTACACTAGTTAGAATGAGTTTGAAACATCCATCAAATTTTCAATTTATATTTATGCATTCTGATTTTTAAGCACACAGAAAAGTTTAATGAAGTTGCCGCTACCTTTTATTTATTTATTTACAAAATGGAAGAAAAGAAGTTCCAATTTTTCAAAGAAGCATTTGGTTTATATGTAGTATATAATTATAAAAAAATAAAATTCTACACGAAAGATCAATTAAATGGAAAATAAAGCCGTTACCGGTTAACGTAGGATACTGTTTAATGATCGGAACGGCAATTTTCCTCAAAACCTTTGATCCTGGATAAATGAAATTCTGGAGATTCTTCAGAATCAACTTGTTTGTGCTGTGATGATTGTAGAGAAAGAAGGTGCACACTAACAGAGCAAAAATCATGGTAAATATGTAATTGAGTATGCGAAAAGGTTTCCTCGTAACCATGACTTTTTTCGCAAACTTTCGATCCAACGTGCGAAAACATTGCTCGAAAATTTTATTCGTCTCAGACGCTGATATACCATTGTCCAAAGCATATTGTTTGATCTCATTCACATAGCGTCGATATAAATCCAAGCTGACCATTTCGCCAAACTGATCCACGTTCGTCACGATCTAATAACTTGCATTTGGAATGTTTGCATTTGCTTTTCACAGTGGCTCAACGATTCCCGTCTATTATTCGAAAATGGCAGATTCAAAAAAAAGAAAAAAAGAAAAAAAAAAGTTAAAACTATTATATGGCTTGACTGCAACCAACGAACTATTTTCTCTGCTGCATCCAGCTGCATCAACACTACGACTACAGACAGTAGACAGTGCAGTGCCTAAAAAAAAGCAAACAAGCGTCAAGAGCCTTTCTTTAGCCCTAGAATGTGTCGCCCTCTAATGTGGACTGTGTCAATCACAACAATCGAGGATTGATGAGCAAAAATCAATGCAGATTCAAAAGCCAACGAAGAATTGTGTCAGAAAGGCTTTGCTGAATTAATTCATAATGATTCCATAATAAAGTATGTAATATGAAAATTTTCGTCGATAAAAGCGATCGCTAACTTACCGACAAAATAATTTGGTAAATATTCGAAAGTGTAACTCCCGCTAGAAAGAGACTGTGAATTCTTTAATCAATTCTTTATGATTATAAAACCTTATAGTAATTTATATTTTAATGGCGCATAATGTTTTTACGCAAATTTTTAAATTTTGTTTTTAAATTTAAAAAAGAATGTTTGTTTTTTTTATAAAATAAAATAAAGGAATTTAGCTACTAGAATAGATATTCCCGTAGCAGAATTTGTTGTTTTTTGGGTTCGATTAAAAAAAAAAAATTATCAAACCCAAAAAAACAGCAGAAACTTTGCAACGGGGATATCTATTCTAGTAGCTAAATTCCTTCTTTTTATTTTATTTAAGAAAAAAAATTGAATTAAAAAAAAAATTTCAGCCGAGTAAAAACATTATGCGCCGCCACAATAACATTAAATATGTTTTTTATAGCTGTAAGAACTACACTAACAAAATCAGCTTGATTCTGACAGAAGTTACACTTCCGAATATTTAAAAATAATTTATTTTTAATTTTGCAACGATAAACAAAAGACCTCCTTATTTTGAAAGATCCCTAAACACATTCTCTAATAAAAATCTAAAACAATAGAGTATTTATCGTAAAATGCGATTTTTTAAAACATTTCAAAATATCGCTTATTAAATCGTTTACAATAAATGTTAACGTAAAAAATTGGGGGACTCTGATCAGTCTTTCATGCAAATTGAGCAATCATATTTTGTCCGTACATTGCTATAAATAATTTCGAAATGCCCGTACATTCACATTTTAAAAAATCTTAAATTACTATATTCTTAGTTTTTATGATAATTTATGATTTTTATGAATTCATTTTTTCGCACAATTTCCAACTAAAGTCGGAGGACAACAAGCCGTCGAGCAACACTCGTAGCAGGCTCTGCAAGGCAATGGACCCGAGTGCGGCACAAGATCGGGCGGGCAGATATCGCGTCGAGAAACTTTCGGTTGCGGAGTGCATTTCGGTGGTATTTTTTTGCAGCAACTGAAGCACGGATCGTCGGCCGGTGGAACGGGATAGCAGCAAGTTGGAGGACAGCAAGGATGACAACTGAATCTCAAGAAAATTACTTATATTCGATTCTCCGTCAACTTATAAATATATATATATCTCTCACGACACAATAATAATCTCACCAAGAATTTTTCAAACGTTCGAAACACACAGGATCACATCGATTAGGATCTTTCACGATCACTGACATTCTGACGAATTATAAATATATCAATGCTTGAAATTTGAATGGGTCGTATTTACAAAAATTGATTGAAAATGTGAGACTACGGATTTCAACTATTTTTTCAACTTTCATTTCTTTCTTCATTCGTGGGTTGTTCAATATTGAGCATGAAGTTGTATCCGGAATAAAATTTAAGTAAATTGATTTGAAAAAGCGATTATTTTTTGTTTTTCCGAAATAACATATTAAATACTTTCGGGGAGGTGAAAAAAGATGCTCGTTAAAAGCAGAGCTCTTAATATAAATATTTAGGTATGTTTCATCGCAAATTTCTATTTTCCATTTAAATGACACAGGAAAAAAAAATTATCAAACTTTGAAATTTTATATCTCGGCTTCAAGTCAATGTACCGAAATGGACGATACGTATTCTTGTAGGGAATTTAACGCTCTACAAAAAAGGCCACTTAGGATTTTTCGATAAACTCACTCCTTCAAAAGTTATTCACTGTCTAATATATATGGGGCGTTTCATCCCAAATCGGACAGTTTGAAAAACTTTTTTTTTATGTCCTCAATTTTTTATATTTTGTAGTACCCGTCAAAAGACCCTTTCTGTTAAATTTTGAGATTTTTTTGATTACCCGTTCAAAAGATATTAAATTAACAAAAAAACCGCTCTTTTTTTGGTATTTTGGTCATGGCTTCTTTAATAATGGTCCAAATTAAAAGTTTGTTTTTCAAAAATTTTGTTTTATGGCCTTTTCAGAAAAAATACAACAAAAAAATTCGACGTGTTTTTGAATGAGTTTTTTGAGTTTTAAACTTTAAATCGCGTTTTTAAAAGTGTCAGTTTTTATTTAAAAAAAATTTTTTTCAACATTTATCTATTCAACAATTTTTAAGACGAGTCCGATTGTGGGATTTCTATAACTACTATTTTATTTTATTTTTGAGAATAAATTTTTTCTTTTTATAAATTATTATGAATATCAATTTTTGTTATTGTATAGTATTTTTTGAATCATTTTTTATTAGTTTTGACACATTTTGACATGATATTTAGTAATAAGTTTCAACATTTTGCCGGAAACTGAAAAAAAAGTGAAATTTACTCGAAATTCAACTTTAATCTTGAATAACTTTTGAAGGAGTGAGTTTATCGAAAAATCATTTTTTTTGTAGAGCCCTCAATTCTCTACAATAATATGTGCCATTCATTTTGGTACATTGACTTGAAGCCGACATATAAAATTTTAAAGTTTGAATTTTTTTTCCCCTGTATTCTTTGAATGGGAAATAGAAATTTGCGACGAGACGTATCTAAATATTTATATCAAGAGCTCTGCTTTTACCAGGCATCTTTTTTCACCTCCCCGCAAGTACTTAGTATGTCAAAAAACAATAAATAGTCGCTTTCTTGAATCAGTCTGTGCACTTTATCAATTTTTTTTTCATCCAATGAATATTCTAATTGGTCGAATGCATTTGAATGTCCATGACCGTTAAAAATCAAATCAGAGAAAAATTTTGTACGACTCTCAGGGAAGTTTGATTTTACTGCAAACAATTCATTTCACTTGAATATGCGAGGTGACCTGCTAAGGTTTTTTTTTCAATGTATCATATCTTCGCTGGCATGATCTGAATAGCAACTTAATTCGGCTAAATAATAAATACCTCCACGAAAACGATTAAAACGACAATAATACTTTATCGAATTTGCGAGATATTTGAGGCATCGATTTTGTAAATGAGTATCTGATTTATTATAATGAATCTAAGATGCACGATGTGATGTATCATTAATCGGAATAAGATTTGTTTTTCTTTATCGTATAAGGACCATTGTATTCGCAAAGTATTATAACCGAATCGTTGCAATCAACGGCATCAAGACGGCCGCAAGTTTTAATCGTACCGCACATTCCAGCGCCACGAAAACTTTTCGGCCACCAATGTGTGTAACCTGCTTCATCCAGGGTCTCGTCGTCGACGGTACGCCATTTTTTTTGCGAATTCACGTCACGAAAACCGATCCAAGCACCCGGATATGCAGAACCGACAAACGGTCTTGAATTTGCCAACAAATTTCTCACGTAAATTGCCTCAGCCCGTGAATTTATGACAGCCAATTGAGCACCGTCCTCCTCACATTTGTCTCTGGCGTTTGCCCATTTTTTGGCCTCATTGTAGACCCTGTAGCTGCTGTGCCCGGACGACGGTTCACTAAAATTTTCAATTCAACGAGTAATTAATTTCTGAATTTTGAGTTCTGATCAAAATTCGAATTGAAATTCGAATGAGATATTAAGAAACCTTAATTTTTCCGAATTTCACAAATCCAAGGCACTGGCTCTGAATATCCCGAGTCGGAAAATTTCTAGATTTTATTATAAACATTGCAAGCGTAGTTGAAATAATTGAAAACGCACGTGTAGCCAGGTGGAATCGACCAAGTATCCGGATCTGCAACATCTGCAAGAAAATTCGATTTTGGAATTAATTTTTTGTACCACAAATATATCATGAAATTTTGTTATTTGACTTTGAGCGAAGACTTTACCTTCATCGGATTTCTCGGTGCTTGCCGAAATCGAGATGAATGTTAAGAATACGAGAACGAAATGAGCGCGGGTCATCGTAAAATTCGATATGAACGCTGACGAAATATTTTCCTCAATCCACGACGAAGGTTGTGACTCAAGTGTGAGGGATTCGATGAATAAACACCCCACGAGAAAGTATCAGTCTGGCGTCAAAAACTTGAAAGAAATGTATACATCTATCTATATGGGGCGTTCCATCCCAAATCGGACAGTTTAAAAAACTTTTTTTTTATTTCCGCAATTTTTTTGTTTTTTAGTACCCATCAAAAGACCCTTCCTATTAATTTTTGAGATTTTTTTAATTACCCGTTCAAAAAATATTAAATTAACAAAAAAACCGTTTTTTTTTTGGTGTTTTGATCATAACTTCTTTAATAATGGTCCAAATTAAAAGTTTTTTTTTCAAAATTTTTGTTTTTTTATGCCCCTTACAGAAAAAAATACAACAAAAATATTTGACGTGTTTTTGAATGAGTTTTTTGAATTTTAAACTTTAAATCGCGTTTTTAAAAGTGAGTGTCATTTTTAAAATTATTATGAATACCAATTATTTTACCAATTATTATTACCAATATAAATTATTATGAATACCAATTTTTGTTACTGTATAGTATTTTTTTCAATATTTAGAATTTATTTTGACACTTTTATTGTTAACAGGTTCTTAAAATTAATAATTAATCGTTAAGTCTGTTTATGAACAATAATAACAACAGTTTTTATTTATTCACGTATTTTTTTGAAAACTTTACATATATGATTATTTCCTGAATTAGAATATTCCTTTGCCAATACGTTTCCGTTGGTCATTGGAATAATTGAATGAAATTTGTGTCCCCCTGTGATTAAATTCGCAGTATTGTATCGCAAATAAAATCTTTCTCTTGCATCTAAATAATGGTTCTCAGGTCAAAATTTGACAGCAATATTCGGTAGACTATATAGGTTCAATGCCCACTCATACAATTCTTGAACCGTTGTTATTTGCTCATCGATTAATTATTAATTTAAAAAATCTGTTAACAATGAAAAAGTGTCAAAATTAATTCAAAATAATTAAAAAAATACTATACAGTAACAAAAATTGGTATTCATAATAATTTATTAAAAAAAGAAAAAAAATGTAATTTTCAAAAATCGAAAAAAATAGTAGTTATGGAAATCCCACGATTGGACTAGTCTTAAAAATGATTAAATAGATAGATGTTTAAAAAAAAATTAAAAAAATAAAATAAAAAAAGACACTCACTTTTAAAAACACGATTTAAAGTTTGAAACTCAAAAAACTCATTCAAAAACTCGTCGAATATTTTTGTTGTATTTCTTTCTAAAAAGACCATAAAAAAACAAAAATTTTGAAAAAAAACTTTTGATTTGGACCATTATTAAAGAAATTATGACGAAAATACCAAACATAGAGCGGTTTTTTTTGTTAATTTAATATCTTTTGAACGGGTAATCAAAAAAATCTCAAAATTTAACAGGAAGGATCTTTTGATGAGTACTAAAAAATATTAAAAAATTGAGGAGATAAAAAAAAGTTTTTCAAACTGTCCGATTTGGGATGGAACGCCCCATATGTAAATATCTGTATATGTTTATATCAACAATATATTGTGAGATTAAAACCAGAACGGCGTATTTTACGGATTTTCAAATCGAAGATACGCCCTTTCAATCTTAATTTCGATATTACGTATATCGAGTGTGTGACGTTACGCGGGAAGAGGATAAGAAAAATCCATTGCAGAGGAATCATCAATCAAATGCTTATCGTTTGAGTTTATTTTCGTGCTAGTATCTCGAGTGCCCGTGAACAAACGCTGCCACCTACATGCGGCGAATGATAAAATAATTATCTACAAACCAAGGATCGAAAGAATTTACGGGGGAAAAAAACCTATTACGATTAAAATTACTCGCAACTTGGGGTAGGAAAGTTTTCATTGATGCATCGTTGAAATTCATACCGATATTGAACTAAATGAACTGCCATGATGAACGGAAAATTAAGGATGTTGAGTCCCTATGAAATCTTTTAATGTTAATTTTTCAATAAATAACTTCTTAATCGTCGTGAAATTTTTACACGACCTCCTGAATACTTCATGTAAAAACATATTAAATTTTCAGAATTCTATCATCATTACTTCAACCTCCTTAAGGGTTAAAATGAAAAATGATGAGAAAATTCTGAAAATTTGGTATGTTTTTGTATGAAGTATTTAAGAGGTCGTGTAAAAATTTCACAACGATTAGGAAGCTCGTTATTAAAATATTAACATTTTGTTAAGAACAATTTTTTAAACAAATAAAAAAAATATTTATCAATAAACTTCGTTCTGTTTCCGTTGCTTTCAATATAGTGTAGATATTAAAAAATTGAGAGGTCAAAAATAAAACTTATCGCAAAGTTATATCAGTATCCATAATAATACATTTAATTTAATTTGTTAATATTAATTGTTCGATAACGAGCTTCCTAATCGATGTGAAATTTTGACACGACCTCTTAAATAATTCATCCAAAAACATACCAAATTTTCAGAATTTTCTCATCATTTGCGATTTGGGATTCAACATCCTTAAATTTACAAAAAATGATCAATGACAAGATTTATCTACTTCCAATTTTTATCCGATTTTTTTCGTTCAATTATGGAAGGGCAAAATAATTTCCATTGAATCGAATTATTTATCTCATATATTGAAAAAAAAAAATATATATAAAATATCATTTTTTACCTCGTTTAATTTTTCGTCGTTCATTTATTCATATTATAATTGATCATATAATTCTCGTAAAGCTGAATCAAACTCGCGGGTGTTCTCGGCGTGACGATCGAGAAAGCAGCTTTGAAATGTTCTTTCGTTATTATCTCAGCGTCGAGACTCTCCTCGAGGGCTTTCATCGCGGCTTCGTAGCAAATAGCTTGAACCTCGGCCCCCGAATAGCCCTCTGATAGATCGACAAGATCTTCGACATTCACATCATTGGCAATCGGCATTTTATTGAATTTAATGTCAAAGATTTCACGTCTCGTTTCAGCGTCGGGAAGAGGAACGTAAACGATTCTATCGATGCGACCGGGTCTCAGTAAGGCCTGAAATTAAAAAAATCATAACTTTGAAATTAATTTTTTCTTGATTTTTTAAAATTACGATATTAATAATTGTCAAAATAAAAATTGTCACTCACAATACACTACTGGCGAAAAGTTTCCGGACACAACTTCAAAAAGGTCTGGAACGTTTTCTTATGTCATTTCGCCGGTAGTCAACGTAGACTAATTTAACAAGCGGCATTTTAAAAGGGAAGAATTCGGCCTCATTTCCTGATTTTTTAATTATTTTTTAATTTGTCTTTAGATTTGGAATCTCGTTTGAAAACAGTTGTTTTTTGCCGTTTTTTCCCCTCTCGTTAGGTGCACCCATCTTCTAGACGATTTTTTTTAAATACACTTTTACGATTCAATTTATAAAGGGGAAAGTTTGAGCTTCAATTTCTTTTTTTTTTTAAACTTCGAGTGATTTTTTTCCCAAAGTTGTTCTGTTTTTTGTGAACAAAGAGGAAGTTTGAAAAATCGCGTATGACATGAAAACAAAGAGGATTCATGAAAAACTCCAAGATAGCAAAAAGTTAAGTCTGTTTTTGTTGAATGCAGAGGAATTTTTTCAGATTGTTTACCCAACATTTTTTTTCTCGTTTTCTGGGTTGGAGCTCAGATCATTCAATTATCATAACTCGAAAACTATGGGATTATTGATAAAATTTCAAAAGGGGAAAATACTTTATTTTACAATTTTCAACACATTGGAATTTTTTTTCTAATTTTTTTCCGCAATTTCCAGCCTCAACATAAGAAAACAAAATTTTTGAGAAAAAAAGATCTGAAAAAATTCCCCTGAACTCGACAAAAGCAGACGCAATTTTTTGCTATCTTAAAGTTTTTCATGAATCCTCTTTGTTTTCGTGTTATACGGGCCCTTTTGAATTGTCTCTTTTTTCACAAAAAACAGAATAACTTTGTAAAAAAAATCGCCCAAAGTTTAAAAAAAAAAGAAATTAAAGTTCAAACTTTCCCCTTTATGAATCCAATCGTGAAAATGTATTAAAAAAATTT
Organism: Alloplasta piceator; assembly: GCA_946863875.1. Classification (NCBI taxonomy): domain Eukaryota; kingdom Metazoa; phylum Arthropoda; class Insecta; order Hymenoptera; family Ichneumonidae; genus Alloplasta; species Alloplasta piceator. Next base: position 16,001,607 of record OX333072.1, read on the forward strand.
CCCTTGGAAGATGGGTGACCTGAAGAGAGGGGGGAAAAGGCGAAAAACAGTTGTTTTCAAAATAGAGTCCAAACCTAAAAACAATCTGTAAAAACCCTGCAAATTGAAATTTGCACATTGCTTCCTCATCTTTATCCATAGTCCACATAGCTTCCTTTATCACAAAGTATGGTGATCAAATTTGGCTTCCTCATAAAGAAAGCTTTGTTAACTATACAAAAAAAACTTTGTTAACTAAACAAAACAAAATTTGTTTCGTAATGAAGAGCAATTCGTGCTCGACAAGTGTGCCAAATTTTAGCTTGATATCTCGAAGCGTTTTCGCGCTATTAATTATTTACATCCGAAACTCAGGACACACACACATCCATCCGGACATTTTTTCTAAATATGATTTTTCGATGTTTTAGGACATTTTGAACGTATTAGCATAAAAATCGCGAAAAAAATGTTCACGAAAACAAAGCTTCCTTTATGAGGAAGCAAAATAATTGAAAAATCAGGAAACGAAGCCGAATTCTTCCCCTTTAAAATGCCGCTTGTTAAATTAGTCTACGATGACTTCCGGCGAATGGCATAAAAAAACGTTCCAGACCTTTTTTGAAGTTTTGTCCGAAAACTTTTCGCCAGTATAGTTATTTGGACTATTTACATTAAAATGGTATTTTGAAATTTAGAAACGTACTTTGTCGATTCTATCCGGTCGATTAGTGGCAGCGACAAGTGTGACGTTTCCCAAAGCCGTGACACCGTCAAGTTCGGTCAACAATTGCGTGAGAACGCGTTCCTGAACGTTACTACCACCGGAATTTGATGATGATCCCCGCTCACCACCCAAAGCATCGATTTCGTCGATAAAGATAATCGACGGTGCGACCTGTCGAGCTTTCCGAAATATTTCTCTGACCGCTCTCTCAGAATCACCGACCCACTTGGAAAAGAGCTCTGGACCCTGCAAAAAGAATTTCCATTAGTTGCCGAAATAAGAAATCGATTAGTAAAGTTCACTAATCGAAATAATAATCCAAACAGGGTTGCGAAATTTTTAATGAAAAAGTAATGCATTAAAAATTACTTTTTTAATGGCTAATGAAATTATTTTCCATTACCCATTAACCATTAAACATTAAAATTTAATGGTTAATGGAAATAATTTCCATTATCCATTGAATTTTAACCGTTAATGGTTAATGAAAATTATTTCCAATAACCATTAAATGTTAATGGTTAATGAAAATGCAAATGCATTAAAAAAAGTAATGCATTATTTGCAACCCTGCATCTAAATGATGCAATTTCGAATTTTTGTTCTTATTCTTTTGGGACATTTAAATTAAAGACAGAGTGTACCTTGACATTGATAAAATTTAATTTACTCTCAGTGGCCAGAGCTTTTGCGATCATCGTTTTCGAACAGCCAGGAGGACCAAACATTAGAAGACCACGAGGAGGAGTGATACCAAGACGGGCAAAAACTTCGGGATGGCGATGTGGCCATTCAACGGCTTGCTTAAGTTTCAGCTTGAGACCTTTTTGACCACCGATTTCCGCGAATTTAACATCGGGAACATCGACGATGACCTCGTTCATTGCCGATGGATTGGCCCTTCTCAATGCATTCTCAAAATCCTCGAGCTCCATTTTCATCTCATCGTCAGGCTCAAATTCTCGATTTTTCTCGCAATTGTATCGTTTCGCGGCGAAGGTCGTTGCGTCGGAACACAAATCGTAAAGGTCCGAGGCGAGAAAACCGTGAGTTGTAAAAGCGATACGCTCGATATTCTCATCGCTCAAATTATTTGGCATTTTATGGATGAATTTTTTCAATATTTTCTCTCGCATTTGCGGCGTTGGCGATGAAACCTCGAATTCTACATCGAGCCTTCCGGTTTTACGCAACGCGCCATTCACGAGGTCGCGACTCGAGGCCGTTGCAATAATCAAAACTTTCGAATTCGCGAGCCTCAGATCATCCATTAATTTTGCCAAAATTCCGATCACACGATTTTCACTTTCCTGATTTGAATTTCCCTTACGCGGAGATAATTTTTCCATATCTCGAATGAATATTATACTCGGCGGTTGGATCTTTGAATTTTCGAAAATTTCCGTTAACAGCGATTCGGCATCAACGGTCGCGCCGATTTCTCGGCTGTTTATCGAAAATATCGTTGCCTCCTCGTACTCGGACATAACGGCTTTCGCTATGGTCGATTTACCGACACCAGCGGTTCCGTAAATCAAAATTCCTCTTGGAACATTGAAACCACGAATCGTTTTCCATCTGCCGAGCGCAATGTTCATCCTTTCGCGCAATTCGTCGACGAGAGTCTCGTAACCACCGAGATCTTCGATCGTCATTCTCGCATTTTCGAGAGTTTTGTCTTCCTCGATGCTCGACACGATTCGCCACTTTGTGCTGTACATGGATTTGTAAAATTTCGACCGCTCCTCGGATAAACGAATTTTCGTGAATTCCTCGATGAGATCGTTGTTCGGAGAATTTTCAACGATCGTGGATTTTATATCGACGATTTTAAATGCCAAATTCTTTCCGTAGTAAGGCACGCTTATACGATTTCCAATTGTAAATATATGTCTCTCGTTGTAATTTTTTATGCGGACCTCGAATTCCGGGCTTATTTTTGGCAATGACAATTTTCCCGTGTAAGATATTGTTATTTCATCCGCAATGTGGATTCGGTTGGATAACTTTGATATCTTTACTGGACCATCTATCCTGCTAGTTTCGATAGCTGTTAAAATGATAAACGTGTGTGTGTTAAAGTATCAAAACAATTTAAAAAAACGAAAGATTTTTTTTTTTTTAAACAACCTTTTATTACTTGTTAATCAAAAATAACTAAAAAGTTAAAAATAATTTTATTACGATGGGAAATATCATAATTATATATTTTCAAATCTTGAAAGTTCATATCATATATTAAATCTTTGTGTACTCATTACAGTATCAAGTTTTCGAATAAAAGCGTGTTGCATTTTAACAGCAAGAGAAAAAAAAGATGGTGTAACACGCTTTTCTGTGAAAACTTGATACTGTGATAAGTACACAAAGATTTAATATGTGGTATAAGGTTTCAAGATTTGAAAATATATAATTATGATATTTCCAATCGGAATAAAATTATTTTTAACTTTTTAGTTATTTTTTATTAACAACTAATAAAAGCTTGTTTAAAAAAAGTTTTTTTCCGTTTATTTATTTTTTACTTTGTAGTATTTATGATGTGAAATAACTAGTTTAGTAATTTTAAAATTAGTAATTAGTAAAACTGCGATGCGGCTGCCTCATATTTTTTTAAGTAATTTTCTTTTTTTCAATTTCTAAAATAAAATTAAAAAATTAATTTATAATACCTTTTACATGAGTAAAAAAAAAGAAAAATCAAACATATCTTCTAAAATTTTGATATTTTGCATATTTTTCAAAATAAATGAGAAAAATCTTTTTTTTCATTAAAATGCTTCAATAAAAAGGGATAACTGAAAAACCACCATTTTTTAAATTCTGCAATTTTTTCTACAGAATCTGGGTCATAAATAAGTAATATCTATCATGATTAAAAAGTGGGATGCCGCTGCCGCATATTTTTTAAAATAATTTTCTTTTTTCCAGTTTCTCAAATAAAATGAAAAAATTAATTCCTAATACTCTTTACATGAGTAAAAAAATAAAATTAAAATAAAAAATGTCTTGGAAAATTTTGATATTTTGCATATTTTCTAAAATAAAAGAGAAAAATATTTTATTGAAAAAAAAGATTTTTCTCATTTATTTTGAAAAATATGCCAAATGTCAAAATTATTCAAGACATGTTTCATTTTTATTTTATTTTTTTACTCATGTAAAGGGGATTAGGAATTAATTTTTTCATTTTATTTTAGAAACTGAAAAAAAGAAAATTATTAAAAAAATATGAGGCAGTTGCATCCCACTTTCTAATCATGATAGATATTACTTATTTATGAACCAGAATCTGTAGAAATAATTGCAGAATTAAATGGTTTTTTTTCAGTTATCCCTTTTCTACACAAAAATGATCGTCACGCTACCTGAAGGAGTGACGAGAAAAATCTTTTAAAAAATTAGGCAGTTTTTGAAGTGGAATCAATGCGAAAAAAAAAGTTGTGCAAGGATCTGATGACCCGAGGGAAATGACACTACGATTTCACTTGGAATGCCCCATATGCATGAAATTTTTTTACTCAATTTGAAACTGGGAAGTGGGTCAAATTTAAGTTACAAGATTTGATTACAGTCAGATAGAGACAGAGACAGGTAAAAGTAAATAAAAGCTTGTAATAATTGAACAAATGGAAAATGTGGTGATTTCAATTTCAATTTACCCTTTTTAGTCATGGCGACGCTCAGCAGAGTTTTGCCATCTGTGGGCCAAATGGTCTTGACGATCGTATTTTGCTTTGCCTCAATGACGACGGGATCGCCAATGGGAACCTGGCACAATTCCATAGCCATCGGAGCCACAAATACCATATTGTCAGTTTCGCGCTCGGATATATATTTTGGCTGCTCTAAGAGAGTGAGTACAGAATACTGATGTTGACGACAAAATAACATATCCTTCTTTACTTTAATGCCAGAATAAAATGTACCTTGTGAATGAGTCTCTAGAGTACTGTACAAAGTACCATTGCGAATATAACTGTGAATCCATCCTTCGTCAGCAGGGGGACAATTGTCGTCATGCACAGACCATTCCTTTTGAGTCATCGTAGACTTGCAACGATCGCAGTGCAGCCATGGCGAGAGACTTTTTCTGGATTTCGACATTGCAAGCTAAAATGATAATTTCCCGTGTGGGAATATTATTTTAACGATAGAATTTTTCGACAAAATATCGTGAAATGAGTCATTATATTCTAGAAGGTATATAAAAGCACGTAAGAGAGTCAAAGAATTACTTTGAGGTTACAATCGTCAAGTACAGAGCGTCAAGTTATTCGAAAAGTATACGATTCGCCAATGATTGATCGTCTCTTTTTTAATTAAATAAGTGGTTTCATGAACGAGATTCTGCGGAAAAAAATAGACCGAGATTGATCAAGACGACTGTCAGTAAAATTTAATTCGTCCAGATTGAGCGTAACTTCACTTTTCACATACATTTTTGGACGTATTTTTCACTTAAGATGCAATCCAATCGTAAATTCATTGAAGCATTAATTTTTGTATAGCCTAATTCAAGCACGTAAAATAAATACGTTGAAATTATCGTTCCGATCAGATGACAATCGTAAAAACTTCACGCCCGGTGTGAAAACTGAAAAGTGAAACGAAGTAGAGAATGTATAAGTTTATTATCGCGATGACGACACGTGCGTCCTCTCGATATATATATATATAATATGATTGGCAAAACTGCCTGAAGATGGAATGCTTGCTCGTTGTCAGTCGTGGTGGCAAATTCAAATTTATGGAGTTTTATTTCGAGTTTTATTTCATAGACGATAAACGTAGATTTAATTGAATTTAATGTTCAATCGATAAATGACATCGAGAAACTCTGAGGGAATTGGAATGTAGCGAGTAGTGACCGATGATTAAAATATTATAATTAATATTATGAGAGATTCGTTAATAATTATTGAGTATTAAATAATTATTGAATTAGTGATTCATACTTATATACGTATAATAATATATGAATACAGTATTCTTTCATTTCGATTGAAAACGATATATCTTAATCTTAAGGGGGGAAAAGGGTCAGAGATACAAAAAAAGCATATTTTTTCGATTTTTTTCAGAGTACCTTATTTTATTAATATTTTTTAATTTTGTTTACATTATTGAGCATTATTATAAGAATATTCTGCTAAATTTTCATTACAAAATATTAAAAAATAAGCCAGTGGTAGTGGTGATAAAAAAAGTTTCCTTGCGGTAGTCTGGATAACACACGATTGCAGCTTCATGTGAAATTAAAAAACCAAAAAGATTTCTATAGCACATAAGTTTATCTTGGATTTGAATGAAGGAATTAACAAAATATTCATTTTTGAATTTTCGGTAAAGGTGCAACAAAAAAACTCTGATGTTTGCCAAAAATTGCTCTTTTTGTTTAATTAAAAAATAAGTTATAATTGGAAAAAAAAATCCTTCGTTCAAAACCGAGTATCTAGTATGTAAAAGAAGTGTGCAAAGCTTAGGCGAAATCAGTCCAAAGGTTTTCGAGAATTTTTGATTACCGACGAAAAAAAAAAGTTTTGAGAAAAACGCGATTCAAGTTTGATACATGAATAAAATAGAGAAATTTTTTTTTTTTTCAACTTACATAGAATCGTCGATTCCAGCTCCATAAAGCAACCGGCCTGCAGCTGCTGCATGCCCGACACACTCCTTTTTATTCATTTGATAATCTTGGCCATATGGTTGCGCCACAATAACTTTTTTATAAACTCAATTTTCCGGAGATGACCGGAGACTCAATTGTCAATAACTCGAAAAGTTTTGCTCCTAATGACTTCAAATTTTCTGACAATATTTCTTATAAGTTGTAGTATCAGAAAAAATCGGTTTTTCCCCCCTTAATTGTTCAAACGTACCTCGCCGTGATACTAAATGATTCAATTTCAAAGTTAACGTAAACGGGATTGTATTACCAATAATTTATTAAACTCGTGTCGATCGCAGAATCACGAATGTTTGAAATGTCAATCAATCGGGTCATAAAAATTTGAGTTCACCGGATGTAACCTTAGAAGGATTTCAACAGAATGTTTGGAGACCAAGAGGGATTTGTAAGATTATGATTGGCCAGAATGCCCACGGAGAGAGGGTCCATGAGGGTCTTTCTCCTGCGGGAAACTCAGATCATCTCGACGGAGCAATCAGAATAAAATCGAACTTCGACGCAGTCACTGCGTTACTCGATCCGCATTGATCCGCATTAAAGATTTGGGGCTTAGAAAAGTCAGGCAACATTATTCAATAAAGAAGAGTGCTCTGTTCAGCGAACTGAATCAATGAGTTTTCTTTATTTTTGTCGTGAACCTGATTAAACGTTTCAGTGTAAAAATTCACAAGGCGAGTTCCTGCTCCTTACCAGGTGAACCAACGTTTCCAAGGACATCTATTTGTGCAAAATTTCAAAGTTCCCGCCAATACGTAACCGAAGGCGTTACTTACTAACACTTGCAGTTATTCCCCATCTGGCGGAATAATTGACAACTTACTAGTGAATCCCTTTTTGACGAAGAAAATAGAGGACAATTGAATTTTTCGTTTGAACTGGTTTACTATTCAAGAGTATTTTGTATTCGCATATATTGATGCTAAGGCTATGGAAAATAAAAATTATTAAGAAAAATAAAAACCATTGCCACATTTATTTACCTTGGAGGGTCTGAAGAGAGGGAATTGGTAGGGGAAGGGATGAATTGATTGGGGTGAAAGGGGGAGGGAGGGTAATAAATTATCTACTATATTTATAAGTTTACGAAATTATAATATCGAGTCAGGATGGCCGAGCGGTCTAAGGCGCTGCGTTCAGGTCGCAGTCCACTTCTGTGGGCGAGGGTTCGAATCCCTCTTCTGACAAAAATTTTTTGTCACATTGAAGTTTTTTTAAAATTCTTGTAACATAATTGTGGAAATTTATATGGCTCAATTTTCCTTTTTTTTAATGAATATGATGAATTTCACACGAAATTAATATATTTTCGATTACAGTTAGATAAGGTGGGAGGTTACCTTATCTACATTAGCGGTTCATTTATGTAGTTACTAAACAGACAAAAAAGCAACATATATTTGTCGGCGTAGCAATTATTTTCATGTTAAATTCCCCCTTTTCGACAATTTTTACTGTCTAATCTTTTTCAACCAAAAAGAACCCCTCGATGAGATTGATTCCGCATCTAAAAAAGAAGGAATAATATAAGAACTTATAGAATATAAATAATATATAAATACTATTACTTGGCTAGACGCATCTCTAGATGTTAAACCTTGTGTTATTTATATTACGTGTTAAGTTTAATAAGATTGTTTATGACTTAACAATGTACACCGAACAATAACGAAAATAAATCAATTTTATAAAACCAAAAAAAAATCGATATTGCTATGATCTTAAAATTTAAATTATAAATCACAAAATGTCAAATGATTATGCAAATAATATTGAGAAATTTTCATGCTCTCAACGTTGATACATGATAGAAAAAATATTTTCGACTGAAAACGAAACAGAATGGAGATTAATTTAATTACTAAAATATGAACGTATATTGAGGTTTAAGCCCATATTCCCTTCAACTGCCAAAAACTCTAAAAATTATTTTGGGAAAACATTAAGTTGTTTTAAAGGATTTAAATTTTATATAAGACTCTGTATAATTTTTAGATTACTTGAAGCCTGATTTTAATCTGAAATTTCGAAAATAAATTTACTTTTAGTAATCCATTAAAAAAAATCTTTTAGAGGTGAATTTTAATTGAAGAATTTTTATTCCAAGTATAAAAATTAAAAACTCGAGTGTTAAAATGTTCCTTATAATGTACTTGAAGTTTCGAACGTTCAGTCGAACGAAATTCAGAAAAAGTATTGATTCAATGAAAAATTAGAAGAGCTTGCGAATAACTTGGTGAATAATAATTCAAAAAATTCAAAAATATTTTTAACATTATTTCCAAAGTGCTAATACAGTCGGAAAATTGGTCTTTAAATAAATTTGTCGATTTTTCGTTCATTTCAACTTTCGCATCTTCAATTTCATTCTTTATTTTGATTCTAAAAAGCATTCAGCGGTTCAGAGAGATGATTGTTAAATGGTTAAAAGGCCAATATTTCAAAGCAATCAATCATGTCACATATATATTTATGTATATATAGGAACTATGTTAAACATGTAGACACGCAAAACCTCGCACTCCAAAAATACCCAACGCTCACACTCGGGGGAATTATATGTATTTCGAGACTCGAGAGAACAAGAGTGTGGCTTTGAGGGACACGCGGATAGTGATGTAAGCAAAAGAGCCTTTAGTCGACGGGCTACAAGTCCAAACGGTCGTGTCGTCGACTCGTTAATTATTAATTTCGGTTAAATTTGTCGAAAAACAATTTTAATAAGGTCTACGTGTCTTGCAGGACAATAAACAAAACAAAAAAAAGTAATCTAAAGAAAAGTGTGACGAACAATGGCCGAAGAACAGTGGGACTATCTGGGGGAGAAATGGGAGCACATTGCTGATCCAGTAAGTCGAATTGTCACTCTGATATTTTTGCAATTGTTACAGTAAATCTTTTCCACTTTACCAAAATAGTATTTTTCTTTAAATTTAAAGAAATTAAGGTTAAATATTCGAACATAAATTATGGTACCTTGGTACCCTTCCATTTTACAGTAACTCAAAACTGTAACATATATGGCATCTGCAACTACAAAATATTACAACTTCAACTAAGTGTGATGGGAAATGATAATTTTGTTGAACTGAGAATTTTTACAGTTATAGTTACCATTTTTTCTTTCAGGATTACTAGAAAATAGAGGGATTCCTCAAAGTATGCTACATGTCAAAAACAAATGTACCAGGATCTGTTAACTGTTAACAAATGTAAAGTTGAATATGGCGAAATCAATGGTTTGTTAACAGTTGATAAATTAAATAAATATTTTTTAACAGTTGATAAACTATTTTTAAACAAATAAAATATTTCTTGACGACTAACAAATTTTGTAACAGTCTAGAAAATTCGAGTAAAAGTGCCAACTAAATATATTTCTTTACTACAAATAAACTGTTTTCTCAGTGTACGCAAAAGAGTGCAACAACTTTTGTCCTTATTTTTCGCCTCTTTGGCACGTATTTTTTCCATCTTTCTTTGCCTCTTATCGCGTTAGGCGATAATTATAATTTATTGGTTTTCGGTACGTAAGAAACTTTAGCGAAAGTGGGACAACGTCGCAAACCGAGAATGAATGAAGTCCCGGTAGCGACAAAACCGGACGTAGTATAACATGCAATTTCATTCAAGAAAACGATGAGAACTGTGTTTGCATTGGATTGATGTCACGAGACAATGATGTGCAAGGACCATGAATCACGAGATGCAATAATTAAGGACGATGATTTTTCTTTCAATATTCCGGCGCGTTAGAAGAAATTTGAAATTACATAGATTGAGGAGCTTTTGACACATCAAACATGGCTACCCAATTTTCGTGCAAAATTAATAATATAGAAGTGATGATCCAAGAACTCGCAATCATTCCAATTGAATTTTTAACCCATACAGTTTTTTTTGCTAATAACAAATATTTCTCAACGAACAGTCTAAATTTTAGTAACCTGGCAGCGGATGTCAATAGAATTTTTGTTGACCCACCTCATTATTTTTATTTATTTTCGTTTAACATTCGCGCATCGATCGAGAAAAATTAGCATTTTCATGGAGGTTTTGCAATTTCAAAGATTGTCGGCCTAAATTTTGCCACACGTTTTGAGATTTCGAGAAATAAATCATTGCTTTGTTGTTGCTTTTGTTTCCTTTATTTGAAGACATTTTTTTTGTTTGAGTTTTGATGGAAGTTTATCAGTATCATGTGTTCTTGTCTGATCGAGACGAAGAGGACACGAAAGGACAAGAAAATAAAGGTGGAAGATATATTCAATAATTTATCATGTAATGTTCAGATAAGGATGGTAACTCGTGTGCGAGTAAAAGTTGGAAAAAAGAGGAGGGAAAATATCTTTGGTTGTTGGCAACAATTGCTCGTGGCTCTATCTGATGCACACATGCAGCGAATTCTTCGGTGATTGCATTAACAAATATGGCGATCGATCAAGGATTCTGGCAAAAAAAGCATCGTGATGCCAGACTCAAAGAGATGGGTCCACATATACGAGCATAAAAACGATCAAAACCAAATTAATCACTCTCAAATGATGCGAGAAGTCCAAAAATCAAACGTATCAATGTAATTCAATACATTCGATGAAGTTCCACCCTTAATAAATTGTTTTGATAAAGCGGTCATAAAAAAAGTCCAAAAAACAAAGCTTCCTTGATGAAGTAGTGAAAACAAAGCTCCTTCTACCAGAGGATGCAAAAAGCCATGGAATAATTTCAAAGAAATTTGTCACGTGCTACAAACAAATTTTCAAATTCTCCAAAATTTCACTCATGCACAATCCACTAACACGAACTCCGATGAACTTGTAATGAAATAAATAACAAGCGAAGAATGTTAATTATCAGTAAGAGGAAATTATTCAATTTTGCAATTATCAAACCCAAACACGACGTCGGTCCGATGTTTAATTAATTTTTTATCAACGATCAGATCAGTGATCGATAACGATTTTTTCCCTCTGATAGAGCGCAAACTCGGGGGAATTCCACAACGGCCGGAAGACAAAAGAATTGATAAAAATAATAAAAAACAAAAGCCCAAACATTCGAGGACGACGAAGATAATAAGCTCAACATTTATTATCGCTCACAGCATAAAGTACGATTATTTCTTGAATCATCAACGGAATAATGGGAATTACGACAAATGCCCACAATTGCAATGATTAATTGCATCTCGATGTTATCGGAAATGGCGATGTCTCGTTAAAAGAATATTCCTCATAAGAACCATTTGGCGAAATTGCGAGAATTTTTTGTTCCTTCAATTTTTTTTTATTTTGCTTCCTCATAGAGGAAGCTTTGTTTTCGTGAAAATTTTTTTTTTCGAGATTTTCATGTCAGTATGTTCAAAATGTCCTAAAACATCGAGAAATCATGTTTAGAAAAAATGTCCGGATGTATGTGTGTGTGTGTGTGTGTGTGTGTGTGTGTGTGTGTGTGTGTGTGTGTGTGCGCGCGTGCGTGCGTGCGTGCGTGCGTGCGTGCGTGCGTGTGTGTGTGTGTGTGTGTGTGTGTGTGTGTGTGTGTGTGTGTGTGTGTGTGTGTGTGTGTGTAAAATTCGAACGGCTATATCTCAAGACCGTATTGGAGTAGCGATCTGAAATTTTGCACATAAGTTGAGCTCCATAGCCTCTTTGTTTGCTATGAATTGTGCAAAAATTCATTGACATTTGCGAATTTGATGCGACTTTTAAATTTTATTAAAAATATTCGCAAATATTGTGATATCGAGTTGAAAAAAATTATACCGACAGTTTGAGTGATAAAGATTGTTGGTATTGAATTTCGCGAAAATCGCTCAAAGGGTTCGTGATTTATAAAATTTTTAATTTTCGCAAAAAACGCATTATCGTTCTAGCTTGCACATTTTTCGTGATATCTGGCTCAAAATTTATATACAAGTAGTCTAATGGAAGAAGTTACTCGGTATTCAATTTTGCAAAAATCGCTTGAACCGTGCAAATTTTATGCGATGTTGAAATTTTCAAAGAAAAGGCTTGATCGCTCTAGCATCCGCAAATTTTGCGCTCTTAGGTTAAAAAAAGTTATACTGATATTTTGAGTGAAAAATATTGTTGGTATTGAATTTCGCGAAAATTGCTCAAGGGGTTCGCGATTTATAAAATTTTGAATTTTTTGGGAAAGCGCATGATCGCTCTAGCTTGCACATATTTTGTTATATCAGGCTAAAAATTTCTATTATGGTAGTTTAATGGAAAAAGTTACTTGGTATTTAATTTTGCAAAAATCGCTTGAACCGTGCAAATTTTATGCATTTTTGAAATCTTTAAAAAAAAGATTGATCAAAAATTGTACGCTACAAAGCTGCCGTTGTATTATTCCGATAACCAGAGGTAGTAAAAAAAACTTGCAAATCGGAAATGTGCACATCGTTTCCAGAGTATTTTTTCGTATTTATAAAGCTTCCTCTATGAGAAAGCCAAAACTGTGACAGCTAACATTTACTAAAATTTAATAACGTTTCCTCATAGAGGAGGGTTTGTAAATACGAAAAAATACTGAGGAAGCGATGTGCAAATTTCCGATTTGTTTTCTTCGTTCTCGTTTGAACGATCGTCATAAAAGGGATCATGTTCCAGCGGTTTTATTATCGATCGCGCTCTCTCGTGACACACGATGCTTCTTCGAGTCTTACCCCGTTGTTTAATAAGAATCCGAGAAAAACTCGTTCACGGATATGTAAGCGCGGTTTTGTTTCTCTCGCGACGTCTAATGATTTTTAAACGGAACGAAGAAAAACGAAACGAGGGTTAATAATGCTCAGATGACAAAATGGACGATGAAGAAACGGGAAAAAAATATATGTAGGATATGTATATACACTGCCGTCCAAAAGTTTCACTGCTCTTTTAAAAATGAAGACATTTCAATTCAGCAAGCGGCGTTTCAAAGGGAACATATTCAACTTTATTTCGCTTTTTTCAAAAAAAATTTCGATTATATTTTTAACCCGGTACGTCCTTTGAAACATGGTCATTTTTTGACTTTTTTTTTCATTGAAATGTTGTCACCCGCTTCAAGAAAATTTTGTTTAACTGTGTTTGGCATGAAAAACTAGTGGAAAGGGAGTGTAAGCTTCAATTTTTTTTATAATTTCGTACGATTTTTTTCGCAAAAATATTCGGATTTTCGCAAAAAACGACTATATATTTATAAAATGAAGCGTAACTATAAAACAACTGGGTTTTCATGATATCACTCGGAGGGTAAAAAGTTGCATACAATTATTCTGGATTCAAAGACATTTTTTCAGAATTTTTTTTCGAAATTTTTGAACCTTGAACGCCCTTTGAAACATAGTCATTTTTTGACGTTGAAATATTGGCATACGACCCATACAAATTTTTAAAAACTATTCTTTGCATGAAAAACTTATATGAGGGAGTGAAAGCTTCAATTTCGTTTTTTAAAACGTTTCGTACGATTTTTTTCCGCAAAAATATTTAATTTTTCGCAAAAAAAGGACCATATTTATAAAATGTAGCGTAAGTCTAAAACTACTGGATTTTCGTAAAATCACTGAGAGGGTAAAAAGTTGCATGTAATTATTTTTGATACAATGACATTTTTTCAGAATTTTTTTTTTAATTTTTTGTTTCCAACATTTCGCCTGTTAAGGAGGAAATTCTTTTATCTTCAACAATCGGGTCTCTTACCTCATCTACATGGGTTTTCCGATAAAAAAAAACATGTAGATGAGGTTTTTTGATTAAAAAGCCGTGTAGATGAAGTAAAAGACCCGATTGTTTAGGATAAAAAAATATCTCGTTAACATGAAAAAATCTTTTTAAAAATGTTAAAAAAAATTCTGAAAAAATTTCATTGAATCCAGAATAATTGTGTGTAACTTTTTACCCTTTTAGTGATGTCACAAAAACCCAGTAATTACGCTACATTTTATAAATATGTTCATTTTTTGCGAAAAATTGAATATTTTTGCAAAAAAAAATCGCACGAAACTTTTTAAAAAACGAAATTGAAGCTTACACTCCCCTCCACAAGTTTTTCATGTGAAAAACAGTTATAAAAAAATTGCACGGATCGTGCACCAAAATTTCAACGCCAAAAAAAATGCCGAAAAATGACGATGTTTCAAAGAGCGTACCGGGTTAAAAAAAAATAGAAATTTTTTTTTGAAAAATCGAAATGAAGCTGCATATGTTCCCTTTGAAACGCCGCTTTTTTAATTGAAATATTTTCATTTTTAAAAGAGCAGTGCAAATTTTTGTGCGGCGCGGAATCGGAGAGAGTGTTTCCACACTTTTGGACGACAGTATTTGTGTGTACATGTTAGATACAATTTTGTCCGCTCGGACTTACGAGTGTGAAATTTGTATCTTTGTATTTCTTTGAGTGTCAAATTGCCGCGGTTGAGTATCGCGTATACGCAATATTACGGAAGTAGGAGTCGCAAGGGAGGATGGGTAAGACAATAATGCGTCGTCGTATTACAATCTCTATATGTATGTGCATGACCTGTGGATACAAAGATTGAGGATATAATCGTAGGAGAGAATGATTATGGATAGAATAAGTGTCCGATGGAGAATGGAAAAAAAAAAATTGACGAAATTTTCTCTTCCTTCTTCGTTTTGGATAAAAGATCTCTCTTGCGACTTAATTCTAGTACACAGACTTGAGAGTCAATGAAAAATAATTTATGATCAGTTCTACACGAAAAGAATTTCTTAAGTCTCGTAAATCATAATAATCTTTAAGACCCTCATAAAAATGTTTTTTAGTCGGATAATCTTGCGAGCAAAGCAAGAGCAATAACGCAATAAAATAATGCCATTTCCATATCTTTATAGTGGATATCGTTTTTTTTTTTTAAATATCGTTAAACTTCTTCTTTTCCGGTGTAAACAAAAAATGTCGTTCATGTTGGATAATATATTCAGTCAAACGATTTTTTAAGATTATGAAATATTCAACTTTGGGTGATGGATAAGATTTACGTTAGAAGTATGAGAAAATGGACTTTATATCATTGAAAAAATTATTATGACAAAAATTTGGCTTATGAGACAAAATCCGTAACTTTAAATTCATTTGATTGTTTTTCTGCTATTTATCATTTCCAATATACTACACTTAAATGGGGAAAAGAAGCATTTTTCAAAAAGTTTGTATTGAAAATTTGAATAATTCAGAAGTTTTTTCAAATCCAATAACTAGCAGTCTGGAAAAATTCCTGACGGGCTTAGAATGTATTTGGACCATTGGAACTCTCTTTATACATCGAATTTGGCTCAATATTTTTAAGGGGGTATTCTGGTCTAGCATTTTGAGAAAATCATTTCTTTTGCATATTCTTAAAATTTAGACCTTTAAGAATATATTCTCGAAAAGAAATTCTTAAATTCCTATAATTTACGAAGTTATAGCTATTTTAGTGACGCTGCAAAAGCAAACCAGACGACTATAGATATTTTTCTCAAAACTACTTTTCTACGGCGGACGTGATATCTCAAGTTCTACTCAACCGATTTACTCCAAATTTTGTACCAATCTTCAATGTATAATCCAATTCAATTCTCCATCGCCTCTACCACTTTTGTATCAAAATTATTTTTTTTACTATTGTAAAAAAAAAAATTAAAAACTATGGAAAAAGAGTCGAAAAACGCCTTGTTTGTTCAGACAGCCACGATTTTGCAAAATTTTTTTTTCCGTTTTCTCTCAGCTACGGACTGTAATAATATTCTTACTAATAATCTTTTTTTTTAATTTTGGCTCGGATGATTAGAAAATTTTCAATCATTTCAGCCACCATACCCCTTTATTCTTTAGCCCCAACTTTACCCATAAAGTATTTAATTTTCATTTTTTTTTATCGAAAATTGTTTTGTTTACTGTCAAAATATTAATAAATATGTTGAAAAGAATGGTAACTTTTTTTAAATTGAGCTCGACAAAACACTTAAAACGTATGTCTCTAGACCAGAATACCGCCTTAAGGGGAAATATACACCTGGAAACGAAAAAGAAACGTAATTTTCGAGAATTTTTTCCAAGGAAACTATTGGAATGATCAGAACGGGGTTTTTCCGAGTTAAAAATATACACTTTCAAGAATTGTCCCAATTTTTTTTCTATTTAAAAATGTTGTAAATTATCGTCTACGGATTGCCGTACAAAAATCTGCCCTAGTGGTACCGAGTGGCATTTCGACAAAAATCATGTGAAAGAAAAAACTAAAACAGGATA
The DNA here is from genome assembly GCA_946863875.1 of Alloplasta piceator. NCBI lineage: Eukaryota > Metazoa > Arthropoda > Insecta > Hymenoptera > Ichneumonidae > Alloplasta > Alloplasta piceator. Next base: position 16,018,247 of record OX333072.1, read on the forward strand.
CTAAAATAGCAACTATTATCTTGTCTTTGTCATAGCCGATTTAAAAAATATCGATTTTTGACAAAATGGCGGACGCTTGAACTAAACGTAGCTATTTTCAAGCAAAAATTCGTTCGGATTTTGAGCAAAAAAAATCTAAAAATCGGACAAAAAAAACCCATGACAAAGACTAGATAATTATGTATACAATAAAGCACAACAAATTTGAAGTTAATCGGTTCAGTGGTTTTCGATATATTTTGGGTACCAGTTAGAAATACGTTATTTTGAAAAAAACGCGTTACGGTGGTCATCTTCACGTGTACGTACGCAACGAACGCACATACTCTTTGGGCTATAACTTTGTCATTTTTTGGAATTTTTACTTGAAACTATAAGAACCCAAACGTTAAGAAAATGTAAAAATTAAAAAGTCGATTTTTCGGATCCTGTCAGGTGTATATTCCCCCTTAAGAGGGATGAAATATTGGCTCGTCGATGCTTCGAGTAATCTGAGGGTTCGATATCGCACCCGATAGTCAAAAATAGCGATTCCAAATGAGTTTGTGAATTCGGTTATCTCCTGCAGGAGCGCGGGGTCAAACTCGGGCTGACCTGACTGGAAATTGCTCAGGCGCACTCGTGCCCGTGAACTGTTATATTATAGTCGTGCAACCTCGGGCGGGTGCAACCAACGTCAGTGGCAGCATCGCCGATAGGACACTCCCTATAAAGAAGATGCGTGAGTGGCGCGATGTTAAATTCCTCGCAAAGACATTGCAAGAGTCGTATCGACGTCCTCGCGTCGTGATTATCGCGATAACGCGAAATTTCGATCGACTGAATCAATATTTTCGAATCAAATCGCAACGGCGATTACATTGAATAAAAAAAAAGGAAACGGCAGTCGCGAGAAGTGATACAGATCGGAGCATACCGAAAAAACGTTCGACCAACGCGACATTTCAAAATGAAAACGAAAAATATATCGTTGTTGGGAAAGTTTTGCAAGTGTTACAGCAAAAAGGAAAAATCACTGTCGGGCAATACAGACGATGAGGAATATTCTCTTGAGGCCCCGATTATCGTCACGCCACAGGTAGTAAAGCAATAAAAAAACATGCAAAGTACGGATACAATTCTTAAATTACCCATGATTTTATTTATTATTTTTTCAATTATAATATTGAGTCGCTTTAGATAATTTGATGCAGAATCAAGGGAGTAGAAAAAAAAACTCTAGTGAAAAACGGCAAAAAATTACTTAACCCTCTGTTTGTACGCTGGGTCTTTTAAGGCACAAGCCAAATTTTCAAATCGGAAATCTCTGGAATTAGAAAAATTGTAAAAAAAATTTATTTACTATAAATGGTTAAATAAATGATTGGATCATGGAAACAAATGTTATAAGAGTAATTCAGAATTTTTTCAGATTTTTTTGATATTTTTTTCTTAGAAAAATCATTAGCAGGACTTTAACGACCCAACATTTAAGTACAAACGGAGGGTTAAGCATTATTTGTGGATTTAGGCTAGGATTTGTCTATGGGAATGTTTTTCCGGTATTCGAAATGAATCCAAAACCAAACCCGTTTAATTACTACACTACAAGAGCACAGATAACATTTTTTTCTATCTTCTTCTTCATTTTGTAAAATTATTTTAACTGAAAAATGCCGTTATAAATTCCTATTCAATTCAAATCTCATCAATTTTCATACAACGGTTAAAGAATATTAGTAAAATAAAATTTTATGATGGTAATATAGTATTGCAATAAATAGGAATATTGGTTAATAATAGTGCTAGTAATAGTGAGTAGTAATCATAAAAACAATTATAGTAATGATGACAAATAAATAATATCAAATTTTTAAAAATCAATTAAGGAGTTGCAAGTTTTATCATTATATTAAAAAATATTGGAGGAAATAATCATTGTCGAAAAAACTGTTGAAAAATATAAGCATTCATAAATAGTAATGTTAATAATGGTTAAGGTACTGGTTTACTTCAGAAGGTAAAAAAAAGCAAATTTTTAATATTTTTTTTCTCAGCTCCTTTATCAGATATGTCTATAAAATTGTTTTTAAAACTTTGTTTCATCCTTCTAAAATACAAAAAAAAAATATTTTTCATTCTGATGCTTCGAATAATTTACAGAAGGCGCCAAAGTCGAAAATGTACGGCTTGTCTGAAACAAATCTGAAACAAAAAAATAAAAAAGCATTTTAAGGGGAAGGTTTCTTACACAACAATTTACCACTGTTAATGAAAAATCGTTTTAAAAAATGGCGGATGTTTGAAATAAATTGTGAAAAATTCAATTTTTCATTTTCATTTCAAACATCCACCATTTTTTTTTAAATCGATTTTTCATTAACGGTGGTATATTGTTGTGTAAGAAACCTTCCTCTTAAAAATGCTTTTTTTATTACTTGTCTCAGACTTGCCAATCCTGAGATCAACTGTCGGCCATGGGACAAGTCCGTTTCGACTTTGGCGCCTTTTATAAATTATTCAAAGAATCAGAATGAAAAATAATTTCTTGTACTTTTAAAGGATGAAACAATGTTGTAAAAACAGTTTTATAGCCATGTTTGATGAAGGAGCTGAGAAAAGAAAATCTTCAAAATTGATCATGAAGGAAGAAAATGGTAAAATTGAAAAAGAACCATAAAACATTTTGCGGAAATAAAATTTTGTAACTGTAGCAAATATATAGTAACAGCGTGGGTAGCGATATACAGAATGGAGAGAAACGGTATGAGGATAAGTAATCTCATTCATTAATTATTACGACACACGCGTTTACTTCCGGTTCGCGTGCGTGTAGATTATGAATGGCGTATGTGAAGGGTAAGAGGAGGACAAATTTGATAATCGAGAAGAGTTCGAGAAAGCTGGAGAGAAATGGATTTGTGCTGGCGTAGCAAATCTATTTCTCTCCGTGGTGCTCCGAATATAAACCATTGAATAAAAGCGCAACATCGCGTAAAAACAAAAACAATAACCGCGAGAATTGTTTAATAGTGGCAAAGTTCGTTGCACGATTATGCTGAAGATCAGGGTCATCGAATCTCGCGAAGATGGAACATGGTCATTCGCCCGGCGAGAATCTGGTATTTTTTTTTCCTTCCTTCAATCTCCAATTCTGATTTTGAATCCGTTGTTTTTTTTTCTCGTGTCACATTGAAACGCGATAAGCCGGAGCTACGATGTCAAACCGTCATGAATATTGACGCGATTTGCCGAAGGTCGAGGTTAGATGTCAGCGATCCGCGATTGTCGATCGGAAAACTCTTTTGACATCAACCGCCACGATTATAAATGCCACGCAAAAAAGCATCTCGAGCTTTTAAAAAGCGCCTAACTTCGATATTTTTTAACGTCAAATCGCGGGAGTTGCGCCCTTATTCTCGCAGGAGGGAATTTTATTTTATAAACAGGTGATGAGGTTTATGCAGAATGTCATTGTTTCCTATTTTTACAGCCGTTGAAGATTTTCGTGCGACGACCATGCTGCCGGAAAAACCACAGATTTGAGATGTGCGTGCCCCCCGTACCAACAAAGGCAACTAATAATTCTCTAGATAAAATATTAAGGATGTTGAATCCCTATGAAATCTTTTAATGTTAATTGTTCAATAAATAGCTTCTTAATCGTCGTGAAATTTTAACACGACCTCCTGAATACTTCATGTAAAAACATATTATATTTTCAGAATTTTATCATCATTACTTCAACCTCCTTAAGGGTTAAAATGAAAAATGATGAGAAAATTCTGAAAATTTGGTATGTCTTTGTGTGAAGTATTTAAAAGGTCGTGTAAACATTTCACGACGATTAGGAAGCTCGTTGTTAAAATATTAACATTTTGTTAAGAACAATTTTTTAAACGAATAAAAAAAATTATTTATCAAGAAACTTCGTTTCGTTTCCGTTGCTTTCAATATAGTGTAGATATTAAAAAATTGAGAGGTCGAAAAAAAAACTTATCGCAAAGTTATATCAGTTTCCATAAGACTACATTTAATTTAATTAAATTTGTCATTATTGATTGTTCGATAACGAGCTTCCTAATCGTAGTGAAATTTTTACTCTTAAATAATTCATCCAAAAACATACAAAATTTTCAGAATTTTCTCATCATTTGCGATTTGGGACTCAACATCCTTAATTTCTCAAATATCGTTTTATATCATTTTTTTCCTTCTTTCGTGAATTTGGTGGAAAATACGATTTTTACGATTGGGAGGGGCCAAAAATTATGGACTTGAAGTTCTGAACGTTCTAATGAACGGAAAATCGACTAAGTTATTCTTTTAGAGACTGTTTTAAGGCCCTTTAACACTTTATAAATAATTCTTCAAACATCTTTCAATGTAAAAAATGATTATTTACCAAGTATTTGCCAAACTCTTCTAATTTTTTGTTAAACAAATAAATTTGTAGATTTTTCGGTCAACTGAATGTACGAAACTTCAAGTATATCAAAAATCATTTATTGAGTCGAAAATGTGGACGAATAAATCCTGAAGGATCTCAGTGAGTTAGGTTTCTTGAAATCCTTTTTAGGTTTTTAGATTTTTCAAAATCCCTGCAGCGCATTAACAGGTGTCATTAGCAGGATTCATTGAACTCCCGAAATCAGCATCTTTTATAAATCGTGAATTCTCTAATTATTGATCGTTTCGTTTGTTCCGTACTGTTATAAGTTCTACTTTAGAAGGCCAAAAAAGCAAATTTTTTACATTTTTGTTCTGAGCTCCTTTATCAGATATGGCTATAAAACTGTGTTTACAACATTGTTTCATCCTTCGAAAATACAAAAAAAGAAATCATTTTGGATTTTGATTTTTTGAATAATTTAGAGAAGGCGTGAAAGTCGAAAATGTCCTATCCCATGGCCGACAGTTGATCTCAGGATTTGCAAGTCTGAAACAAAAAAATAAAGCATTTCAAAGAGAAAGGTTTCTTACACAACAGTTTACCACCGTTAATGAAAAAAACATTAAAAAAAAAAAATGGCGCATGTTAGAAATGAAAATGAAAAATTCAATTTTTCACAATTTGTTTCAAACATCCGCCATTTTTTTAAAATCGATTTTTCATTAACGGTGGTAAATTGTAAGACATTTTCGAAGACTCGACTTGGTGCCTTCTATAAATTATTTAAAAAAAAACAAAAAAAATTATTTCTTTTTTTGTATTTTCGAAGGATGAAACAATGTTATAAACACGGTTTTAGAGCCATATCTGATAAAGAAGAGAAGAAAACAATTCTTAAAAATTTGCTTCTTTTTAGCTTTCTAAAGTAGGCTATAGTACCTTAAAGTATTAATCATCGTCGCTTTTTCGTGGATATTTTTTTGCGATCGTCCTCGTAAAAGTGATCCAAATTGGGTCACTTTTACGAGGACATCGATTCGATTTCAATGTATAACAGAGCTTCCTTTTTCTAATAGCCGTTGCCTTATCAGGGGTGGAGATGGAGGAGGGAGGGTTGTCGCGAATGACTTGGTATTGACCTAGCAAAGTCGCGCTTGCGCTCCTCCTGTAGGTGAAGGCAGAATAAGAGGGAAAGGAAGTTCCTTAAATCGCTCGTCATCGGTTATTCTCTTATGCGTGTTGTCATACTGAGTTCCTCGCCCTTTCGATGATAATTTTATGATTATAAAAATTATTTATAAATAGGACATCCCAATTCTAACTTTATTTTTTGCATGATTATATCAAAGCTGCAGAATTTATTTTTATTGTCTTCAATGAAAAAGCAAACTTTGAATCTTGAGGTATAAATTTCTGAGCGGGATAAGAAAATTGTCTTTTTATTTCTGGAACGTGAAAATACCAGTTATGAAAATTTATCGATGATCATTATCGGCTCGTAATAAATAATAATGAGAGCACCGATCGATGAGAAAGCTTGCACAAGACACGAGGAAAAACAATGAGTCGCGTTTGATCAATTTTACATCTATTTTGTCGGCAAAACTCTGTGAATAAATAAAGTTAATGTGCTACTTCTTATCCACTTTTTCAATATTTTAATATTGTCAATTTCTGTTATTTCCATAGTTTCAAATAATTATACTATTTGGATAAAATATAGTAAAAATAATTTTTACTATATTTTAAAACCCCACTTGAATTTCTAAAAGTCATCGATAAGACTAAAAGATACAATTTTTTTAGTGAAAAATCTGTACTACAGATATTCTGCATTTTTGCTCTTTAAATGAATTTTTCAATGGCTAGAATTGAATTACAACAAATTTATAACATATCGTTATTTTCAAAAATTAAATTAAGAAATTCACATACGGAAGTCCTTTCTTTGTAGTAGAGATATTATAATTTTTAAAAAATTGGGAAGAATATTTACAACAGAAAAGGGCATAAAAAATGACGTTTCGATTCAGGATAAATGGTAATGGATCGCGGAAGGAATTCGTGAAAAATTTAGAGAAAGTGGTTGGCAAACATTAAGAATGTTGAGTCCCAAATCGCAAATAATGAGAAAATTCTGAAAAATCGGTATGTTTTTGGATGAATTATTTAAGAGGTCGTGTAAAAATTTCACGACGATTAGGAAGCTATTTATTGAACAATTAACATTAAAAGATTTCATAGGAACATCCTTAAGGAGAGGGAGGGGATGATATTGATCAACAAGGCAAAATCATAGCAGAGTTCGATCGGGTTCTAAACCTGTAGAGGGACAAATTTTAACGATTGAACGAATTCTCGGTATTTCGGGAACTGGATTAGTCACTTTCGTAGTAGAATTCCCCATGTATTCCCTTGTTTTCTTCAAATCTTCACCTCACCTTCCCCTGACTGTCTGAATACGCGTGGACAGTAAAATTTCGACAGTCACAGTTTCTTTCGAATCAAACAAACGTGTTTCGAATAATAATTGGTCAATTTAATTAATCATACACATCGTTATCAATTTAAGAGTCTATCCCATCGAGATAGTGACCCTAGTTTTGTTAGAAAAAATTAATTCCATTTGGATGGAATTTTGTCGTGAATAATTCAATTCTTTGACGTGAATAATTCGGTAAACTTTAAATTTAAAAAAAATCTATATTTGTGGATAGGCAAAAATGAAGAGCCCAACTGTCCATCAACTCGTGAGTTTCACAGAATTTTTGCTTCACATATTGTTAAGGGATCGACTGACTAAATTGTTTGATGAATAAGAAATCGTGAAATTTTAGTGACCAATTTTGTGTGATCATCGTGGGAATCATAATTTTAGGCTAATTTTCAGGCTGAGAATATTGGCGATAATTTATATTAATACCATTATTTCGGTAACACATGTAATTTTATTTTGTGGAATTTCTAATTTGTTATTATTTTAACTAAAATCAACTCCAATGACTTATTCAAACGGTTATTGATCCGACGTTGTGCAAAAATAAAACAAATCTATTATAGCTTTATATTTTCAAGCGACAAATCCACGTGCTCAAATGCTTGTTTTCCTCATATATAAATTTATAATTCTATAATAAGAATATTGGTCTCTCTTTCCGCAATTTCTCTTCCCACTTTAAAAGAACGACTCTTGGCTCAATGAACCTCCCATCGTTATTTTCCATTCGTAAATTTGTTTTCATCGATCGGAAAATTACGAAGCTCTACAAAGGAGATGGGTTTTCGATTGCCAATAATTATACGGCGGGGTGATTTTTTTTTTAAAGACAAAGTTCAATAGCATTGTGAAAAATATACGATTTACGATGTACTTGAAGTTCTGAACGTTCAGATGAGACAAAAATCGACAAAAATTTATTCTCTTACAAAACAATGTTGAGACTTTGTTAGTACTTTGAAAATAATTCTTGAAATATCTTTGAATTTTTTGAATAATTATTTACCAAGTATTTGCAGTCTCTTCTAATTTATCGTTACATAAATACTTTTTCTCATTTTTCATTCAACTCTGAACGTTCAAAACTTCAAGTTCATCATTTACGCGAAAATTGTCTTGCATTGAGAAAACAGTTTATTTGAAGTAAAGAAATATACTTAGTTGGCACTTTTACTTAAATATTCGTTAACTGTTACAAAATTTGTTAGTCGTTGAGAAATTTTTTTTTCTGTTACAATAATTTATTAACTGTTCAAAAATAATTTATTTCGCCATATTCGACTCTACATTTGTTATCAGTTAACAAATCCTGGTGTGAAAATCTAAAGAAACGAGTTTGATTCGTGCAAATAACAGTTTTGAGAAACCCAAAACGCAGAAATATTTTTGAGAACGAGAGAGAAAGGGGAATCGAGTTTTAAATATTTCTTTTTCGACCGCAATGACCTCGAACTTAAAGTTTTCCAATTTTCGTCAATGACGCACGCAATATAGTTTTTTTTTCACGACACGCGTGTTCCTCTAGAACAGTAGCTTTCGTCCAAAAAAATTGAGACGTTTTTCTTTTCAAATAACGAAAAATCAAACCAATGTTACGTAGCTCGAGCATCGTTTCACATGTAAGCCATACTTATTATATATATGCCGCTAATGCTTAATATGCTAATGAGCATTTCAATCACCAGCTGTTCGGGGATTCCGAATAAAAGTCCCTCTCTAAACCGGATTTAAATCCGAGGGCAGCTGCAGATATACGAAAGTGACAGTAATATTTCCGATATCAGTCGCAGCAATTTTCATGTGAATAAAACGATAATGAAACGAAGTTCAAAGTCTTCAATGTAATAGTAAAATACCTTGAAAAATTTAATCCCATTTTAGTTCTACAATTCGAGGGTAAAGAGATCAGAATTTTTGGGGTGTTTTTATGAGGAAACTATCCGGTCAAATGTAGTTTCCAAAACATTTTTCAAGATTTTTTTGTGGAAATACATTTTAATTTAATAACGTAAAATTTTATGTACATATTTTTGTAACTTTTAACTTTAATTTGAAATTTTTCTTTTAAAAGAAAAATTATCCAAAATAACAAAAATAAATAAGATTCCGTTAATATGAGATATAATCTAGTATTTAATCGAAGGAATAAGCAAAATATTTATTTTTAACAAAATGGCAGCTTCTCAAAAAATAATTTCGATATCTGATGAAAATGTTTGCCTTAAATTGTTTATAGAATGGATGATATTTATCGGTAAAAAAAACCTTCGATTAATTACTAAAAAATATATTTATAAAGCTTCGGTGAAAATTTGAGGCTCATCGGCCATTTCTGAGAAATATTGCTTACTGAATTTAAAAAGACAGTTTTTAAAAAAACGCGTTCAAAAGCACTTCAAACATAGTAATTACGGGTTTCAAAATATGCCTGTAGCTTCGAAAATATTTTTCGGATTGAAAAGAATCGATTTTTCGAAAATCCTGACTGCGTATAACCCCTTAAACACGATATTGGATCGAGGTAAAAATGAACTTGATTCTTAGATCCAGTAGAATATCGGGTTTACGTCATTATCGAGATTCGATAACATCAGCTAAACTACTTGTTCCTTTCCAATCGAAATATTAGATTTAAGGATGTTGAGTCCCAAATCGCAAATGATGAGAAAATTATGAAAATTTGGTATGTTTTTGGATGAATTATTTAAGAGGTCGTGGTAAAATTTCACGACGATTAGGAAGCTCGTTACCGAACAATTAACATTAACGAATTAAATTAAATTAAATGTATAGTCTTATGGAAACTGATATAACTTTCTGATGAGTTTTTTTTTTACCTCTCAATTTTTTAATATCTACACTATATTGAAAGCAACGGAAACAAAACGAAGTTTATTGATAAATATTTTTTTTATTTGTTTAAAAAATTGTTTTGAACAAAATGTTAATATTTTAATAACGATCTTCCTAATCGTCGTAAAATTTTTACACGACCTCTTAAATACTTCACACAAAGACATACCAAATTTTCAGAATTTTCTCATCATTTTTCATTTTAATCCTTAAGGAGGTTGAAGTAATGATGATAGAATTCTGCAAATTTAATATGTTTTTACATGAAGTATACAGGAGGTCGTGTAAAAATTTCACGACGATTGAGAAGCTATTTATTGAACAATTAACGTTAAAAGATTTCATAGGGACTCAACATCCTTAAAAGGGGGAAAGAGTCTTTAGCAGGAAACGACCCTCAATTTCGATTTTTTCAAGTTCTTCGCGATATTTTTTCCCTCCGTCAACGTTTATCGAGGCTTGTTGGTCCGTTTTCACTAACAGTGACGCCGCGCGTATAATTACTTCTCGACCCTGAACTATTCTCAAACGTAAAACGCGCGCGAGAAACAGAAAGATAGATAGATAGTGGGGAAAGAGGGAAGGGAGATTCGCGAAACCGCATGAGTTCGCGTCGTTATAATCGCGAGAGGCGTTAATAGACAGGTCTTGATCGAAACGTCAATGATAGAGTCGTATACTTTGGTGTATATATATATTTAAAAATTTGGGTAATTAAAAAATAAGTTTATTTTGGATTGCACTTCCGATCGAGTTTTAGATCTCCCCCCCCCCTCCCCCCCATAAAAACTTCGCCCAAACGAAAGCTTGCACGATTTTTTTCTTCTACCACATCAACCTTGAATTATGATAAAAAGAACGTTTTTGGAAATTACAAAATTCAGACATCACGAAATCTTCCGCTGTCTAAATTGTTCCTGAAGGAACAACAGTTTCAGTCAAATCTGAACCTCGCGCGATATTTTTCAAACGCGTTATCGGTTTAGATATTTTTACAATCCTGGTTAAAAATTATGTAACGTGGGAATTTAGAATTTGGCACGATGTTAGGTTTTCATAAAGTGGACATATAAGGTATCATTTGAAAGAGCTTCTTCTGAGAATTCTAAAAATATTTTTTCAATCATTTTTGTTTTAATTGTGTTAATGATATATTTACAAAAAATTTGGTAAAAGGACTGTCCTCCCCCTGATTTTCTAGGTTTCTAAAGCCAACATTTAAATTTTAATAGGTTTAGTAGATATTGACTCATCGATTACCGGAAAATCGTCGGTTTCTTCGTCAGTGTTATTATAGTTGCTAAAAAAAAATTTATCAACAAGAAACAATAACAATAACATAGTAAACAATTTCAAATTTTGTCAACAATAATTAGTACAAGATTTTTTAGAAACAAATTTTTGTACTTCGACTTTGAATACGTTGATGTTATGATTCAGTGCGAATAAAAAAAAAATTTCCTGGCAAATAATGTACATACCAAAAAATTTTTGATATGTGAAATCAAAAATTCTCAAAAAAAGCTGAATACCAAATTTTAATGTCAATGCGACAATAGTAAAAAAAATCGTGCAGGTGTTTTTTAAGGAAAAAATGCAAAAATCTCGATAAGGAAAGTGATTTTAAAAAAATGTTATTTTGAATCGTGATGTTAATTATAGTTTGAGAGTATTAAAAAATCACGCGACTATTTTGTATCAAATCGGAAGATGCCGGATCATCGTCGAGCGAATGATTCTGTACTTTTTTCTTCAAAGAAAACTCACGTGCTCGTAAACGCATGATTATGTCGGCGCCATCAACAGTTGCCAGAGTCTTTCGCGCATAGTTTGACCGATTAAATACGTAATGATCTATCAATGACGCGGACGATCGTAAATAAATCGATATTGCATACTTTTGCTCGATAAAACCAGTTTGATTTTCATTAAAATTGATCGATTCATTCATTGAAATAATTAATTGATTGAATGAATCACTTTTGAGAGCACGCAAACAAATTTTCATGCTAATGGGATTTCTTGTTCAACACTAAAATTTATAAAATAATGCGTTTCGAGTTAGGGATGTTTGATTCCGATTCGATTATTTAAAAGATCGATTCTTGTCCTTAAAAATCGAAAATGCGATTTTTTATTAAATTCATTGTGTATTAAAGATAAGTAATTAAATAAAGATTGACAAAAGTCAATGGAACATCGACGTCAATGTTAAAAGAAAACAAAGTATGTGAAAATGTGAAAACGTGAGAAAAAGAGTAAAAAAAAATAACATTTTAAATATTGAAGACATGATCCAACGAAAAAAAAAATCCAAAGTAAAAACATACAAAATATCGTTAAACAATAGAAACTTATGTAATAGAAAAAAAGTCTGATTTGTTAAATATATTCATAATATTTTTAAGAATACGTTAAAAAGTTCGAATCTGTAAAAGAATCAAACTATGTTCGGCCGGAATGAAAACTACTTTATATTTGTTATTTTTTATTGAAACTAAGTTAATCCAATTTAATCATTTTTCATACCAAAAACTTAATAAACACATACGTATAAGCTTTAATTAGCAATCAATTTAGTTAACGATTTTTAAAAATCGATTCTTTGGATTCGATTTTTCATGAAAATCGATTTTCCTGATTCAATTCAGAATCGATTAGAGAATCGATTTTTTCCAAAGAATCGAACATCCCTATTTCGAGTTCGAGTGACTTTCGAACAAATCAAGAATCGCAGAAAAATAATCTTTTCCAATTGATACAAAATCAAAACGACGTATGAGTGAACATTGTGAGATGAGAATCAAGGAATATCTCTTGGAATAATTAATTCGTTTAAATAATGATCAATTAATTGAATGAATCACTTTTGAGAACACACAAACAAATTTCCATGCTAATAGGTTTTCTTGTTCGACACTGAAGTTTAAAAAATAATGCGTTTCGAGCTCGAGTGACTTTCGAACAAATCAAGAATTGCAGAAGAACAATTTTTTCCAATTTATACAAAATCAAAGCCACGTGTGAGTGAACATTGTGAGATGAGAATCAAGGAATCTTTTGGAAGAAAAACTCTTCAAACAAGGAGCTTAAAAATTGTTGCGCCTAAAAGAAATCTCCCCTTGAAAGAATGAACAAAGATTCCGGCTTCCTGCTCTGAATAGAATTCACGTATTCCCTTCCAAACGCACAATAATTTTTCCTCGGCTTTAAGGGGAGTTTTTAGCCCTTTCTTTCTCACCTTCTCGAGCTCATGAGTGCGAGAAAGCCAGAGGTAAAATTGCTAACCTCCAAAGATCGATTCTAAACTTACTAAATGACTGTCTTAAATTGTCAATATACATTTTTCTATTATATATTATCTCCTATGGTTAAATTCGTACCAATTCAGAATGCATCTGGTTTTTTTTATCTAAAATAAAAATATAGGGTCCTCTCTCAGAAAACCCCAATTTTTTTCCCATTCACAAAAATTGCAAAAAAAATTGAGCAATAACAAAAATTACCTCAAGTTATCAAAAGATCTTCTATCACCAAATTCTCTGGCTGTAAGAATTATAAAAAAAATAAAATAAACAAATATCTCGCAGGATAAAGGCAAAAGATTGCAATGCTCCGAAAATCGAGGGCCTGAAAATTTGGCACAAAAGCTGGGCTTTGGAGTAGAAGAAAAAGAGGGTCAACAAACTTGGTCTTTCATTTTGCTTGAAATAACGGAATAGCACAAATATGTTTTCACGAGTCCACAAAGTGCATTTCACTGCACATGAGGTTGCCGACGAATAGCAAAGATTTGGCATGAATCAACATCGAATATTTTTTCGTGTATGTGTGGGTTATAAAAAGTCCCTCGAGTTGGTTGGAGGGTAAATGTCTTCGCATTTTTATTCCTCTTCTTTTCTTCTCTCTCAATAAGCAAGATAGACGTCATCACGTGTGTGTCTGTGAGTGTGTTTGTTTGTGTTAGTTGTCGTTGACGTTACGTAACGAGAACCGTCGCAAAAAAGTCAACGTTAAACTGTACAAGAGATCCCTCGTGTAACTCGATCCTGCATCAGTTATGTATATATGACGTGTATTATGCGTTTGATGCATCACAGGGTGCATCGTCGTCTGTTGCAATACTTCACGGAAGACAGTGCCACGAGTAAAACCACGTGGTTTTCCTTCGTTTAATTGTTGGAAGACGAATATAATTGTTTATTTTTAACGAGCTGTCTTCTTGGCATAATATAGAAAAGGGCGTATTGCAAAAAGAAACTTTTTTTGTTAAAGTTTTGATCTTTGATTGTCAAGCTTCGGAGTGAAAGACTAGAAAGGGAGGTTAGAAAGCGAAAATTTCTTTTGCTTCCTCATAGAGGAAGCTTTGTTTGCGTGAAAATTTTTTTTTTTGCCAGATTTTCATGTCAGTATGTTCAAAATGTCCTAAAACACCGAGAAATCATATTTTAAAAAAATGTCCGGATGAATGTATGTCTGTATGTATGTATGTGTAGGTGTGTGTGTATGTGTGTCGCTGCCTCGAAAAATTCGAACATCCACATCTCGAGACCACATTGGAGAAGCGAGCCGAAATTTTGCACATAAGCTGAGCTCCACAGCCCCTTTGTTTGTTATGAATTTTGCAAAAATTCATTGACGTGTGCGAATTTTATGCGACTTTTAAATTTTCAAAAAACGGGCGTGGTTGCTCTAGCGTTCACAAATTTTGCGATATCAGGTTAAAAAATATTATACAGATAGTTTGAGTGTTAAAGATTGTTGCTATTGAATTTCGCGTAAATCGCTAAAGGGGTTCGTGATTTATAAAATTTTGAATTTTGTGCAAAAAACGCGTGATCGCTCTAGCTTGCACATATTTCGTGATACCACGCTCAAGATTTTTATAATGGTATAGTTTAATGAAAGAAGTTACTTGGTATTCAATTTTGTAAGAATCGCTTGAGCCGTGCAAATTTTATGCGATGTTGAAATTTTCAAAGAAAAAGCTTGATCGCTCTAGCGTCCGCAAACTTTGCGATATCAGGTTTAAAACAAATTATACCGATAGTTTGAGTGAAAAATATTGTTGGTATTGAATTTCGCGAAAATTGCTCAAGGGGTTCGTGATTTATAACATTTTTAATTTTTTGGGAAAGCGCATGATCGCTCTAGATTGCACATATTTCGTTATATCAGGCTCTAAATTTCTATAATGGTAGTTTAATGGAAAAAGTTACTTGGTATTCAATTTTGCAAAAATCGCTTGAACCGTGCAAATTTTATGAAATTTTGAAAATTAAAAAAAAAGCTTGATCGAAAATTGTACGATACAAAGCTGCCGTTTTATTACTCCGATAACCAGAGGTAGTAAAAAAAACTTGCAAATCGGAAATTTGCACATTGTTTCCAGAGTATTATTCCGTATTTACAAAGCTTCCTCTATGAGGAAGCCATAACTGTGACAGCTAACATTTACTAAAATTTGATTACATTTCCTCATAGAGGAGGATTTGTAAATACGAAAAAATACTCAGAAAGTGATGTGCAAATTTCCGATTTTTTTTATTATGGTGATGTACACATTTGTAATTAACGTCACAAAGAATTATCAAAAATCTGTGGAATTTGGAAAAAAAGGGCTTCATGAATTTTTATCTATTGACATAATTTCTCTTTAAAGTTGTGCCATTTTTTTCAAATCATCATGATTTTCCTGAATGATTAAAATTTTTTAAATAAAAAAATTACCCGAGGACGAAAATTGTTTAATTTTAACGAGCTTCCTTCTTGGCACAAGATAAAAATCGACGTATTGTGAAAAGAAACTTTTTTATTTAAAGTTTTGGGTATTTAATTGTCCAGTTAATTTATAAGACGACCACTAGTAAATATAATTTTTAAATATAAGTGATTTTTTTTACTTTAATAACGAGGAATTGTTTCAATAAAATCGAGATGATTATTTTATTGAATTTTTTTTTTATTTTATCAAAAAGTATTTCGTGACACCGGGCCACGCTTTTTTGCGCATTCATAACTTGTAGAAGAGCATTATAATGATTCACAAATCTCGAATTTTGGAGTAGTTCAGCAATGATAAGAGTGATAAGTATAGAAATGACGTCATCCAACCAGGCACGATTTTTTTTTCGAAGGAAATGTTGACTTTCGTATCGATATCTTTGTTGTATGTATGAGACTGATGGAATGACCATTGATCATCTTGATTTGGGATATTTATAATCGGGATGATGACTAGTCAAAAAAAAAAAAAAAAGAATTTATCAATTCTTATTGCGATTATCGTGTGAACATTTGGCCGAAATTCTCGATGAAAAGGCTCGATTAAAGGCGTCTAGCTTTGATACGCAATCTGTGATGTAGAATCATTCTTGCATTGCATCAGACACGTGCAACCGAGAATAACGCGAAAATGTCACGAAGAACATATGGATTTTCTCGTGGCATTCGCGGATAAATTAATAAATTATTTTATAATAAAGTATTCAAAGAGTAATTTTACAATTTTACACGCAAGAATTGCGATCCTATTTTCTTGAAAGTATCGGCAAAAACTTATCACGAAATTGGCCTAAATTTGTAATTGTTCCACTTTTCATTTTGGACCGATTTATCTGACTCAACTTGTGCGTCTGTTGCGATAATCAATTGTTCTTCTTTCTCTGTAAATTAACACTATCGTCAAATCAAAGAAATTAAATTAATTTAATTAATTTAGACTCTTCAAAATCAATTTTAACTTATCACAATTTATTTTCCATTCAATTAACATTTTATTTTGCGTCAATTACGTCGATTTTTCTTAAAGTAAGATTAGGCGTCCCTTAGAAGTTAATCTTCAACGAGAAAGAATTCTTTCACAATGATTTTCGAATTATTTGATAATAAAAAAATCTTTCATGAATGGGGGCTCGTCGGTGGTTTGATTCAGGATGTTTTACTCGTGAAATTTATCATGAATCGTAAAAAATTCCTCTAATTGCGAAACTCTACTCGATTGTTTATATCAAAGGGGACCGAGAATTCCGGTCTCTGATAACGATAAGACTCCCCTTTGCGGTAATTTTTATAAGCATTTTTTTTTATTTAAACTTTGCCGCCTATGCGATTTTTCATGCGATGATTACGTTTAAACTCCATGGACCACACACATTGTCGGTTTTATCGCAATTTTTATTTCTTAACGCGTTATCACTGAGACACTTGTCTTGTGACAGTTAATATGAAGATTAATTTATGAGCAATTTCGCGTGAAATTGTCATATCTCGGAATGAAGGGGACGGAACAGAATTGATCCAGATAGTATGAAAAACAAATAAAAATATATTACGACGCAAAAATTTAAAAAAATTTTTGGGCTCTGAAAATTGTTGTCAGGAAATATATTAACTTTTTCGGATAAATTTTCTTGCACTTTAAACAATATACTCCCAAGTATCTTTCCTATAATTACGAATAAAGAATATTAACAAATGTCGTAGATATTATTGTTTTTCTTAAGCCGGTTTAATTTGCGTGCTCAAAAATGGATACAATAAAATGAAAAATCTGAATTTAGTTTTCATATAAAATGATTCTGACCTTGAACAAGGGATTTTTCAAAATATTGATTTAAAAATTAATACGTGTCGTAAAATTGTTAGAGTACGTCGATTTCCGCTAAAAAGTCCTTTATTTTCAGTCGATAAAAAAACCATATAAAAAAATGTTTACTTAATTTTTTAATAATTCAATGATGAAAATAGTTTTCATTCCAGTACAATAATAGTTTCCACAAGAAAAAAAAACGTAGAACCATCTATTTCTGTTTTTAGCACAGAGGGTGCACTTTTGAACAGCTGATTTCTCGAATCTCGACCGTGTTACTCAAAGGTTTTTGAACTACTAATTTTTCCTTCGAAATCTAAGCTCGCGTGCGTTTTTATCGAGAATGTATATATACAGGGAAATGTGGGACAAAATGGGCCGCTCGGGGCAAAATGAGCACCCTCCAAAATAATTATCGAAAAAGATTAAAAATCCAAAAATCTAGAAAATCTCCAAATTTATTATTATTATGAGGGTGAATATACCAAAATAATCTCCGCTTGCTAAATCAAGATAATAGAATTTTCATGACAATTGACTATTAAGAATTGAAAAAATAAAAAAAAAGGTCGTTCTCATCGCATTATAAAAAACAGCCCCTCATACTCTAATATCTAGTATAATTATAATGGTCATCCACTTTTTCCTAAAATATCTTCGATAATCCAAGATTCGAGGTAAAATGGAATACCTGAGGCAAGTCGGGCATTTCCATAATCTTAAAAAAAATATTGAATTTATATAACGAAACTACAATTGGAATTGAATTCCGGAGAACATTCAAGTTTTTTGGATATTAAGGTGAAGAGAGAGGCCTAGAAATAAAGAAAATCGTTTTTCACTGTTTTTCGTCGTTTACTTGGTTTTTGAAAAAATTAAAAATTTAGGGTGGTGCGCAATTTGCCTCTGACCATTATTTTTATATACTGTCCATTTTGCCCCACATTTTAATTCTCAGCCGCCGATATATATATAAATATATATTCGCATCATTTTTATGTAAGGAGAAACGAATGAACAAGTCACGTACGCGCTCGGACCGCGCGTGAGTAAACTCACGTGTGTTCGAAAATCGTCTTTGAAATGTCGTGACGTTATTTCTGGACTCGGGTTTTCTATTTGTGCGTGGAACGAGGGCTGTCAAAAGAGGGAGAAAAATAAAATTTGTTCTACGGAACATTTGTCAGTTTTTTTTCTTTTTTTTTTTTAAGGAGCACGTCCAAGGATCAAGACCGCAAACAAGTCTCATCAAGTACAAATATTGATTGTGCTTCAACGTAATGTCATCGATTCTAAAATTTGCGTAAAACGCATTCTATTCAAAATTTCATTTTTAACATAACTTCTGCGATTTTGAAAACTTTATTCAAAAATTTTCATGACATGTGCCAAAGAAATTCACAAAGATGAGAGAAACAGAAAATGTTTGTCTAAAAAAATGTTTATTGTACACATTTTTTTTGTAATATTCAAATTTTCAAATTTCTATGTTGGCCATTGTTTAATTTTTTTCGTAGAGAAAAAAATAAAAAGGAAAATGGTCACCAACGATTCTGATATTTTGTCTTGTAAGACACAATTTTTGGACATCCATCAAATTATTTGAAGTTGCAGTTTTGTAGGTCAAAAATAAATTACGATTTTAAAAAACTGATCGTGAAACAAAATGTGGCTTTTTGGATCGTCAATAGGGAAAAAAGTGTAAAATGTGCCTTTGATCGAGATCAAAGTCTTGCATGACGAAATCTCATCGCTGCAAATAAGATTTGCGTTTCGCTTTGGCGATATCGCGAAAATGTTTTTGCAATTCATCAATATTATCGTCGGGCTTTTTAAGATCTTCGATTAAAAAAAGATGTAGCTGGAATGAGAACATTTTGTTTTTCTTGAAAGTGATTGACAGTAAAAAGACGCATAAATATATATGTGAGTAGACGAATATATGGTCACTGATGAAACGGAGGGAAATTATGGAAATATGAATTACGATGAAAGGAGAGAGGTCGTCTTTTCAAAGCTTAAACGACCATTGGCGACGAGATCTTTCTGTCTCTTGGCCTGAAATTCTCAATTGCTCTTCGCACCATTCGGACTAAATTAAATTACATGTAAATTGGCTTAGAATTAGCCTATCATGCGTCGAGATTTCAATTTGCCGACATGCATGCGTCAAGATTTTATTTTGACGACATAAAATTACTGTGATTAATAAGCATATTTTTATTTGCATCAAAAACTTTTTCATAATCATTCCAATCTCGATAGATTTGGCATTTAAACAAAATTTTGACAAACTAATTTTAGCTTGAATTTAATTAATGAACAAATGATCAGTTTTCATAAAATTTTCCAATTTCATTTCATTTATGAATTTAAAAAAATGTTATTTATTTAAAAAAAATTTAAATATAGACGCAATGTGCAAATTTCTAATTTGCACGATCTATTTTATTTATTTTGAACATGATAAATGTGATTTAAAAGCCATTTTAATGGATCGGATTCATTATATACTTTTTCCTATATTTCAATTAATATAATTTCGATAAAAATTAAGAATTTGGCAAAATTGTTCGTCTTTCACGAAATCTTGAAGAATGAAAATTGAAATCAAATAAGAATCACTAAAAAAGCAATCAATCAGCGAACTTTGGAATGCGAGTCCGAAGATTGAGATAATGAATAATCGTACCAAAGATCATTGGATGATTACAAAAAAAAAATTACGGGGGTTCTAGAATGACATTGAAATAAAGAGGACACAAGTAGGGAAAGCTTTTATTGGTCTGACATTCTGACGGTTGCCGAACTCTTGTGACGTCATCCACCGAAGCATCGACCGCGTTTTCGAGCCCCTTAAAACCAACCAATCCTCGTCCTTGCCATCGAGGGGCACGTCCACAATCTCCTAGCCAAATTGCGTGATATCCTTGCATCAGCTTTTCCATTGCGGACGCATTGCGTGATATTACGTTGAACGACTTTTCGCATAGAGCATGACCAATTTTCACTCAATTTTTTTTTCATATTTTAATTTATTTTATTTTCTTTTCATGTTTATTTTTTTATTTTTATTTTTATTTTCATATTTCAAGTTAAGTCTTCTTGTATTTAAAATTTGCATTTACCAAGGCATAAAAATAATTCAAATAAAAAATCAAATGATTTTTAAAAAAATGTACTTGCGACACTCCAGGACGAAAATAAAGAATGTCGTCAAGTTTTTTGACTTTCTAAATGAAAATACAAATTGCTTGATCACTTGCGCAATCCAACAGGACTAAAAAGGTTTTTATAAAAATTCTGAAGATAGAAGAATTAATTTTTTCGAATAAATTTTAAAACTTGGAAAAAGTCATTAAAATTAAAATGATGAAAAATAATTTTTTTTTCTATCCATTCTAACATTTTCCGAATACTAATTTCTGCTTAGAGAATTTTTTTTTTTTTCAAGGAGCAATAAATTTTGAAATGACGTAAAATCGTGGATGGCGGAAAGAAATCGAGAGTTGCCGAAGATTTTCCCGTGATATATTTCTCACAATGATGGTCGAAACCCGTGACCTTATTCGCCCTTGAAACGGTGACGAGCCTCCGTGCGTGTTCGTCGTCGACAATCCTCGTCGGTATATCCGCGCCCCATTGCGCAATCTCCGCGCTCTCCTACAAGATTCAAATGGTGGTGGGAAAAGCGTCGAAGGGGAAATATACGAACCATTCTCATTCCCGCATTTTTACAGTCGCGTATATACGAAACATTCTTCGCAAAATTGGCCACATTCTTCATCTCGAACCCGAAAATATTTCTCACAAGCTTTCAGCCTGCAAAACCATCTTAAAGTAGAGCGATTTTTTTATTTCTATTTTCCATTAAATCAATTTGGCTTTTACAATAAATCTTCATTTGAAATTATTGACCGAACGAGAACTATTTATTTTATAATTACTATAAAACGAATTGTATATTGTTTCATAGTAATTTATAATTACTATAAAATTAACTGACGATTTTTCCAATAAAAATATTAAAATATTAATAATTTATAAAGAATTAATAAAATTATAATATTAAAATTTAAAAAAAAGTAATGATATTCATTTTATCATGAATCCTAATATTGGAGATAATCCGCCAATTTAAATTAAATTAATTAAGTTTCATCTTAATAAATTTTTTAATTTTATAATTATTAAAAATAAAAATTTCATCGATATAACAAACATTAAATTTATTAAATATAATCATATTTGCTATATCAACAATTATGGATGAAATGCACATAAAATAATCATCTTGTGTGAAAAAATATTTGAATAAATCCTCTTTACATAGAAAAGCAGCTTTTTCGGGTAGAAAACTTTTTTATTTGCAAACAAAACCTCATCCTAAGGGAACTTTATAATAGAGCAAAACATCGAGTTGTCTTGCAAGATGAAAAATAATGAAAATTATCCAAAATATTAAAAAAATATATTTTTTTTTTCATACAAGAAGAGTTTTGCGAAAAAAAATCGTATAAAAAAAATGTTTCCAAATTATGACTCGAGTACAGAACGCAAGTACAAAATTCGAAAAAAATCACAAATTCGAAAAAGTTGAATGAAAAATTCTGAAAAAATTCGCACGAGTTATTTTAGAGTGGTGCAAAGGATCCAGAATATTTGGACACAAAAAAAATGTTGAAAAAAATTCTGAAAAAATTTCATTGAACTCAGAATAATGGTATGCAATCTTTTACTCACCTAGTAATTTTACGAAAACCCAGTAGTTTTAGAGTTATAGAGTTTTAGAGTTAATATTTTTGCAAAAAAAAAATAGTACGAAACTTCTTAAAAAACAAAATGGAAGCTTATACTCCCCCCACAAGTTTTTCAAGTGAAAAAAAGTTTTAAGAAACTTTCATCGGTCGTGCGCCAAAATTTCCAACGCAAAAAAAGGCCGAAAAACGACCATGTTTCAAAGGACGTAACGGGTTTTTAAAAAAAATCGAATTTTTTTTTTTAGCCAAATGAAGCTGAATATGTCCCTTTTAAAACGCAGCTCATTGAATTGAAATGTTTTCATTGTTAAAAGAGCAGTGAAACTTTTTGTGCAGCGCGTAATCGGCGCGAGTGTTTCCAAACTTTTGAACGGTAGTGTATGTCTGACTAAAATGCTTCATATATCGATAACTGGATTTCCAAAGGCCGAATCGTCAAAAGAATTAAACATCGGTCACCACAACGTCGTAACCGTCGATATCATTGCCTCCGCCACGTTACGCGTACATTTTTCATGTACTCGCGGTTTTCTCCTCGCGCGGCGTCGCGCGAGGAGAGAAATGAAAATATTAAAAAGAAAAAAAGGAAAGAAAAAAAACGCGAAAATCCCCACCACGGGGTGAGGTTCGACGGAGGGGCGGAAATGGCCGAGGCATGGAGAAGGCTCGCGGCATTGCAACGCGGCGACGCCAGTCGCGATATAAAACTCGGTGGGTTCGCGACTCTCCCGCCCAGAGACCCAAGAACTCACATAAGCTCAACAACTGAAACGGTGAACCGCGATCTCGAATAACATACACAAGAAAAATCCACCGTGAAGCGAGTCAAATTCGTGTTTTTTCCTAAAATCGAATCGCATCAACGGCGCTCACATTCGGTGGCCTATGAATAAAAAGATTTCCCGCTGAATTACCTCAAAAATTCAATTTTGCAGCGCAAATCAACGATCGGGAAAAATCGTTAAAAAACGTGAGCTGATAAATCAGAATTATCCAGTGAGGCCCTTGAAAAGAAGCACTGAAACCCAGAAATTTGTTATCGATAAGAGAAGAAAGGATTGGAATTGGAAAAAAAATTTCATAAAATTTAAAATACGTCGAACGAGACCAAATTTTGAGTGGTAAAGTTACGACGGTGTACAGTTTTACCGGTGAGAGAGTCGAAGAAATCTGGGGGGGGAAAAACCCGGAAGTTAATCTCCTGCAGGACTCTGCATAAGCGGGCTTATCAGTGCTTGATAAGGAACGAATTTACGAAGTGGAGTGTGCGTCGATATTGAAAAAAAGGATTTTCAAAATTTGTGTGGATATTTAAAAGGAAGTAGAGTACGAAAAAAAAAATTATAATAGCAGAATCGATAAAATGAAGACTACGCCAATGCGAACGGAGGATCTGGTGAAGCCTGAGGTGAGAAATACCGCAGTTGGTGACGTCAAAATGATTTCAAAATAGAGAGGTGCAATTTTTTTTTTTTTAATTTTATTTTTATTTATTTTTTTCACTATTCGAATCCTCGTGTTGGAGACAGCGTGACGCGAAGACGAGGAGAAAGTCAGTTGAATCAATGCCGGCGGCGTTAGTATCGTCCTGAGAGATTAATCACAGGATTCGATCCTTGGCGTGATTTTTTTTTAATCCCCCTCATTTTTTTTTTCGAAGATCCAACATTTTTCCAAAGTTACGCCGGCAGGTGATAATTCGCCGATGTGAAAGGAGGTGAAGGAGGCGATTCAAACGGGAGGATGATTTTTGCCCCCGAGCAATTTCTCCCTCTCTCTCGCGCCCTTGTGATCAAATGGAAGCGGCGGTTTAATAATCAAGAGCATTCTCACACACGAGGTTGAATCGAGAATGGGAGAGAGAGAGAGAGAGAGAAGGAGAGAGATGGAGCGGTGATCGATCGGGCACGCTTTTGACGTTGCTGACGATACACTGTAAAAAATGTTATTATAAATTTGATATTTTTATATTAAAATTAAAAGAGTAAACATTGAAAATTAATATCCCTGTATATGAAAATGGTTCAAAATGTATATGAAGTTTAATATACTGTATATGCATGAAAACTTCATATTTTTAATTAAATTTAATACAAAATTTGTTTACCGTGTACACTGTAAAAAATACTTCATACAAAAAATATGAAGTTTTTATGCATATACTGTATATTAAATTTCATATACATGTGTACAGTAATATTCCAATCAATGCAGTAATATTCAAATATAAATTTTAATTTTCAGAGTTTATTCTCTTAATTTTAATATACAGATATTGTTTATTAATTAATATGTTTATTAATTTCGATTTCATATACTTGTTATAATTGAAATTCAATATACAAATGAATATGAAATTTCAATAACAAGTATATTAAATTTGAAGACATTTTTTATAGTGCACTTTTGAAGAGCCGACTAAAGAATTATACAACATTTTCCTCTGAATTACCAATGAAAAAAAGCGTCTCCATTCTGCAGCGAGTGGGACGGAAAAAATTTTGATTAGGTTTTTTGTTCTGATAAAATTAAAGATGATTGATATTACACTGAGAAAACAGTTTATTCGTATAATAATTTATTCGTATAAATATATTCAGTTGGCATTTTTACTTAAATATTCCTTAATTGTTACCAAATTTGTTAGTCATTAAGAAATATTTTATTCGTGTCAAAATAATTTATTAACTGTTAAAAAATATTCATTTAATTTATGAACTGTTAAAAAATAATTGATTTCGCCATATTCAATTTGTTAACAGTTAACAAATCCTGGTATATTGTTTTTTCAGTGTAAGAACAGAGAATTATTGATTCATCCTTTTTGGAATTGGCGTTATTTTTGTTTCAAAGAATATTTCAGGATAAATTTGGCAGAAAAAAGTTGCATCGTCACTATCAAAAATTATATAAATTTTCTATATTATAGTAAATATAAATTATATTTATAGTATATCAATTATGAGCTCTATAAAGTTGCTATAAATTGTTAATATAACTTTTTATTGAATTTCAATGACAAGTGTACGAAATCAAAATTAATAGACATCGATTGAAAAATTAACAATTTTAACTTGAATTCAATATTTGTATATTGAAATTAGGGGAATAAACTCTGAAAATTAAAATTTATATTGAAATATTATTGCACACGTTTATATGAAATTTAATATACTGTATATAAAATATAAAGTTTCAAAATAATGTGTATTTTTTGAATATTTACTTATGACTCACCAAAGATATATGATTCTATTTGGGCGAAGAGGCAACAATGCAATAAACTGTGAGACAAGAATAATGTTTATTTAAATTTCTCTTCACTTTTGTTCAACTGAACTCTGCGCACTTGGACAAAGAGAAAAAAATTTATTTTCATATATTTCTTCAATTTGGACGTCATTCCCCTCGGTAAAAGATTAAGAGACAAAGAACTATGAAATAAAAAAAATAATAACCAAAAAAAAAAGATAAAAATGACGAGCAACATTTTAGAGTTTGTGTCGATATTGTCTCGCCTATTTAAAAAATCAACGACCTCCGTGTAAAAAATATGCCGTTACGCGTTAAGACAATCGTTTGACGTACAACGAGCGAAAACATGTGTGACAGAAGCTTGTTAATTTTTGTGTCCACAAAAAAAAAATTTTGCCAATAATTCGTGAATTTTGTAGATATAGAATGAACCCTCCGTCTGTACACTTCAATTTTGGGACACCGTCTCTACTCTGGGTCGTTAAAGTCCTGCTAATGTTTTTTCTAAGAAATAAACGTCAACAAAATCTAAACAAATTCTGAATTACTTTTATAACATTTTTTTCCATGATTCAATCACTTATTTAATCATTTATAGTGAACAAAATTTTTTTACAATTTTTCTAATTCCAGAGATATTCGATTTGAAAATTTGGCTTGTGCCTTAAAAGACCCAGTTTACAAACGAAGGGTTAATAAATATTATTCGAACATTTTTGTCCTTTTGCATGCATCATAATGATTTTAACGCCACGTTGGATCATTTTAATGAGTCTGCATATACTGCTTATTTGTTTATAAGGAGAAATGTAGATGCAACAATCAAAAATCAAATGCTCATCGCACATTCGACTGTCGCATTTAAATGTGCCGGCTTCACCACGTGGAATTTTTAACTCGTGAGACTCGCAACGTGACAAGGAAAACAGTTTTCTTATGGTTTAGAATTTTGTGCGCTCGAAATAACTTTGAAATGAGCGCCATATGCAAATGTCAACATTGTATTTGTTTGAACAATTGATTTTAAACCAATTTTGTCCCCCTTTTCAGCGCGAGCAGTTTAAAAGCTGCTTTTTTTCTCCTGTTATCAATTTTACAAATAAAAAACATATAATATTCACAAAATAATAGGCAAGTCAAGATCTTTGATCATTCACTTTGATATCGTCACATTGAAGACAGTCATCAGATATGAAAAAAAAACAAATTTGGTTCATATTTTTTGAATAATAATTTTTAGCAATTCTATAATTCTTATGGGCGCAAACTCACGCATCGTTTATATATAATAACGGTATGTAGAAATCGTGCTTTTCACATATGTCGCTAACGCGATTATATTCATTTAGCAAAGTAGATTGCGAAAATAGGGAGGGAGAGCTTTACAGTTGCTAATTAATATTTCGTTAGCGATTTTCGTTTTATCGTGACCTGATTAAAACTACACTGAGAAAACAGTTTATTTGTAGCAAAGAAATATATTCAATTGGCCCTTTTATTTAAATATTCCTTAACTGTTACAAAATTTGTTAGTGGTTAAGAAATATTTGTGTTCTCATGACAAAATTTTATTTGTGCCAAAATAATTTATTAACTGTTAAAAAATATTTATTTCACCATATCTAAATTTACATTTGTTAACAGTTAACAAATCTTGGTATATAAAAATATATTGTTTTCTCAGTGTAACAGGCATTCCATAGAATATGCAAATTAAGTATTAATTAATTAAGTATCCCCCAAATTAAGTACTCTCGCTATAATGTAATTAATTCTAAATCGATCGTTTTCGTTGAAAATATCTATTATCGATTATTACATCGGTAGAATTACCTGATAAAAATGTTTTTCTCATCTCACTATTTTTTCTAATCCCTTGAGAAAGTTACATAAACTTTTCATATATAACCTTGCTGATTAAATAATCCGCGCATCGATTACTTTTATCGAAAATATCAATTATCTTCTTTGTAATTTTTATTTAAAATACTCAGGTCAAATATATAGATCAAAAATTTAATTGTTTTTTCTCCTAAATTTTTAAAATAATTAATTGATTTTTAGGAACAACAACATTCTAATAGGCGTGGTTAATAAGTTAATAAATGTCGAATATGTGGTAAAAAATTAAAAAAAAATACTTGTTCTGAATAAAATCCTATTCGGCCTAATATATAAATAACAAAATTAACTTTTTTCCCTAAATTCTTTTTCTACTAAATTTTTTGAAAAATCAAGCTATTTTCCAGAACTACAACATTCGAATGGACGCGGCAAATAATTTAAGAAATATTGAATATTGGATGAAATATTAAAAAAAGAACTTATTCTCAATAAAATTCTGTTCTATCTAATATAATTATAGAAAATTTATTAGTTTCGTTTCCACTAAATTTTTTAAATGACTTATTTATAATTTAAATACTAAAACATTTTAATGGCCACTAAAAATAACTTAACGAAATTTGAATATTGGCTAAAATAAAATAAAAAATTATTGCTCTGAATAAAATCCTATTCAGCCTAATATAATTACAGAAAATGTATGTTTCGTTTCTACGAAATTGTTTAAATTATAACTTTATTTCTGAGAACTACAACATTTTAATAGACGCGGAAAATAACTTAACAAATATTGAATATCGGGTGGAATATCGAAAAAAAATGCTTGCTCTGATGAATAAAATCATATTCAGCCTAATATATCATTATAGAAAATTTATTTGTTTCGTTTAAACCAAATTTTTTAAACTATTTATTTCTGAAAACGAAAACATTCTAATAGACGCTGCAACTTTAACGAATATTGAATATCGCCTAAAACAAAAATAAAAAAGTATTTGCCCTAAATGAATGCCGTTTTGTCTATGAATAAAAAAATAAAAACCCTGCAAATTGAAATTTGCACATTGCCTCCTCATCTTTATCCATAGTTCATATAGTTTCCTTTAACACACAGTATGGCAATCAAATTTGGCTTCCTCATAGAGGAAGCTTTGTTAACTATTGAAAAATATAAGTAATCAACGTGCAAATTCGATCGATTTTCCCCAAATTTGATAGCAAATAACCTTAATAGCTATACTGGCTCTTCACAAAATTTCATTGCAATATCTAAAAATTTTCAAAAGTTATAGCGTTTACGCTTCTTTTATAAAAATTAAAAATTTGATAAAAATTTAATAATTCGATCGATTTTCGCCAAATTTCATAACGAACATCCTCGATAGCTAAATTAGCTCTGTGTAAAGTTCAGTGCAATATCTTAAAAATTGCCCAAGTCAGAGCGTTTAGGCTATTTTTCAAAAAATTAAAAATTTCATAAAATTTTAATCCCTCGATGGATTTTTGCCAAATTTAATAGCGAACAACCTCGATAGCTATATTAGCTCTGTGCAAAGTTCCAGTACAATATCTTAAAAATTGCACAAGTTAGAGCGTTTCGGCTATTTTTCAAAAAATTCAAAATTTCATAAAATTTTAATCCCTCGATGGATTTTCGCCAAATTCAATACCAAACAACCTCAATAGCTATACTAATTCTGTACAAAGTTTGAGTGCAATATCTTGAAAATTGCAGAGGTTAGAGCGTTTACGCCATTCTTGCAAAAACGAAAAAAGTCGTTAAAATCTGAACACCCGTTATAATAAAAATAATTTTTTTTTCATAATGAAGAGCAATTTGTGCTCGAAAAGTGTGCAAAATTTTAGCGCGATATCTCGAAGCGTTTTCGAGTTATAAATTATTTACATCTGAAACTCAAGATACACACATCCATCCAGACATTTTTTCTAAATATGATTTCTCGATGTTTTAGGACATTTTGAACATATTGGCATAAAAATTGCGAAACAAATTTTTTTCACGAAAACAAAGCTTCCTTTATGAGGAAGCAAAATTAAAAAATTCGTCTCAAATTATGTTTTCTGTGGGCATGTGCGCGCGTGCGTCTTGCTAACGTCACAAAAACCAGTAAAAACGGAGCATTGAACACAGCACGGGCAAATTCCTGCTTCTCGCAACTCGGCTCCATTCATATGCCATACCGCCTCAGCATTGGTCCGCAAGCCGGGTGTGTCTCGGAATGACGTCAAGCTGGATCAATGCCACACAGAGACACACAAACACACACACACACGTCTATACAGACACGTGCAAAAACAGTCGTACTCTCGCCACATCTGAAGAGAAACGGGAAGTTTCGCCGTGGCACGTGAACCTTCGGCGGGAAATTGAAAGTGCCGATGAACTAACGGGCCCAAAATCGATAAAAAAAATTTGGGACCATTTAAAAAAATTTCCAGTGTGCAGGATGACTCCTCCCTCTCCTCATCGCCAAAATAAAGCAATTATACTGCGATTGTAAGGACATAAATCATGGCGAGGATTGCACTGATAAGAATCAGTCGATCATCTGATAAGAACTATCGTACCTGCGTCATTGGGGCCACAGACTGTAGACTGGGCAATTTTATACTCTGAACCTTAAATTGTTTAATTTATTTGCGATTTAATTTTCGAGCGAATTTTGAATTTTTTTAATAGGCTGATTTTTATGGGGAACACTTAAATTAATTGATTGCTGATATGCAACAATGAAAGATTAATTTTGTTATCGTAAAAGTGTTTTTAATGTTGCGGCGATTTGCTATAATTTTTGAATTTATACAATTTTTTTTTTTTTAACGGGGTTATCCATTCCCCTTCAATAATGGAGGCTTCTCGGTAGACAACCGTCCTAAAAGACGCGAACAAGGGGGGAAACTATCGATCCAATGAACTCGAACGTTCTCGGCGAGCAAAACGTATTCTCCGACCCAAATATCCAACGATATCAAAAGCCGTTCGCATAATCGTTCATATATGTACATTAGGGTGTGCGGAAAAAATCTATATATTTTTTTTTCGGTTGCATCCACCAAAAAAGTTGAATTAAGGTAAAAAATGAAGAATCCTCGAAGGAGAGCTCAACAAAAAATTATTTCGAACGGCGCATATTGCATTTGAATATTTTCCATAAGAATAACACAGGAAAATATTGGTACTTCTGAACGTCGTCGTAAAGCTCTTCAGAAAAAAATCTCACACATTTCATTAAGATATTCTGATAGAGAATTGAATTCCCTACAAAAAAGTCCTTACGAACAAATAGCTCAGAACAACCGTTTAAGTGGTATCGCTGTTTATTGGGCATAGTGCAAAATCATCGACAGAAATACCCTAATTGCAACAAACAGACTCTTAAAAAAAGGAACGATGATTATTAACCATTATAATGTAAAAACAAATTATTTTATTAAACCAAATTCATTCAATAAAACTTTTCGAAACACGATCAATGATGGGCTTCGTTTCTTTTATATTTCTTGTTGTACCTTATTCTTTTTTGTATTAGAGAAATATTTTGAGAACGATTCCATGCAAATTAAATGTCAGAGCGGAACATTCTCTACAAAAAAAAACCCAAAAAGTTTTTTCGTAAAACGAAAAATTCGATTTTTACAGCCATTTGAATTTTTTTTTCTGTCAATTCAATTTCAGACAGCGATAACACTTGAACGGTTGTTCTAAGATAATTGTTCGTAAGGACTTGTTTTGTAGGGGATTCAATTCTCTATCGGAATATTTTAATGACATTTTTGTGAGATTTTTTCCTGAAGAGTTTTACTACGACGTTCAGAAGTGCCAATATTTTCCTGTGTTATGCTTATGGAAAATATTCAAATGCAATGCGCCGTTCGAAATAATTTTTTTTTGAGCTCTCCTTCGAGGATTCTTCATTTTTCACCTTAATTTACCTTTTTTTAGTGGATGCAACCGAAAAAAAAATATCGATTTTTTTCCGCACACCCTAATGTACATAACTTCTTAACATGGGCGCGGGGAAGTCCCTGGCAAATATCAATTTGTCACGTATTTATATCTACTCGTTGATCCTTAAATTTTCCCCTCAATTCCACTAATTTGCATAATTTTCATGAACAAATTATAGCCATTGTAAAAAGTCGAAGAATTAATTATTTTTACAATCATATTTTTTGACAATATATTATAAATATTTATGACAATTTTCAAGGTGACCGGATGAAAATTAACGTAATTCTTTTTTGAAACTTTGAAGCGTTTTGTTCAAAACTACGTTTTTAGTTGGGGTGGAAAAAATCTCAAAATTGCAGCATCTCTCCTTCTGAATTTTTGAAAATGCTAAATAAAAATGCAAAGATTGAGACTTTGGACGCCCACCGTTTTGTTTTGATTTGATATTTTGAAAGTTTCTTTGATTAATCCCATAGTAATACAAAATTCGTCAGATTTTTTTTATTGGACTATTTGTTTGTTTATATGTCGAGACGTTGATCGACTGCTAAAAAGATAGGAGATATTAAAAAGAGAATGCTAAAAATATATGAGTGCATAATCAGTGGAATTTTTGAGAATTAACGCGGTCGCTCGTTCATTGAGTATCGTTGAGTATCAAGGAGCATTGACTCAATGACTCATATATATATTCATGGAAATCCCCTCAAAGTTTGCCGAGGTCAGAAACAGTCATCCAGATTCATCCGTTTCGTCTTATCTCTAATTATCGAAATTAGCGAAAAAAAAACTATAGCATTTTCATAGTATAAAAATATTTTCAAGTGCAAGATCATTTTTTTCTGTTACTAAAATGAATTATAAATTATTTTAAAATTTACAATTTTGTTGTATCAAACAAAATTACAGTGCATTTTCTATTGGTATCAGAAAATATTTTTTTACAAATGTGCAGTCATCACTAAAATAATGAAAATTCAAATCGACTATTTTACGGAAATACTCCATCCTATTCAAAAATAACAAATCATCGACGATGAAGGAACAAAAAAATTCTTTATCATCATAACAATTAATATTGCAATTAATATTTATCCGCGAAACATCTCGAGAAATATCTTCTTTGTGAAAGATCAAAAGAGTATTTCCAAAAACACGAGCGAGAAATGTTTTCTTTTCATGCAGTCATTTTTTTTCCATTCGCTAGAAACGCATTAGCCGAACGATAATAATGAAATGGTTCGGTGTGTCACGATAAGAAAAAAAAATCATAATGTCGTCGTAACGCGCATGAACATTTTCTTCATAGATAACGCTCGTTAATTTCGTTGTTATCACCGTGAAAAAAAATCGATTTAGCGAAAAGATTTTTTTTTTTTCATTCTCGTTAAAACTTGTTTGAGTTTAGTGGGAGAAGTATGAGCAAAATTCGCGAAGGTATAGAGCTGTGAAATTATGCAATACGTCAATCGTACGAGATTGATCTTTCGTTTCGCGTAAAAACATCAGCGAATTCTTTTGCGTTTTAGACACGTATGAAAAGGAAAAAAAACATCGCTCATGTGTTAGTGTTTATTCCGCATGCAAAATTTGCATTTCCCATTATGAGAAAAGTATACCTGTGACGTGTTAAGGATGTTGAGTCCCAAATCGCAAATGATGAAAAAATTCTGAAAATTTGATATGTTTTTGGATGAATTATTTAAGAGGTCGTGCAAAAATTTCACGACGTTTAGGAAGCTCGTTATCGAACAATTAACATTAACAAATTAAATTAAATTAAATGTAGTCTCATGAAAACTGATATAACTTTGCGATAAGTTTTTTTTTTTGACCTCTCATTTTTTTAAATATCTACACTATATTGAAAACAACGGAAACAAAACGAAGTTTATTGATAAATATTTTTTTTATTTGTTTAAATAATTGTTCTTAACAAAATGTTAATATTTTAATAACGAGCTTCCTAATCGTCGTGAAATTTTTACACGACCTCTCAAATACTTCATACAAAAACATACGAAATTTTCAGAATTTTCTCATCATTGTTCATTTTAACCCTTAAGGAGGTTGAAGTAATGATGACAGAATTCTGAAAATTTAATATGTTCTTACATGAAGTATTCAGGAGGTTGTGTAAAAATTTCACGACGATTAAGAAGCTATTTATTGAACAATTAACATTAAAAGATTTCATAGGGACTCAACATCCTTAAGATCAATCGCGAGTCTCTTCACTGCGTATAGATCATTGTATGGAGCATTTCAGAGCAATTCAACCAAGATTTTTTTTTGCTTCTAAGATTTGACCGATTACTTTTTTTACAGTTTCACTCCGGCTCTCCATTTTTTTCAGATTTTTTAAAATCAGAATATAATTATAAAATGATGATTCTTTATCAAGAAACGAAATCTCCAAAATTGAAAATTTATCAAAAATTGCCTATTTTAGATTCAAATTAATAAAACAGCCATTTTTAAATAATTTCGAGCTTGATACATTCTTAGGAAACTTTTTAGAAGCTTATTTATATATTTATTGAGAATATTTATTGAATAATTTAATCATTATAATTATTTTATACAATGCAAAAATGGTTATTAAATATGTTTTCGACGCCAAAGTATTTTAGTACTTGCAATGTCCGCAGTTTTCTATCATTTTTTTGCAATGTTTTCATCGCGATCATAACAAAAAAATATCCAATTGTTTAAAAAAATATACTTTCATAATTTGTTAACGTTAATTATTTTAATTGCTGTTTTTTTTTAATTGAAAAATATTGTAGGAAGGAACGATGGTTCCTGATGAACTACAAAAATCTAGAAACAAAAAATAGGTGAAAAAAAATTATGTATTGACTCGGAGTATCCCATACATATTTACATTGAAGTATAGTTGGTGCAGCTTTTGTCGTAAATCGCTTCGTCTTGGTCTCGTTAATTCGTCAAGTGCCAGATGGCTTAAGAATGTTAATAATATTTACAGCCCCCTATTCGCGGGTTTATATTCTCGATTTTTCATTTTCTGACAGCTTCGTCAACGCGATCGCAATAAAAGCTGACGATGTACGTCATATTTATGGATATTGAGAAGATTGAAAAATTGCGCTGATAACAATTTTTTTTTTTCCAGTCTTTTTGCAAGTCATATGAGATTGCGAAGACTTCGACCGTAAATTACTTCAAACATTCGCACGAAAATAATTTCGGTATAATTTTCGGTACTTCTTTGTTGTTTATTTTTCAACTTTACATGAAAATTGACATTTTATTATATTGCAAAATGTTTGTCCCAAGTATAGATTTATTTATTATACGATTTTTCAATTGATTAAAATAAATTGTTCAAGTTTTTCCATGAGGATGAAAAGTCAGTGACAATTCTGCTTCCGATTTTGAAAAAAAAAATTTGGGCCCAAAATTTGATAAAAGAACGTTGGAGGAACTCCACGAAAAATATCTAAACTCCCCTGAATTTTCAATATTTTCATCCAATAATTACAACAAACCTTAATTAATGGGTATCCTGAATATAAATAATAAACACAAATTTTGCCATCCCACAATTTTGATAAAACAATTGTCAAAGAGGATGCCATTCGAAGAGTCTTTTTATTACAAGATTTTGTTTAGTTTAACCTGTCCCGGTGTCTGTCCGTCTGTCTGTCTGTAATCGATCTTGCAAGTTAAATTTAACCCACTTCCCGGTTCCCAATTGAGTTAAAACATATGTAAATCGGATGACACTGCAATATTATCGCAAAAAATTGGCAAATTTTTTGCAAAAAAATTTCCTTGAAAATTGTTTTGCAACAAAAAATTACAACATTTATATACGAAAATTTTGCGCAACAGTCTTTTTCCAAAAAATGTTTTGAACAAATTTTTTTGCATAAATTTTGCGAAAAAATGTTGCAAATTAATTGTGTGAAATAATGTTGTCTAACAATTTTTTTTTGCATAAAATTATGCAAAACAAGATATAAATTAACAAAACTAGTTATTTAACATCATAAATACTAAAAAGTAAAAAATAAATTAATAAAAAATAACTAAAAAGTTAAAAATAATTTTGTTCCGATCGGAATCAAGTTTTCAAATAAAAGCGTGTTACATTTTAACAGAAGAGGGAAAAAGAGGGTGTAACACACTTTTATTCGAAAACTTATTTCCAATCGGAATAACATAATTTTTGACTTTTTAGTTATTTTTTATTAACAACTAATAAAAGCTTGTTTAAAAAAAAAAATTCGTTTATTTTCGAGACCTTAAGATAAACCTCAAAAATGCGATAACACTAAAGAATTTTTATTTTATTTTTACAGATAAAAGATGCTTGCAAGGATCTCGTCCTGTCGAACGACCAGCTCAGGATGCTCATGCAGAGGCTTACCCACGAGATTAATCGGGGTTTATCGAGGGAAACTCACGACGAGGCTATCGTAAAATGTTTCACGACCTACGTACAGGATCTTCCGAATGGGACAGGTGATAAACAATTAATTTTTTATAGCAATGCCAGGATAATATGCAATTCGGAACTTTTGTACCTTTTAGGCCCAGTTCCACAACATTAATTTAAATCTGATTTAATTTTTTGCTTCCTCATGAAGAAAGCTTTGTTTTCGAAAAAAAAAAATTTTCGCGGCTTTTATGCCAATATGTTTAAAATGTCCTAAAACATCGAAAAATCATATTTAGAAAAAATGTCCGGATGTGTGTGTGTGTGTGCGTGTGTGTGTGTCCTGAGTTTCAGATGTAAATAATTAATAACTCGAAAAAACTTCAAGATATCAAGCTAAAATTTGGCACAGTCGTCGAGCACGAATTGCTCTTCATTGTGAAAAAAAATTCGTTTTAATTATAACCGGTGTTCAGATTTATCGACTTTTTTCGTTTTTGCAAGAATGGCGTAAACGCTCTAACCTCTGGAATTTTCAAGATATTGTACTGAAACTTTGCACAGAGCTAATATAGCTATCGAGGTTGTTCGCTATTAAATTTGGCAAAAATCCATCGAGGGATTAAAATTTTATGAAATTTTGAATTTTTTGAAAAATAGCCTAAACGCTCTAACTTGTGCAATTTTTAAGATATTGTACTGAAACTTTGCGCAGAGCTAATATAGCTATCGAGGTTGTTCGCTATTAAATTTGGCAAAAATCCATAGAGGGATTAACATTTTATGAAATGTTTATTTTTTTTTAAAGTAGCGTAAACTTTGACTCGTGCAGTTTTTAAGATATTGCACTGAAATTTTGTGAATAGCCAGTATAGCTATCAATGTTATTCGCTATCAAATTTGGCGAAAATCGATCAAATTTGCACATTGATTATTAATATTTTTCAATAGTTAACAAAGTTTCTTTTATGAGGAAGCCAAATTTGATCGCTATACTGTGTGTTAATTAAAGGAAGCTATGTGAACTATGGATAAAGATGAGAAAGCAATGTGCAAATTTCAATTTGCAGGGTTTTTTTACATAATGCATGTCTATGTAAACAAAATTAAATTAGGTTCAAATGGCTGAAAAAAGGCTGAAAAAAGTGTTTTCTTCCACAGACAATTTAGTTCATTTTTTTCGGTGGCTAATTTAAGCTTCGATTGATTGATTTCAGAGAAAGGAAATTTTCTCGCTCTCGATCTCGGTGGTACGAATTTTCGTGTGCTCCTGATTACTCTCGACGGTCAAAATTTCGACATGAAGAGTAAAATCTACGCGATACCACAGAGTCTGATGCTGGGCTCGGGTACACAGCTTTTCGATCACATAGCCCAGTGTCTAGCTCTGTTCGTCAAGGATCTCAAGCTCGAGAACGAAGTTCTTCCTCTTGGCTTTACATTCAGCTTTCCACTGACCCAAACGGGTCTGACCCAGGGCAGACTGGTCAGATGGACCAAGGGATTCAATTGCAGCGGTGTCGTCGACGAGGACGTCGTTGCACTTTTGGAAATGGCCATTGAAAAGCGAAACGTGAGTATCGATTTAATCGACAATTTAGAAGAAAGCGAATTTCTCAAGAAACCTCGAAAATTAGACAAAACTTCTGTTTTTATTTTGACGAAATAAAACGTCTGTCTGAGTGATTAAAAAATGTAAGAAATTAGCTGATAGTTTTTTAACAAATAATATGAATTATTATTCTTGTTTAGGACGTTAAAATCGACGTCTGTGCAATTTTGAACGACACCACCGGAACTCTGATGTCATGCGCTTGGAAAAATCAAGGCTGCAGAATCGGTCTTATCGTCGGTAATTAAAAACCTCTTGTTAATCATGATAAGAAAGATTTATTGTTATTTCGCGATATATTGGATATATATGCATCATATATTAACTCCATTGACTCTTATAAAATATGAGTGACATATATTGTCTTAATATATTCAAGATATGTCGATATATTGGATATTTTTTAAATATAGAACTTACCGCTGCTATTTACGAATATTTTTTTCATATATCGAAATATATTCATTTTTCATGAGAAATGTCTGTGATAGTCATACTTGACAAATAATTCTATATATATATATTTTATATTATATATCCATATATCTGAGATTCCGCAGATTTATACAAGATACAGAACTGACTGCGATATATTTTTTGCGTAACTGAATATATTTAATTTAATATTAATAATCGATATATTTCATTAAGGCGGTATTCTGGTCTAGAGTATACACTTTGAGTGTTTTATCGAGCTCGACAAAAAAAATATATTTTTACCATGCTTTTTTGGCAAAATATTTATTAATATTTTGACACAAAAAAAAAATTTCGAGAAAAAAAAATGAAAATTAAATGAGTTACAAGCTGGTTAAGTGGGGGCTAAAAAAGGGGTGTGCTAACTGACACGATTGCAACCCTTCTAGTCACCCGATACAAAATTTTAAAAAATTCTTAATTAGTAAGAATGTCGTTTATAGCTCCTATCTCATAGAAATTGGAAACAACAAATTTAACAGAATGGTGGCTATCTGAAGAAAAAAAACGATGTTCGACTCTTTTTTCAGTTTTTAATTTTTCTACGATAGTAAAAAAAAAATTTTAATACAAAAGTGCTAGAGGTGATAGAGAGTTGTACAATGAAGACTGGTAACAAATTTGCGGTAAATCGGTTGAGTAGAACTTGAAATATCATGTCAGCCGTGTTGAGAAAAGTAGATTTGCTCCGATTTGATGGGCGTAGTAGCTGCGTCACTAAAATAGCTACAACTCTGTAAATTATTGCAATCAAAAAAATTCCTTTCTAGGATATATTCTTAAAGGTTTAAACTTCAAGAATATGCAAAAAAAAATGTTTTCAAAATTCCAGACCAGAATACTCCCTTAAAGCTCCAATGATATTATGAGTTCCATTTACCAAATATATTCTACTATACAATGTCAATGGATTTTGGCAGAATATCTTCTTAAATAAATATGCGTCAGATATATATTTCGCATATACTTGAAAACGGATTTGATGTACTTGAAAATCCGAAAGTTCGGCTGAACGAAAAATTGACAAATATATATTTTTAACGAAAAATAAATCATGTCAATGCGCGGAAAATGATTCGCAAAACTTTATTAATTGTTTAAAATAATTAATTACCGACGACAGTCGAGATTTCTTTAATTTCTCATTAAAGGAATAAATTTGTTGATTTTTCGTTCGGCTGAACGTTCGGAACTTCAAGTACACTTTGATTTGATACTTGAGAAGGTTTGGAAAAAAAATTGTTAATATGATTATCAGGAACCGGCAGCAATGCTTGTTACGTCGAGAAAACGGAAAAAGTGGAGTGCGCCGTACCCGGCAATTACGTCGATACGAAATCAAACATGCTGATCAACACCGAATGGGGGGCATTTGGGGAGTGTGGAACCCTCGATTTTGTCGTTACGGAGTACGACCGAGCGATCGACGACAATTCGATAAATGCGGGGAAGCAGATATTCGAGAAAATGATATCGGGAATGTACATGGGCGAATTGGCGAGGCTCGTACTCGAGAAGCTCGTCAATGCCGGTCTTCTCTTCAACGGAAAATGTCCGATCGAGCTCAAGAATCCTGGAAAATTTTTCACGAAATATGTATCAGAAATCGAAAAGTGAGTATTCACAAACAAAAAAAATAACCTTTTTCCAAGACTTGTTTACAAATAA
This sequence comes from Alloplasta piceator, assembly GCA_946863875.1. Lineage (NCBI taxonomy): Eukaryota > Metazoa > Arthropoda > Insecta > Hymenoptera > Ichneumonidae > Alloplasta > Alloplasta piceator. The sequence goes on from OX333072.1 coordinate 16,057,555, forward strand.
CCGTGAATTTCAATATTTTCGGTGGGCAACAAAAAATTAAAAAAAATTAGTTCCAGTGGGAATTTTTCTTGACATTTTCATGTGAAAATTAATATCCAGATGTATGGGGGGCATTCCATGTCAAATCAACCACTTTCAAATCCAACCCCTTTCGATTTGCTGAAATTTTGTTTTCCTTTTCTGAACCCATTAAAAACATTTTTCAGGAAATTTTCAATGTTTGTTACCCAAACTAATTTTTTTTTTTCAAACTGCTATAACTTTTTCAAAAATTGACTAATTAAAACGTTTTTTTTCAAAATCTTTCTCTTTAAATGTACGTTCCGAAAAAAGTACAAAAAAATTTAAGATGTTAAAATCTATAACATTTTTCACTTTTCCGAGAATATCATTTTTTTCTCGAATTTGGCCATTTTCAATGTTTTTTCACTCGAAAAATACTTTGATTAATTCCGGAAAAAATTTCGCCAGACATGGAGTGGGCCGACATTTCCTTCTACTTTTTTTTACCAATTGAAAAAAAAAAATTCCAGCTACAAATTCCAAAGCCCAGCTCCAAATAAATTTGGAGCTGGGCTTATTTCAAAAAATACGACTCTGGAAATTTTTGAGGATTCATAAAGAACCTCAGAGTTTGAAAAATTGTGAAGAAAAAATGAATTAAAAGTGGTAATACTCGAAAAAAAGTGAAATACTTTTTTTTAAGTGAAAAAAAAATAGAAGGAAATGTCGACCCAAGGAAATGTAGGCTGTGCCGAGCAGCATTTTTCCGGAATTGATAAAAGTATTTTTGAAGAAGTTGAAGCTATTTGAAAAAAAAAGTTTTTTTTGAGTTGGGTAACAAAATTTGAAAAATTCCTGACAAAGGTTCTTAATGCGGTAGAAAAAGAAAAATTTCAGCCAAATGGAAAGAGGTTGGGTTCATAAGTGATTGATTTGACATGGAATTACCCATGGATGGAAATGAAAAAATCAGAAATTTGACGGATTTTTTTTTCCTTTGGACCTTTTACTAAATTTTTTTTTTTTCTCTAACTTTCAAGCGATCCGAAGGGCAAATACACAAATTGCCGCGAGGTATTGTCGGAATTGGGTATTCATAATGCCGCCGATCAGGATTGCGAGAACGTGAGGTACGTTTGCTCGGTCGTATCGAGAAGAGCGGCTCACTTGGCGAGCGCTGGAATAGCTACTCTCCTCAATAAAATCGGCGAGGATAATGTAACGGTGGGAATTGACGGTTCGGTTTACCGATTTCATCCGCACTTTCACGATCTCATGACCGAAAAGATTGCCCAGTTACAAAACTACAAGGTCAGCCGAACATTTTTTTCTTCCTCATTGTTATTCAAAACATAATTTTGCCTCTAGCAAAATGGCGACTGAGGTAATCGTCCTGTTCCGTGCTATAGTCAACTAGGATATGTCTATCTAAATTCCATAAAAATGGGATGACCGGAATTTTATAATAAACATAAAAAAGGACATTTTATCTTTGATGGACAATCAATTTTGTTCAAACTAATTTTATTTATAAATAACGATATAAGGTAAATGTCCCAATAGCCGACCATCTAAGAGGGGACGAAAAAGTTAAATTGTTTTTCGCGTTCAAAAATAAACTATTTTCTATAACGACCATGACTATTGGAATGCTTGAAGTCTCTAGTTTCCAAAACACAGGGTATAGTTGATGCTACAATTAGTTGTTTATTCATAATCATCGAAAATACTGAGAAATGTAAATGTACCAGTACCCGACCACCCTTTTTTTTTCTATGTGACCCGATATCCGACCACACATTATGACCCTATAACCGACCACTCATCTCTATGGTGGGGGAAAGGGAGGGGGTGAATTGAGAAAATGGCGTCGATATCCAGACACAAGGTCGGTTATCGGTACATGGTACATTTCGTATGTACCAATAACCGGACATGAAAATTAAGTACTTAAAACGCATTTTTGGCTAATTGAGACAACATGATCAAATTAGTGGTATCTTTCCGAATGAAAACGGCTAGGCTCAGTTCGAAAACAATAAGAACCCCTTCGAAATAGCTTCAATAAGATATCGCGATTCCTTAGTACTTCAGCTTAGATAATGGTTTCCTTGCCCCGAATAGTACGCGTGCTGTAATATTCATCCAAAATTAAATTACAGACGATTCTTGAACTATTAAAAGTAGCGTCGTATACGTAGATTATGAATCCTGGATATTAAATCAATTCACAGTTTAAGATTTCTCTTAAGTGAACGCTTAACGCTTAAATGTGACAACTTTTTGATTTTCTTGACGTTGCGTGGGTCGGCGATCCTTTTTTTTCTCCACGGATACCGTTTCACAATTGTTTCATGAGTGTGCGTGAATTTTTTGAACACAGAAACTTGAATTTTAATCGTTAAAAAACGCTTAAATGTGTCAAATTAAATCCAAAACTCCAAGTACCGACGTGAAGAAAATCATACCTTAAAGTTTGATTTTATTACCACGGGACGATTACCTCAAATCGACATTAATTTCAACCAGTCGATCTTCGTATTTAATGATTTTAATGAAAATTCATAAAAAATTTGATTTTTTGAAAAAACTATTGGTAAATTCGTGTAAGGCCCGAATAAGGCATCGATATAGGGCCAAATTTTTATTTTTTTGCATTTTGGTTAAAATTCAATCGGTTCACTAAAATGGCTGTAATTTATTTTCAAGATGGAATTGCGGCTTGGACGCGAGCTCATGCTCTTTGTAATCGTTCGAGCTTCAAAACCTCGCTTGGTTTATCCAATTCCGATCATTTTTAGATTTTTCGCCGATTTTTAAAGTTCAACCATCGATTTTTGCAAATTTTTCAAGGCCCTTTCCATTTTTTTCCGGCGATTTTTAAAGAGCTCTCATTTCTACAAAAATTAAGTTATCGGCATGAATCAAATGCCATTCTCTAAGTTTAGGTACAGCCTTTACGTACGAAAGAGAAATTTTGGAATTAGTCGAACCGAAGTAAAGTTATGAGCACTCGAAATTTCCCTATTATGAGTTTTTTGAAAGTGGACCCGAAATTTAGCAAAAGGGTTTTTACTATTTATAAATGGAAAAAAAAATCAGAAGAATTCCAAAATTGTAAATTCATCTCATGTGGAGAACCACAAAGTCAGAGATTATTATTTTTTTCTATTTTGATAATTGAAATTTAATAATCAATTGAATTAAAAAATCTAACCTTCTTTGTATGAAAAATTATTTTTTCATGCAGTTTCGATTTTTATTTCACGGTTAAAAATAAAATGGAACCTCAAAAAAACAATATGTATATGGGGCATTCCACGTCAAATGACGCGGTCATCGGCCTGACCCCCTCAAATTTTGATGTCCAATGAATTGTGGGTTTCGTTTGGCCCAAAATATGACCTCAAATTTTTAGAAATTTTTATTTCATTTTTTAGGGGTTGCCCGAGCTAAAAAATCATTAGATTGAGGGAAAACATAATGAGGGCCCTTTTTCAAATTAATCAAATTTTTTCACAGAAACTAGGGCCCAAAACAGATATTTTCGTCACAGTTCGATAAAGCGCCAAAAATAATTACTTTTTTTTTCGTATTTTAATTAATTTTTTTAAATAATTTCTTATTTTGATTGTTTCTTGTAGTGAGAATAACAACAATAAAAATATTTTTCTATCGAAACTTGATTTTTTTTCGTATCTTAAGAGTAAAACGACAACATTTTTCGAAAATTTATCAACCTGGATGACCTGAAATAAAAGTAATTTTAAAAAATTTAAAAAAAAAGTAATTATAATTTTTAAAAAATAGTCATTATTTTTGACCCATTGTCGAACTATGACGAAAATATCTGTTTCGGGCCCTAGTTTCTGTGAAAAAATTTCATTAATTTGAAAAAGGGCCCTCTTTATGTATTCAATTAATTTAATGATTTTTTTTGCTCGGTCAATCCCTAAAAAATGAAATAAACATTTCTAAAAATTTGAGGTCATATTTTGGACCAAGCGAAATCCACAATTCATTGGACATCGAAATCCAAAGGGGTCAGGCGATGACCGCGTGATTTGACGTGGAATGCCCCATATGTATAATACAAAGAAAATGAAAAATAAATAATAAATGAAGATTGAACGGAAATAAAATTAATATATTTGCTGCTAGAGTGATCACTAAGAATAATAATTGAGAAAAATTGTATAAAATGAATTGTAACTTTGAAATAATGTTAATTCGATTAGTGAAACTGATTGATTAATTTTTCAGTTTGACCTCATGCTGTCGGAGGACGGAAGTGGCCGCGGGGCGGCGCTGGTAGCGGCGGTAGCAGCACAAAACCGGTGAAGACCGAGCGGCAGGTGCCGTTCATAAATAAACATAGATTAAATTATATAAAAGTTACGATATGGATTAAAAAAAAATGTCAAGAAAAGCAAGAAAAAACCAAGTGAACGAAAAAGCGAGATCTAATTGACATATACTTCTGTAAATAGAGCACAAAAAAAAACGTAGCCTGTGAAACGTTAAAAATGGCTGATGCGGGTTAATGAGAGATGCAGCGAGGTTTTAAGCGCACCCTCATCCCTCACCCCCCCTCGTTCGAAAAATAATAATAATAATGCCCGATGATTTTTTTTTCTTCGCAAAAATTTATTGTCCCCAAGACGTGAGTGCGCGACAGACAGAGTATTATTAAATGGCCGTGCGAAAATGTTTGTTTTTTTGGACGCAAGCGCTGGCAAGATCGAGGTCGATCGATGAGAAAGAAGGGAGGGAAAAAAAATGTCCCTCATAAACAAAGCGCGAATTCGTTCTTGCCACATCAACAGCAGCGTTCGGTAAGATAATTCGAAAAATGTACAAAAACGACGAAACAAAAGAGAAAAGAGTCTCGAAGAAAAATTTCAAACGCCAAAATCATGATTTATTCGGTTTGAATTTATTTATTTAAAATAAAAGAAATTTTATTCAAATATCGGTTTAATAGACTATTTATTGGGCCCATATTCAAATAAAGCAGAAAAATTTATTCAAGTCAAATAAATTTTTTTTCTGGTTCTGCTCGAGGCGACGCGACTGCAATAAAAAAATCGTACAAAAAAACCAACTCTATTCCGCGACGAAAAAAAGAACACCACAGAGACTCATCTATACTAAAAAGGTGAATTTAAATTGAAACGCTGGAAAAAGTGTGATTTTTTGATTTTTTTTTCCTCGGCTCCGATAATAAGAATCTTTCAAAAACGTTTCAGACGTTTTTTTTCCACGTATTTCGCCAACACGAAATGTTTTATTTTTACAAAAATATTGGGTATAAAAAATCAATATTTCGGTATTAAAAAAAAATGTTTTGTCTAGTGAGTGTGCAATGAAACACGCGAAATTTTTTGAAAATATTCCGTTCATCAGAGCCCCGAAAAAAAAATCTCAAAAATTAACTTTTATTAAATTTGAATGTAGTTCCTCTCTTACAATTAAATGAAACTTAAAAAATTGGAAAAAAATCCGACGAACACTTATTGTTAATTCATTTTGTAAGAATCTACAGTAGACTTTGTCATTATCGAATGACAATTATAATCGTTGTTACAATTGTAATGTTATCGTAGACGGAAGAAGGAAGCGAAAAAGATGTCGATTGCCATCGATTGTATTGAAAAAAAAAAAAATAGTCCGATGAGAGGGTTAAAAAAAAGTTGCTGGCGGTGAAAAAATATTTGTTTTACGAACAGAGCACAAATCCCCAAAATTAAGAAGTTATTCATTGCAAGAGAGAGAGAGAGAGAGTTGAATTTTGAAAAATCTCTTTTTCACACACAAAAAAAAACGGAGGGGCGAAAAATGAGAATTTTGTAGGATTTAGAATATAATTTAATCCTCGTCAGTTTGTGCGATATCGGTATGTGATCCGAGGAAACATATTTATAGAATGTAACAGGATCTTCAAGGATCTGCGATGACGAAACAATAAAAAAAGAGAGGGACAGAGGGAAAAAAAAAAATTTCACGAAATTTATCGATTTATTGCATAAATCGATACTTTTAAATGAGAAAATAGTCTATCGGTGTAGCCCGAGTTAACGATAACGACCGAAAATCGTTTTATCGAAATATCGAAGGACGAAAAAAGGCAAAAATTAATATATATATTGGCGTTGAATTAATTTATGAAACATCAGGTATCGAAATAAATTTGATTACCGATTCGAGAAAGCAAAATTAAATTTTCCACATTGAAAAATTATCATCCCGGTTAAGAGAGAGAGAGAAAGAGGGAGATTGATTTCTTCAGACATGCAATTTTTGTTCTATCAGCACGAATATATATATATATATATATATATATATATATATATATATATATATGTATGTGTGTGTGTGCACGTGTGTTTGAGTGTGAGATGTGCGAAAAATATAAACGTGTCCCGAAGAATATTTTAAAATTATATATTTCACATTATTTTATTTATAATAAAACAAATATATAAAATTAATATACGCGAAGAATATATTATTTTTATATAGTTAAAATATACGTAAAATATATTTATATATATATATAACGTATATTTACATATTTATAATATATATGTATCAAGGAGATTTTTTTTCGACTTTTTTTATTTCTTCCACTCTCTACCCGAAATTTTGTTGCATATGTCTGAAAGAAAATTCCCTGAAAGTTACAGCCCTTAATATTAATATTAAGTACTTTCCCTTTGCGTGATAAGTTTTCCCATCTAAAATATACGTAAATCAAAAACTTTTTTTTTCAAAATTTTACCACTCCGCGGTTTTTTATGCTATCGCATTGATTTCGGTCGCAATTTACGCAGAATTGAACGATCTTTAAAAGTGTACTTTAACAGCGTAAGTGTAACTTACACTGGTGAGACGCTACGAGGTCACTAAAGTTGATTTTTACTCGGAATTCTCATTTTTTCGCTGTTATCTCCGAAATGATTAACTTTACCGAGAAAATGTGAGAAAATTTTTTTTTGGAAATCTAATTTCCTACAAAAAAGGTCCTCTGGACCTAATTGCTAAAATCAATATTTCTTGAGATATCGAACCTTAACTTATTTGTGATATGAAAATTTTTATGGATTATCGAACCAAAAGTTTCAAATTGTTAATATTCCATATCACATCACTACTCGTGATATGAAATGTGATATGGTAATATGATATCGGATATCTACAATTTAAAACTTTTCGTTCGAAAAACTATTTAAAACTTTTGGTTCGAAAAACTATACAAATTTTATACCATAAATAAGTTAAGGTTCCATATCTCAAGAAATATTAAGTTTAGCAGTTAGGTCTAAGAGACCTTTTTTGTAGGAAATTAAATTTCCGACAAAATTTCTTTTTACGATTTTTCGGTTAAGTTAATCATTTCGGAGATAACAACCAAAAATCGAGAATTTGGGTAAAAACCAACTTTAGGGACCAGTACCATTTCACCAGTATAAGTTACACTTACACTGTTCAGGACACTTTTAAAGATCGTTCGATTCTACGTAAATTGCGACCAAAATCAATGTGATAGCATAAAAAACCGCGGAGTGGTAAAATTTTGACGAAAAAAGTTGTTCATTTAAGTGTATTTTAGATGAAAAAACTTATCACGCCAAGGGAAAGTACTTAATATTAATATTAAGGGCTGTAACTTTCAGGGAATTTTCTTTCAGACATATACAACAAAATTTCGGGTGGTGAGTGAAAGAAAAAAATAAGTCGAAAAAAAATCGCCCTAATATGTATATATTTCCATGCGAGCAAATTGAGATATATATCAATTTTGATATATAATAAGATATTGAATTTTCAATAGTGTCGATAAAAACGGAAAAATTATTAGAAAATAATCGTTAACTCGATATTATTTAAAATTTCTAAATTAATACATGGACAAAGAGAGAGAGAGGAAGAAATAGGAAGTAGAAAAAGAGCAAGAGGAAATTATTCCTCTAATTGCCAAAGCACAACCCAAAGAAGTTGTATATGGGCTATTCTACTTAACCAACGTTTGAAAATGAAATTAACATTTACTGGCCTATAAATATTCACATAAAATAGTGGGATTTTTAATAATTTTTCAAATTTTTTACATCTAGCTTTTTTTCAAGAAAACAAGTATTATTTATAATAAATAGTTGACGAGGAAAATAGAGTTAGTTTATTCTGGCTCATGACTTACAAATATGCACACGAAAAATTACGGTTTTTGAATGTTTTTTAAACTTCGATAAAATAGTGTTTTTGTTTTAGAAATAAAAGATCACAAAACGATATGTAAAAATGAATCTGTGCGCATTCCTTATAAAACTTGATTACATAAGGGCTTTTCAGAAGTTTCTTCAATTTCGAGAATCCGGTGTATTTGTTTTAGAAGAATGAGATTTTTCATTTCAAAATCATTTAAATAAAAATTTGAATTTAAATTCAAATCGGGTTAAAATTTGAAAGATTAAAAAATTAATAATTAAAATAAAAATCGAACCAAATACGAACAAGTAAAAGGGTCATCCGTTGGTTAATTTGACTTGAAATGGCCCATATATACGCCTAATTATTATACGCTGTTATCGTCGATGCGATAAGACGTCGCGCGAGTGATAAAATTAAACACCCTAGACCTCCGTCTCCGAGAAAAATGTATATGCTACAATTATTACCCAACGAAAAAGCGTCAGCTCTATATAGATATATATACATATATACATTACGCTCCTGAGCAACCGTAAAGGTACACATCATCAATTGCCTAAACGATTTTTCATTCTTTGCCATTCGAGAGCATGCTGCGACGGTTTCGAGCGTCCAAGCTGGTGAGTAATAAATTTTGCAATCATATACAATCACGATACAATCTTCATCGCATATCTCGATAAAATATCAAATTAAATTCCCGATTTTCCCGCCATAACGATAGTCGTCAAGTGGAAAATGATAAATATTTCGCAAACCCACTCCCCGTTTCTAAACCCAACGTTATACTCTTTGTAAAGAAAATCGAATTTGAATAAAAAAATATTCATGGTCCTTGAAAGACATTTGAAATAATTCGAGGAGCGCAATTGCGCCGCGTTAAGGCGATCTGATTGTGAATATTTTCTCGTGCTCTTGGGAGAAACGTCACAAAAGCAATGGCACAGTTACGAAACCGCAACGTCTATTGATTTTTTGTTGTATTTATTCACTCGACGAAGCCTTGAGCTTGTACGTAGTAAAATCGTGAGCATGTGTGTATGAATATACGCACACGAGGTACACACACGTGAGAATCGTTGACCGTCGACGAAAGATGGCAGCATTGTCCACGCGCACGCAGCGCCGCCACGCGAGAAACTTGATCCCCACGCGCATGCGCGCGGTGCGCGAGCTCGTCAGCTCGAGCTGTCAAAAATCTCCGGTCAATGTAACAGAAAGGATGTCTCTCACACTGACGTTGTTTGAAACAATAATAAACGTCGATCAAACGCGGTAACGGTGATAAAGAATATTGTTGTATCTGATGGAGCACGACGAGAAACGACATTTAAACACAATCCGAGTATTGGCACGCGATGAAAAAAAAATAGAGAGTGTTACGTAAATTCGCAATTTTATTTCTGATATCGCGAAGATGATTAGTGGCTTTCAGGTAGCCTTGAAAAATACTATCGACGTGGTGAGTAATTACCATAATATAGATTATTTTATGCCTTTTGGGAATGAGCGATTGAGCTTGGAAAAAAATATATTGTTCTACTCTGATATTTATTTTTTGACCCCCGTTGTAATTTGTTTATACTTGTTATCAAAATGTTTTTCAGCTTCTGTTGTTTTCCTGCTGATTCATATTGTTTGTATCGCTTGCTTCTTCATTTGTAAATCATTTTTCAATCTTATCTTTTTGTCGTTCTTTCATGTATATACGCACTGACTCGATAAACCCGCTCATTGAAAATAGCAAGTTTTGTTTTTATTTTTGCAAAAAACCTATCCTCTGGAAGTTTGGCGGATATGCTTGTAGATGTAGCAGATTTTACAAATTTGGCAATTTGAGAACATTTTGTATGAACAAAATTCAAAATAGTTCTCCGATGGACTGCTTAACCGCCAACACAAATGTTGCAAATACTTTCAAACAGCTTGCTAAATAAAAAAAATTGGCTGAAATAGTGACAAATTTTCCCTACATCACACTACTCTGTCCGATTTGCTCAATGAAATTCCAGCCCTCGAAAAATTTTTCACAGATAGCGCCGCCTGCATCGCCGTTACAGGATTTCACATATCACTGGAAACAGTTGATGAACTTTTACGCTAGTCACGAAACGGATTGCAAGGTATCGATAGAGAATACCGGAGTACCGCGTCACTTGGATCGTCTATTAGAAATACTATTGGAGGAGGAAAAAAATGTTGAAGATACTGGCCCCTGTTTGGAGTATCTGTTGCAGCATGGATTGCTGGATTGGCTTTCGACACTGGCGATCGTCGAAACCCCACCCGGCATGAGAAGAGTGTGTCTCGATTTTTTGAAAAAATTACTGGCAAGATCGAAACATCCACTGTTGCACAATTCCTCGGTACACGGACCAATACAGAGATTGATATGCCAGTGCAATGGAAATTACGCATCGCCGATAGAGACCGATGAGATACAGTTTTTGTTGACGCTGTGCTTTCTCGTTTGCAAATATCCTCATCTGACCAGTATCGTCAATGACGATGGACAATTGAAACTCGAACCGTGTTTTTCACGCTTTGAGCACGAGCGAATGAACGTCGAATCAGTGACTTACGTACCAACTCGAAAACGGAATAACTCCAATCCTCTCTTCGAACCTCTGAACACGCAGGCTGTTACCCTCATAAATCCTAATTTATTTACGCATGATCGTCAGCACAGACGTCTTTCCGTCGAGCAATCGTTGAACGAGAGCAGAAGCAACGAGATCAAGAGAAATTCGCGAAAGCATCGTGAGGAACGAGCTGATGGGAAAAAACGCGAAATCCTCAGAAGATCGGACGAATCAACCTCATCCAAAGACACCGAGAGCATGTCACAATGTTCGAGTCCATTGTCACTCAAAGCGCTTGCCGATGCGACGATTTTGAGCGAAGATGTCGTCGATTCGCGGGATTATCATGAAAATTGTGGGAGAGAATCCGATCGGACGGATGAATACGATGTTGATGCTAAATTGCAAGATCTTGAGGATTTGCGATTAGTGTCGGATTATAGAATCCAAGATTCGAGCAGCGAAATCGACGATAAAGGACAGAATTTGTTGACGGAATTACCGAACTCGGAAAAATCGAGTAGTCTTCTTTTGGATGCTTTGATAAGTTACCTCAACAGTGCTGTGAGTATTGCAGGGTTGGGAAATTTGTAATGAAAAAGTAATGCATTAATCATTACTTTTTTAATGGCTAATGGAAATAATTTCAATTAACCATTAAACATTAATGGTCAATGGGAATTATTTTCATTAACCATTGACCATTAAAATTTAATGGCTAATGGAAATGATTTCCATTAACGATTAAATGTTAATGGTTAATGAAAATAATTTCCACTAACCAATAACATTAATGGAAATAATTTCCATTAATCAATAAATGTTAATGGTTAATGGAAGTTATTTTCAATTGTTTACATTCAATGTAATTAAATTAATGACAATGGTTAGTGGCCATAACTTCCTTTAACCATTAGCATTATGGTGAATTGTAATAATTTTCATTAATTATTAACATTAAATGGTTACTGGAGAAAATTTTCATTAAACATTAACTCTTATATATTAGTGGAAATAATTTCCATTAACCATTAACATTTAATGGTTAATTGAAATAACTCCCATTAACAATTAACATGTAATGGTCAATGGAAATTATTTCAATTAATCAATTAGAGTTAATGGTTACTTAAAATGTAAATGCATTAAAAAAAGTAATGCATTATTTGCAACCCTGGAGTATTGTATGTATTTTTTCACGATTATTAAAATCTTTGATACCAATTTTTGTTAAATTTTCAGGACAACATGGTGAGGGTGAGAGCCTGCGAAGGAGTAATGGCACTCGCATCGCTGGAAGACTTGTCCTTCGCTCAAACAATGGCGCGAAGCGATTTGCCAAAATTGATCACCGAAAGACTGGACAATTTGTTCAAATCGATTCCGGCTCACGTTGATCCAACGGAAATTGACAATATCGACGTTACGTGGGGTCTGGATTCCCCATTGTGGTCGAATGAGAAAAAATTTCCTGGCTGTCGACAAGTCGCAGCTTATTTCGTGTGGCTCGATTATTGTGATCAATTGATGAAGGAAGCGCATCCTGAGGTCGCGCGTGCTTTGGCAAAAAGTTTGAGATGTGGATTTTTCGAAAAAGTACTTACACCGTCATTGGCCGATCATCATGTTGTCCTTATCACCGCACTCGTAACGGAAACCCTGAAAAAAGTAACGTCCTCATTACTATGCAGAGGTAGGACGATTGTTGATTTTTATTTTGAAATTACATTTTTTTTTTGTAAATCTCAAATTTCAAATTTTTTTCTTTCGATCTCAGATTATCAATTTTTTTCATTTTCGCATTTTTCCATATCTCAAATGACCATTTTTTTCAGAGATCAGTCATTGGCTCGTTGGCGACAGAAGCGATTCGGATATGAGAGATGTATGCCGCGTTTCCGTTTTGCATATCCTTATTGAAAATTGTTACACCGATAGCGATGATTTGACCCTCGAGACTTTGAAGCTTTTCGAGGAAATATTGGACAAAAGAAACGAGCATGTACTGCACTTTTTGGTACTCTCGTATTTATCGTCAAGGGGATATTATGACAATAGCGCTGCTGATAGTGCGATAGGATCGTGGAGTGACGAAGAGGACGAGAGAGAACGTGAGAAGCGAGGATCTCTCGATTTTTCACAGGAACAGAGTCACAGTAGAACTTTGGCGCCCAGTAATATTCATAGAATTATCAACTGGTAAGCGTTATTAAATTTCACAAGAATAACAGTAAAAACCCTGCAAATTGGACATTTGCACATTGCTTCCTCATTGTTACACATAATTTACACAGCTTCCTTTATCACAAAGTATGGCGATCAAATTTCGCTTCCTCATAAAGGAAGCTTTGTTAACTATCCAAAAACATGAGTAATCAATGTGCAAATTTTCAAAATTCTTTCAAATTTACTTCTTGCCAAATGTTATTTTTGCCAAATTCAACAGTGAATCACCTTGATCCCTATTTTGAATGTGTACAAAATTTCTGTACAATATCTCACATATAGCAGAAGTTAGAGTACGCTATTTTTCAAAAACATAATTTGATAAAATTTTAATCATTAAATCGATTTTCGATAAATTTAATAACGAACATCCTCGATAGCTGTATTAGCTCTGTACAAAGTGTCAGTGCAATATCCTAAGAATTGCACAAGCTAGAGCGTTTACACTATTTTTCAAAAAATTTCAAATTTCATAAAATTTTAATCCCTCGATGGATTTTCGCCAAATTCAATAGCAAACAACCTTGATAGCTATACTAATTCCTTAGAAAGTTTCACTGCTATATATTGAAAATTTTGCATGTTAGAGCGTTTACGCTATTTTTCGGAAAAATCAAAATTTGATAAAAATTTAATTTTTCGATCGATTTTTGTCAAATTCAATACCGAATAACCTTAATAGCTATACTAATTCTGTACAAAGTTCGAGTGCAATATCTTGAAAATTGCAGAAGCTAGAGCGTTTACGCCATTGTTGCAAAAACGAAAAAAGTTGATAAAATCTGAACACCCGTTAGAATTAAAACAAAAAATTTTCATAATGAAAGGCGGTTCGTGCTGGACAAGTGTGCCAAATTTCAACTTGATATCTCGAAGCGTTCTTGAGTTATTAATTATTTATATTAAAAACTCAGGATACACACACACACCCACGAAATACACACACACACATAAATATTATTTCTCGATGTTTTGGGACATTTTGAACACATTGGCATAAAAATCTCGAAATCAAATTTTTTCACGAAAACAAGCTTCTTTTATGAGGAAGCAAAGAAAATTGATATTCAGTTCGGAGACTCAAGAGATGTGGTATTTAATTCAGCTGGAACCGATGAAACTGGTTAGAGCGTTTCCAAGGACTTTTCTTTTTTTTTCAAATAATTTATTCAATTAAACTGTTTCTGTGATTTATTTTGAACTCAACTTTTTAATATAAAAAAAACAATAAACCAGGGTTGCAAATAATGCATTACTTTTTTTTTAATGCTTTTGCATTTTCATTAAGCATTAACATTTAATGGTTAATGGTTAATGGAAATTATTTCAATGGAAATTATTTCCATTAACCATTAAATTTGAATGATTGAAATTTTGGGAATGGAAAAATATAGATGAATAAATTATTGCAATTTTGCATTACATTTTATTGACTTAGGACTTAGATTTTCAGGTACCTTAAATTCTAAAAAGCATCTATATTATTATTGCAATGTAATGTGAAATAATTTCCATTAACCATTAAAAAAGTAATAGTTAATACATTACTTTTTCATTAAAAATTTCGCAACCCTGCAATAAATATTTTTAAAAAAATTTGATGCGTCAAGAAACATTTTTTTCACATAAAATGGCCTAATTGGATTGTGCTTTATTTTCTGTATTTTAGTTTTCTCTCGTTGATGCCTCGTCAACTGCAGACTGATACGGGTGTCAACAATTATGAGCGTTATATGGCTGACTGGGAGAAACAATACGCGAAAGTTCGTACGGATTGCGCACTTTTGGCTTGGCCATTGGAAGCCGTGACGATCGACGATTCGGCGAGTTACGACTCAAGACCCGAGGCCGATCATTGCTCAAACAGATTCTACGCGGGTCCGTTCGTTTCGATGCTATTCGACAAAGTTATCAACATTCCAAACCAAAGATACGAAATTAATTTACAATTGACGGTGGTTATATCGAGGCTAGCGCTACTTCCACATCCTTATCTGCACGAATATCTTCTCAATCCACTTTTGGCCCTTGGCCCGGGTTTGAAAAGTCTCTTCATGTGTTTGCAAAAAGTCGTCAAGCAATTATCGTGCGAAATCACGAAGGAAACTAATTATAAACAAATTCTAAAGGATACGAGAAAAAAATTGCTGGACGATTGCACACAGGAGACGTGAGTATATATATTTTCAAGATTTAAGGGGGTTCCATCAGAGCGCCGGAAAATTAAGATTTTCATTTTTTTTTTATAGAGGCTCGAAGAATTCGGTTTTTGCTCGGAAAAATTGAATTTTTGGTTGGAATGAAAATCCTTTGGTTTATAACCTGGTGCTTATTACACAATTACGAGATAACTTCGTTTAAAGTGCTGAAATCTTTATTAAATATCAAGGGAGCATCCCTGAGAGGATGACAAGATGCTATTGTAAAAAATTTCGATTTTTTCCGATGCGAACAAGTAACGAAGATGTAACCCCTTTATTAAAATTCACGACCTTGACTGTGCGATCGAGAATTTAACATAATTTGTTTTTCTTGCAGATTGAAGGACAATGTTTTGTACGAGAGCGTCATAATCATGGAAGAGTTTTGCAAAGAATTAGCGGCTATAGCATACGTCAAGTATAATCATTCCATGTGAATAAGCTCACTTGTTGGATATATTCAACGAAAATATGCTGCAGAGTGAAGAATTGTTGATGATCATGCTGTATCTTCATTGCGAAGTTCATTGATTGTCATAAAAATGTCGAAACCACACGCTTAGACGGACAAGTATTTCTTTGTGACAAGTTTGTAAAATATATTTGAATTCTCTAGTGACAAAAGAAAAATCGTCATTGACTAGGAAAAAAATGGAAACATTTGCACAGTACAGTCTTGTTTATAATAGTATTGCGCATTACTGAAACTATCGATCCAAATGTTTGTAAATGGGTAGTCTTTTCAGTGTATGAAAAATGAAAATCAAACTTTTATTCATATGATTCAATGAATTATAGTACGTTTAGTTTGAGTGATCAACTGTACTTGCTCATTTTGAAAGGTCACGTATCAGCTTCATGGTGGAAAAAAAAACAACTATCGAACTGTATTCGTTCAACGACCTCACTGAGAGAAAAATGTGCAATGATACAAACTCGCCAGTTTTTATTTTCCAGTCTTTTTTTAGTCTCTTTAATGCAAAAATGAGAGGTGTCGAATACTTGTATAATTAAATTACGCATTAAATTACTAATTATTCAAAGCAAATGTGATTTCAATAAAATTTAGTTATGCTAATGCATTATACTTTAAGCATTTTTAATTAGAATCCATTCATTTGCAAATTATCTTGGTAATATATAATTACGATCCATTAAATTACATTTAAAATTGAATTGCATTTTCAATTAAAACGTCATCTCTGTAATTTCATCTGTATTGTAATTACATTTGTTACCTAATAACATTTGTAATTTGGAACTTGAAGTAATTCTCAAACGGAATTGAGTGAATTATCTGTTACACAGATGAGTAATTAAGTCGCCTTTTAATTATCCATCAATAATCGAAAAAATTTGCAATTGCACCTTGGCGCGATAATTTGTAATTCAATTCTATTCCATTAGGGATGTTCGATTATTGGGAAAGGATCGATTCTCTAATCGATTCTGAATCGAATTAAGAAAATCGATTTTAATGAAAAATCGAATGCAAAGAATGGATTTCGTAAGAATCGATTTTAGAAAATCGTCAAAAAAATTAATTGCTAATTAAAGCTAACGTAAGTGTTTTTAAGTTTTTGCTATGGAAAATGATTAAATTGAATTAATTTAGTTTTAATACAAAATAACAAACATAAAGCAGTTTTCATTTTGCCTAAACATAATTTGATTCTTTTACACATTTGCACTTTTTAATGTATTCTTAAAAAATATTATGAATATATTTAACAAATCAGACTTTTTTCTATTACATAATAAGTTCCTATTGTTTTACGATATTTTGTATATTTTTACTTTCGATTTTTTTTGTTCGTTGAATCATGTTTTGAATATTTTAACTTTTTATTTTTTTACTCATTTTCTGACGTTTTCACATTTTCACATACTTTTCTTTTCTTTTAACCTCGACGTTGATGTTTCATAGACTTTTGTGAATTTTTATTTAATTGCCAATCTTTAATAAATAATGAATTTAATAAAAAATCGAATTTTCGATTTTTTGAACAAAAGAATCGATCTTTTAAAGAATCGAATCGGAATCGAACATGCCTATAGCTCAATAATGTGTTTATGCAGAAACGCGGCACCGATTTTATAACGATGGAGTCAAAATATAAAAATCGAAATTTCGTTAATGAATTGCAACAAGAGCTCGTTGGAAAAGTTATGAATCAAGCGATATTAATAAGAACAAATAACGAAAATTTGACGAAAAATGGTGAAATGTGTTTTCCAGCTAACCTAATAGCATGGCGAGGACTGATTCAAGAGGAAGACATTGCAAAAAAAAGTGCAAATATTTTTGAGCATTATATGCGGAGGAAAAAATGTAAAATTGAGGGATTAACGAACGAGGATATTTTCATAAAGGTAATAATCACGAGTCGATAATCGGAATGTAGATAACCTCAAAAAGGGTGATTAAATATTTCAGGCTACGCAATGCTTGATTTTAGCAAGCGAGTCATGGCGAATGAGAATCGAAAGATGCTCCTTGAAAAACGATCGGGTCAGTCTGTTTTTGAACAGAAAGGAAATCATCGAATCCGTGATAAAGGAAACCCTCAGAGCCGGCGTGGATTACGGGAAGATGAAATCTGTGCGCAAGAAAATCTGTTTACGAATCAAGGAGGATAAAGATTCAGATTTGACGACAGCAAGATTGAGACTCGTCAAGGAAGTTTCTGAGAGAACACTTCGGCTTAAGGGTTACGAAATCGTCGATGAAGACGTTGACTATCTGTACTTGCTGACTACAAAATCTCAACGACCTTCGGACGACCCTCAACGTCGAATCGTTTGTGGTGTAGCTATGAACAAAGATACCAATAGCAAAGAGACACAGCTTGATTTTTGTTCGTGGATTGACAGAAAAATCGAAGAACTCAAGCAGTTGAACCTAGCAAAGATTTTGCAGGATGTGGAAAATCAGGATCTGCAAAATATTGCTCAAGCCATTGTGACTTTCGAGCTTCTGTCTGTAAAGCCCAGTAGACCTGTTTTTGTGGGAATTAGCAATGATTCCAGAAATGGAATAGCAAATTCGAAAGGTAATTACGAGGAATTTTTGTGTATTTCAAGCCTTGACTGAAATATGAACAAATCTATTGAGTTCACGTTTTTAATAACTCAGTTAATACATAATAGAAACATGCCATAAATGTCATTAACATGTCATAAAAAGAAATTCTAGAATGACCAAATATTGCAGGATATTTGAATATTTTGTTAAGTTCATGTTTGTCGATTTTTCGTTCAGAGCAATTCTTAAAAATTTACGTATATGAATTTCTACATAGAATATTGAAATGTTCTATGATAATATTGATAATGGAAAAATGATTGGATTTACAGAATTATTGTAATTATTGGAATAATCTTAAATATTAATTTGTTAAGATTCTAATCTACTGCCAAATATGTTTTTCAATAATTTTTCTGTTTCCTCAAGAAGGAAGTTTTTCATTCCATGAAACTTTCTGCAATTTTGCTTTTTCATAAAGGAAGCTTTGTTTTCGTGAAAAAAATTTTTTTCGAGATTTTTATGCCAATGTGTTCAAAATGTCCCAAAACATCGAGAAATCATATTCAGAAAAATCCATCGAGGGATTAAAATTTTATGAAATTTTAAATTTTTTGGAAAATAGTGTAAATGCCGTAGCTTGTGCAATTCTTAGGATATTTCACTGAAACTTTGTACAGAACTTGTATAGCTAACAAGGATATTCAAATTTGGCAAAAATCCATTAAGGGATTAAAATTATATGAAATTTTGAATCTTTCAAGGTTTTTGAATCAAGGTTTGTTCGTTATAAAATTTGGCGAAAATCGATCGAATTTGCAATATTTTTCAATAGTTAACAAAGCTTCATTTATGAGGAAGCCAAATTTGATCGCCACACTGTGTGTTAAAGGAAGCTATGTGAACTATGGATAAAGATCAGGAAGCAATGTGCAAATTTCAATTTGCAGGGTTTTTAACAGAGTATTTGAGCAGTTCCGTGACTTTAAGAAATTAATAATAACTGTTATTAATTTCAGCAAGAATCGCTCAAAAGATTTAAAAAAAAAAACTTTATTTTCCATAAATTGTTTCAATTTGTTCATTTTGAAATTTTCCAAGACAGTTTGTATTCATTTACATTATCTCAATGTTTCAGGTGGCTCGTTTGTATTATACAATACCGCTCGAATAAGCGCGATTTTGGAAAGATTCGAAGAAGAAGTTTGTCTTGGCAACTATCCAAGTTTGATGGACATTAACAACGTCGATTTTAGTCAGCTAAATCAGGAGGTATGAAACGAATTTTATGAAGCTGACGTTTGCATCGTTGAATTGCAACGGAAATAGTTTATTTTTTAATAAAATTTATTCTTGTCAAGAAGTTTTTATGGGAAATATCGTTGAAATATATTTTGGGGTCTTCATTAAGGACTTTGTATGCTAAATGCACGAGCAAGACACAAACGCAATAAAAAATAAATTAAAAAAAACATATTTTCGTTGCATTGCAACGATGCAAATTTCAACGTAATCGAATTTTAGAATTATGGCAAGACGTGGTTTTTTTGTTTTTCAAAATTGTTCCAAAGATATATAAATCTTTTTGCAGGAGGAATGGGAGCTTGTTTACAATTTTATTCTCGCTTATCCCGAGATGATCGATGAGATAGTAAAAACCGAGCCGTTCTTCGATATGTGCCCACACAGCGTTTGTCTCTTTCTGTCGCGCTTGAGTCAAAAGTTTAGCGTTTATTATCGTCGAACACGCATATTGACGGTAAACATAATTATCTTTCCGCCTCCACCCCTCCATTTCCTCTACTTTGTGGAAAAATATTTTTCAACGTATTTTTTATTTTTTTCAGGAAGGACGCGATCATTTATTGCCGACAATGATGGCCCGTTTGCATTTACTACGAGCATTGCAAATCGTCCTGAATAATTCCCTTGCGATATTAAATATCGCGCCAATTAGCCACATGTAAATAATTGTATACGTTCAGTTAAGTAAAATCATTGAATACATTGAAATTTCTTATTCTTCAACGGTAAACACGGTTAAAAATGACGCGTTCAAATTTTACTCACCGCGAGAATGAAAACTCTGCGCAAACATCGTGAACTCTGCTTTTTGATTGAAATCACAATATTCTTAGATTCTTGATCATCACATTTACAACAAAGTTTATTAAAATACCAAACAATTATCACTTTACGCCGTACAAATTTTGAAAAACGCCGATCGCTCGATTTTCAGTCGCTTCAGCGTCATTTTGCTTGGTACGACGCTCACGCCATCTGATGGAGTTTGAACAAATTCAAATTTTCAGTTTGTTCAAATGCCGTCAGATAGCGTGAGCGTCGTACCAAGCAAGATGGCGCTGCATGCACGAGAAGAATCGACTATCGATCCAAGAATATTATGATTTCAATCAAGGAGCAGAGTTTACGACGTTTGCGCAGCGTTTTCATTCACGCGTTGAGTAAAATTCAAACTCATCATTTTTAAGGGGAGGCTGAATACCGGCATTAGCACCTCGAAAATGGATTCCAAACTTGCTCTGGCACGAATGGATGGAAATCAATACAATTTTGACAGTATCCTCAGAATTATAGCATAAATAGAGCCCCGCTAATATTTTTTCGAAAAACAAAAAAAAAATTACAGATCCGATTATCATCAGGAATCTGTAATTTAAAATATAAAATTACAATGTTTCTACTGCATTTCGGCTAAAACCAAGAGTGGGGCTCCATGACGAACTCCAAAGTACGAATATTGATACGTCTTCGACATTATTTTATGAAAAAACCGCGACGTAAGTTTGGAATCCAAATCACGGGTTAAATGTTGATAAATTTAGTGTATTATCGAAAAACAAAATGGCGAAATCAAGTTCACAGAAATCCGAAAAAGCCCCATATGGAATTCTCACGAAATAAATATTATTCTCATCAGATTCTATCCAAACTGTCTGACAAGTCAGTGGCAATTAACGAAAACGTTGATTTTGTCTCGCATTTGCATTTTGCGGTTCATTCATCATTCATTCATAAATTTAATTGATATTCATCCACCGGTATCGGAAAAAGTTTGGACAGCGATTTTGAGTCGATAATGTAGGGCTTCAGTAATAATGTCGGTATTTAGCCTCCCTTTAACCGTGTTTACCGTTGAAATTTCAATGCATGTATTCAACGATTTTGAACTGAACGTATAGGTTACCTATTTTGAGGTACCGTATGTTGAGAATTTGAAAAAAAATGCAGTAACGTTCATTAATGTTCCGTGTCAACATTCATAACAGGTATTTGCAATTTTTTGTTTGTTTTTTTTTCTATTTTGGATAAAACGTTTCAGCTAGAAATATTAAACACTCAAAAAAATCTATCAGCAGACGTATTTTGTTCACTTTCCAATATTTTGTAATTTCATTATCATTAATTCGTACATTTTATGGTATTGATCCTTTCAAATATATGGTATTACTATTTCCATGACTATTTATAACTACATATATTTTTACTTGCCCCGTAAAAGCATATGCTACGCCATTGACAATTGAGAGTACGGTAAAAAACACCCCTCCTGTTTTATCTCTACTCAGTCGGTAAGCATCGTGATAATGTCGGTAACTTATTCTCCCTATTCTAACATCGGTAAGAACGACTTCTAAAATTTAGCACCCGCTCCAGTAACGAACTCGAAGCGCGCAATTTTCAAAAATGGCTCCCAAACCGTAAGCTTTTTCACAAAAAAATTAAATTTCCATATCAGCGAAACAAAATCCGCGATAACATCAACCGAGAAGTCTGTACGGCCCTAAAAGTGCACAAAAGTTTATCGCTAATTTCGGTGTCGTCAGCGATGAATAAAAAAAATACATACGGAGAAATCCTTGTGAGGATTGAACAAAAAAACAGGACGTCGCCGCCGGCTAACGCCAGAGAGAGAGGGAGAGAGAGAAAGAGCGATAATAAGCGCGCTTGACGATCGAGGGAAGGCGGGGAACGAAAAGACGGAGAGAGGGAGAGTGAGAGTGAAAAGGTACGAGGGAGACAAAGAAAATGGCGGTGGTGTTGAGAGCCAGCTGTTTGTTTTGTTTTCGGGCATGCGATTCACGTGACACCGGCGATAGACTGGTGGCGGCGCGCGCGTACGTCGACAAACGCGCCTTCTCATTGGACGTTTCGGTGCACTGGCGCACCATTCGACCAATGAAAATTTCCGTAATATGGTACGGCTCGTTCTTCTACGGTGCAGAAACGTTTGACATCGATAAACGCGTGAGAGTGCTCGCGAAGTGCGGAGGTGCAAGGCTCGCGCTCCTCGTCGTCGTCAGTCGTCGTCGCCGTCGTCGTCGTCGTCGTCGCCGTCGTCGTCGTCGGCTCGTCGGTCGGTCTCAATTAATAATAAAAATAATAAAAAAAATATTATCATGTGATACGTGCAAAAAAAAATCCCAGTGTTGCGACAGTGTTTTCGCTGTTATCTCATCCTTTTCCTACTTTATCAACCTCCCTCGACACGTTTTGCCCCTGACGTTAGCGGCGCGAATGACAGTTCCCAAAAAAAAAAAAACACCGAACGAAAATTTTCTTTGTTCGCGATTCAAATTTCGAAATTTCGTGATCGCCCTGAAAAAAATACTTTAAATCTTGTTTTGATGTAGCGTCTATTTCTCTCTCTCTCTCTCTCTCGGGCTGTACATCGTTTTTTTTGCTTTTCTTCGTCTATTATCGTGCATGTTGCCGCCGCCCGTATGCTCTGCAGCGGCCACAAGAGGCACAGCCAGTAGTTACGAACTCGCGAGCGAGCCAACAGTCTCGTAGGTAGCAACAACGAACGGACGCGCGCACTTCGAGCCACACGCTTCTTTATTACGCGTCCATATACATTAGAGTGTGTCAAAAATGAATAAAAATTTCGCCCATTCTAAAAAATTTGAATATTGCTTATCTTGGACCCTAATTCTCGTTTGAACTCTGCATTTAGGGGTGGGCAAAATTATGATGATGATGATTATTATTATTATTATTATTATTATTAAATTATTTTGAGATGTCCTTATGAAATTAATATCTCTCGATCAGCTGACAGCTTTTTTTTCTTCGAATATTTTTAATGTGCTTCAATATTTTATCGAGAGCAAAAAATTCATGATATGGGTGGTTTTTTGGTATGTTGATTTTAATTCTTTCAGGGTGGCTACACTGAGAAAAAAGTTCAGTTAAAACAACTAAATCCATTTAGTTGAAAAAAATTTAGTTGACTCAATATTAATTTGTTTGAAATAATGAAACTATAATTAATTCAACAAATGAATTTGGTTAACCGTAAGATATGAGGACGAAATTATTTGGCCAATCTCCAGATACAGTTTAGTCCAATTTACATGTTACTGAGTTGCTGTACAGAAATATTTCGTTGATTTCTAGCATATTTTAACTAAATAAATTTAGCTGTAACAAAAAAACAATTCGTATTTTCAATCACACAATTTATTTGGTACAAAGATATTTATTAGATTGAACTGAAACTTTGCCCATTCAAGCAACGATTTAACCGATTTAACAAACTTTCACTATATCCTTGTTGAATTACCAAAATGATCTCGTTGAACGTCCCGAAACAAATATTTGGTTGAGTCAAATAAATTTTTGCATTTTTAACAAAAATTTTCTCAGTGCACTGTCAGGGAAAACCTGGAAATGTCAGGGAATTTTTTGAGTGTCAGGGAAATCAGGAAAATTAAATATTAGTCAAGGAAAATACGAAATATTAAATGGAGAAAAAAAAGTGTATGGGCCAATATTTTTTTTCTGTGCACCGCTGAAAAAAAAATGAAGGGTGAACATTTTCTCCCGTTTTTTTTTCATGGAAAATGCAATGTTCCTACCCTGCAACTTTTTTTCAGAAACCCGTCAGGGAAATTTTCGAAAATGTCAGCGAAATTTCAGGAATTCTTTTTCGTTTAATTTAGTGGCCACCCGGTCTTTGAAATTATTTTTATATTTTAGATTCTTTCGAAATATTGCAGATTTTTCAAAAATTTGGATTCGTGAATAGAAAAAAAATATTTTTTGCAGTGTTTATCGATACAAATAATCGTTACAAGATATTTCTGAATGTAAAAAGAAAATGTTCAAAATCGAAATTATTGGAAAATGAAAAATCTCCACAGAGCGATTAAAGAACATTTCCCTGAATACTTTTTTTTCAGTCATCATTGCTAATCATTTTACGCTTCAATTATTATTTATTCACTCCGCAGAAAAAACGTCATTATTGAGTTAATTTTGACAAGAAAACTATTTTTGCCATCCCCGAGTATTGAACTGGGCTTCCAACGAGGCATTTGGTAAAAACTTAAAGTTTCATCGGGTATGCAAGACATTTTTTTTTTTGACCCAGCCTAATATATATGCGCATATAGATGTATATACAAAACATATGTACGTGGAACATAACATGTAGGCTCGCGTAACGCGCAAATATACGCGCGGGAGCGTCTGTGTATTCAGTCGGATTTCGAGAGGCTCGCGCGTAGCACAACAACAAAAAAAGCCACTTTCCGTAAAACACGTCACTCATAGAGTGCGAAACGATTCCGATCAATTCTTCCTCAAACTAAAGTGATAAACGTGTGATTTGATAATCGTGGATATAAATACTCGTCAAAAATTCTCGTATTTCGGGCTTGAATTTGTTTTTTTCCGTCTGATCGTATTCGAGTCTCTGACAGGAGGGAAAAACACGAAGCTGGGCCTTCGTGCGAATGCGCAGCTCATCGGCGCGTGGAGAAGCTCGAGCGAGACGCGTTTCGCGACGAGCCGAGATCGCACAAAAATACCTCGTGTTCGTAAATAATAATAACAACAGCTAGTCACGTGACTGTATGACATATACGTGCTTGTTTTCAACGTATTAAAGGAATAATATTCCGCGTGACTCTGCGCGATCGGGGATAACGCAAACGAGTATAAGGCGCGTTTGTATATGTGCGCTTTGACGAAGAATCATTGACCCCGAAGCGACGGAGCTCTCGCTATCTCATTCTCACTCTCGCGGCCGTAATGCAGCGAACAACAATGGCAGGATAACAGTAGCGTGGTGTTTTGGTCTCAGTAGAAGCGTGTCTAGCTCACAGGAGCGTGCGCGCGCGAGAGAGTGAGAGGGGAGGAAAATATCGTTATCGCGAAGCGCATCGTTGCCAAACGGGCGACGTTTTCACGCGAGCGAAAAATAAATAGCACGCGGCGAATGCACGCGAGAGAGAGAGGGAGAGTTTGACATTTCGCACCGAAACACGCCTTGTAGAATATAGAGACGGAGAAAGAAGAGAGAGAGAGAGAGAGAAAGACGCGGGAATTCTGAGAGCTTCGCGCCGTTGTAACTTCCGCGCGTGAAAAAGGGCGGGAAATTCGAAAAATATTTTTTTCACACAATTTCGCTCGTTTACCCGCTTTTTTTATTTCCCCGCGACTTATTTTTTTCATAATATCGTCAATATCGTTCGGTGTGTAAAAAAATTAAAAATCTTTTGACGAACGACGGAAGTAAGGAAAAATCTTGAATCCGCAGGATAATCCGAAGAGGAAAATTGTGGGGAAGGAACAGAGGCCCTGACGAGAAAAAACGGATGGCTTGACGGTGCAAGGAAAAAGGACGCGAAGCTGTAGGCTGAGATAATAATAATAATAATAATAATAATAATAATAATAACAACAACAACAACAATAATATTGAAAAATTTGAGAAGTTATCGTTCTTTGAGGGACGAAAAGAGAAAACGTGGATAATACACGTCTTTGGGAGAAGGAAGGAGCGATAAAATCGAGAAACGAGGAGAATAAAGCTAGACGAGGGGCAAAAAGTAAGCGGCGAAACGGACCTTGGGGTGAACGTGCAATCGTCCGTCGAGCTCTACGCTGCTGTCACAGCGTTGGAAAACTGAGTGCGCGCGCGCGCGTGTGTGTGTGTGTGAGTGTGGCAAAATCGTCCCGGAGAAAGAGGTGGAATTGACTGTTATAAACACAAAACGCGCGCTGGCGTTCGTGCGTGTGTAGAAAAGGGGGTGGGGGCGCTTTAACGGTTCGTTGCCTCGTTACGAGAGCGCCCATAGAGCTTATATTATAACCTGAGGAGGTGAACCATAGGACTGCCTGTAAGTGGGAGCGTAGCTCCGGTAAACAGAGAGAGAAAGCTCCGGAGAGTAGCACTGTCCTTGTCTTGCCGCGTGCGCAATGGCAACATGCTGCGCGCTGACGACGTAACCATAAAGTCAGTGTAATACCGGAGGCGATCTCTTACTGCGCATGCGCGATCGGACAAGGAAGCGGCTACTCTCCCAATATCTCTTTCTCTTTTCACCGAGCATACGCGTCACGCGTTTCTGGCTGTCTCATCTCCTCTATGTATACTATATCTATATGAGAGCGCCACGTAAACCCCAGTGAGAAAGAAGTGCGAAAAAAACGCGTCTTACGGGAAGAAGAAAAGAGAGAGAGAGAGCGAGAGAAAATAATTTTGAGAAAGAAACAAAGGAGAGAAAAATCCTTCGGAACACTTTGCTCTCGATCGACGCGAACGAATGAAAAATCCTGCTTAATGGTCTAAAGAGAACGTTGATGCTTTTTTTTCCTTTTTTTAAAAATATTACTCAACGATACCCGAAAGTGCAACGATCGTACGGAAGGCTGGATATGCAACTTTTCGTCCGTGTGTGTGTGTGTGTGCGCGCGTGTTTCCATGCGAGTTGAGAGGGGCGCAAGGATCTTTCGTCCCCGAGAGTGTGGAATTATAGCAACGTGAGATAAAAAACGACGATTGAAAAAAAAAATTGGAAATATGAGCATTGCTGCCCTACTCCAGGCCGCTGAGTACATTGAACGAAGGGAACGAGGTAAAGAGCTTTATTCATATTTTTTTTGTTTATTTCAGAGTTCAAAAGAAACCTTGACCCTTCGCGGTCGCACTGGGTCATTGAAGACCCGAGTGAAATTTCACTTGGGGATTTTTATTAATATATATAATAATAACTTTTTGGCTTTAATAAACATTGATTCACATTCTACAAACATTGAGGAGTAGTCAGGAATTTATTTTTATTTTTTGAAGCAGCTGAACCCGTTCAAAATTGTATGCGGACACAAAAGACCCAGTGCGACCGTGGAGGGTTAGAAAGAAAAAAAACGGAACCCTTGTGAGAAAACAACTTTTCTCAAAAATATGTAACCTAGGAATTTGAAATTTGGCATGATTTTCATGAGGCGGACGTATGGATTGTATCACCGATTAGAAAGAAATTATTTTTTAGATAAAAAAATAGGGGGTCACTTTGGTCCAAAAAAATATTTTCAACCCTCTGTCTGTACACTGAAATTTTGGGACACCGTCTGTACTCTGGGTCGTTAAAGTCCTGCTAATTTTGTTTATAAGAAAAAAAACGTCAAAAAAATCTGAAAAAATTCTGAATGACTTTTATAACATTTGTTTCCATAATCCAATCATCCAATCATTCATGATTCAACCATTTATAGTAATCAAAATTTTTTTAGAATTTTTCTGATAGGTTGATCAAAATATCGTGTGGAGTATCATTTGGAAGGGCTACCTCTGATTTTAAAAATATTTATTCATGAGAAACAGCAAAGAAAATCTGGAAAAACTGTTTTTTTTTCAAAATAAAAATTCATAAAAATTTTGAGTTTTCGTAGAAATTATTGGTAGATTCGTATTCAGTGAGAAAAAATACATCGACATAAAGCTTTAAAAGATACATAATTTTTTCGCATTTTGGCGAAAATTGAATTGCTTCAGTTAAATGGTTGAAATTTTTTTTCCTTATAAAATTTCGGCTTCCACATGCGCTTGTTCGTTTTAGCTTTGAAAAACCGCCTGGTTTATTCGATTTTGATTATTTTTCAATTTTTTGCCGATTTTTCAAGTTCGACCATCGATTTTTGCTAATTTTTCAAATTTTTCCGTTCCCTTTTTTCGGCGATTTTCAAAGTGCTCTAATTTCTATAAAAATTTACTTATCGGGATTAACGAAACGACATTTTCTAACGATAAGTTAATTGACAAGATTTGCGCACGAAAAAGAAATTTGTGAATCGGTCAAATCGAACGAAAGTTATGAGCACTTGTAATTTCGCTATTTTGAGGTCTTTTAAAATGAGGCTAAAATTGAGCGAAATGTTCTTGATGAATATTCGTTGAAATTTTGATTTTTTGATAAAATTATTGGTAGACTCGTATTCGGGGAGGGGGAAATCTATTTAAGATTCTAAAAAAATTAATTAAATTTTTTTTTTCATTTTTGCAATTTCGTTAAAAAATAAACTATTTCCGTTAGATTGAAATGATGCAAGCATCAACGTCATATTTTTTTCCTTTTTTTTTTTAGCATACGAGACGTATTTCGTAGTACGAGCTTTGTAAATACTGAATTACCGAATAGTACGTTATTCTGTTTTGCGTATACTGTAATTGAGCGGACGACATTCGCTCCGCCGTTTTGTTTTCCCTACTCTCAGCCACTCGCCGACTCTATATTTCATGCATATTTACGAGCATTTCAGAATATATACGCCCGATTCGTCGGAATATTTTTGCATTTTTTTTTTGCAATTTTTCCAACTCACTCCTTTTGACGGACTATTCATTGATTCGTGACGTCATTTTAGACTATTTCTTTCCAAACAAATATTTTTTTATGACGCTGAAGTTTCTATCGTTTTAATACAACGGTAGCAGTCTATTTTTTAACAAAATTCCTTCTTTCTTTCTTGACTGAAACATTTTTGGATTGAAAATTGGTGACAATGTATTTTGGGGCCTTTATCGAGGACTTGGGATTTTTAATGCACAAGCAAAACGTAAATCTCACTAAAAATTAATTGATATAAGAATTATTTCCGTTGAATTGCATCGATGCAAACTTAAACCTGATATTTTTTTTTGCATTCCATTAAATCAACGAAATCAAATTATTATTATGATTAATTATACTATCTAATGATAATATCACATGGTCACAGAAGTTTGATAAATTTTTATTTACACACACATGATTTTTTTTAAATATTGAAAATCTTCGAAACAACGAAAATTATTGACTCATTCCTGAATTAATAATTAATAAAATTATCCTTGATAAGAATTTTGAGGAAGAGACTTTTTTTTTCTAATATCATTTTCCCATGTTCAGAGCCATATCAAAATAGCAAAAGAAAATAATAATGTTATTGGAAGAGAGCGTCTTTCATGAGAAAATAAAAATTGATGAAATTTTGTGGTTTGAAATTCCGGTATTTCGAAAAATCGGTTATATGCAATCTCACTGCGTGTCTTATTGCGCACGGACGTGCCAATGTTCATACAGTCTCACCTTGTGTCCTTATTAACTATATATAGTGAGTTGACTCCCCCCGTGTTGCTTTTAAAATTCTTGTTTTTTTTTATTTTTACAAAAAAAAATAAAAGCAAGCATTTCATTCTGTTTTCACGATGACGCTCGTCTCGTTTTTGGACGTCAACAAAATTATGAGCGTGTTACTCTTTTAGACCGGCTACCCGACGATGTATTATATATACATATATATAGGATTATATTATGTATGAGGTATTCCGCGTCAAGTCAGCCAAGCCATTTTTTGAAATCGCCAAAAATCGCATACAAATTTTTAGAAAGTAGTTCTATCAAGAAAATTGTTTTTTTTTTCAGACAATTAAATTACATTTTTTAGCTGGAAAAAAATACAAAAAATTTGTTTGTCCCATTTTGTAACTCGAAAATTATTCATCGTACGAAAAAAAAGTAGTACATAAAACTTAGAATTTTCAACGTGCTTTTCACTAACATTTTTTACAAACTCCGCCGAAAGCTCTATATGCCATTTTCGGAGCGAATATGTTTTGATTTTTTTTTCTCAGAATTAACATCTTCGATTCGTCTGTAGTTTCAACAGTTTTTTACTTGATATATTTAGAGACTATAAAAAAATGGGCGTAGTGGAGAATCCATTATCTCAAATGCATTATTATTGATACAATCTATCATTATAGAGTGATTTAACGAAATAGTGTAGATATTGATATTTTATCATTATTAATCGTAGGTAGAGGAAAATAATAAAATAATCTCGTTTTGATACTGCGAAGACGATTCCCGGAACAAAGCAGTATCATTGCTTCATTCCGAAAAATCATGCCCAAATAGAACTAAAAAAGTACTTATTGGCCATAGAAACGTCGGTGTATCCAAAGAGGGTAGATTAATTCTGTTTTGCAATCGAGAGACGTAAGTAGCCTTTGACTTTTATTTGAATAGACTTTATCGGTGTCCATGGGTCCATTGATAAAGTTTATTAAAATGTACAAAGAGATATTTAAAAAAATTGAAAGGAAAAAAGTTTAAAAATTGAAAAAGTACAAAAAATAAACAAAAATGCAGGCTTTAGAAAATATCTATAGTCTCAACCCTGTTAATGCACAGAGAAATTTGTGTATTCATTTGGGATGAAAAACGCATGGGAAGGAATGGATTCTCCACTGAGCCAATTTTTTTATAGTTTGTAAATATATCAAGTAAAAAACTGTTAAAACTACAGACAAATCGAAGATGTCCATTTTGAGAAAAAAAATATCAAAACGTTATTTGCTTCGAAAATGGCATATAGAGCTTTTGGAAGAGTTCGTAAAAAATTTCAGTGAAAAGTACGTTAAAAATCCTAAATTTCATGTTGTACTTTTTTTTCGTACGATGAATAATTTTCGAGTTACGAAATGAAACAAGAAAATTTTTTGTATTTTTTTCTCGCTAAAATATGTGATAGAAAAATCTATAAAAAATCACGAATTTTCTTGACAGTTAGAACTACTTTACAAAAATTTGTATGCGATTTTTGGTGATTTTAAAAAATGGGGTGGCCGACTTGACGTGGAATGCCTCATAGATATTCTGTCGTTGCCATATGCAGCGCTCTGTATAGTCTGGGGTGCTTCTCGCTTGCGTAAACAGAACGATGTGCAAAACGTATATTTAAATATATACATAGGAGAATGTGGGGCAAAATGGGCACCATAAGATAACGTAGCTAAAACGCTGTGTATAGTGTAATTCCGTTGCTATTTTGATCTGAAAATTAAGTTTTTATCAATTTCAATAAGTGTCGAAGAAAAAAAAATTAATGGGGACAAAATGGGCACCACTCCGAACATTTTTTTTCTCGCAAATCAAGTAAATAAGGAAAAACTCTGAAAGGCAATTTCCTTCATTCCCGATGATGTTGAAGTTTGCATCGTTGCAATATGCAACGAAAATAGATTTTTTTTTGTTCATTTTTAGTGAGATTTAAGTTTTGCTTGGGCATTTAAAACCCTATATTCTTAATAAAGGTACAAAAATTAATTTTAATGATTTTTTATTAAAAAATTTCTTAGGAAAAGAATGGAATATTTTTGATAAATTGACAATGGCCGTTGCATTACAACGATGCAAACTTCAAACCATCATTTCTAGATTTCTCACATAACCTTAATTAATATCCAAGATACTCGGATATTCTGCGGAAATCAATCGTAGTTGCGTTATTTAATTTTTTTTTAAATTATGGAGGTGCCCATTTTGCCCCGGGTACCTTATTATGCTTTGATCCTTGAATCATAGAAAATATTTTGGTAAAACTGGGTTACCCTAACACTAATATGGGGTTGTTTTTTTTTATGTGATAAGAATGTCAATTGTTTAAAAAAAATTCGACTCTTGACAGGCAATTATCATGAAAATGTTATTATCAAAATCGATTTTAGCGTGATGCGTCTATTTTGGAATATTTACGCTCGTTATAATAATAATTCCCTCATTTTCTAGATTTTTTTGAATTTTGGAGCTTGCACGTTTTGCTCGACGGTGCCCATTTTGCCCCACATTCCCCTATTTGCATATACGTCAGCCTCTAATTTTGTAATTTGATGTGGAAATGCCCCGACTATATATGAGTTCTTTTATTTCATTTTATTTTATTTTATTAATATTTTTTTTTCATAAATACAAAACTGCTTCGAGTACTTTTATTTTTTTTTCTTCCTCTTCATTTAGAAAACGCTCGAAAGAGGATTTTTCAACGCTAATGATAATATCACAGAGTGAAAGTGTTGGATTGTATTTTCAGTGTATTTTTTCTCTTAAATTCGATGATCCAAAGTTCGTGACGATAATCACGGAAATTTGCATAAAAAATTGGCGAGGATCGATCGAGGGAAACGAGTCGCTCGCGTAATATAATAATATCGAGCCTCGAGAATGGTCTTCGTTGTCGTTTACGTCGTGACTCGTTTCTCCTTTTCGTCCTCGTCCATTCCATTTTTTACCAAGCAGAAACCAGAGCCTACAGCAATACGTCCGTGACGTTTTTTTTACGACTATTTTCTTTTTTTGCATTATCTTTGACCCCGCGGAAATAACGTCAACCTCGTCAATGTCAAGATTTGCACAGTCGTTTTGCCACCGCCGTTTGACAATGATTTTGTTATTGAGCTCTTACGATTATTGTAGTCACAATAAATCAATATTAATTCGCCGATGGCTCTTAAGTCTCTTTTTATCAATAAAAATTCGCCATCCATCAAATATGTGACTAAGTAACGATTTTACAATATTTATTTCCAAGCTCGTTGTCAACGAAGGAGACAATGCAAATTTGACAAATTGAAAAAAACCGTAAGAAATTGAACATGGGCAACAAATTTTGTTTTTTTTGTCTATTCATATTTACTGATTAGCGGTGGGAAATAATAATGAGTTGACTCAAAAATACTTATTCAATAAAACCGTTTATTCGGTTTACTTTTATTTCAATGTAGAAAAAATTGCCTTTTATCAGAAATATTGTGTAGTTATTGTGCAATATTTATTTTGAGGTTACTTATTCCGATAAATCAGTCGTGATTAGACCAGAGTTGCAAATAATGCATTACTTATTTAATGCATTTACACTTTCAATAACCATTAACTCTTATTGATTAATTGAAATAATTACCATTAACCATTAATCATAAAATGTTAATGGTTAAAGGGAATTACTTACATTAACCATTAAATGTTAATGCTAATGAAAATTATTTCCATTTGCCATTAAAAAAGTAATGATTAATGCATTACTTTTTCATTAAAAATTTCGCAACCCTGCATTAGACAACAGTCACTTATAAAAAGTTATATTTTTCATTAATTATTATAGTATTATTTATAAAATATAATAATAATAATAAAAGTATCGTTATAAAATTCTATTACAATGATTATAATACTGGATTTCTAATTAAAAAATCATCATAATTATAATATTTTATTATAATTATAAATGTCAGCTGTTTTGAAATATAAGCCTGAGCCTGTTTTTTTCTATTCGAATTTTATACATTATATTGAGAGTACAGAAGTGCAGCGATATTGCATGGAGTTAAGTTCAGCTGCGGAGACTTGTACATTGGGAAACATAGCAGAGACGGCGCGTGACCAGCACAGATAGGGACATCGACATCTCTCTTCGTGTCCGGCGTGTTCTTTCGATTTCTTTCCTTTATGTATTCTCTCACTATCTCGCTCTCCTGTTTCCCCCTCTCCCACTCTCTCTCTTTCTCTCGCTCTCTCGCGTTTCTCCTTCTCTTATCTCTCTTCTCTCTCTCTCTCTCTCTCTCTCTCTCTCTCTCTCTCTCTCTCTCTCTCTCTCTCGCTCTCTCTTTCTCTCCGCCGCCTGTTCGCTCGTCTCCGATTGTCCATTATCTCCTGTTATTGTTTTTCTCGTTCACTCGACCGTCGACATATCGAAGAAAATATTCCGTGGACTGAAACAAATGATCTACGATATTTACAATATCTAGAGGGATAAAAATTCGAAACTAAAAATATCGTTACTTTAAATATGAAAATTAACCAAATTATTATTTGGTTGAATTAAGTATTTTATTTAATTATTATTTTCATATAATAATAATAATAATAATAATAATAATGATAATAATAATATGTCAAAATATAATTTTGAAATTGAAATATAAGATTGAAATTAAATTAAGTGAATCAGTCGGTAATCATTTATTTAATTTCAAAGTTTAACTTTTTTATAATTGAAAATGTTTATAATTGTGCTTATCATATATTTTAATTTCAGTCTTTGAATACAATTAGGTTTCCGTGGCATACCACAATTTATTAATTTATGCTAGAACTTTATAATGACATCAAAGGATGTGGAATTATAATTTTTTTTGTGTAAAATTGCGTTGGGCCGGGGAAAATAAAAAAACTCAATTTTATTTGGTATAAAAAAAATAATAATAATGTTAAATCAAGTTATTTCAAGTTAAAACTCAAAAAACTCATTTAAAAACACGTCGAATATTTTTGTTGTATTTTTTTATGAAAAAGCCATAAAAAACAAAAAATTAAAAAAAAAAACATTTTAATTTGGACCAGTCTTAAAGAACTTATGACCAAAATACCGAAAATAGAGCGTTTTTTTTTGGTAATTTATTCTTTTGAACGGGTGATCAAAAAAATCTCAAAATTTACCAGCGAGGGTCTTTTGATGGGTACTAAAAAATATAGAAAATTTGAGGAAATTAAAAAAAAAAATTTTTCAAACTGTCCGATTTGGGATGGAACGCCCCATATATATTTATACCGCGTCTCGGATGATTTCTTGCAAACACATGACTCCCGATTGAATCGACACGAAACACGAGAACAATTTTTATTGATTTACACCAAGTCACGTACGGCGAAAGATTCCATTGGATTATCTCCCGTCGACTCATCGTCGTACGTGACGACTCCTCGAAACTCGTTTATCAGCCGCAGATAGAATAAAGAGTCTGCAACATTTTTACTTGAAAACTTTTTTATGTTTTTCATTAACCGTTTTACTCTTTTCCAAACAATTTTCTCCAACTTTCACGACAAAGAACCTTTTTCTAAAATACTCTCCCAGATAGACAGCCATATGATTATCACGCCGTGTATACATTTGATGAAGCAAATTTTCCACTATATTGGCTACATGCTATGATGCATGCCCATGAGTTCATTTAGTATGATGAATTTACAAAACATTTCGATCTCATCATGTCGTTTACAAATGCATCATCCGTTGACTACAAGATGAACCCATAAGCCGGCAAATTTACATTCTGCAATGAATATTTGCAGATGGATATCATATGAAAGCCATTCAATGA
The DNA here is from genome assembly GCA_946863875.1 of Alloplasta piceator. Lineage (NCBI taxonomy): Eukaryota > Metazoa > Arthropoda > Insecta > Hymenoptera > Ichneumonidae > Alloplasta > Alloplasta piceator. The sequence continues at coordinate 16,093,033 of OX333072.1, forward strand.
TTTTTTTGGTGTATTCAGTAGGTTAGCATTGAAAGTATACATGCCATGCATGCAATATGATGGCGTTATGCGTGTTTCTCAGTTATACATTCGATGAGCGCAATATGACGGCGATATGCATGTTTCTTAGTGATACATTCGATGAGCGCAATATGACGGCTGCAAAATCACTGCAAAATGACAACATGTTGTGACAAGCCTCGCATCTTTTGCAAGTTCAAAAAATTCATTATAAAGTTATTAATAATGTTCACCAACATCTGAGAATTTTTGCAAATCACGGCCGCCTTATTGAATTTTTAAAAATTGTTTCCATTTACTTAGAAAATTTTTTTTTTAAATCAAATAGAACCCTCATTTTGAATTCTACAAATTTCCCTATAGATTCGATTGAGATATTCGAATTCGCGAAACTGTAAAAAAAACTAAGAAATTGACTTTCACGAATATCCCATTTTTTTGAAATTTTGGATGCCATATTGAATCGTATATTTTTTAAATTATTAATTTATTAATTACTTTTATTTCTAACTGTATATATATAATATTCAAATGTGACTCGTTTTCCCTGGCATGTCACCACTGATATATCATATAAGTACATAAAGAAAATTCATAAGTACTCGGTAGCGTAATAGGTAGCGTGTTAGGTTGTAGGTAGGATAGATAGGCAGGTCGCAGGTTCGAATTCCGCTGAGGACAGAAGAAAGTGAAATAATGAAATTGGGTGTTAAATTTTTTTTTTTTAATGTAACCAGTTCAGAAGCTATATAAATAAAAAAATATACATAAAAAAATTTTGCAAGCAATAGAAATTTAAAAAGAAACCTTATGAAAATTACAATAATTACAATAATACCTCACATCCCGACGGTCATATGAGCTTCATATGAGAGCAACCAATTTCACCACGGTATGACGTCAATATGAGCTTCATATGAGCACCACAATTTCGTCACGCCGTGACTGCCATATGAGCTCCATATGATGTGTTACTGTCAATCATCATATGATGCAAATGTGACTTGAAGGTGAGCACTCATAAGCGACACACGGCTGTGTTTTTCTATGCGTCATAGATAATTGCATCATGATGCCAATATGAGCTACGTGTGTCTATCTGGGATGTCTCTGTTTAATTGTAATTCAAAATTCGACCATCGGCGGCGTTTAGTGGGTGAAAAATTAAAATCAACAATTCAATATCCTGGCCCTGTAAAGTTTTTTTTCTCAGTACGATTTTTTTATGGTTTTTGAATATTCTGAACTCGCGTAAGAATCTAGACACCTTTTTTTTTTGCATAAACAAAGCCTCACGAGAAAACAAAATAGTCCAAAATTCATTTTGGCTCTTTTTGACGCAGAAAAGTATCGAGCAGTTGAGAAAAGAATTTTTTTTCAGCCAAAACGAAAATTCGTTATTAAAGAGTCAATTAAAAAAAAAAAAAACGATATTGGTGTCAAATTTGTTTCCTAATTCTCATTTAATTTGTTTCAGAAGCTGAACATGGCTACGCTTCGACAATGCCGATACCCGATGATCTGCGGGCGGTCACCAAAAGGCCAAAAACGAAAAAATCTCAGGGCAGCAGGTTGGTTCATTCGAAAAATTTCCAACAATTTTTTTCTTTCAATTTTTTTTTCATCAATAAAAATTAGTCCGCGCTAATTTCTTCTTCGAAGCAAATTTTCGCCGGACTAAATATCATCGCAAACCCTTGTCATATTTTGAGAAATCGCCATTTCCGGTTCCCATAAATTTCAAGATTAAGGGGGTCGTCTAGTGTGAAGGCTGTTTTTTAAATGCTTTTTTGGGGATTTTTTTTTTGACAAACCATTAAAAGAAAATAATTTGTATTTAATATATTCACTTCAAAAAATTCACAAAGTTTGTTCAAATGTTAATGAAAATAATACACAATTTATAAATTATTTTATTTTAATGGTTTGTAAAAAAAAAATTCCCCAAAAAAGCATTAAAAAACAGTCTTCACACTAGACGATCCCCTTAAAGTTATCCTTTGATCGAATCTTGAAAAAAAAAAGTTTTCGTGTCACTGGGTTTGATTTTGGTCATCAAGATTTTTTAATGATTTTTATAGTGGCCCCCACGCGGCTTTCGAGATTTTTGGTGTTTTTTTTCGATTTTTTTGTCTCCAGCTTCGCGGGTTCAGAAATATATTTTGGCGCTACAACATTTTGTGAGGCAAGTGCGAGAAAAAAAGGCGCGGCAGATTTCACGGTTCGCCAGTATCTAAATGTGCAGAAAAAAAATTCTTTTGTCCCAGCTGAGAATATAAACCGAATGTTTTTTTTTGCCGTTGAAAGTCACGTGCTCGCCTTCTCGAATAATTTATAACGCACGGTAACACTTTGGAGACACGTTTTTTTTTCTTCACGCAACGGTATAACTATATTTGTGATAGAAATCGTTGTAAAAGTTGCGAACAATGTCATATCGGGAGACCCGTTATTTTCGCAATAACCTCGAAATGCGTTTCGACTTTCGAAATTTTTTATTTTTCGTCCAGTCCAATTCAATCATCTGACTTAAAAATCAACAGCAGAGTTTATGGAATTTTGTGAAATTTTAAATTATTTTTAATATAAAAAATTAATCCGGAAATTGAAAAATTTGGTTGTTACTAGTAAAAAATAGTAAAATGTCTCATCTGAGACATTAAAAAAAGATTAAGAAAAAAATGTTAATAAATTTTTGGTTATATTGAGTATTATGGAACTTATATAAATTATTTATTTTTTAACTCATGCTATGTTTTTTTTTCATTTATATTGGTATATCATTATAAAAATTTTCTTTTGCTAGTGTTAATTTTATTTGCGGAGAATTTAAATAAAATGTTCTTTTTCAGGACAACTCACAACGAGTTGGAGAAAAATAGGTGAGTTTTTGAATCTTTTTTTAACATACTGACGTTAATTAATTGCCATTGGATTTAAAAAAAATTGATCGAAGGACAAATTTGATTTTATCTTGAATTTGCACGGTCGAACAATGGCCATGTATTTTTTTAATTATTGTGAGCTTCTACTTTTATTAAAAGCAAGACACTAAAATACATAAAAAAAACTTTGCGAAAATCACAAGTTTATTTTTCCAATAATTAGTTCAATTTTGATTAATTGAAAGAATTATTGCTTCGCAACAAAAAACATATTTTTATATTTGAACAATCATTCAATTAAAACTATTAAAAGTCGATCAATCGCGTTGTGATGTTTTAATTATTGGGATTATTTATTTACATCGGAATTTGGAATTTTATTAATGGGTTGATTTAAACCAATCGCAATAAAAAAACTGCAAAAATAAAAAATTCTCTTTTTCGATAATAATTAATTGAATTTGATAATTGGAGGAAATATTGCCTCAGGATAAAACAAATATATATATAATTTTTATTTTATTTGTACAATCAATAATCTTAACGCATTGATTTGAATCAATCGCCACTAAAATAAACAAAAAACTTTGCTAAAAGCAAAAATTCTTTTTTTCCTAATAATTGAATTTGATAATTGAGAGAAATATTGCCTCGGGATAAAATAATTAGGATTTATATATGTATTTTTATTTGAACAAACAATAATTTCAACTCATTGATTTGAATCAATCGCTACGAAAATAAATGAAGAAAACTTTGTGAAAAGCAAAAATTCTTTTTTTCTTAATAATTGAATTTGATAATTGAGGGAAATTTTTTTTTTCTAATTTGAACTATCAATCAATCACAAGCCGATCAGTCGCGTTGTAATTTTTTAATTATTGGGAACTTTTTTATCTTCATTGAAATCTGGAGCAAGAAAAATCGACCGGGAACGGGCGCGCGCAGAAATGGCAAAAAATGTTACATAGAAACAGTTTGTGCGACGACGAGTAACCGGTGACTCGGGTCGTTATATAACGGCGGATGCAACCTCGATGCAACGAGAGCGCAGAGCTCCGCCATGCACGAGAATTAGAGAGGGGAGGAGAGGGACGAAGGAGGGGGGCGGCGGAGGGGGCGGAGGAGGGAGGGGGCGGAGGAGAGAGGGGGCGGAGGCGAGAGGGGACAGAAAGAGTCTCGGCTCGATTCGCGCGACGTTTATATACGGGGCTCGGCATAATCGTCGCGAGAAGGCTTTTTGCAACGCGTAACACGGATCTCAGCGATACGTTCCTATCTAGTAAAGCCCTAGGTTTATTTTGGTCTGGCAAAGTGTACTTGGATCTCTGTCGTTCACCGCGTTCAACCGAATGCTTATCCGACAAGTTTCCACTCTACAAACAATTTTGACAACTAAAAATCGTGCAAATTACGAATTTGCCCATTGTTTTAATTTTTTTTCATCCGTTCGCCTCCCTCATGTCAACCGTCAACAGTTCTTTGACCTTTTCCATCATATATGGTGACATTGAAGCGTTGGGATGCAACCAAATTTCCAAAATGGTTTTATTCGTTGTATTTCTTTCTCTGTAATATTATTAAATTTTTGATCTGCACCATTTTTTCATCAATTATCGAAAATTTCAAAATTTTTATAAACTTTGAAGCGCAATCGGAGATTATTTTTGAATTCAATGCGTTCTCATCATTCGGTAGATTTATGCATAAAAATGAGTTCGGTGGTTACAAAATTAGGAAATTTTACAACATTTTTTTTCTTTTTTTTTTTTTGCGACTTTGCGCGATTATTTTAGAATTCAATACTCATCGACTTTGTAGACGTAATTGTGGAAAAAAAATTGTTTGGCAGTTGCAAAAACTGAAAAATAGACACCAGATATTTTTGAAAAAATTCAAAATTCTGCTTAACTGATCATCTTTAATTTGCTCGATTTTTTGGATGTCGCTCATCAAAATTCGAGCAGCTTTTTACAAACAATAACGTTTCACGGAGGTAATTTTGTCACTGTACAAAGTTTTTAAATATTTTCTCCGTGACTTTTTTATATACAATTTTCGAAAAAATATTTAGAAATTCAATACATTTTTTTTTTACAGCAATCTGACCTTTTAGAACGACCCAATCGGATCAATTTGACTCATGAGACCTTTGGAATATTTATTTAAAAATTTTACTGATTAAGGATGCTTTTCCCCTACCTCCCCAACCAAAAATTGATTTGATTGAAATTTCTCTTCTTCGTGATACAATAAAAATCAATAATAATATTGAGAAACAACAATTATCAATAATAATATTGCCCAAAAGTTATTAATAAATTGTTTAAACAAATAATTATTCAACAATTTTTCCGTAACTTCTTTTTTTCTTAAAAAAATCGAATTCGTTAATTTTTCTGAACGCATATGAATTTTTTCAGAATTTTCTCTCTATTTTGAAATATTATAAAAAACATTTTGAAATGCAAACAAAAAATTGCCAATTTTGTACATTTTTTTACACACAAGTTTATCGTCGGCTTTGAACATTTTCAAAGACACGAGACCAAAAAATACATAAATACAACCATTTTTAAAGTTCCAGAACCGGAATTTCAAAATAGAGAGAAAATTCTGAAAAAATTCATATGTGCTCAGAAAAATTAAGGCATTCAATTTGTTTGAGAAAAAACAGAAGTTAAATTGTTGAATAATTATTTGTTGAAACAATTTATTAGTACATTTCATGCAATATATTGATAATTATTGTTAATGGCTAGCAAAATGTTGCTGATTTTTTTTGGATTTTTATTGTATCACGAAGTACGGAAATGTTGATGTTTTATTTATTTATCCAAAGACTGTAAATTTCACACGGGATAGCTCAATCCTTGCGATTTAACGTTGCGGGCAATTTGGATATCTCGAAATTGAACGAACTTTTTTGGCCTTTTTTTTTGCATGGTAACGCGAGAGACAGAAAAAAAGAGGGAAATAAAATTTTCTTCATCCCTGGCAACGAAACACATGCATAGCAAAAAAGGTATAGCCATTCTCGCGCTCTTTTATCCGCTTGCATATTCCCACAGGATTCCCTCTTTTTCTCTCTTTCTCTCTCTTGCAGTTCTCGTGAAATAATGAGCATGGCCACAGAAGAGTACGAACTGTACAGAAATCCAGAAGTTTCTCTGTGAGCAACGGCGCTCCTCGCCCAACCCGCCTCGCCTCTTGATTGCTCCTTTTATTTATTTTATTTATCCCCTCATTTCCCCTTCGTACATTATACTATACACGTATATGAGGTATTCCCGCTGAAATCTTCACGTCCGAACCCGGACCCTCTTGAATAATTATGAATTTTTTTTTCCGAAAAGTATTCTGAAAAAGAAAAGATACGTATTTTTTTGTTAAGGCCGAGAATTGATATTTTTCGTCGTAGGATTTTAGTAAAAAATCCAAATTTTTCACTAACTCTCTACTCTAAATACGTATTATCTTAATAATTCGAGATCCTATCGGAAAACTCTTCGGACAAAAATTGTTCGTTACAAAACGAGTAAAACAATTGATATTAAAAAAAAAATTGTGGGCACACGAAAGTTAGTTTTTACTTCATAAAACACAAAAAAAAACGTTTTTTCAGCAAGTACGCCACCTCGAATTATAAAATAAAAAAATTGTAAAAATTTTATAGGAAATCACGAAATTTTTAAGACCAAAATGAGAATGGCAAGATCAAAATCCGCAAAGCTACAGCCAATCGAAGTTTCGTCTTGACCTTATTTTCGAGCCAGATCATGCAGAACTATATGTTCTCGAAAAATTATACACAGAAATACATTTGAATATTTATTTGATTATACATACGTAGATTATTTCATACAAGTATGAAATAATATACCTAATATACGTAATATTTAATTATACATACATATATTATTTCATACTTGTATGAAATAATATATGTATGTATTTCATACTTGTATGAAATAATATACGATTAAATAAATATTCAAATGTATTTCTGTATATAATTTTTCGAGAATATACAGTTCTGCATGATCTGGCTCGAAAATAAGGTCAAGACGAAACTTCGATTGGCTGTTGGTTTGCGGATTTTGATCTTGCCATTCTCATTCTGGTCTTAAAAGTTTCTTCATTTCCTATAGAATTTTTACAATTTCTTTATTTTATAATTCGAGGTGGCGTACTTACTGAAAAAACGTTTTTTTGTGTTTTATGAAGTAAAAACAAACTTTCGTGTGCCCACAATTTTTTTTTAAATATCAATTGTTTTACTCGTTTTATAACGTACAAGTTTTGTCCGAAGCGTTTTTCGATAGGATCTCGAATTATCAAGTTAGTACGTGTTTAGAGTAGAGAGTTAGTGAAAAATTCGGATTTTTTACTAAAATTGTACGACGAAAAATATCAATTCTCGGCCTTAACAAAAAAATACGTGTCTCCTTTTTCAGAATACTTTTCGGAAAAAAAATTTCATAATTATTCAAGAGGGTCCGGGTTCGGACGTGAAAATTTCAGCGGGAATACCCCATATATGTACATACGCATTTATATGTGTGCATAATTCGTGCTGGCTCAGCCCACAGTTGCACTAATACCCGACACGTTCTATATTTTTCTTTAGCACGTAAAATGTACGAGATATTCTCCGAAAATTCAGCCATTTTTTTCATCGATCATCATCGATATATATATCCGACCATCAGATTTTTTTTACGAAACAAATACTATCAAAATACTATTCTATTCCAAAGTTTATGAAAAATTGTATTTTTCATGGCAGAGAACTTTTTTTTGCAGATGTGAAGGGATAACAATTATTTCTGAATAAGTTTTTGAAATAAATAAAATGGGATCACCATTTTTTTAAATATTTAATATTCTTAATATTATGGAATATCGATATTATGTATTTATAATTTATAATTTATCAATTTTAAACATAATAGAATATTTAAAGAAAATTGGTCGATTTCAAGCAGAATAACTTATATATAATCTAACCGGTAAAAAAAAATCTAACCCGTGAAGGTAAAATGCTCGCTCAAGCGCAATTTCGCTTTTTTCCACCGTCTCTCTGTTAAATGCGCCACATATTCTTCGTTGAAACCGCAGAAAACGTTTATTGTCCTTCCAAACAGACCGTTTTCGCAGGAAAACCGGTCGGGGATAATATATTTGTTTTTTTTTTTCAAACAAAATAATTGCGAATACTCCCGTAGGTTCAAAAAGTATTTCAGGATCGCTATTCGTTGAATAATTTAAATGCAAAAGAGTAATTAGATTGACGAAAGAAAAAGAGAAGGTCTCGTTGGCATTGGTGACACCCACACCCATATGAATACAGTATAAGCTCGCTTATTCGACCTTCGATTAACCGAGATACAGAGTCAGGAAGTCGAAAAAAGCAACTTGTCAAGAATTTTTTCTGGAAAGACTTTTTAATTTATTGACGTAAAAATATTTATATTTTTGTAACTTTTCCCTTTATTTTGCAATTTTTTTTTTTGAAAAATAATTATTCTTGGAGCCGCTGTTGACGATCTCCGTCCTCTAAAAAAAGGCTCCTTGCGGCGAGCACGATATTTCTGGATTGGATCATAAAAAATGAAAAAATAGAAAAAATTTCGTTAATATAAGGTATAATCTAGTATTTGATCGAAGCAATAAGCAAAATACTTATTTTTAACAAAATGGCGGCTTCTAAAAAAAAAATCGGTTTCTGATGAAAATTTTTGCCTCAGATTGTTTATTAAATGGAAAATATTTATCGGTAAAAAAAATCTTCGATCAATTATTACACAATATATTTATAGAGCTTGCGTCAAAATTTGTGACTGATCGGTTTTGCCGTTTCTGAGAAATCTTGCTAACCGACTTTAAAAACACAGTTTTGAGAAAAACGCGTTCAAAGACTCAAAAGCACTTTATACATAACGATTACAGGTTTAAAAATATTTCTATAAATTCGAAAATATTTGTCGGATTGACATAAAATTTTCCGCGTATATACTTAAATATATTATTACCAAAATAAAATTAAGAAAATCGATTTTTTGAAAATCCTGACCGCGGATAACTCCTTTAACGAGGCAACCAACTATCCAGACAATAAATGACCTTGAAAAAGCCCCATCAATGAAAAAACGTTATTTTCCCTCTTTTTGAGACTCTTAAGATGCAAAGCTTCTAAATATCGAGAAATTTGACCCCTAAAATCTCATTAAAATTAGGCAAAAAAGTTTCATTCAATTGTTGCAGAAAAGAATCAATGCAAATATTCGACATATTCAATTTTTCATACATTTTTGTGAAATGAAGATATTCTTTTTAAATATATATTATAAATCATATTATGCGATTCATACGAAATTTCTAACTTTTGAAACAAAATATATTTAATATTTTCGAGATATATTTTTTTTTGTACATCAGGTATAATTTATTTCAATGGGAGAGGGGGTAAATCTTATTGTTTCGTTGTAAGGTTATTTTTGGTACCATTTATTTGACATATGGTATTGAAGATTTTAAGCATTTTATTTAAATGCTTGTCGATCATATAATGGCTTGGATATATCGATATATGTATACATATGTATGTATAGATTTTAGGGAGGGTCAAAGAAAAAAGACTAATTTTTTTTTCCCTCCATATAATGAAAAATGTAATGTTTGGCATCTCAAAAAAATCCTCTGCAAGTATTAGCCCTTCATATTTAAAATAAGAGGTCCCTCATCGCAAATTTTTATTTCCCCTCTAAATAACATAGGAAATTTTTTTTTTTAACTTTGGAATTTTATTAGACTTTAACCGTTGAGATAAGGAGAGTTTTTTTAGCACATTTTTGTAGAACATTTGATGCTCTACAAAAAAGCTCTCTTGTGTTTAATCGATAAAACTAACCGTTCAAAATATAAACGGTGATAATTACATTACATTACATTTTTCATTATATTGAGGAAAAAAAAATTAGTCATTTTATTTGACCCACCCTAATATAGATATATTATATATAAATATGCCATCGCCCATATCGCCGTCTGATAATTCGTAAAAGTGTGTGTGTGTTTTTTTGTCGCTCACGCGTGAAGATCTGTTCAAGGTCAAGTGCAAGGTCGAACGAGGGAATCTTATCGATATCGTATAAACGATTGCTTCAATGTTCCAGACATGTAAATACTCGCCGAAAAAAAATTCACCCATTTTTTCGTCTGTTCAAAATATTCATTAATATTTTTAATCAATTAAATTCGCCCAATCGGATTCAATTAAGATTCGGTTGAATAAAAGAGATTATTTAAATATGTATGATGCTTTCTAGAGAAAAATTCACTTGTGCTGAAATATTTTGAATTTGAAGAAATAATTCGTGTAAATAACTTTCTCGAAATATTGACGGCGTTTTTTTATTTATTAATTAAATTCCCTCAAGTAAAATTCGATTGACTTTTAAAAATTTATTGAAGACGTGTAAGAATTTAAAAAAACATATATACTTGGCATTATTCTGACGGAAAAAATTCTTTTAATAAATAACTAAATTTGTCGTCGAAGTATTTTGTAGCTGAAAGAAAAATCGTGTAAAAAGATTTTTACTGAGATTAAATTATTTCACTATCACGTGGCCCTGATCTCTTCGATCCTTTGTTCTCAGTTTCGAAGTCACAGGATATACGGGAGAATTTAATAGAGGAAAAGGCTATTTAGTAACCAGTTATACATATACATATATATAGATATATATCTATCTCTTTCTATATATATATTTTTTGTGCGTTTCTGTCGAGTGTACCGAGGCGAGAAGTAAGCAAACGGTTCGAACGAGACTATATCGTGAAATACACGAGAGACCCATGAAATTTCACCCCTTCTACTTCCATATGAATATCTACAGTTTGACCGTTTGCAGTGTGACGCTTCGGGAGAGCTCGACTTCGTTGTCGCGAAGCGGAAGTTCCACTCTTCTCGTCACTTCCTTTGTTTTTCATTCGCAAATGCAGTTTTTTTTTCTTAATTGCGTTTCGCATAATGCATATTGCGTTCCGTATTAAGGGGTCTAGATGAGAGAGACATTTTTGGGAATTTTGCAGGAGAAAAGTTTTGTAAATTTGACAGATAAATATTTTGGACTCTATTTTGAAGCTTCAACGCCGTCTAGAGCCAAAATTTTGAGTGGAAAAAAATTACACCTATTGAACAGATTTAATTTTGGCCAAAATTAAAAAAAAAAAAATTTTAATTTTTTTTCAAACCTTATATTGATGTATTTTGTCCCCCTGAATACGAATCTACCAATAGTTTACTCGAAAAATCAACATTTTTATGAATTTTCATCAAAAAACCTCAAAATCGCGAAATTTCAAACGCCTATAACTTATTTAGACGAAAAAGTCACTATTATGCCACTATTTCTGTGAACGATAAGTCACCATTCCACTATTTTTGACCCTCTGAAACGCCTTTCCATCTAAAAAGTACATTGTAAATCTTTTTTTCATATACTCTCATATAGGACTAATTTCATTATTATAATATATTATATTTTTTATATTATTATGTAATCACTATGTATATATGGGGCTTTCCACGTCAAATCACGCGGTCATCGGCCTGACCCCCTCGGAATTTGATGTCCAATGAATTGTGGATTTCGTTTGATCCAAAATATGACCTCAAATTTTTAGAAATTTTTATTTCATTTTTTAGGGGTTGCCCGAGCTGAAAAATCATTAAATTGAGGAAAAACATAAAGAAGGCCCCTTTTTAAATTAATGAAATTTTTTTCACAGAAACTAGGGCCCGAAAATGATATTTTCGTCATAGTTCGATAATGAGCCAAAAATAATTACTATTTAAAAAAAAATTATAATGACGATTTGTTATTATTTTTTTTTAATTATCCCCTTTATTTCAGGCCGTCGAGGTTGATAAATTTTCTAAAAATGTTGTCATTTCACTCTTAAGACAAGAAAAAAAAATCAAGTTTTACTAGGAAACTATTTGTATTGTTGTTATTCTCACTACAAGAAACAATCAAAATAAGAAATTAAAAAAAAAAAATAAAAGTAAAAAATAGTAATTATTTTTGGCCCATCATCGAACTATAACGAAAATATCTGTTTTGGACCCTAGTTTCTGTGAAAAATTTCATTAATTTGAAAAAGGGCCCTCTTTATGTTTTCCCTTAATTTAATAATTTTTTAGCTCGGGCAACCCCTAAAAAAGGAAATAAAAATTTCTAAAAATTTGAGGTCATATGTTGGGCCCAACGAAACCCACAATCCATTGGACATCAAAATCCGAGGGGGTCAGGCCGATGACCGGCTGATTTGATGTGGAATGCCCCATATATTATAATATATTCACGTGAAATACGGCTAAAAAAATGTATTTATCAAATGAGGCTACGTATATAGTTCATTTTTTCCTTCAGGTTCACACTTGAATACCGAAAATTACTGATAATGATTCCTCGTAAAACACGCGCGATCGGAAAATTTATCATTCCATCGGAAGTTTGAAAATTCCATTGTACATTACGCATTTACGGCAATAATGTGCGTATATAGCGCCGACGTCTCTCGTTCGCGGTTGAAAATTTGTTGCGCACCCGAGAATAAACAGATCATTATTATTATTATCGGACGCGTCCAAACGGATCCAAAAAGGGGCACAGAAGAGAGAGAGAGAGAGAGAGAGAGAGAGAGAGAGAGAGAGAGAGAGAGAGAGAGAGAGAGAGAGAGAGAGAGAGAGAGAGAGAGAGAGCGAGAGCGAGAGCGAGAGAGAGAGCTCGATGCCCGAGATAACGTGTATACGAGACGAATGGCGATAATAGCTGGAATTTTAATTAATTGCCGTATAAACAACGTGACCGCTGCATTTTACACACATATAGATATTTCTCAAATACTCCCATATATATGCACCAATACAATGGGAATAAATATATATGTAATACGGCACAACAGTGGCATTAACGGCGCGCCAAGAATGGCGAATGAATTTGCATTCGTTTTCGTCCGGTGGAGGTAAAAAAAAATATACAAAATTTTCCCAATGCGAAAAATTACGTGTCCGAGCCGGTGTTAATCCACAGTGCGATAACAAAGATGAGAAAAATCCGGATTCACGAATCCATTTGAAAGATAAAAAAATTATTTTTAATTTAATAACGAGATAAATACTTGAAATAAATTCTCATGCACTCGTACAATTACTGGCAAAACAATGTATTTTCTTGTTCGAAGTGTTGCCGAAATGTTTTTTTTTTTAAATCGAGATGTGGAATTATGATGAAAAAAATTTTAATGCACAATAAAGAATATTTTGAAAAAATGTAATTTCAAAGAAACAAAAATATTGCATCATTTTCAAATATTTATAGGTGACAATTATTAGAAGTAAATATTGAAAATGGTCAATTCAGATGAATTGGAATTTTTTATTTGATTTTTTGCTTCCTCATAAAGGAAGCTTTTCGTGAAAAATTTTTTTTTCGCCATTTTTATGCCAATATGTTCAAAATGTCCTAAAATATCGAGAAATCATATTTAGAAAAAATGTCCGGATGTGTGTGTGTGTTTGTGTGTGTGTCCTGAGTTTCAGATTTAAATAATTAATAACTCGAAAACGCTTTGATATATCGAGCTAAAATTTGGTACACTTGTCGAGCACGAATTGCTCTTCATTATGAAAAAAAAATTGTTTTAATTATAACGGATGTTCAGATTTTATCGACTTTTGTCGTTTTTGCAAGAATGGCGTAAACGCTCTAACCTCTGCAATTTTCAAGATATTGCACTCAAACTTTGTACAGAATTAGTATAGCTATTAAAGTTGTTTGGTATTGAATTTGGCGAAAATCCATCGAGGGATTAAAATTTTATGAAATTCTGTATTTTTTGAAAAATAGCCTAAACGCTCTAACTTGTGCAATTTTTAAGATATTGTACTGAAACTTTGCACAGAGCCAATATAGCTATCGAGGTTGTTCGCTATTAAATTTGGCAAAAATCCAACGAGGGATTAAAATTGTATGAAATTTTTAATTTTTTGAAAAATAGCGTAAATGCTCTGACTTGTGCAATTTTTAAGATATTGCACTGAAACTTTACACAGAGCTAATATAGCTATCGAGGATGTTCGTTATTAAATTTTGCGAAAATCGATCGAATGATTAAATTTTTATCAAATTTTTAATTTTTATAAAAGAAGCGTAAACGCTATAACTTTTGAAATTTTTTAGATATTGCAATGAAATTTTGTGAAGAGCCAGTATAGCTATCAATGTTATTCGCTATTAAATTTGGCGAAAATCGATCGAATTTGCACAATGATTTTTTATTGAGGAATATGCGAATGGTGAGAAATAATTTTACAGGATATTGCAACATTTGTGAATTCGCTGGAAAATTTATTTCCTGACGGGATGAAATAAATATATAAAAATAATAAATACCCTGGAAAATGCGTTTGAGGTTGACTCAGTCTTCCCTCTCTCCATTTATACCCCCCCCCCTCCCCCTCTTGACGTCGCGATGGCGTCGCGAGGTATAAATGTACTGGTGTGTTTTATGCGACGAACCGTAATAGCGTGATTGGGTTGCAAGGCCACGTGGAGCTGTGCACTCTTTTCTCTCTCTCTCTTTCTCTCTTGATTCTCCCTCGACAGTTTCTCGATCGCTCTCCACTCTGGAGCACGCTTATTGCATGACCTCTCCTCATATAGGATTCGAGCATGTGTGTTGGTTTCTATGCGTGTGCTCTAAATTTATACGAATATTTCTTCGAGGATTCCAGATTCTCAAAATTCTCAAAACGCACTACTATTTTGAAAAAAATTCATATCTGGCTTTTTTAGATTTTTTCCATACAATTAAAAATAATCGATAGATTATTGAGAACAATATTTTCATGCTGAAGAAAATGTTTGAATTTTAAAAAGTTGAACAAAAAATTTGAAAATAGCTGTATAGGCAGTTTTTACTTGTAACCTAAAATTAGCATTTTTTTCATCATAAAAGTGGCATTTTTGAGATTTGTTCCGTACAATCAAAAATTATCAATAAATTATTAAGAAAGATATTTTCATGCTGAAGAAAATGTTTGAATTCTAAAACGTTGAACAAAAAAATTAAAAATAGCTATAAAGGCAATTTTCACTTGTAACCGAAGTAATTTTTTTTTTATAAAAGTGAGAGTGAAGAGAGACTTTGAAGATTAATTTTGGAAGTATTACGAAAAATCCGGATTCCCCATAATTTTTAAAAATTACTCATGTAAATCTCACAAGTAAGGGAATTTTTTTTATGCAAGGCATTTTTGAGATTTTGTTCGTACAATTAAAAATAATCAATAAATTATTAAGACAGATATTTTCATGCTGAAAAAAACAATTGAATTCTGAAAAGTTGAACAAAAAATTTGAAAATAGCTATAAAAGCAATTTTCACTTGTAACCTAAAATTAGCAATTTTTTCATTACACAAGTGTGAGTGAAGAGAGAATTTGAAGATTAATTTTGGAAGTATTATGGAAAATCCGGATTTCCTCTAATTTTTAAAAATTACCCATGTAAATTAAACAAATAAGGGAATTTTTTAAATGCAAGGAGAAGGAAGAGGAAATTTTGATTCCATTTTATCAAAAATTGTTACAACTTATTTGCGGTTATTTACACTTTTGACCTCCCCGCGAGTAACGAGAATCTCCGAGATCGTGAGATTAAAATTCAGGCTGAATTTTATCGAATCAGTCATATTCGTATCGTATATATGCGTTGATATTTTTGAGCTTCGGTAGATCGAACGCGATCGGGTTCCGTTATGACGAATAAATGCATCCACATACATATATAGATATAAATATATGTATATATAGTGGATATTTATTCACACACATACTCGATCATATGCAGGCGTATACGCGAATTCATTTCCGGCGCGTTTCGAAAGAGATTCGAGCCCGCGATATACAGTAGAACCCCCTTTATTCAAGTTAGTATAGGGATTTGAGTTGAGTCAATAAAATCTCGATTAATACGGAAAACATTATCTCTTATTATTTAATCAAATACCGGCAGTAATAAAAAATGTTTTTCCGCGGAGAATCGCCGTTAAAAAAAATTTCACCACGTTTTTATTAAGGGGGTCGAGACAGCGTCAAAACGGCGATGTTTAATAATAAATTATAATTTTTGTAGAATACTTACAAAAATGATGTTATGTCCACCATTTGAGGTACCAAATGAACAATTTTTTGGGACTACTTAGAACCCTTAAGGTGCACCGGTGTCCTAAAAAGCCTAGTTTTGAGTTTTTACACTCTGCGCATGATTCAGAATGAACCGCTGGACGGATTTTTGTTCTACGGCGACTCATTTCTTTCGTAACGCTGTTTCCCACGGGTTGAACGCGGCACATTTCGTTTTATGCCCTTTATTTCAGAGTTGCGGGCCAGTTTTGAAATTGGTAGCCTATTTTTAACTTTCCAGGCATTGTCCTCGTCACAATTTTGACTTGAATCAAAATGTGCCGCGTTCATCCCGTGGGAAGAAGCGTTACAAAGGAAATGAGATGTCGTAGAACAAAATCCGTCTAGCAGTTCTTTCTGAATCATGCGCAGAGTGTAAAAACTCAAAACTAGGTTTTTCAGGACACCGGTGCACCTCAAGGGTTTTAACTAGTCACAAAAAATTGTTCATTTGGTACCTCAAATGGTGGACGATACATCATATTTGTAGGCATTCTACAAAAATTATAAATTATTATTAAAAATCGCCGTTTTGACGCTGACTCGACCCCCTTAACTCGCTTTCTTGTCCGTGCGTTTGGGTGGAATTCCCCAATGGATTTTTAACTAACTTCCTGATGAGTTCTAGACTTGAAATTTTAAACATAGCTCAGAACTTGAGGACGATGCAGGTTTGTTTCTTGTCTGCACTGAGAAATTTTTTTTATTGAAAATGCAAAAATTTGTTTGACTCAACCAAATATTTGTTTCCGGACATTCAACGAGGTCATTTTGGTAATTCAACAAAGATACAGTGGAAGTTTTAGTTAAATCGGTTAAATCGTTGCTTGAATGGCCAAAGTTTCAGTTCAATATCAAATAAATATCTTTGTACCAAATAAACTGTGTGATTGAAAATACGAATTGTTTTTTTGTTACAGCTAAATTTATTTAGTTGAAATATACTAGAAATCAACGAAATATTTCTGTACAGCAACTCAGTAACGTGTAAATTGTACTAAACTGTATCTGGAAATTGACCAAATAATTTCGTTCACCTCATATCTTATGGTTAACCAAATCCATTTGTTGAATTAATTATAGTTCCATTATTTCAAACAAATTAATATTGAATCAACTAATTTTTTTTCAACTAAATGGATTTAGTTGTTTTAACTGAACTTTTTTCTCAGTGTGTCTGTTCATCTGTTCGGTCCAAATCTTACAATAAATTTTGAAAGGTATAACAATTTTCCATATCAGCTCTCCGATCGGGTTAAGAGAATCTAAAATAAACCTAAAATTTATTACATTTCTCTGTTATCTCATCAATGTGTTTAAAATCGATTGCAAAATTTCACAAACATAAGAGCAAAAATTAGTAAACAATTTTAATAAAAAGAAAATAAAAATTTAATTCAAAAACTCAAAATTTATTATATAGTATTATATTATAGTTTATTAAAAGATATACTACATTCTTGAAACTGACTACAACGTATAAAATAGTTTTTCCTACTCGAATACAGATTTTCCTGAAAATTTGTGATTCTCGATTGTTATTAACTATGAAAATGCTCGAAAAACCGAAAAACGAGCGGTGAATGAAATAAATTATTGATGCATGACTAGTTCACCTCAGTCACTAACGATTTTATGATTGCACCGCGAATGATATAAACTGTTGTGTAGTTTTTTTCAATGACAGCTATTCTTTACGTTTTAAATTTTACAAGAATTTTTAGAACTAATAGAAATCCACTGTCAAAATTTTTCAGAACAATCTGTACGGTGTTATAAATCTGTATGGAGCTAGGAGAAATTATTCTATACTTTCCAGTCTGTTTTAAAAAAGTGGTATATTAAAAATGTTATTTTTATTTAAACAATTTCCAAAAACAGATATCTGAACGACGATGAGTAAAATAATCTATTAACCCTTTTGAAAACTGGTTTAAAAGGTTCAAGGGGTGAGAAAGGAATATCGCTAATATGAAAAACATTTTTCATTATTTACAAAAAATCAGCAATAATTAAAAAAAAAAAATTCACCGAGATTTCTCGTTAAAATTTCTTATTTTTAACTAAACATATTTGTATATTGGCAAGCAACGAAATCTATAAACATTACTCTTTTTTAAAGCGATATAGTATATAATATATGGATATACTCATATATCATATAGATATTGCATGTATATCGCATGTGTATAAAATTACATGAATATATAGATAGATATATATAGAGTGAAATGTTTAAGGGGTGAGAAAGGGTGTACAGGAATCCGAGCGTGCAATCGATTACGCCGTGAGATCACTCGGAAGTGAGACGAGAGGCTCTCACAAGCGACTTTTACACGCGCGTCTAGTTCGCGATATCGAGCGAATCGAATCGTCGGTTTGTGGGTGGACAGGGGGAGACAGAGGGCTTATGGGAAAGAAGAAGATTATCGCGTCCAAAGGCAGTACATGCATATAAAAGTATATACAGGGTGTCCCAGGAATGAAGGGCAATACCATAAGAATAGATTCGTGACGTAATATCGAGTAGAAAAGTCCTTTGCCGTTTTTTGATATTTTAAACCCCTGATATGTTATCACCCGTGTAGAAATGTGATAGGGCAACCATTAGTTGATTCTTGCCCCTGATCCGCCCTGCCTGATCCGATTTTCCTGGCAGGGCCCTGACATGGAACTTAACGACCTGGTCCCTAGTTATTACATTGAAATAATCACTTATTACCAGTGCCCTGCATGATCAGAATATGAACAGTTTCCGACGACGTTATTTTTACACTTTTAAGCAAAACATATTTTTATTTTATTACCCTGGCAGGGCTCTGATGTGAAAACTAATTGGATTGCCCTGAGTATTTATTAAAATAAAATTATTTGTATATCGGCTTTCAGTAGTATAATAATAATAATAATAATAATAATAATAATAATAATAATAATAATAATAAATAACAATAATAGTAATAACAATAATAATAAATTAACAATCATTGTCTCGTTTATTATTATTATTATTATTATTATTATTATTATTATTATTATTTAATTATTATTTACATTATCACTTTTATTCCGCGAGAATAACAAGCAATTGTGCGCCTGTCACAAGTTCGTTACGTAGGCAGAGGATTATTATTATTATCACGACGAACCGCATCGCGTTCGTTCCGAGACTTGGCGCGAGATGTCGCAGGACAGCAACCGTTGAACTCGCATACGGATAATGTGTTCAGTATGCTTATATAGACGGGTGCGAGCACGGATGTTAGCAGAAGTCGGTGTCGGAAGAATCCATACAAGGAGTTCCTGCCGTCTTATGTACTTGTACTTATTTATTTAATTCTCGTAGAGAATTTCCGTTCACTCGGAATCTAATATTCTCTTCGAGGATTGCCAAAAGAAAAGTGTACCCTAAGAAAGGGTTGCCTCGAAATAAATAATAAGATGCATACATTGAAAAAGGAGTACCTCGTAAAAACGAATTGTTTAAAAAGCGCTTCCGTGTATGATCGCGACCGTGATCAGGGCCTTTAAGGGCATGATTCTAAAAATCTTAGGGGCCTGATCAGGATCTGCTAGGGCCGGATCATATCGTCATAGGGGCCTGATCATGATCGCCGGATCCGAAAATGGCCAGCCAGGTGTTACATGGCTAAACAGGGCCTGTTAGGATGAGCGGATCATTTCCCTACATTAGTTAGGGAGGGCAAGTCAGGGGCAGAAGTTTTTCCCTACCAAAATTTCTACACGGGCAATTTCATCAATTCGTAACGTAATATGGAGTAGAAAAGTCCTTTGTCATTTTTTTGATATTTTAAACCCGTGAATTGTTATGAATTTAATCAATTATTAACGTAATATGGAGTAGAAAAGTCCTTTGCCATTTTTTGATATTTTAAACCCCTGTATTGTTATTAATTTAATTAATTAATAACAATTCAGGGGTTCGAAATATCAAAAAATGGCAAAGGACTTTTCTACTCGATATTACATCACGAATCCACCCTCACAGTATTGCTCTTCATTTCTGAGACACCCTGTATATGTAGATAAATAGACGTAGATAAATGGAGGATACAAATAGATCATCGTGAGTTCTGCCTCGTATGGAAATAAACTATTAAGCAATTCTTATAAAAATATATCACGAATCTACATATTTTCGATATTTGTTTGTATATCCTTCAACCGAAATTAGCGTTTACCAATGATTATCCTAAAAAATGTGAAGATTTTAGGATTTAAGTTTATTTAAATCTACGTAGATAACTTGAAATTTTTTTTTTAAATAGGTTGCGTCGAAATGAGGGTTCTCAAAATTTTGAAGTTTTTCAAAAAAAGGTCCAACAATTGGTCAACATGTTTCTCTCTAACGTTTTAAAACTATATTTAGATATAAAATTTACTATGATTTCAAATAGTACGATTTTTCTTTTTTTTAACAAAAAAATGTATTGCAAATATATCCAAACTACGGCTGAAAAAATATTTTTCGTATAACGTCCGAAAAATTCAACACGTGAAATATATTTGATATTTTTATGAGACTCCAGAAATTTAATCTCATATTTTTTCTTAAGCCGGATTTTTTTAGGTCTCGTCGCACAAGATGATCGGTATGCCAATTCAATTTGAACAAATAAATCGATATATATATATGTATGTAATACGGTGCAACTGTTAAAATTGCGCTTGATCATAATATATCGAAAGAGCATTCGAAAAAGTTTTCATACGTCGTTCAAAGTGGAAAGGAGAACAAAGTTTAATGGCGATATAGATATATATATATATATATATATATATATATATATATACATTTATTTATTGATATACAGTAATAATCTTGGTATTGGTGTTATGCATACGCATACATATTTAAAGGGGGAGCTGTCTCGAGTCACGATCGCCGATTGACCTTACGATCTTCTCTCCTTCAATATATATAAATATAAATGCATGCACAAAATGCAAGTAAATATATACATTAAATTGTTAAAATCAAAAGGGCTTATTTTACGTATGTAATTCTCGAAAATACGCCATTTTGGATTTAATCGTTCGCGTATAGATTTTTTTACTCGACTCTTTGAATCGGTTTGCACTCGATCTCTCGCTGTGTTCTTCGCCACGATTCCCTATTGGCGAGGGGACTTCTAGAGTCGAGCTGCTGCCCGTTCGAGGTCAACGACGACGACAACGACGTCGATGGCGACGACGATGCTGTGTGTGTCATTGCTCCCTAAGAATACATATATATAAGTATAAATATCAACGAAGTGCACGCGAGGGTTCGACGAGGAAGTTTTACACTCATGTGCACAATTACGAAACCCTCGATGTACGTGCAATCGAGCTGAGAAAAAAAAGAATATTTTATTCGAATCCACGGTAAATATTTGTTTATTCCGTGGGCATTATTGTATATTGATAGAAACTAAATCGATCGGATGATTATCTTCGTCGTTACTGCCGAATATCGACCAGAAATACGATGAAATAGAGCGCTCGGTCGTTTCGTCGAAGATCCGCTAGGTGGCTACGCGGGAGGCGCTCTCGCGCAAGCGAAGTGCCGGGCCCTGCGTATATATAAGTAACAGAAGTACGTGGGATTTTTGTATAGGCCGAGCATTTTGGGCATTTCATCATTCACATATTGACGGTCGGCGAACAAATAAGCGCGTAACTCGTGTATTTCGAAACACACGTAAAGTGATTGCCTCTGTTTGCCGGGTTAAATATTTTCCTCTGTGTGACGAGCCGAGGGGTAAAAGAGAGTTGACCAAAAAATCAACGATCCGTCGAACTGGAATGGAGAGAGAGAGAGAGAGAGAGAGAGAGGGGAGACAAAAAAAATAGATAGTCGAGCTGCGAGTTATCGTGAATGAAAATTGAGCCGTGGGCCATAGTAAGCCGGGAGGGGATCCCCCAAACTTCTCCAAGCTCGGACGATTCACCGGCCCATTTGAAATGCATTGAATTTTTAAGCTTCTCCCTTTGTGGTAGTGGCGACGTCTTTAGCGTCGTTGTCGCGCTCGTACAACCCTCCCCGCTGTTGCTGCCTATACCGGTAAAACTCTCGGTCACTCGTATAATATATACTATGCCCTCGAGCCTTGCCGGTGATATGACGCTGCTACCGCGGGAAATAAAAAACTTTATAAAAAAAAATCTCCACTCTGCCCGACGCCGCCACATATTTTACATTTTTTACCATATTTTAAGTATATTTGATACTTTCTGTGCGCTTATCCGCTTCTTGAAACAGAAATGGCACGTTCCGCGTGGGTTTGGGCCCATTTTTGAGTTTCAATACCGATCTGTAGATCGAATATCTCGCGCTCGGGACCATTTTGTGGGTCGTTCAATTTTGTGGGGTGTTCAATTTTGTGGGGTGTTCAATTTTGTGGGGTGTTCAATTTTGTGGGGTGTTCAATTTTGTGGGGTGTTCAATTTTGTGGGGTGTTCAATTTTGTGGGGTGTTCAATTTTGTGGGGTGCAACGAGGCGCTTTAATCAAGTTGTGAGTATCATTGAGCCGGTAGAACCGTTTTGTGAGCTCCAACGAGAGATGAGGATCACTTTGTGGGTTCCAACAAAGAGGGGTAACAGTTTGTGGGGTGGAATTGTCCGGAGAAACGATTTTGTGGGATGTCATGAGGATCTTGAATCGTTTTTATGGGCTTAAACAAGGAGAAAGAATTGTTTTGGGAGAAGGAGTGAAAATAGTTAACATGAACTTTCATGTGGGGTGACAAGTTTTTTGTGGGGTCCCACGAAAAGCGAAATTCTTTAGGAAAAGCTGTTTTTCTTATCAGCTTTAATCGTTTTGTTGGTATCATTGAGCCGGTAAAATCTTTTGCAAGCGCCAGTGAGAGATGAGAATTACTTTGTGGGTTTCAGCAAAAAGCGAGAACAGTTTGTGGGGTGGAATTGTCCGGAAAAACGATTTTGTGGGATGTCATGAGGATCGTGAATCGTTTTCATGGGCTTAAACAAGGAGTAAGAATTGTTTTGGGAGAAAGAGCGAGAATAGTTATCGTGAGCTCTCATGTGGGGTGAACTATTTTTTGTGGGGTCCCACAAAAATCGAAATTCTTTAGAAAAAATAGTTTTTCTTACGAGCTTTAATCGTTTCGTGGGAATCATTGAGCCGATAGAACCGTGTGAGCTCCAACGAGAGTTGAGAATCATTTTGTGGGTTCCAACAAAGAGCGAGAACAGTTTGTGGGGTGGAATTGTCCGGGCAAACGATTTTGTGGGTTGTCATGAAGATCGTGAACCGTTTTTATGGGCTTCAACAAGGAGTATAAGAATAATTTTGGGAGAAGGAGCGATAATAGTTATCGTGAGCTCTCATGTGGGGTGAAAAGTTTTATTGTGGGCTCCCACGAAAAGCGAAATTCTTTAGGCAAAACCGTTTTTCCTACCGTGAGTCTTATGGTGATATCCTTGGCCAAAACTATCACGAAACTTTCTTCCCGGCATCGTTCCACCCCTCTCTTCGTGAACACTTAATATTTTATCGTAAAACTTTTGATCGCGTCCATATAACGCTTACGTGCCTCCGAGATAAGAGACCGCCCCGTCCACCCCACCTCATCTCTTTCTCGTCGTCTGAGACGATCACAAAAGTGTACAGCGTATATACCAGAGGGAAAAATAAGAGGGCGAAGAAAAAGAGTGAAAGAGAGCGAGAGGGATGAAGGTGGTTGTATCCCTGCTGTACGATGCCCGAATTGTCCTTGACCTTGGAGAGCTCAGCTGCACAGCCTCTCGGGGAGGGGAGAGTCAGAGAGCGAGCCCTCTCATCGCGCCTCCTGCATTTCTCCAAGGACTGGAGATGCAATTTCTTTCTCTCTCGATCCTCTTCGTGCGCTTGCGTCCACTCTTTCCTCCTTCGTACTCTCACTTTTTTTTTAATACCACATACATATATATGGGGCCTTTCACGTCAAATCACACGGTCATCGACCTTAAATTTTTAGAAATTTTTATGCCATTTTTTAGAGGTTTCCCGAGTAAAAAAATCATTAAATTGAAGGAAAACATAAAGAGGAGCTTTTTCTAAATTAATGAATTTTTTTCACAGAAACTAGGGCCCAAAACAGATATTTTCGTCATACTTCGATAATGGGCCAAAAATAATTACTATTTTTTTGTATTTTATTTTTTTTTAAATTTCTTATTTTGATTGTTTCTTGAAGTGAGAATAACAACAACAACAATATTTTTCTAGTGAAACGTGATTTTTGTTGTTGTTTTAAGAGTGAAACGACAACATTTTTCGAACATTCATTAGCTTCAACGACCTGAAATAAAACGGATGATTCAAACACAATTGAAAAGTTAAAATTAAAAAAAAAAATAAATAGTAATTTTTTTTGGCCCATTATCGAACTATGACGAAAATATCTGTTTTAGGCCCTAGTTTTTGTGAAAGAATTTCATTAATTTGAAAAAGGCCCCTCTTCACGTTTTCCCTCAATTTAATGATTTTTTAGTTTGGCACCGCCTAAAAAATGAAATAAAAATTTCTAAAAATATGAGCTCATATTTTGGGCCAAACGAAACCCTCCATTTATTGGACATCAAAATCCGAGGGGGTCAGGCCGATGACCGCGTGACTTGACGTGGAATGCCTCATATATATGTTCCCCATTTTCTGCAAGTTTTTTGCTCTTCTTTGAGCTCGTTATCTCGTTTTTTCCACGATTGTGTACAAACACGCGGGCCAATGTTCGCCGGTGGGCAATTTCGATTTTTAATACCATTGTTTCTGATAATCTGAAAATTTTAGTACAAAATTTTGTGTCAGAATTGGGATTTTAATTTTTCTAAAACGTTCACCATTCCTTCAAATATATCAATAAATTAAAATGTTTCAGGAATCTCCAGGAATGTAAGATTTATAGAAATTATTGGAACAGCAGATTTATAGATGTCCAAAAAGACTCTAGAAACTAAAAATTGAAAAAAATTTCAATGTGCGTTGTTTAAAATCCATATTTGAAATGATTGTGAATTTTCAGATTTTTGAAAGGTGCTTTTCGGATTGAATTTTTCTGGGGATGCAACCACCCCTGCTTTGGGGTTGAATATTTATTATAAAGTTTGCCTCGTTTTAATGGAGGGAAATAGTTTATTTTGTAATAAAATTCACAATTGCCGAACAATTTTCAAAGTGAAAAATTGTTAAAATAGATTTTGGGGACCAAATCATGGACTTTGGACGCTGAATGCACGATTCAAGAGCAGATTTCACTAGAAATGGATTTGAAAAAATTCATTTTCGTTGTATTGCAAATTCCAAGGTCATACAATTTTTTGTCAACAGCGGCTTATTGAAAATTTTAAGAATTAAGGGTTTGCAGTGCCAAATCGACGTGGAATATCCGATATGCGTATATATCACACATGAGTTCTCTGTGTAGAAGCCGTGAACCACATCAAGCGCGGTTGTGTTAGCCCTCCCCTCTTCTCAGGACACGAAGCAGGGATCAATACTCGCACCTACAATCCCGCGACCTCACCATGTGTCCAAAAATTACTTTCCGTGTTTTTTCCCCCATTTGTTTCCCATCTGAAGGCACGAAAATCTGCACCACATTTAGAATTGGATCGATATTTTGGATTTGGATTTTTCATATTTTTTTATGAACTTGAAGTTCCGTACATTCCAATAAACGAAAAATCAACAATTATTCTTTTAAAGAACAATTTTGAGAATCAACTTTGGAAATAATTCTTAAAATATCTTTAAATTTGTGAAATTATTATTCACTAAGTTATTCGCAAGCTCTTCTAATTTTTCATAAAATCAATACTTTTACACATTTTTCGGTCAATTGAACGTTCGAAACTTCAAATAAATATTTTTTTGAGAATTTATTTAAAGTGCATATTCCCTCGATGCCATTTATTGCAGAAAGGTCAATTCAACCGTATGGGGGGTTTTTTTTTTATCGTCAACGAAGAATTTTGGAGGATGTCCAGAAAATTGAGTGGTCATCGTTTTCGATCGTTCGCGTCTTTTTCTCACGAGATGGAAATGTGCAACCTGTAGATTATTTATCGCCGCTGCACGCTTTCGCAGTACGAATATTTTATGGGTGGGTCTATTTAATTTTTTTATATCTTTTCTCCCGCCATTTTTAAATCGAGATATTTCAAGTTGGAGCGGAGGAGAAAAGAGATTGACGTAAAAATAACCGAAGCGTTTTGAGAGTTCTTTTGATCGCGAGTAAAGAAAATACGCGCTCGAATAAACAATATTTTATACGTATATATATTCAGAGTTTTAGAGGTTGTACTTTCTTTCGTGACGTGATAATCTTTTCGATAAAAATCCAACGTGAATACGCCGTCGTTGACGCGCGTGTAGGCGCTTTGAAAGCTTTGAGGGATTTCAGTTGGAGCGAGGTCATCGTCTATATGCAATCTATACAGAGTGATTCAGAAAAAAAATGTTGCCTTACATTCACGCATTCTCGAGCAAGGAATTTTTTATTCTCGCAATAAAATTTCATTTTATTGATTGATGGCATGTATAAAGTTGCGTTAGAATATATCAACGTTTATTGGAATTTTTGCTGCTTCTCAAAACATATTATGCACTCAAACAGATTGAGAAAAATATACTCCACCGGCAAAAAGTTTCCGGACAAAACTTCAAAAAAGGTTTCGAACGTTTTTTTATGCCATTTCGCCGGAAGTCAACATAAACTAATTTAACAAGCGGCATTTTAAAGGGGAAGAATTCGACTTTATTTCCAGTATTTTTAATTATTTTTACAATTTGTTTTTCGATTTGGACTCTATTTTGAAAACAACTGTTTTTCGCCTTTTTCCCCCTCACTTCAGGTGCACCCATCTTCTAGAGGACATTTCTTTAATACATTTTTACAATTGGATTCAGAAAGAGGGAAGTTTGAGCTTCAATTTCCTTTTTTTTTTAAACTTTGAGCGATTTTTTTTCCAAAGTTATTCTGTTTTTTGTGAAAAAAAGAAGAAATTTGAAAAATCCCGGATAACATGAAAACAAAGAGGATTCATGAAAAACTTTAGGATAGTAAAAAGTTGCTTCTCTTTTCGTTGAGTTAAGAGGCATTTTTTCGGATTTTTTTCCTAAATTTTGTTTTCGCATTTTTTGGCTCGGAACTTAGATCATTTAATTACCATAACTATGGGATTATTTATTATTATTATTATTATTATTATTATTATTATTATTATTATTATTATTATTATTATTATCATCATCATCATCATCATCATTATTGATTAAACTTCAAGAGGGGAAAATACTTTATTTTACCATTTTTAATACATATTGGAATCTTTTTTCAAATTTTTTTCCAAATTCTTTACGTCGACATTTTCCGACCCAGAAATATGAGAAAAAAATATGCTGGGAAAAAAAATTATGAAAAAATTCCTCTGAACTCAACGAAAACAGACGCAATTTTTGCAATCTTGAAGTTTTTCATGAATCCTCTTTATTTTCGTGTTATACGGGATTTTTCAAATTTCCTCTTTTTTCACAAAAAACAGAATAACTTTGGAAACAAAAATCGCTCAGTCTAAAAAAAAAGGAAATTCAAGATCAAACTTTGCCCTTCATTAATGCAAATTTCCTCTAGAAAATGGGTGCACCTGAAGAGAGGCAAAAAAGGCGAAAAACAGTTGTTTTCAAAATAAAGTCCAAATCGAAAAAAAATTGTACAACTAATTAAAAATACAGGAAATGAAGCTGAATTCTTCCCCTTCAAAATGCCGCTTGTTAAATTTGTTTGGAAACTTCGCCGATATATTTTTCTCAAATTTAGGAATTCTCGATTACGATAATTGCTCTTAATAAAATACCCATTCTGTATATAAAGTTCCACATAATAAATGTATTGGATTTTTTTTGCTTGATTCTTACAATTAGTTAAATATTCTTATACAGATGGATTTAAAAAATAGTACACTACATCACGAGGACGTAAAAAAATTTTCTGACGAGTGATGTACGATATTTTATATCACGAGGTGCAATATAGACGTTTTCACGTCCGCTTGCGGACGTAAAAGCGTCCATTATTATACTGAGTGATATAAATATATATTTTAGAAATATTCAGGTCAACTCGTTTGGCACAATTTTTGGTGCATTCGATGCAACATTTATTTTGTTCTTAAATCATAAATAAAGTTTCATTTGCGTGAATAAAAATGGAATTTATAAATAAACAGTTGATTTTGAATGAACCTGTACAATTGTACGTCATGAACGCCGCCCTCGTGACATTTGTTTGGCAAAGTAAATGCGCCTGAAACGTCCTAGTGAGACTTGTGCAAGGAATATGGTTTGTACAGGGATCGCGGATGGAGTCGGCGCCACGATTCCGTCAAGCAACGACGAGGATGTCGGCCGAAGAGTTTGATGGCGAGCGCCGAGGAAAGGCAAGAAGGAAATACGAGACTCTGCTTCTCGCGCTCTCTTCTCTCTCTCTCTCTCTCTCTCTCTCTCTCTCTCTCTCTCTCTCTCTCTCTCTCTCTCTCTCTCTCTCTCTCTCTCTCTCTCTCTCTCTCTCTCTCTCTCTCTCTCTCTCTCTCTCTCTCTCTCTCTCTCTCTTTCTCTCTCTCTCTGTCTGTCTCGTATATTCATGGAGGGATTCCACGATTTTCTCGATCTCTTCGGAAATTTATATCCGCGTTTCTATTCGCAATCTCCGCCTTCTCCGTGTTTTTTTGCTCCGCACAATATATCTATATATTTACCGAGTGCACATTCTCGTACGACGATGCAATTGGACTATTTTTTCGTTGCCTTCGCGCAGACAATTTCATCTCATTTTTTTTCTCACGTTACAGGATGCAAAATGAAATTGCTATTTTCTCATCGAAACGTTCGAGAAAAAAAAAATTAAATCAATAAATTGAAATAAATCGACAGAGACAAATGATTATAAAATTGGCTGGAAGAAAGTTTTTTTTTTGCCAATCAGAATGGAAAAATTGGAATTTCATTTCTTTTTTTTTAAGGAAATCCCTTCCTTTTAAGAAATAAAGGGTTTAGCCAGATAAGAATGGTAATTCGTCCCCCAACGAATTTTGTGGCGCCTATTTTTTCCAAAGTTCCAAACCTAAAAAAACAATTTTGAGCTTGCTGTTAAAAAAAGTGTTTTTTCGATTTTTGCATTTTTTAAATATCAAGAGGAGACCGAAAAATCTTTAAAAAATCTGAAAAATTACAACCATGTCAATGTTAATGGAAAAAAATATTTCGTTATTTTTAATGTTAAAATTTATTTTTAATCGAAACTTCATTTAATAACATTATTTTGTAGCGAAGAGATTTGCCTCCTATTATGACAAAAATTGACATGATTTTACTCTTCATTCCCTACATTAAAAAAAAAAGCCCAAAATTCGACCTGCAACATATTGAAAAAATAAATAAAAACGACAAAATTTCTCATTTTTCATTGGAAATACATAAATAAATCATTTTTTTGGTTTAATAAATGGGTGCTCATGGCTGGAAAATAGGAAACAGGACTCTTCGATGTTGAAGAGGTCAATACTGTGATCAATAGGATTGACCTAAAATTAGCACTAAAATTAGCAATAAAATCGTATTGTTTACATCTATTTGTTACGTCTCACAACTAATCCAGACATGATCACCCATTAATTAAACCTAAAGAATGATTTATGTATGGATTCTCAATGAAAAATGGAAAATTTTGTCGTTTTTATTTTTTTTCAATGTGTTGCAGGTCGAATTTTGGGAAGTTTTTTTTTTTTGAAATTTATGGAATTAAGAGTAAAATCATGTCAATTTTCGTCATAATTGTAGAAAAATCTCTTCGCTACAAAATAATGTTTTTAAAGGAAGATTCGATTATTAAAAATAGAATTTGGCATTTAAAAAAAAGAAAACAAATTTTCCATCAACATTGACATGTTGCTGATTTTTCTGAATTTTTTAAGATTTTTCGGATGCCTTTTGTTATTTAAAAACTGCAAAAATCGATTTTTTTGAGAAATCGAGAAAAATGTACTTTCAATTCTATTATCATCGGATAATTGAATTGAAATTAATATTTTTTTTAAGCACCGAGACAACAATTTCTTTCAGAAAAACAAAAGTATCTTTGTATCAGTTATCGCCATTCTGGTAATAAAAAATGGCAGATTAATGATGTACGAAGAAATGCGCTCTCTCGAGATCCCCGTTCGCTTTTATACTTATTTTATCACAATTTTATACGCCTCCCGAGATCCCTCTCTCTCTCTCTCTCTCCTTTATTTTTATGATCTCTCCTCTCGGCCCCTCCGCCACACCCCCTTCTTTTTCGCTCCGTCACCGTAAAGTCGACGCTTTAAATCTGTAACACGCGATAAATCAACGTGGTTATATACGCGTAAACAAAACTTTTGTAGTAAAAATAAACTCACTCGGGATTTCGGAGGGAGAACGATAACGAAGCATCGAGCATCGGCTCGAAGGATATAAGAAACGACATCGACGACGAAGGGACTTGTTCGCGAATCTTCGTTCTATTACACGAGAAAATAAGGGCTTTTACATTGGGGATGTAGCGAAAGATCGTGAGGGAACATACGAAGCTGGAGAAAGCATTAAGGGGGCAGTCATTGCGCTAAAGTCAAGTAAAACGATTACTGAGATTTAAAAAAAAATGTCTACACATTTCAAAGCAGAAATTAGTGGGAATTGAAGTGAATTGAGATTACACTGTTCCTACTTACTGTAGAAAAAAATATGAGACAATAATTGTAAAGAAAAATAACTCATATTAGGGCGATAAATCCGAAGACACGTTTTTTTGCAGTTTTGGTGATTTCAAATTTGTAATTCTTTTTCGATCTGGAAAAAAGAGAGCTCATTCCATCTCTTGATAGATAGTCTACAAGTTCACCGAGAAATATTTATGATTACATTTGTTGTTTACAAATTAGAGCCAAATGTTTATGAAAAAGAAACAGAGCCATGATGTTGATTTTGTCTTCGGTTGGGAATTTTTAATACGGAAACTTCCTCGAATTTGTAGAATATGTCTCAAGAGACAAAATGGACCCTCACTTATCAATATTGAATAAAAATTCCAAATTTGACTTCAGAAAAATGGTTAAGAATTCGTTTGTAGATTTATTGGAGTAAAATGAATTATTTCATTGTTGAGTTTCATTGTTATGCATTTTTTGAATGTTAAATGAGAACTCTGTAATCTAGATTCTCCATTCTCATGAATATGTTGGAGGGACTACCTTAAGGGTTTGGAACTAGTTAGTGACAAAAAATTTAAGGATGTACATTGCACATTGTAGAATTTTTAAGAAAATACAATATATGAAAAAATTCGCCGTACCCAGTTTTTGAAACCGTTATATATTTGGAATATATTTGAGGCATTCCTTGTCAATTCAACGACTTTTAAACCCGACCCCTTTCGATTTGGCTGAAATTTTGTTTTCTTTTTCTACCCCATTGACAAAATTTTTTAGGAAATTTTCAAATTTTTTTACCCAACCCAAAAAAAAAACTTTTTTTTCAAATAGCTATAACTTCTTCAAAAATTGAATAATTGGGAGGTTTTTTTTTCAAAATTTTCCTCTTTAAATGTACTTTCCGAAAAAAATACAAAAAATTTTAAGATATTAAAATCTATGAAATATTAACTTTTTCGAGAAAAATCATTTTTTTTTCTAAGTTGGCCATTTTAATTTTTTTCTTCACTCCAAAAATACTTCGTTCAATTCCGGAAAAAATGCCGCCCAACATGGAGTGGGCCTTCTATGCCTTCTATTTTTTGTTATCGATTAAAAAAAAAATTTCCCACTTGGGCTTATTTCACAAAACACCACTCTGGAAATTTTTGAGGATTTATAAAGGACCTCAGAGTTTGAAAAATTGAGGAGAAACAAAAATTGAAAGTGGTAATCCTCGAAAAAATTTTCATTTTTTTTCAAAAAAGTGGAAAAAGAAATAGAAGGAAATGTCGGCCCACTCCATATTGAGCGGCAGTTTTTCCGGAATTGATCAAAGGATCTTTCTAGTGAAAACAAAAAATTGAAAATGGCCAACTTCGAGAAAAAGATGATTCTTCTCGATAAAGTGCAAAAATTTCATGGATTTTAATATCTTAAATGTTTTTAAATATTTTTTCGGAAAGTTCACGAAAAAAATCGTCTCAATCGGTCAATTTTTGAAGAAGTCGTGGCTATTAAAAAAAAAACACGTTTTTTTTGTTGGGTTGAGTAAACAAATTTGAAAATTTCCTGAAAAATGTTTTGATGGGGTAGAAAAGGAAAAAAATGCATCCAAATCGAAAGGGATCGGGTTCAAAAGTGGTCAATTTGACATGGAATGACCCATTTGCAGTGTACTTTCGATATATTTTAAATATATTTGTTGCTTAACATATATTTAACACATATTGCGAAATTTTTAACTTTTGCAACGAATCATACTCAATATAATCGAGATAGACGGGGATTTCCCTTCGAGGACGTTGAATTGTAAAAAAAAAGGGTTTTATATCGTCGTGAAGGTGAATCAGCGTCAAAGCCCTTATCGCCGGTTGCACTTTGGGTAATTCGAAATTACTCCGGAGTGACAATGAAAACCCAACGATAAATCCGGCAATGAACGAGAGTATTAAAGCATAGTTGGGACGATGGGACTGTGAAAAGCCTGATATATTGCCGAGCGCAGTCGCAAAACCGAGATTGAACCGGGGAATGAGCTCCACTGTCCTCAAGAGCTCAAGGTGAACGAGCTTCGGAACTGGCAATGCACTGTGGAACACACTTGGTTGAGAGGCGAGAGAGAAAAGTTGAACGAGCAAGCTCTCTTTCTCTCCCACTTTTTTCTTTCCCCTTTTTTTCTCGAAGGGCCCAGTCCTTGAGGGGTCAGAAAATGGTTTTTGCACCCAGATAAAAACATTTGGATGGCTCAACCAGGCCTCACTTAACACGAATGAACTTTTTTGTGCACCGACCTACCCCTATGTTAAATTATACCTCAAATATATGGAGAATCTTCTCACATCTCATTTTGGCGCCAGTATATCAGATATATTTGCCACCTATTTGATATCAAATAAAAAACGAAATAATAAAATAAAATATACTATAGTTGTATTAATTTAATACAGATGAAATATTTATAAAGTATATGAGTCATTCCACACCAAGTCGAACTGAGTGTGACCCTCGACCTCGCTGATTTCGTTTACGATTTTTCATATGATTCTTCCAACTCAAAATAGCATTCAGAATTTTTTTTAGATTTTTAAAACCAAATTTGAGTACGTTATGATTTTTTGAACATTTTTTTCGCAAACCTCGAGGGCCGTCATTTAAAAATCTGAAAAAATTCTCAAAAATCCGGTGTCAAAAAAGAAAACTTTTGACCCAAAATTCATTATGTCCAGGCTTTCGCTTCCACCTCGATTTTAGGTTTTTATGAAGAAAACGCAAAAAAAATAGATGCAGAAATTAACCAACTATTTTTTGAAAAAATTAAAAAATTTACAAAAATAGTTGTTTAACGATAAAAATATTCAACCCATTTTTCACGGTAGATCAATTTGTGAATTTTTTTTTTTACGTTTTCTTCATAGAAACCTAAAATCGAGGTGGAAGGGAAATCCTGGGCATCATGAATTTTTGGTCTCAATTTTTCATATTTTACACCGGATTTTTGAGAATGTTTTCAGATTTTTAAATTACGGCCCTCGAAGTTTTCGAAAAAAATGTTCAAAAAATCATAACGTGCTGAAATTTGGTTTGAGAAAGCTGAAAAAATTCTGAATGCTATTTTGAGTTGGAGGAATCATATAAAAAAATGTAAACGAAATTAGCGAGGTCGAGGGTCACACTCTCAGGTCGACTTGGTATGGAATGCCCCATATATTACATACAATTGTAAAATCTTCTATATATTATATCTATATATCTATATTTTATACTAATCATTATCAACACATAATTTAAATAATTTACATAATTTAATTTAAATAATTTTAATTTGAGACGTCATTCTGTCTAGCGACATACATTTCGAGCGTTTTGTCGATTAAAAAAAAACACAAAATATTTTTAATATTCTTTTTTTTATAACATATTTATTAATATTTTAACAACGAACAAAAAAATGTTCGAGAAAACAAAATAAAAATAAAACAAGTTATAAGCTGGTAAAGTCGGGGTTAAAAAAAATCGTACTGAAGTTTGCTTCGTTTCGATGCTACAGAAATAGTTTATTCTTTAATAAAATGTTTGCGAGTCTTTATTAAGGATTTGGGATTTTTAATGCACTAGCAAAATGTAAATATCGGTATAAATAAATTGACAAAAATGATTTTCGTTGTATTGCAACGATGCAATTGGAATAAAAAAATTTCCTGTCGAGGATATATTATTAAAGATCTAAGCTTTAAAAATATGAAATAAATAATTTTTCAAAATTCCAGACCCAAAATACTGCCTTAAATCATCTCATAATTTCAAAATTCCGCCAAATTGACAATTGTCTCGTAATTTCGACGAAATTTGCTCGGAGTCTCCGATTTGACTGAGTCTAAATTTTGAATATGCAAAAATAAATTGATTTCTGAAAATTCTCGAGCAGAATACTCCGTCAAATCATCACATAATTTCAAAATTCCGCCAAATCCACAATTGTCTCGCAATTTCGACGAAATTTGCTCGGAGTCAAGCAAAGGTTGAAAATAAAACTCAAATTGCCGTTCTTAACACGTGGTTCAAGGCAAAAAAATTAATATTTCAAAAAAATTTATTTTTGTAATTTTTAGATTAGAATACTGCCTCAAATCATCACATAATTTCAAAATTCCGCAAAATTGACAATTGTCTCACAATTTCGATGAAATTTGCTCGGAGTCAAGCAAAGGTTGAAAACAACACTCGAATTGCCGTTCTTAACTCGTTGTTGAAGACCGGATACAGACAATGATTAAAATTCAAGATTCCCTCATTTGAGAATGAAAATATCCGGTCAGGTTGCTCTTTCACTGGCGGGATCTCGTCAAACCAGCTGGTAAGAATCCAGATCGCCGTTTTTTTTTTTTTTTTACATCGAGCATCCAAACGCTTTTCGACGAACCAGTAACCGACATCCTGGATTCCCACAAGAAACGCACGATGAAAGAGGCTGAGAAAAAATAAAAATGGCGGTAATGAGCAGGGTCGAAGAGACGAAGAGGGGGGGGGGGGCAATGAGAAATCAGAGACAAAGAGGAAGAAAAAAATGGTAATTAAAACGAGAGCGCTTGTTCGGCGGAGGGTCGACAAAGCCTCGCTTCGAGTATCGTCTTTCTCAGTCGGTCTGAAAACGATACTCGCTCCCTTCTTTCTCATGTTTATCCGGATTCTCTTTTTTTTTATTCTTGTTTCTTTCTTCCTCTCTCTCTCTCTCTCTCTCTCTCTCTCTCTCTCTCTCTCTCTCTCTATCTCTCTCTCTCTCTCTCTCCTCTCTCTCTCTCTCTCTCTCTCTCTCTCTCTCTCTCTCTCTCTCTCTCTCTCTCTCTCTCTCTCTTTCTCTTCCTCGCTCGATTCCCCCGTCTTTTTCTCGAGTTCTCTCGGTGTCTCTTTGCAACTTCGTGTATTTCTCCCGAGTTTGACCGGTAAACAGTCCGCCTCTATTTTTGTCCTCGGGCTTCATCGTGCATCGCCATCTCTCCTCTCAATTTTCCCTCAACGTCGAAATACATTTCTCGACGTGCCAAGCATTTTCGAAAGCAAAATCGTTTTCCAGAAAAATCGTGGATGATTGATAAAAAATGTGGAAAAAATTGATTCAAATGACTTTTCATTCGAATCGATTTATCTTTTTATTATGAATAGAATGGTAAATATTTTTTCTTTGATGCAATCGATTTATATTCGTTGGGAGTCACGCTCTTTTATCGACTTGAATTTATTTGCGTCTCGGCGTTATTCCGCGACCGAAGAACCGCGAGTTAAACCGGATTTCCAATATCTGCGATTTATCGGGCATAAACATCGAACGATTTTTTTTATCCATATATTTCTCCTTTTCTCGTCTTTATCATTTT
Source organism: Alloplasta piceator (assembly GCA_946863875.1). Lineage (NCBI taxonomy): Eukaryota > Metazoa > Arthropoda > Insecta > Hymenoptera > Ichneumonidae > Alloplasta > Alloplasta piceator. The sequence goes on from OX333072.1 coordinate 16,129,289, forward strand.
ATCTCTACGTTTAGTTGAAACCCTTTCGCTCAATTTTGGCCCCTTTTTCAAAAACCTCAAAATAACCGATTCCAAAATTTCTCTTTCGTACTTAAAGGCAGAACTAAGAGAACGGCTTTTGGTTCATTCCGATAAATTAATTTTTGTAGTAATGAGAGGACTTTGAAAATTGTATGCCGTAAAAAAGTTACAAAAATCAATGGTCGCACTTTGAAAATCTGCAAAAAATCAAAAAATGATCGGAATCGGATGAACCAAGCGAGGTTTTGAAGCTTGAACGATTACGAAGAGAATGATTTCATGTCCAAGCTGCAATTCTATCTTAAAAATAAATTACAGCCATTTTAGTGAACCGATTGAATTTTGGCCAAGAGGCAAAAAAAAATTTTTGTTTTGGGCCCTATATCGATGTATTTTTTCCCCCTGAACACGAATCTACCAAAAGTTTTTTTCAAAAAATCAAAATTTTCATGAATTTTCATTAAAAAGTCGTTTACGATAAATCTGCTCGTTTATTTATTTATTTTTTTCGTTCAAATGTTGTCGTTCACGCTTCTTTCTCTTGAGCCTCGTGAAAATTCGTCTCTCGCTGACTTGATCTTTGGAGGGGCCCTCAGGTAAGCACACGTTGCACGGGCCAAGCGAGTGTATATTTAAAATTAAATTCGACGCGCGAAGTGGCACAAATGGCAGTTTGCCGAGATCGAAGACGAGTTTACACCGCGGAGGAAGAAAACTTTGGTCGTTTCGAAAACGAGAGACTCGAATCCTCTCGTGCTTGGGATTACAAAATTCTCGACGCCATTTTTATTTTTGATAATCCACGATTTAGAGTTTCATTTTTCGTCGTTAAGGATGTTGAGTCCCTATGAAACTTTTAAATGTTAATTGTTCAATAAATAGCTTCTTAATCGTCGTGAAATTTTTACACGACCTCCTGAATACTTCCCGTAAAAACATACCAAATTTTCAGAATTTTATCATCATTACATCAACCTCCTTAAGGGTTAAAATGAAAAATGATGAGAAAATTCTGAAAATTTGGTATGTTTTTGTATGAAGTATTTAAAGGGTCGTGTAAAAATTTTACGGAGATTAGGAAGCTCGTCATTAAAATATTAGCATTTTGTTAAGAACAATTTTTTTAACAAATAAAAAAAAATTTTATCAATAAACTTCGTTTTGTTTCCGTTGCTTTCAATATATTGTAGATATTAAAAAATTGAGAGGTCAAAAAAAAAACTTATCGCAAAGTTATATCAGTTTCCATAAGACTACATTTAACTTGATTTGATTTGTTAATGTTAATTGTTCGATAACGAGCTTCTTAATCGTCGTGAAATTTTTACACGACCTCTTAAATACTTCATCCAAAAACATACCAAATTTTCAGAATTTTCTCATCATTTGCAATTTGGGACTCAACATCCTTACCATCAGGGTCAGCGCAACTTCAAAACCTTTTTAAACACATTTTTTTTGGCGATCAATCGATGGAATAAAAAAAAAGAATAGGACTGCCTGCCTGCCAATTCTTCATAAATAATTCTTCTAAATTATGCAAAGCGGTTCAAGATTATTATCGGCCAAGAATTTCCAGAGACTTTGGATTTTTCATTAGTGTAATATATTCGTCGTTTTTTTCGTTTAAATGAACGTTGGAAATTTCAAGTACATCTTATTTCATAATCCCATTTTCGAGAGAAATTCGGGAGAGAAGTTCTAGATTCAACACTCGAAATTTTAAGACTTCTTAAGAAAACAATTTAATTTATTTATTTATTTCATTAATTACTGCTATGCATATGGTGAAACGAAATTTGGAAAAAAAAAATTCGGCTTGAATTGTCAGATTTGGAAATTACCCAAAAAATTGGGATAAATTATTATTATTAATGAAGGAACCGAAGTTTAAAAATTTTCTTACAAAATTATCATATAAAATATTATTATACAAAAATGATAAATTCTAATAAAATTGAATCACAAAAATATTCAAAATATACAAAAAGCTAATTTGATAGTAAAAAATACTTTTTTTTTCGTATTGTGATAAAAAGGAATATTTCGAATGTTTTTTTTTCTTTTTTTTAATGAAGGTGAATGTTTTTTTTTTTTATTAAACATAAAATTCTCTCAACTCGAAGAAATTTTTATTCCAATAAAATCACGCGGTTTCTCGTTTTAGCTTTATCGTATTTGCTTTGCGGCACGCGTTGCATATATTTGCATTATTTTATGATGCATTTCACGTCTTTTCGTCGCTGTCGTCGGGCGTCTTTTCACCTCTCTCGTATCCGACGATCATGTGGGCGTGGACGAGTGAAATTGCGAGACAGAGAGAAATCTCTCGTTGCCGTGAGAATGCATTTTTGTGTCGTCGTCGACGGCGACGATTTTTTTTTCGCTGCCGCGCAATTAGCACAAATCTTTGTAACTGGTTACGTAATGGTACACCACAATGGCGCCCACATGTTTGCACCGTGTACAGATCTGGTCGACCAAGTAATATGGTATGCATGGGTTATTCCATGTAAAATCGACCGAAATTCGTTTCTCATTCCGTTAAATTTGTTTTACGCTTTTTTGTTCCTACGATTCTATTTAGGTTAATAAAAAGTACTTACAAATTCATTTACACTATTCCCATCAACGCTTATTCAGTCATTCTTTTCTAAGGCAGCAAAAAATCTGATAAAAAAATTTTGGAATTTTCGAAAAAGCTGCAATTTAGCACAATAATTTATAAATCATGAGTCCATGGCTTGAAATCTGCAAGAGAAAATAGGATTTTTGAAATTGAGATAAAAATTATAAAATTAGGAAATTCAACCAAAATTCGTTACCTACACCCTCAAATTTGTCTTAAGCTTTTTTGTTTCTTTGATTTTATTTGGGTTATTAAAAAGCACTTGCAAATTCGTTTAACACTAATTTAAAAATCTAGAAACTCTCGAAAGAGCTTGGAATTTTAAATAATTTATAATCGTACGTTCTAAATCTCAATTTTGGAGCTGTTGTTATTTTTTTAAATCAAGTTTTGGGCTTTTTTTCGTGGTAAGAATTTTTTTTCAAACAAGGGATGCTAGTAAAAAATTAGGAGCATTGGGCGAGGTCGATACACTTCGTGAGATCGTAGAAAAAATAATGGGAAAACTTTGAGGACGTGGAGGTTAAATTTTGGCTGAGTCAACATGGGAAACCCCATATATATGTATATACTCGTTTCACGTGGTAGATCTTCGTATTACAGCGAGTTCTCGAATTACCCCACTTACCACGCTCGTATTTTTAATCCTCTCGACTTTGGCACTCCGCAAAAACATCATTGCAGTCTCGCACTTCGAAACTATTTTCCGTAGGCTCTTCGACTGCAATGAAAATAAAATGAAATTTCAAATTGTTCTTCGGGATTTTAATGGCAACGGTTGGTAGTACAATGGAAACTTTTTTTATGTTCATTTTTAGAATAAACATAAAAAAAGTATCTTCAACCTATGAAAAAGTAACTTTGAGAAAAAAATAAAATATTAAAAATTAATTTATGATAAATGAAACAAAATGAATAATGTTAAAAAGAAAAATTAGAAAAATCGCTTGGTTAGGAAATGTATTGGTCTACGAAAATCGGCACCATTTTTGTTTTCTACGGTTCTGTGCCTTGATCGGGTAATTATTCTCTTTTTACACCTTCAGGCATCAAAATGCCGCTCGATGAATTGAAAAATGATCGTTTTTCGATGTTTTTACCAATTTTTTAAGATACTTGTCTACTTTAGAAGGCCAAAAAAGCAAGTTTTTAAGTTTTTTTGCTTAGCTTCTTTACCATATATAGCTATAAAACTGTTGTTACAACATTGTTTCATCCTTCGAAACAAAAATTTATTTTTCATTTTCATTGTTTAAATTATTTATAGGAGGTGCCAAAGTCGAAAATGTCTTTTCCCACGGCTGACAGCTAATCTCAGGATTGGCAAGTGTGAAACAAAAAAATAAAAAAGCATTTTAAGAATAAAGGTTTCTTATACAACAATTAACCACCGTCAATGAAAAAACGTTTTTAAAAAAATGGCGGATGTTTTAAATGAAAGTACAAATTTTATTGTTCACAATTTATTTCAAACATCCGCCATTTTTTTTCAAATCGATTTTTCAGTATCAGCGGTTAATTGTTGTGTAAGAAACCTTCCTTTTTAAAATGCGTTTTTATTTTTTTGTTTCAGACTTGCCAATTCTGAGATTAACTGTCGGCCACGGGAAAATACATTTTCGAGTTTACCGCCTTCTACAAATTATTCAAACAATGAAAAAAAAAAAAAATTGGTTTTGTACTTTCGAAGGATGGGACGATGTTTGAATAACAGTTTCATAGTCATATCTGATAAAAGAGCTGAGAAAAAAAATTTAATTTGCTTTTTTTTTAATTTCAAATTTCATAAAGATTTGATTTCTTATTGTCAATTCTAAAAGTATTTTCGCTCTTATGAAAATTAACAAGGATCATTTTCAGACTTACTGAGGTATTTCTGAAGCAAAGAAAAAAATTCTGCTGATTATTAAGGGGGGAACCCCATATAAATGGTCGAAGATGATGAGGAATTTCGGGATTTTTTTCCAACGCAACTACCGGACCAATCGTTTTCAACTTTGGAGGCTATTTTATTGTACATTCGAAGACTTGAAAAACATTTTTTTTAATCGAAAATAAGTATTCATCAGCAGCCTGCAACCAATCTTTGCTGAACGAATTTTTTCTGTCGAATTGCGGCAGCTGTAGTTTTTTTGTTTTTCATCCGAAATAAAAAAATCAGAAACCTGTACATTCTATATAAAAGTACGCTGTCGATAAAACAAGAAAAAATTTCAAAATTTGAATATTTTAATAATGGCGGCACTCAGATAAAAAAGATCGAATTTTCACCGAACATTTTTATGCAAAAAATGATTGTTAAATTAATTTTTTTTTTGAAAATGGAGGTTTATCGCCGAGGGTTTGCAATGATGTGTCTAAAAATATTTGGTTGAAAAGAATCGGATGAATAGTTTTTTTTTTATCGCTGCCGCAAATTGCGAAAATGAAGTTTCGAGTAAATCGCGTTTTAAAGTTATTCAAAGTCCCTGGTACCTTAAAAAAATGTTTTTCAAGTCTTCGAATGTACAATAAAATAGCCTCCAAAGTTGGAAACGATTGGTCCAGTAGTTGCGTTGGCAAAAAATTCCGAAATTCCTCGTCATCTTCGGCCATTTATATGGGTTTCCCCCCTTAATCGTAAAGCGTTTGAAAAATAAATGTCAAGAGAAAATCGTCGAAAAACTTTCTTGGGATAAACCTCTATTTATACTGCTAATTACATAACGTTGAATATATTCTAATGCATAATAGAGACGAGCATAGTCGGGTCTCTAATAAGATATAGCTGCGAAATAATAATGAATAATCCGATAAAACTTAAATGTTATAATATTCAACCGCAATAATCGCGTCTGACGAGAAAGCGGCAAGGAATAAGCAGCCAGAAATGTTATCGACTTACCCATCTTGAATCTCGTCGCGCTCGCTGATATCTTTCGATGGCTTTTGTGCAAAATGCGGTACCGCGACGACGCATTAACGTCGAAACCGAGAGAGGAAAGTTGGTAGAGTTAGAGAAACAGGGTGAAATGAGAATATTACGTGAAGCCAGCAGCGGAGAAATGTATGGTATAACGAGAGGCTACAGTTGTGGAGATCTCTCTGCAAACCTGTTGGAATCGTCGAACAATGGGAGCGTAGAATCGGGAGCGAGTGTGCATTTCCACGTAGACTGGATTCCCTTAATTTTGGGAGAGGGATGAAAAAAGAGAGGGAGATGAACTTGTGGGAGGCGGAGGAGAGAGGGAACGTGAGAGGGAGAGTTTGGTGACGTGGGTGCGTTATCGACCTGGATTAGAGCGAGGGCGGAAAAGGATTGGACTGGGGAATCCTCACTGCTGGCTCCAGCTTTGCTTCTACATTTATTGTTTCAAAAGTGCCCTCAATTTTTCATTTTATTCTAAATCGAGATTTTTGTATCTTTAACAAGACATAAGGTAAATGTCCCAATTATTGAACAGCTAAGGATCTGGGGATTGAATTCGGTGAGAAAAAAATATAAAAACAAGAAAAAAACCATCGCTTTCATGTTCAAATGATACTTTGATATTTTCACTTTCGAAAAATCAGCCTTTAAATTATTTTTAAATGATTTCAAATGAAAAAAAAAGAATAACAATGTGAAGCATGCAAATGTCCCAATTATTGAACACTGGAAGTCCCTAATATTGAACAGGCATGTCCCAGTTATCGAACACTCTCGAGAATTCTTTTTCCGTTCTGAAAATATTATTTTGGGTACATAATTGAGAAATAAAAGCAAAATCAAACACTTAAATAATCTTTTATTGATCATGTAAAAATACAAAAATATATGTTTAGTCTCTTTTGACAGGTTTTTGGTTCATTCGCATTTGGTTTATTTTTGCTTTTCAACTCGAACTTTATTTTATTTTTATTTTCAGCTTCCTCGTTTTTATGTTCTGTTTTTGTTTGATTTTGTCGCAGCTCTCTTGTTTTTCGACTGAAATATCGGAGAGCAAAAAATATTGAACATTACATTCGTATTTTTAGGTTACATCTAGGGTATATTCTCTTTTTACTTTTCTTTTTATGTTTATTGCACGAAAATACAAATCGAAAATATATTTGACGATATTAGAGTTATTATTAAGAGAATAAAGGTAAGTTTATTCAGGAACTTACAGTTTTTGTTTGAATAAATCCTATTCACACGATCTGTCACGCGTTAACTGTCTCGATGTTTTGATGGGCTTAACGACGCCATCTTGGAGAATTCGAGTGTTCAATAATTGGGACACACTTTTCAATAAATAATTAATTTAAAGAAAAATTTTTAAATTGTTATTTGTAAGAAATTTTCTGAGGAACCTGGCGCTTCTCCCACTACGCTGCAATTGCAAAGATCAAGGTCTCGAGAATCGAGGTCACAGTCTATATTGGAATATTACTGTACTCATGTATATAAAATTTAATATACGGTATATGCATCCAGACTTCATATACTTTATATGAATTTTAATACAAAGATTTTTTACCGTGCATGTGAAAATGGAAAAAAACCCTGCTTTTACGAAATTGAAGTAAATTTTTGATTGCATCTCTCTATTTACATAATTTACGTTTTATGAAAATATTATTAGATTTTTGTCCAAATTAGCTGTGAAAGATATTTTATTTTTTATCGCCCTATTAATATCGAAAACTTTTAATTAATTTTTTAGGTTTTTTTCCAGTCGTCACCGGTATAAAATATTGCCTCCGCGAGATATTAGGAAGAGATTAATAATAAACAAAAAAGCAAGTGTAAATCAAGCGATGGAATTTGAGTACAAACATGAAATAATTTTTTATATTAATGAAAACGTTGAGAAAAATATTTTTTAAAAGTAATTTTAACAGTGTAGTTGAAAAAATATTTTAGTGTTACTTTTTCGTGAGCAGTTTTTATTTGCACAACTCACAACAATTTTGATAATTATTAAAATTTAAGAATAATGTTTGTATGGAAATAAAATATATCTAAATATACTGTTCCAATATATTTTCGATATGTTTGAAATATCTAGCTTCTTTGGATGTACTTGAAATGTGAATGAAAAGTCTACAGTGTTACTTTAAAAAAAAAAATTAAAAAATCTTGACGATATTTGGTAAATAATTCTTTTAAATGACGATATAAGTTGCATATATAATTCATGAACTTATTTGAATTGATTGATTAATGATATAATTAATAATCTACAATCAATATATTTATATTTGTCGATAATAGAGTTTTATTTTTCAAGTAAATTTTTTTTAGAGCTTAAAATGTTTGGAATATATTCGAGATAGATTTTTTATGCAATTTTTATCCGTATTATTCCTCCATTGGCAATATCGAGGACCACTCTAATGTATTTGGTGCGATGGGAGAGGATTCGCGAGAATGATGGGTACGTGAGGGAGTGAAATCTGGGCTGAGGCGGAGGGGCGCGAAGGAAGGGGGATGGAGAAATTGGCAGCAACCGAGAGAGGGTTTGGGGTGAAATAGGAGGATAACAACGCCACGTTAATTATGCGTTAACAGCCTCCAATTAGAGACCGCATCGAGTATATCCCACCCTTCCCACTCGGGACCACCCCCAATTTCCCATATAACATATACTATATTTTATGTTTCTCTATAATGATCCGTCAATATCTCCCATCGTTCTCCGGTCTGTATTTTATCGATTCGCCAACAATTCCAACTCCATCTTCCGTTCTCGTTTCCCGACATCCGCAATATCATTCACGTTACCATGACATTGATATTATTTGTATGTAATATAATAACGCGAATGTATCGCGTTTCGTTTCGATTTTCTCCATTTATTCGATCGACAAACGTAACAAAATTACGATCAAATTACGCGGACAATGGAAAAGCATTGTCGAACGCGATATAATAGAGAATATAATATATATAAATATATATATGAGGCATTCCACACCAATTCGACCTGGGTCTGACCCTCGACCCCTCAAATCTGGTTCCCGATTTTTCCTATCATTACTCTCACTCTATCAAGCAATTACAATATTTTTCAGATTTTTCGAAATAAATTTAAGCGCTTCATGAATTTTTGAATTTTTTTTTTGAACACCTCGATGGCCGTGGTCGAAAAATCTGAAAAAATCCCCAAAAATACAGTGTCAGATATAAAAAATGTTGGTGTAAAATTCATAATGTCTGGGCTTCTGCTTCAACCCGTTTTTTTTAACTTTTTGAGAAAAAAAATGAAAAAAATAAGAAGCAGAGGTCAATTTACTGTAGACTGTTGCTCGAAATTTTGTATGCATAATACAAGTCTATGCGTAATACAAGTCTACAGTAAATTGACCTCTGCTTCTTATTTTTTTCATTTTTTTTCTCAAGAAGGTAAAAAACAGGTTGAAGCAAAAGCCCAGACATTATGAATTTTACACTAACATTTTTTATATCTGACACTGTATTTTTGGGAATTTTTTCAGATTTTTCGATTACGGCCATTGAGGTGTTAAGAAAAAAAATTCAAAAATTCATTACGCGCTCAAATTTATTTTGAAAAATCTTAAACAAATTGTAATTGCTTGATGGAGTGAGAGTAATGATAGGAAAAATCGGGAACCAGATTTGAGGGGTCGAGGGTCAGACCCAGGTCGAATTGGTATGGAATGCCCCATATATATTTCGCTTTTGCTGAAAGCACCAATTTTCATCGTGAATGTCCATCGATGTTTACGAGGCGTTCATTCAATGTATTGGAATAAATTATATATGTTTAGAGTGTAATATTTCATATAGGGAGGGTGGGGCATAATGACACTGAGAAAAAATTTCAGTTAAAACAACTAAATCCATTTAGTTGAAAAAAATTTAGTTGATTCAATATTAATTTGTTTGAAATAATGAAACTATAATTAATTCAACAAATGAATTTGGTTAACCATAAGGTGAACGAAATTATTTGGTCAATTTCCAGATACAATTTTGTGCAATTTACACGTTACTGAGTTGCTGTACAGAAATATTTCGTTGATTTCTGGTATATTTTAACTAAATAAATTTAGCTGTAACAAAAAAAAATTCGTACTTTCAATCACACAATTTATTTGGTACAAAGATATTTACTTGATTGAACTGAAACTTTGCCCATTCAATCAACGATTTAACCGATTTAACTAAAACTTCCACTGTATCTTTGTTGAATTACAAAAAAGATCTCGTTGAACGTCCGGAAACAAATATTTGGTTGAGTCAAACAAATTTTTTCATTTTTAACAAAAAAATTTTCTCAGTGGGCGCCCCTCAAAAATTTATTCAAAATTTTTTTTTTTTGTCAAATTATCATAAATTTGATGTATTCATCCATTTTTAGGCCGATGCATTACATCCGGGGTAAAATGAACCATCAACAAAATTTGAAAAAATTTCTTTTTAGCAAAATTGAAAAATTTTCAAAAGAAAACAAAATGATCTATTATGTAAAAATTTGAAAAAAAAATTTTTGTTTAAAAAAAAGAATAGTTTAAAAATATAGAAGTGATTTATTATTTAACGAATTTTTAATTAATCTATATATTTATTTATATTAGACAAATAAACAATAACATTAATTATGATTTATGACAATTTTTTAAAAACGTAACATAAATAAAAAATTTAAATTACGTGAAGAATGTAATTCTTTAATTCTTTTTATATTTTGTGTGTGATAAAAAAAAAGATTTTATAATTTTTTAGAGGGTGGCCGTCGTGCCCCAGATTTTTTTTTTCGTGGATGAATTCGTTCAAGATGGAACAAAAGTAAGCTGATTCGATGATCGAAAGCCACAAAACGTGTTAACTGGCTTACACTGAGAAAACAATATACCAGGATTTGTTAACTGTTGACAAATGTAAAGTTAAATTTGGAGAAATCAATTATTTGTTAACAGTTATTAAATTGAATAAATATTTTTCAACAATTAATAAATTATTCTTACACAAATTAAATATTTCTTAACGACAAATTTTGTAACAGTTAAGAAATATTTAAGTAAAAGTGCCAACTCAATATATTTCTTTGCTACAAATAAACTGTTTTCTCTCCTATATTTAAATTTACGATTATTTTCCGCATTATTCGGATTTTACGCTGATTTGAAATTCTTTCAAGTGTAAAATTTCACCGTGCATCTTGAAAAATTTCGGGCAAAATTTTCCTTCCACCGGAAAGTATTCAAAAAGTTTTCCGTTCGTGGATAACCCGCGTTGGTTCGCCATTTTCTTTACGCCCTTTCGTCTCGCTTTTCATCCTGAAAACTGCGTCGTCGAAAATGATAGATTTTCGCTGAATATGGGGAAAAAGCGAAGGAGGGTGCGTCTATCGCGATGAACGAGGGTGTAAGAGGAAGTAACTTTTGGAAAATATTTCGAGCAAATTCGCGAGAATTCTCGCTATACAAAGAGAGACGTCGAAGTACGAAAAAGGACGTTGAAGGAAGAAAAAAATCGTCGTGTTGAAGTATGAAAAAGGACGTTGAAGGAAGAAAAAAATCGTCGTGATCCGGATAAACTTTTCCGATCTTTTTGATGACACGCTCGAGATCGACGTGTGAAATCGAGATTGAATCTCCCGCAAAAGCGCGAACGTACGAATGCTTTTCCGCAACTTTTAGTTTATTTTGTGTGCGGAAAATGGAGATTTCGTGATCGATTGATTCGAGAAGAGATTTGAAAATCGGTATCCGTGGAAACTGGTGAAAATGCGCGAGAAGCAGCAGCAAACGCTGCCAAAGGGCAATTAATTTTAATTGCCGACAAATCTTCCAGTGTCTGACAAAAGCGTCTCTCTTTCATCCCCATGATATATATGGGGCATTCCACGTCAAATGACGCGGGCATCGATAAAAATATGGCCTTAAATTTTTAGAAATTTTTATTTCATTTTTCAGCCGTTGCACGAGCTAAAAAATCATTAAATTGAGGGAAAACATAGAGAGGGACCTTTTTCAAATTAATGAAATTTTTTTCACAGAAACTAGGGCCAAAACAGATATTTTCGTCATGTAGTTCGATAATGGGTCAAAAATAATTACCAGTTTTTTTCAGATTTTAATTTTTCTTTTTTTATAATTTCTTATTTTGATTGTTTCTTGTAGTGAGAATAACAACAACAAAAATATTTTTGTAGTGAAACTTGATTTTTTTTCTTGGTTTAAGAGTGAAATGACAACGTTTTTCGAGAATTTATTAGCCTCGACGACGAAATAAAACGGATGATTCAAACATAATTAGGAAATTAAAAAAAAATAGTAATTATTTTTGGCCCATTATCGAGCGATGACGAAAATATCTGTTTTAGGCCCTAGTTTCTGTGAGAAATTTCATTAATTTGAAAAAGGCGCCTCTTTATGTTGTCCCTCAATTTAATGATTTTTCAGCTCGGGCAACCCTAAAAAATGAAATTAAAATTTCTAAAAATTTGAGGTTATATTTTGGATCAAACGAAACCCACAATTCATTGGACCAATGACCGTGTGATTTGACGTGGAATGCCTCATACACATTCGTATATTATATATCGAATAAATAGCATGTAGTAGCAGTTTTTGCGGAGGTTTAGCCAGCGAGTTTTTGGCGTGCTTTTTTTTCACCCTTCCTCGCTGCCTTTGCTCATCGTCGAGCTTTTCACCGGGAGAGGATGTTGATAAATGGAGTCGGACAGTGGAGAAAGCATCCCCTTTGGGGATGGGGATGATGCGCTGGCCGCGAAAAGAGTGGCGAAGAAGGAGGTTGAAAACGAGAAAACGTGGAGCAGTATAAGGATTGATAGATCGGAGGTATCGTATGCTTGGTAAGGGAGTGATAGTTGCCCAGAATTGAGAATGTGTGTCCAGGAAGAGGTCATGGAAAAGTGGGGAAATCGATGCTGCTGGAAGCAGCAAACGGGAATCGTGGCATGTACAGACAAACACACACAAATATATATATATACATTATACACACAGATATGCACTTTGAGAAGGCAGAGTGAGGATGAAACGAGAGTCGAAAAGAGCCGAGAGGGTTTGAAAAAGGGGGGTTGGAAAAAGAGGAGCAGGATGGAGGAAGAGAGGGATTAATATCCTATTCGCGTCTTTGGAGCTATACAAGCACCTCTCCGACTTTCTGGCCAAAACGATTTTTCAAGGGAACGCTTTGCGATCTTCTTTTGCCTTCATACTTTTTTTTTCTCTCCCATATATATACCTTCTTATTCCATTGCGTCTCACCTACGTGTCTGCTTTTTTATATGGATATATATATATATATATATATATATATATATATATATATATATATATCTTTCTCTCTTGTGCGTTATTCTCGTTCCGAGCGAATTGTACAGTGGAGAGGGTTTTCTTTCTTCAGTAGATTTTTATGAAGGATTATCCCTCATCGACCATTTCACTAACTCTCGGCTCAACTTTTTAATACTCCATCACACTACTCGAGCCTCGATGGTGTCTTTCGAACAAAGGAATGTTCGTTTATCATTTTGTCATGATTCCGGAAGTGGATTGTTTTTTCGAGATATTATCATTTTTTTAATAATGAATCGAGCGTGGATAATTTTTTATTAATTTTGAAAAAAATTATGGAATAATGATGAATTTGATAAAATCCATTGGAGAAATCATAGTTTTTTTTCGTTTTATCGATCATAGATCATTTTTCATAAATATTTTTATAAATATTATAAATGATGTCATAAAATTTTTTTATAAATATAAATAGTTATTGATTATTAAGAATTATTGCAAAAAACGATTTCTCGATAATTGCGATGGATATTTTACACGAACAATTAAAAAAATCACGTTTTTTTTAAACTGATTGAGAATTAAGGCGGTATTAGGGTCTAGGATTTTGAAAAAATCAATTTATTAAAAAGTATTCTTAAAGTTTAGACCCTTAAGAATATATCCTCGAAAGGAAATTTTTTAATTCCAATAATTTACGGAGTTATAGCTATTTTAGTGACGCAGCAACGACGCCTAATATGGACGTTTTTCTCAAAACTAGTTTTCGCCACACGTCTTACATGATATCTCAAGTTCTATTCAACCGATTTACTTCAATTTTTTTACCAATCTTCAGTGTATAACTCTCTATCGCCCCTACCACATTTGCATCAAAATCATTTTTTTAACTATTGTAAAAAAATTAAAAACTATGAAAAAAAAGGTCGAAAAACGCTTTTTTTTGTTCAGACAGCCGCCATTTTGCGAATCTTTTTTTTAATTTTCCATCGGATGACTAGAAAGGCTGTGATCGTGTCAGCCAGAGGGGAGCGTGGGGCTAGTTGTAACAGTTTTTGGAAAAAGGCCTGTAACACCTAAAATATGTATGGTTTTAAGATTGTGAATAACAGGGTTTGTAAAGTATATATCTGAGTACTAATTCCAATCGAAAAATAATTTAAAATCTTTACCCATCTTTTACACCTGACGTTTTTTGAAAAAATGGGAGCTGTTACAACTTACCCCACGTCCGGGGCTAGTTGTAACAGGCTCGGGGCAAGTTGTAACAATGAAAAGACTGGCGACATTTATAAGAAGGAACACGTTTTTATTGGTTCACAGTCTTGTATTATTCATCGTGGTTCATTCTTGTGATGATTATAATTTTTGGTAGTCTCTCATGCTACAAAAAATACAATACAATAACTTGGCATATTTTTCTGGGCAATATTAGAGTAAAGAAGAGTAAAAGAATGCACAAAAAGCCGCAAATAATTTGTAATACTATGTAATCACTATACTACAAGTTGTAATAATATTATTTATACAAATACATGTAGAGAGCAGAAAAAAAATACACGCGCATGGGGCAAGTTCTAACATGTTACAACTTGCCCCATGGGCTCATTATGTCTACTTAATGAAATATGTCAAAAACTACAAACTTTAGAATAATTTTACAAAAAGCAAATGAAAGCCAGTTAAATTTACGATGTAACAAGGAAAAAACAATAAACAATTAATTTAATTTTAATAGTCAAAATCAAAATTTTCGTAAGTATTTTTTTTTACGAAACCTGGCCGAAATAGAGCTCGTGTGCATAATCTCTTATTTTGATGTCTCGCGGGTTATCAGCGGTGTTTACGTTATGCTGCGAGTTATAAGAAGCACATTCAGCAAAAAAATTTAATCAAAATGTTTTAAATTTCCGGTCAAAATTGAGTATTACAACTTACCCCTGTTACAATTAGCCCCACGCTCCCCTATAACTTATTTAATTTTCATTTTTTTTCTCGACATTTTTTTTTGTTTATTTATCAAAATATTAATAAAATATTTTGTAAAAAAAGAATGCTACAAATATTTTTTGTTTGTCAAAATATCTAGACCAGAATACCATCTTAATACGAATAAAAATCTTCTCGATCCATATTTTCGATCGCCATCGGCCACTTATGCGTAAAAAAAATATAAAAAAATCACTGTCACGCGAAAACGATTTTTCATGTGATACGTACCATTTGTGTAAGTGAATTCGTGAAAAAATGCGCGATATTCTCACGAGAGAGGAAAATTGATGACGAGTGTTATAAACGAGAGAGAACCCCTGGCAATTTCACTGATCGTCTCTATACTTCATTCTTTTCTATATCACACGTGAGAGAGTCTAAAGCACATCGGGGAAAGAAATATATATATATATATAATATCGAGTGGAAACTGCTAGCTCTGCTCCTTGGCCTCTCGTCTGGTACGACGGTGGTGGATTCTCCTTCATCGTCGTGGGGCCGGTTGGCTTCTGGCTCGTGGTCGATAATTGAAGATCGAACGTTTCCAATCATCGGAGTACGCGACTGTGAGACATTCCTCGAATTTATTTTCTCTCATGCCTCCATTCTTTTCATCCCCTTTCGTCTTTTCCTTCCTTCCAGTACCATTTTCGTCTCTTCCTCTCCTCTCTCTCTCTCTCTCTCTCTCTCTCTCTCTCTCTCTCTCTCTCTCTCTCTCTCTCTCTCTCCTCACCTCGCCCTTTTGCCCCTCTCCTTTACTATCTATCTCTATATCTCTCACGTCTCCTTCCTCTATATCCGTCGATTTCTCGTTCTCACGAGAACCACCGGCGAGAGCGTAACAAATTGCAGAGGGGTGTCCCTCTCTTTGCGCAGCAAAGAGTCCGCGTGTTCGCGTACTCATCGACGCGAGAAGGATTTAGAGGCGAGTATGAGAATGAGGAGGAAGAGAGAGAGAGAGAGAGAGAGAGAGAGAGAGAGAGAGAGAGAAAATGACGTCGACGACGAGATTTCTCGGCTGATGCTCGTTTCTGTACGATTCTCCTGAGGGCTTTCCCTGTCTCTTCCTCTTTCTCACACACTTTGCGAAAATTGGCCACGACGACCGTCCCATCTTGTCGATATATGTATATGTATACATATGGGCCATTCCTCGTTAAATCACCCGGTCATCTGCCCGACTCTCTCGGATTTTGATGTCCAATGAATTGTGGGTTTCGTTTGGCCCAAAATATGACCTCAAATTTTTAGAAATTTTTATTTCATTTTTCAGGGGTTGCCCGAGCTAAAAATCATTAAATTGAGGGAAACCATAAAGAGGAGCCTTTTTTAAATTAATGAAATTTTTTCACAGAAACTAGGGCCCAAAATAGATATTTTCGTCATAGTTCGATAATGGGCCAAAAATAATTACTATTTTTTTGTATTTTTTTAAAAATAATTTCTTATTTTGTTCCTTGTAGTGAAAATAACAACAACAAAAATATTTTTCTGGAAAACTTTAGATTTTTTTGGTTTAAAAGCGAAGTGACAACATTTTCCGAAAATTTATTCGCCTCGACTACCTGAAATAAAACGAATGATTCAAGCACAATTGAAAAAATAAAATTTAAGACAAATAGTGATTATTTCTGGCCCATTACACAGCCACACAAAATTTTTTTTAAAATTCGGTCTGGGGGTCTGACTATGTATACTGTATGTTCTTGGGATCGCTGAATCCGAATCCGAGGTTGGTTTAACCCCAGCACGTCAGGGTTTGGCTATAACCACAAAAAATAACACCCCAAAATCAAGATTATTTTTTTAATATTTTGAAAACTATTATAGCTACGAAAAAATCGTTCTGGGTTCGTCTTGAAGAGTATACTTGTGGCTACGAAAAAAGAAATATTCCGAATTTTTTTTTGAGAAATCATGAATTTGGAGAATTTTGAATTTTAAAAAATCGCGCAAATCTACGATCAACATTAAATTTTTGGTTCAATTTTTTAAATATAATACTTTGTACTGATCTTAAAAGATCCTGAAATTTTCAGAAAGGTGTTTTTGTTGTTTCAAAAATATGAATTTTTGAATTTTTTAAAATCGTGTAAATCCACGATCAACATTAAATTTTTTGTTAAATTTTTTTATTTAATACCGTGGAGTGATCTTTAAAGATCCTGGAATCTTCAGGATCTTTTAATTTTTGAAACAAAAAAACACCATCCTGAACATTTCAGGATCTTTTAAGACCAGTCCAAGGTATTATATAATAAAAATTAGAGCAAAAATTTAATGTTGATCGTGGATGTACACGATTTCTTAAAATTAAAAAATCAATGGTTTTGAAAAAACAAAAAACACCTTTCTGAAAACTTCAGGATCTTCTAAGATCAGTACAAGGTAATATATAAAAAAAAAAGATTTATATAAATTCAAAATTCTCCACATTTGTCATTATTCAAAAATTTTTTTCGGAATATTTTTTTTTTGTAGTCACAAGTATACTCTTCAAGACGAACCCAGAACGATTTTTTCGTAACTATAATAGTTTTCGAGATATTCAAAAAACAACTTAATTTTGGAGTGTTTTTGAGATTATAGCTGAACCCTGACGAGCTGGGGTTGAACCAAACTCGTATTCGGATTCAACGACCCCAAAAACATACAGTGTACATAGTCAGACAGTTTCAGTTTTCAGACAGTTTCAGTTTTTGTGTGGCTGTGTTATCGAACTAGAACGAAAATATTTATTTTGGGCCCTAGTTTCTGTGCAAAAATTCATTAATTTGAAAAAGGCTTTATGTTTTCCCTCAATTTAATGATTTTTTAGCTCAGGCAAGCCCTAAAAAATGCAATTATTTTTTTTGAAAAATTCGAGGTCATATTTTGGGCCAAACGAAACCCACGATTCATTGGACATCAAAATCCGGGGGGTCAGGCCAATAACCACGTCATTTGACCTGGAACGCCCCATATACACCGTGTACATGGGGAAATAGTGAGGAAGGGCACGAAGGAAAGTGAAGGGTATGGGCTTCTGGCGTGTAGGACACCTCTCCAATCGCCTGGACGACGTCCGGTAATCCTGGGTAATCTATGACTCGTCCTCGCCTTTTATTTTACCTTTCTCACCGCTGTGAGGAAGAGAAAAAACCTCGGAGAGGGCAAGACGGAAAGGGAGAGAGGGAATCCGGAGAGCTTTGTACGAGGCCCTTCACACGTGGCCTCAGGGATGAAATGTCTGACAGTTGACTTTCATCCCTTTTATCTACTAACCAGACAAATTTGTCAATGCTGGTGACAAAATAAATCTCGTTCCGCTGAAAATTTTCTTTCGTTTTGGCGTTATTTGCTGTTTTGTGCTAATTTTCTTGTTCACCATGAGATCATTGTCTGCGGATTTTCCAATTCCAATCTAATTTATTTAAAATGATACTTTTCAAAAATGCATTCAATTTCAAAACTCAAAAAAACAATTTTTAAAAATTGTTTTTCAGAATACTATATTGAATAATTAATGATTGTCAGTTTCTGCCAATTCGAAATTTTTTTATTTTGCTTAGTTATAAACAAAATTAAGAATTACTGCTACTCCAGTTTTTTGTTCTCATTAACGATATTTGTGATATCTAAATTTAGGAATTTCCAAAAACGACGTTTTCAGAAATTTTAAATGTTGACCAAATTTGTCACAGGTTCACAAATCTCGATAAGGAGTGCCATTGAAAAAAACGTGTTTTTTGACTCCCCTGATGCATATATTTAATTTTGCGGGTACATCGGATGGACGTTTCAAACGCCATTTCCCGAAATGTGCCTAATTGTTCGAAACGTGGAAATAAGTGGTTTAGCCAGTCCATTATGCATATAGTGCACGACAATCTTCATGGTTACACGTGTGGTGTAATTACACAGTGTTCGGACGGGAAGTCGTTCGTCACTTCAACACCCCGAGAATTTTTTTTTTTTTTTTCATTGCACGCAGACACAAAGCGGAGAGCGGAAATATTCGGGATCCCCCTTTCGTAATTTTATATTTCTCGTGGCTCGCCGTTACGTGTAATTGGCGAACTCGTAAGGTCAGAATTGCCAAGCAGGAAAGTGCGAATTACGAGTGTTTAGGCAGTGTAAAAAAGCTCTTTTTACCAACGGATTTCACGGAATTTTTTTTGAAACATTTTTCAAATGTCAGACTGAATTATAATTTTGAAGTTTACATCATTTGAATGCAACAGAAATATTTCATTTTTTAACCAAATTCATTCTTCCTAAAAAAAAAAAATTAAAAAAAAAAGTTGGCGAATTATGTTTTGTTGAATTAATTAAGGATTTGAGACTGATAAAGATTTCACTAAAAATTAATAAGGTTAAATTTGAGCAGCTTATTTATTAGACATTGATTTATTCAAAAAACATCAATACAAGTAATGCAAAATACTTTTAGTCACCGTCTGGTCGAAGGATAGGGAATTTTTATGTAATGAATTATTTCATAGTCAACTTCCCTATATTTTTTATATTACTTTTGCTTATTTTCAATCTGGATAAAAATGCAAACTAATGAGCATTCGTTTTTTGCTCCGAAGAGAAAATTAACAAAACGGCATGCGGCGGACATTTGACATAGAATCTATAATAATGAAAATGAATAGTGTTGAATTTTGAAAATATATTTTCTTCCAAAATGTATATTTTCAAAATATTAAATAAATTTAGGCAAAGAATATATTTCAAATACATTTTAAATAATATTTCAAATATATTTCGAAGTACGCTGGAAAATGTTTTCACTATATATTAACTTTGGAAAAAAATTGATATGTGGAATATGTATTTGCAAATCCACGGCCATGCTTGAACGTAGTTTTTGTCAAGTCTAATTTGCAATTTTAGTTCAATCTCGACGAAATAGAGTTCATTTTGTTTCTCGATATACATTGTACGAATTCATAAGTAAGTTAATTTGTTCATTAATTTTAAAAAGAACGGAACTGAGGTAAAAGGTCCAGTTAGTGACACTTTTAGTACCGCGGTGTCGGATTCCTGCTATTTATTCATGCGTGATATAGCCAAACCGAAAACTAAAGGTTTCAACATGTGCATTAAAGGCCCCCGAACGAGAATCACCTATTGTAAAAGTGAAAAAAAAAAATTTATTAATAAAATCATTGTTTCAATAGCGCTTTTCTACTGTCGGGGTTCCAGACACCGAAGCCACGCTCATGTCCTAGTTTGTGCTCCCAGAGAAAAGATTTATTTGATTGTACCGCTTCCTATGAATAGTGGCCTAATAAATCTCTTATTAAGCCGGTATTTCAATAAAATTTTATTTATTTCAAATCAATTTATTTAAATCAAATAAATTCTTTTTTTGGGTGTGACCTCTGCGTTGTACCGATTTATGACACTCGTGGCGCAGTTTATGACACCTGCGCGTTACCAGTTACTGACACTAACCTTCAAAAATTTTCACAAATAATAATAGTTTCATTATTGTATATTTTTTTCCCTTTCATCCGTTCATAAAAACTAATATTCTTTTCTTTAAATTGTTTTTTCACAGTAAATTAGAATAAATGAGCAAAGAAAATTGTTCGATGCAACATGGGTGACAAATCGAGGCTCAACAACAGGGGCACAACCTCAATTACATGACCCAGTTATTGACACCGCGAATTTAAATAAATACCTAACCAAAAGTTAAATTATTTCTCATCTCGTCGGTAGTCCGGTTCTTGCTGAAGATGTTGATACCATTTTTTTGTCGTTTTATACTTGCATGACGAACAAAATTCACAATATGTCGCTTGTCGTAGCTTGTGGGTTTCGTCTAGCACTGCCTCTGCGGAATAGACGCGTGTCGTACTATTCACTGGTCCATTTCTGTTTTAAATATTCAATTCTAAAAGGTGTATCTCTCCAATAATTGAAGATGAAAAATTCTCTTTAATTAGCCGGTAATTGGATTATTATTCGACAAAAACTTTATTTATGGCAATCAAAATTGTGCGGTCGGTGTCACAATCTGGGACAGTGTCAGTAACCGGGTCGTTTATCTTAAATACTTTAAAATTTGCCTACATTTTTCCAAAGTCCCAAAAAAGTCAAAAATAGAATTCCCTATAAAATAAACATAGAATTCTCTCTGTCGAAAATTTGGCTCATCTTGAAAATATTTTCTCAGGATTTTTTCCGCTCTTTTTTCGCCTTCTTTTGGTATGCACATGTAATTCTAATCTGTGTTCCGGTAATACGTATTGCTTATAACTTTTTTTTTCGCCGGTGCGATAAAGCTTCGCCAGAGTATGGGAGACGTGAGTGGGCTCTCTCGCCCACACATATGGCAATACGAAAGAGAGTTTTAACGCGATTATCGCGTCGGTGCTAATTCCTCAGCTGAGGCTTATCACCTTCAGCCCCGCGGGCAACGCCAGCGATCTGACAATGTGTTTGTGTGTGGGTGCGCGCGCGCATATGTGTGTGTGTGTGTGTGTGTGTGTCGAATCGCGAGAGAGATGGAGAGAAAATGAGCGAGATGGTAGCGTTTGCAATGGGGAAGGGGTCGGGGGAGGTTTTGAGCGGAGGTGAAGGAGGACAAGGGTTGTTTCTCGAGAGGAGGGGGGTTAGGGTTGGAAGAGGGCGCGCGCACGACGACGAGTACCGGTAGCGAGTAATCGATACGAGAAGGAACATTTCGCGTGCGCTCGATACCAACGGATAACGTGCACTTGCACATGTGTGTGTACGTGTGCGTTCGTGTTTTTGCACATGACAAACGAGGAAAATGTATCGTTTAAAAAAAATGACAACGATAAATTTATGATTCTCGCCACGCTTGTTTTTTTGCCCATACGAGCAATAATTTAGCGATTCAGACGTTGCAATAATATATTATTATGGCCTCTTTATTTAAAGACTTGTAACTTCCGGACGGACAAAGTAAAGCGTATTTTGCTATTTAAAAAAAAAAAAATTTGGGGGTGTAGTTGTATTTTTCTAAAACAAATACACTAGATTGAATAGTTGGCATTAAATTTAGAAATAATTACTTGAAAGACGATGTTGAAGTATCGTTTGAAGTCATCAAAAATTATTTTTCATTTTTATTTTGGTTATTTGTAACGTTTATTTCGCGCGTTTAGGGTCGTAGATCCTTAATCGAGAGCCTAAAAAATGTTTCAAAGATTTCTTTTTATTAAAAATCATCTTTAGGACGAACCAATTTAGAAATAAACATATTTATGTTGAATTTCAATTATGCAAACTTCAGCATCATCTTAGAAGCCTTCATTTTATAAAATTTTGAAATTATGAAAAATTGTTGAAAACCATTTAAGTTGTAATTTTTCTAAACAAATACACGAGATAGAATATAGTAGGCATCAAATTTAGAAATAATTATTTGAAAGGTGATGTTGAAGTTTGCATCGTTTCAAGGCATCAAAAATTATTTTTCATTTTTATTTTGGTTGTGTGTAACGTTTATTTCGCGCGTTTAGGATCATAGATCCTTAATCGAGATCCTAAAAAATGATGTAAAGATTTCTTTTTGTTAAAAATCATCTTTTGGACGAACTAATTTCGAAATAAACATAATTTTGTTGAATTTCAACGATGCAAACTTCAGCATTATCTTGAAAGGCTTCATTTTATAAAATTTTGCAATTGTGAAACTTTTTGAAAACGCTTTAAGTTATAATTTTTTTTAAACACATACACTAGATAGAATAGTTGGCATTAAATTTAGAAATAATTACTTGAAAGACGATGTTGAAGTATCGTTTGAAGGCATCAAACATTATTTTTCATTTTTATTTTGGTCATTTGTAACGGTCATCTCGCGCGTTTAGGGTCATAGATCTTTCATGGAGACCCTAAAAAATGGTTTAAAGATTTTTTTTTGCTAAACATCATCTTCAGGATGAACCAATTTAGAGCTAAACTTAATAAACATATTTTTGTTGAATTTCAACGATGCAAACTTCAACATCATCTTAGAAGGCTTCATTTTATAAAATTTTGAAATTATGAAAAATTGTTGAAAATGATTCAACTTTCGCAATTTTGCAATTATGGCATTGAAACTTTTTACACGAATACACCAGGTTACAAGGAGAGCAATTATTGAGTTAAGAAGGAATTTTGAAATTGAAAAAAAAATTGCAAAATCATTTAGAAAAATGGAAAACTCTCCACTCCCCATTTTGTTCCACCGTTAAGTTTTTTCCATAAAAAAGTCACAATTAAAAATGATGCTCATTACAAAAGTTTCACTATCGATCTAAAAACTGGGAAAACTGTAAAAAATTCCAATTTGCTCGATTTTTCCTGCCTCGTTGTTCTTTTTAACCAATATATGTATCCCGTTGCTCGTTCCAAAGAATTGTGATCCGTGAACTTCGGGCTTTGTGCCAAACATGGTTATATCCGAGATATTTGTCCGTGGGTACGTAGCTTATTCGCTTTTCGCCATGTTGCATCGTATTTGCACCGCGAGAGGCTAATAAGATAGGGATAGAGGGAAAGAGTACGTACGACGAGATGGTAGGATAAAAGAAAGCGTGGAGAGGAGTGTGTTGCGCTTGTATATTGGTATATGTATATGAGGTATTCCGGCTCAACGGGACCCCCTTTTAGGCCGACCTCTTTCGATTTTCTTGAAACTCGAGTATGTTTTAGTGTTGCCTGAAAGTATATTGTACACCAATTTTCAGACCTCTAACTATAATACTCTTTGGAATACACCAAAAGTTATGTTTCAAACTTTTTGCGTATTCAGCGCTTCGGAGCTTTGCACGGCGCGAAATAAAATCGAAAAAATTCTTTGACAATAACTTTCGATCGGAAATTTCCTGCGCTTTTCGAAAAAAATATCAGCGATTCCGAAAAAAAACGAATTCATTTAAATTTCGGCCAAAAACCGAAAAAATTGATTTACAAAAAAAGAGCATAATTTAGTTCGGCGGAACAATTCTTTTCATGTTTTGTATTTATCTGAGAAGTCACGATACAAATTTCAAGTTGGAACTCACATGCGTTTACTAATGCCAAGTCTTTTAGTAGGATAAAAATTCTTAAATATCGTGTTTTTCGTATTTAACAGTTCCCTGATGTATTATATCGCGTTTTTTTTAACGAATTTTGAATTTAGTAAATTTATTAAATTAATTAAATTAAATTTATTAAATAATCAAATTTATTAAATTTTGAATTTAATACATTTATTAAATTCGAAATTCGTTAAAAAAACTGTATAATGTATCAGAGAACTGTTGAATACGAAAAACACAATAGTTAAGAATTTTTATCCCACTAAAAGACTTGGCATTAGTAAACGGATGCGAGTCCCAACTTGAAATTTATATCGTGACTTCTCACATATATACAAAACATGAAAAAAATTGTCCCGCTGAATTAAATGATGCTATTTTTGTAAATCAATTTTTTCGGTTTTTGGCCAAAATTCGAATGAATTCGTTTTTTTTCGGAATTGCTGATATTTTTTCGAAAAGCGCAGGAAATTTCCGATCGAAAGCTATTGTCAAAGAATTTTTTCGATTTTATTTCGCGCCGTGCCGAAGCTCCGAAGCGCTGAATACGCAAAAAGTTTGAAATATAACTTTTGGTATATTCCAAAGAGTATTATAGTTAGAGATCTGAAAATTAGTGTACAATATACTTTCAGGCAACACTAAAACATACTCGAGTTTCAAGAAAATCGAAAGAGGTCGGCTTAAAAAGGGGTCCCGTTGAGTGGGAATACCTCATAAACATATATATTCACGTGAGACGAAAGCTTCGAAAGGAGCAACGAGTAAAGAGGACGATTGGCGAGAGACGGGAATCCCAGCTGGTTCTCTCGTCCCTTTCTCTCTCTCTCTCTCTCTTTATCTTTTCAGTGAGAAGCGAAGAAGCGACGGTGATGTCCTTTGCGAAAAGAGTTCCCGTTTCTATCCGTTTTCTCGGCTCATGGGTGGAGGTAAAGGTTTTCTCGCAAGCGCAAAACTCGTCGTAAAAGCCCGGAGGCTCTAATCCTCAGCTCGTCGTGAACTCTTTCCGAGCGCGCTCGCTGATAAAAAGGCATCTTCCTTTCACGCACTCTTTTCTCTTTCTGCGTTTATACATGTACATATACATATCTATTTATTATTCCTCCCCATCGTATATCCTCTTTTCCAGCGCGTTTTTCGCTCTGCCAGATGCAAAACTGCGGCTTTTGTAAAATAGACGAGAAAACACGTCGATATCACACCGAGAAAGCCGGCTGCATATTTTATTTTGCACATATATCTATGGATAATTTCTTGCGGGTACACACGTGGGATTTGCTTTGATATTTCCGTGGAGTAAAAATATTTAGAAACCATACAGACTCGGAGAATTGAGAGGAAAAGCGGAAAAACCCTCGTGCATTTGTGAAAAATAAAAATTCTTCAGAAGAGTCTGATACATCAGACTCTGCATCACGTTTTTTTTTCATCTGCCATAGATTTATGCAGGATGGTGAAAAATGAATGAAACGCCGAGACTTTCTCGGTGAGCGCGAGATTTCATTACGCTGTTGAATAGAATGGACGTGGAGAAATAATTCCGCCGAGCAATTCGTACCAATGGTGTCTCTCGCTGATTACAGTTTCAAAAAAGAGGATCCTTTCATTCATTTTCTTGATTTCCTTTTTATCAATCTGTTTTTTTCCTTCGTCATCTCCTTCGCTCTGTCTGTTGCTCGTATCTCCTGAAGCGGCATCCAGGAGAAACGTGATTTCCGTCGGTCGATCAGTCGCTCCATCCCCGTCTCGTTCCTGATGTGCTCCTTCTCTGAGCTTACTCTGCCCATTGCTGGGTGCTCCTGCTGCTGGAAGCGATTACGTTCTTGCTGGCTTGGCACAGAGACTCGATCTCCACCGTTCGGGCCAATCGTTATTGAGGCGAGCAAAAGGACGAGGAAGGAGAAAAGAGAGTGAAGGGTGAATCCCCGAAGTGCACCTCGGTTCTAAATCCATGAGGGAAAAAGAGGGTAGAGAGAGAGAGAGAGAGAACGAGAGGTATCAGAGTGTATAGAAGGGAGTTAGGGAGGGTGTGATAGTGGCTCTCGTTCAGGGGTGAATTCTCATGCCAGCTTCCATCTGGACCCCTGCGTAGACACTCTCTATTTATTGGAGGGATGAGGATTGTGTGTGCTGAAGAGCTATGCCAGTGGTGAGGTGATGGTCCAGTCATCCACTCACCGGTCGCGTCGGCTCGACCAGTTCCATAGAATTAGAAGGGAAGCCAGGAAAGGCCCTAGGTAATACACCCCATTTGGGTATAATACTTTGTACGGGAAATCCCGTGTCAATTCGACCAACTTTTGATAGCAAATGCATTTGAAACGTCAATGATGGAAAACAACGATTAGGGTTGATCTCTTCAACTCAATTCTCAAACGCAGGACACATTTTTGGAATCTCCTGACACTAAATACTGATTTCACCCTTATCTTGATCGTAACACTGCCCCTTCAGAGATGAAGACCCTCAATGTTGAATCTATTTGTTTTTTCGACGAAGAAGCGCATGGTGACGTTATTGACAACTTGACTAGGTCATGATTAATGGAACTTCAATGAACTTGTAGCGACTTGCAATCTAACCGGTCGAACGATATCACGATTTGCCACAAAATGTCTTGGGTATACGACTCGAAGACATATATCATGGCTTCTGGAGCCTCTTGATGGATCAAATCGTATCGAAAGCCAGAGAACCCAGAAAGATGGAATCCCTGCCGATTTTCCATTATATCCTTGAACTCTTCCACCTGTACTGATGATAAGTCGATGGAATAACGTTCGGGCTTTCGGGATACTTTATCCAACCGCAAAGAAGCAAAATGAGAGTGGACAAGAACCGCGAAGGCTTCGTCCGGGGGGTCAAATCGCAGGATGCGGATTCGGCAAAATGGGGCAAAGCTGCAGAACGTCTACGCGGTTAATCTGTAGGAATAGGGTACGTATCGGAGGTACGTAAGAGGGATAAAGAGGGGATCGAGTAGATGAGAGGAATCGGATGGAAGACGACGGTGGACGGTTATATCCCCGATGTGGAAGCCGAACAGAGAGGAGAGCTCTCTTTTTGGCTAACGAGTACAATAGGTCAGGCATTGCGGTCTTTTGCTGACCGTACTCTCCACTGGAATCGCCCTTCTTCCTTTCCGTACGTAACCTCCCTTTCCATATATATATGTGTGACTCGGAATATTAGGGTCGTATCCAGCGTTAGCCGAGGATTGACCATTCGCCTTTGTGGACCTGGGCCATAACTGTCGGACACCTAATCTCCCAGGAAGGAGTGAGAGGTTCTCTCTCTCTTTCCTACACCTTCTTTAGCCATGTGTATCATATCTCTCGAATCGGGACATTTGTCCACCCGTGTGTGCCTCCCATCCCTCCTTTCATTTCACGCCGTCCTCGCATTCGCTATACAGATATAGTTCCTTCATTCTGGAATTGGTCCGAGTCCCCTTTTGGCCAGGATTCGGAAGTTCTGCCTTCGAAACCCATATGGTTTAGGGATTAGTACCAACGGCGTCGCAGTGGAAGTAGATCCTAGAGCGATGGTGTCTGAGTCTTCTGGCATATGAAATAGGATTACTTGTTTATCAGTGTCCGTACGCGGATGTTTGCGTGGTCTTTATCACTGATAGATGAAATCGTTTCGTTTTCGCGTTCATCTTCTACCCGATGTCGTTTAGCGTGCTTTCTAGGTTCTTTTTATATTAATCCGCATTTGAGTGAAGAAAAACCTGTCAGGAGGTAAAATCTGATACTTTTGTATTGTTTTGTAATTTATAAGTTTTCTGCTTAATTGCTCCCAATTGATTTGGCATTAAGGGGACCGAGTTGGTTAAAAAATGCAAATTTCTCAACCGAAAATCGGTCTTTTATGTCACTGCTATGATAGAGAGGTTATACACACAACTTCATAAGCCATATAGGCTGCATTCGCTTGGACGCTTACACGCTTTAGTACATATATGATGTATGTATAACGACATATATGATATATGTATATCGACATATATGTCGACGAAAAAATATATACATGATATGGCGCTCACAGCGCTCAAAGCGTCCAAGACGAATGCAGCGATAAGCAATTCTGGACCCAGCTATGTGGTGATAGCCGGACTATGGCAGGGACGTATGCGTTAGGATACAAGTTTTCATACGAAAAAAAGTCTCTAGGAAAAATTATTTTGAAAAATGGTGAAAATTTATTTTCCATGCTCAGTATGAATAGATATTGATATTGCGCACCAGCTGCCTTGAAAGCGATCATTTTCGTGCTTAGATTTTTCTATCAGCTTCATCTATTTAGAAACAGTAAAAAAAAATTTGTATTTTGAAAATCTGAAAATATTCTCAATAATTCGGGTTATTATTTAAAAATCAATAAGTCATGAATCGCGAGTCATAAAATTTTTTTTATTGTGGTTTTCAATGTTTTCTTTTTTTTTTGTACAAAATCATCGATAACACCGTGAAAAAAAATTGAATAACTTTTGAATGGTGGTTCATAAATGTTTGTATTGTAAATCAGATTTTTTAGAACGTTTTCAGAAATATTTTCGATGTTTTTAATTTTTTTATCTACTTTGTCACAATTTCGTCTATAACTCAGCCATTTTTGAAAATTTCGGCTTATCACTGTACAAATAAGTGCAGAAGCCTTCAAAGAACAAAACTGAAATAATAAAAAAATCGATTTTTTTTACGATTTTAACTGACGCAGCCCCCTTAAATGACTTTTTAATGCATCTGAATCAAACGATAACCATTAATCAGTTTTCATAAAACGGAAAAATGATATTTCATTTTTTATGAAAATTTATCTCTCTTGATGTCTGTCTTTGTCATATTGTTTCATATCTAGGCTTTAGTGTACACCCAGAAAAAAGATCGAGTACATTTAACTAAATCCTAGTCAAGCCAAATAAATTTTTTTAGTTGTAGGCCGACCTAATACAACTCTATTCATGTCAACGATTTTTTTTTTTTTAATGACCTACTAGGAAAATATATTGCGATCTTATAAATTTTTATTTAATATTAATAAATATTATTTCAAACTGAACAAATATGTATTTAAATAAAATAATTTAAAAAAAAAAATATTTACATAATATATATTTTTAAACATTTCAATCTTTGAATGTATAGCTACACGTATGAAGTCTACAATTTCGTAAAGCTTCGTCTTTTCTTTAACAGAATTGAAAAGAAAAAAGACCCTTTTTTATGGGAATCCCTTTCGGGGATTCGACCATCTTGCGTTTTGCCGCAATGTTCAACGTATTAAATATCCATACTGAAAAATAAGGATATCAAACATAGACGAGCTTGGAAAGGATATAGGCGTCGAGAGACAGGTTCGCTTGTGCGAGAGGTAGCCACCTGGCGGATTTTTGGGGTACTGGCTAATCTGCATATATGATTGAATAGAATTTTTCTTCAACGCCTGTTTCTCGATGACAGGGAATTCAAATAAATAAATATAGTGGAAGTAAATATCGCCCAAAATTGGATAGAAAGAAAATTTTCTTTAAAGTAACTAAAAAATAATAAAATAAACGATTATAGTACCTACGACTAGATCTTTTTTCTGGGTGTACATTCGTTCTGTCTCTTTCTCTGCCTTTCTCTCTCGCTCTCTGTCTCTCTCTTCGAAGAGGTCGAAAAGGACCACAGAGAGCGGTCGAGAGCAACATGATATCCTCGAGACTATCGTCGTTCGATAGGTCGTGCCGGCTGGTACCCCGAGGAACGGTATCGATAAGCTCCTTCTCTCTGCTGCTAGTTCCATGTACGTGAGCGGCAGTTCTCGTGCGCAATCTTTTACCTTTGCCTCATTCTCTCTCTTTTTCCCTTGCTTCTGGTAACCATTCTCTTCATACTCCACACAATTTTCATCCTCGACGTTTATTCCGCCATGCTGCGTACCTAAGTAGCCTCGTTGTTTTATGCAGGCACTCTTGCAACTCTACCAGTCGTTACTTCGCCAGAAATACAATCCTATCACCATGAATACCGTAAAAAAATGAATCAATAGAGAATTAATGTCTATCGGATAATGATCACTTCAAATCACATTGGTGATGCATCAGAAGGAATATCGTCCAATAATCTCAAACATTTGTCCCATTTTACAAGTTATTCTGATGACAATCTCCAGTCCACCATTCGTTGGAATACCACCGAATAAAAGTACCCAAGACAATCAAACTGATGGGCTTGGAAAATTGGAGACCTGTTACCCGGCAGAGAGATTATTCGGTAGAGATGTCCACAGCGTTCCAGTATTTTTAGTTTCTTATTCAATTGGGTTGAGTTTATTCTGGTAGAGATTTATTACGGTAGGCTTGTCATTTGGAGTAGAAATATCAAAACGTTTGTTTTGAGCGGAAATCTTATACCATAGAGATGTTAAAATTGATAGGGGTAGGAATTTATTTCCGGTAGAGTCGTGAAATGTCTTTGAACGAAAGCAGACACGCAGCCTTCTACGTCCCTTAAGGTACTTCAATTTAATAGCTTTTTGTCTCCTGACGTTTCGTGCAATCGAAAATCTCCACAGATCGCGTTCTACCCCGATGTAATCGAATTCATAGTCCGGAAAACGAAGGGTTTTTGCATGAGTCCATGGATTGCTGGTGAGAGAGAGTGAAAGTGTCAGGAAAAACGTCTAATGAAAGGGGGGAAAAAAGAGCGAACGGAATGGAAAAAACAGACTGTTTCAGTGGAGTGTCCCCGTGAAGATTTCAGCACTCAGTGCGAGAAAGTGAAGTCCACCCGTATTCTCGAAGTGACTTAAGAAATTGTGATACAGCCGCGGGCTAACCCAGTTCCTTCATCTTGTTCTCGGCCACACGTGCATTGGCAGAGGGCCATTTTATTTTCTTATCCCGCGCTTGGAGTGTACAATTCCGGAACTGTTGGACGTTGTTGTCGCGTTCTTGCCACGTATGTTTTCCGTTTTCTTGGCTCCAACCTCTTCGGCTGGTTGCACAAATTCCAAACGAAAGATTCGTACACATTTGTGCAAACTATTCGAAGCTTTTCGTACTTTCATTCATATGTTCTCACTCAATATCTCGTTCTTTCTTCGTTGGCGATAAAAATCGTATCTTATCACATGTTTTTTCTTGGTTTGTCGTTTATCAGAGGTCTATCTCTGATAGTAAATCCATAGTAAATTTGATAAATATTAAAATTATTAAATATTAATTACACCTCTGTAACCGTCCAAAAAGCGTTCTTGTGATCATTTTTTTTTTAGCGGAAGAAAAGGTGATGGAAAAATGAAACTTGGGGTAACTATTGGGCATATATTTGAATACATTACATGAAATGATCATAAGAAAATGTTATGAAATGACGACACCAAAGCAATTCTACCGAGGCATGTCGAATCAAACGACACGCGGCATAACTCCAACAATTTTCTATCTTTCTGTTTTAATATTTAACCACAACTTTGAAATAACATTGCAAAGTTAACCGCGGAGGGAATTTTAGAAATATTGATTTTTGTGTAATTGGCAAATATTTGATTAAAGTTATTCAATTTCCCCGCCAAAAAAGGACAATTATTTGTTAATAAATATTGTTTAAATTGATTTATCGAAAATTCCCTACGTGGTTCACTTTGAAATGTTATTCTACAGTTGTGGTTAAATTTTCAAATAGAAAGATTGAAGATTGTTGGAGTCATGCCGCGTGCCGTTTGATTCGACAGGCCTCAGGAGAATTGCTGCAGTGTCGCTATTTTGTAATATTTTTCTATGAAATATATGCTCAATAATTACCCTAAGTTTCATTCTTCTATCACCTTTTTAGTCCGCAAAAAAAAATT
Source organism: Alloplasta piceator (assembly GCA_946863875.1). Taxonomy (NCBI): domain Eukaryota; kingdom Metazoa; phylum Arthropoda; class Insecta; order Hymenoptera; family Ichneumonidae; genus Alloplasta; species Alloplasta piceator. Next base: position 16,161,047 of record OX333072.1, read on the forward strand.
ATTAAAAAAAAAACGCCTTTTTAGATCCTTATACAGTGGTGTCACCCCTTAATAAAAATGCATCCAAATTTTTTTTCCTGCGTCCTGAAAGTCTCAGAGCGAGTTATAATTGCACGACGTTCCTCTTTCACTGTAAAACATTTTTGCCTCATTTTTCTGCATTTATCATCTTGGGATTGCATATGTATATGTTGTTCATTCCAAAGGTTGAAAATTTGCAGTATCCTCAAAAGCAGACTTTCGCCAAACTTTCAATATTAACGAGACGAGAAGAAAAATGAAAAGTTTGTACTTCAATTTTTTTTTCCTGTTCGTCGTTCTCTTGAGTCATGCTTTTCATCAGCATAGAAAACAGAGTGAGAGAGAAAGAGAGAGAAAGTGTCTGACGCGCTTTTGCGATTTTCAGTGGAGCTTTCTTCATCTCTGCCCGGAAAAAAAATTGGAAGACTTGCGCTGCCTTTCGCTCGCCAAAATCTGGAAAGATTCCAGGCATTTGCGAGACCGAATCTCGCTTCCCCCTTAATTGCGTATGCAAATTTATGCTGGATGAGCGATGAGTTTGGTTAAAGCAAAAAAGGGATTTTTTTTTGGAGCTGTGCCCTTAGAATTTCTTGTCTTTTGTGTTGCTTTTTTTGACTCGTTTTTTTTTGTTCGTTCTCCATACGCGCTTGACAAACCCCACTCCAACTTTTCTGTCGGAGAAACGCTGGAAAAATCGATTCAATCTACAAATTCGAGACATTATTCGGGAGACGGGTTTTTTTTTTCGAATCCCCGCGAAACTCACGGCGCACGTAATCGAATGCTAATCGAGTATCAGATTCCTGGGCTTACGGGATTAGATTTCTCGGGGTTACCTTTCCACCAAAATCTAACGAATTGCCCGCACACGCCCTTTTTACTCGCCGAAGGGAGTCGAATTTCGAGCGATACTAAAACGCCATCTCCCTTTTTTTCGTCCAAAATCACGTCGTCGTTGAACGTGTATCATTTAATTAAAAAAAAAAATCTGATGAAAATGATTCGGTGAAATAATTAATCTTTATTAATTTATGAAATAATTAATCTTTGTTAATTTATTAAATAATTTATCTATATTTCCATATTCATGGAAATTCCATGTTTATGTTGAATTTATGGAAATTAAAAAAAAAAAAATACACATTTAGATTTTCTCTTCATAATTTCCCATGGAAGTTTTTTTACAAAAAATTCCCCAAGTGATGAATTTTTATTTGTTTATATAATTTAACAATTTTCTTTATACCAGCGTAGAACCTTTTTTTTCTTTTTTATTTGTTCCTGTTTCCCCATTGAAAAAATTAAACAAATTCTGTTCCTGACATTGATCATCGATAATTGTGATAATCAAGCCTTGGATGGACTTTTTCCATTCCAGGGAAAAATGTGTTTTTATTCCTGGATTATGCAAGAGAAAAATTGCACAAAAAAAAGTTTTTTTTTTCATTAAAATAAACTTTTTCGATTAATTTAAATATCAGTCTGATCAATTGTCTTTTAGTTCGATATTTGAATGAAATTTCATTATTTAAAAATAAATTTATTGAAACTAAATGAAGTCATTTGTCTCGGTTCGAGAAAACTGAGGGAAAAAATCCGAAATAAAGAACTTTGACGAGAAAACGGTGCCAAGAAAATAAATAGAAACTTCGGGTTGTTAGCGAGCGCGACTCGAATTCTTTCGCGTGACAAGAAATTCTTGGTTTTCCTTCGAGATGAAACGAGAAAGAGAGAAAAGCTGCAGGAAAGAAAAAGAAAGTTGAAAAAGCCCGTAAATTTGTCGCTCGATTCACCCGATTGTTTTGCTCAAATAGATATCGAAGAAGATCCTGGATCGGACATTGACGACGGAGTTTGAAATAATAATTTCCGATATTAAGGAAAGCCATAAGAACAACAAAGAATGCACTCTGACGAAAAGTTCCTGAGAACAGAAACCTTTGAATCGGGAAAAGAATAATTGCAAGTTTTTAAGCTGAATCGAGATTTTCAATAACTCATACTTGAATCGCGCAGATTAAATTTTTCCTCGCTAATTAAAATTAATAAAAGAGTCAGAAAAATCGATTTCTTTTTTTTTAGAAATTCACAGAAGACTCTATTTTTTTCTGTTGGATTGAAGCATAATTTAGGGAATCCGTAAAAGATCATTCGATACATGATAGAAGCCCCACGTGCGAAGGTATTAACGATGTCTCGAGGCTCGTGTAAATGAAAAAAAAAAAAACGACGCTTACATAGGTGACAATGCATTATAATGCAGGGAAAGGGAATCGCGAGCATCGACAAAATGGGCGCGGGATTTAGGTACGACGCACGTAATGGATGACGAATCTGTAGGGTTTAGCGTACGTATAGATTTTAGAATGCTTTGCAGAAAATGTTCTGCGGCCCTGATTCCTGGTCAAGTCGAGCTGTAAGGTCTTGTATACATTTATGGGGTATTCCATGCGTAGCAAGCAAGAAGACTAGAATAAGGAGAGACAACTGCTGCTTGTCGAGTCGTGAGAAAGTGGCACAAAATACGTCGCCAGCAGGCTACCCCACTCCGTGACCAGCACTATGCGCAGTACACTACCGCGCACTCTTTGAGCCATCATTCTGTCTCGCGCGAGACCCGCGCATACGCGAACCGGCCCGTGTATGCGCGGTAGTATAAAAGTGCGACACTGCGCATAGTGCTGGTCAAGGAGTGGGGAGTGATGGTGATGTATTTTGTGCCACCCCCACTCCTCGAGTTGTTTCTCCTTATTCTAGACTTGTTGGTAGCAAGACAGGTTTTGACCGCGGGTCTCAAAATTTGTCGTCCGTTAATGTATCGTTTTCTTATATCATATAAAAACATTTCCATGTAGTTGTGAATCCCAATTGAGACTTGGTTTTTTTAAGTCCTAATCGAAAAATGATAAAATAAAGTATTTTACACACCTCTCATTGTGTCCTTTAAGTGTCAATACAGTAAAAAGTAAATCTGACCAGCGCTTTTTAACCGGAAAAAAGCGCTTTTTTCAATAAAGCTAATGGAATCTCAATCCGTTTTGTAAAAAAAAATGTACAGCCAAAAAACGGCGATAAAACCCGTTTTTTTTTTTTTCGGCCCTTAGGGTCTACTGAATTTTATCAAAAATTTTACCGAACATAGCTTAACACTTGAGAAACGTTCGGTAAAATTTTCAGCTTGCCTTTTTTCTTTGTTCACTGGCAATAAAATGTGTAGTTACTCCATAAATAGTCGACGCTTCCTTTCCATCGGAACTCGTTCAAGACAAAACTTATTAATTTTATTGCCAGTGAACAAAGAATAGAGGCAAGCTGAAAAATTTACCGTACGTTTCTACCATGTTGAACAATGTTCAGCAAAATTTTTGATAAAATTCAGTAGAGCCTAAGGCTAAAAAAAAAAACGGTTTTTTTTCTCAGTTTTTTCGCTGTCAATTTTTTTTTACATTTCGGATTAATATTCCATTTGCTTTATTGAAAAGTGAGCTTTTTCCAGTTAACAAGCACTGGCCAGATTTTAATTTTGCTGTATTGACACTTGAGAGACGCACAATTAAAGGTACGTTAAATATTTTATTTTTCGATTAGAACTCAACCAAAACCCAGATTTAACTGGGGTCCATAACTACGTGGAAATGTTTTTATATGATATAAGAAGACGATATATTGATGGACGACAAATTTTGGGCCAAAACCTGTCCCGCTACCCGTGGAATACCCCATATATTAGACTAATTTTAAAAAAACCGACTATTTTTTTTTTTCAAAATCTCCCATTAAATAGTTTCGAGGAGGAGAAAAAAGATGCCCCTTGAAAGCAGAGTTCTTAATATTAATTTTTAGCGGTCATTTCTATTTCGTATTTAAATAACAAAGGAAAAATCATTTTCAAACTTTTGAATTTTATACCTCCACTTCAAGTCAATGTACCGAAATGTGCGATACATATTCTTATAGGGAATTGAACGCTCTTCGAAAAAGGTCTCTTATGATTTTTCGATAAACTCACTCCTCCAAAAGTTATTCAAAGTTAAAGTGGAATTTAGAGTAAATTTCACTCTTTTTTTAGTTTCCGGGAAAATATTAAAACTTTCATCAAAGCTGTTAAAGCTAACATAAATTACCCAATTTTTTAAGAAATGAGCAACAGTAGTTCACACATATTCACAGGCTAGTATACATATATATTAAGGTGATTCGTTTCAGGGCAACTTTTTTTTTTGACCCATCGTGCCCGAAAACCTTTAGTTAGTACTTAAAAACGAAGTTTCGTGAAAGGAGGGTGTTGTCAAAAAATATTTAGAGGTCGCGAATCAAAATTGAAGGTTTCCCATTTGATTAACATTGGAAAAAAAATTATTTTACTTCATACACCTATACCTGAGAAAGAGTTGAATTTACGGGCTCGGCTTATAAGATTTTTTTATAGCAAATCACTTTCTCTACAAAGTTCTCATTTGAATTTTTTCGATATATCTAATAGCTTAGGCGTTAAAGCCGTTTAAATAGATATTTTCAAACAATATTCACTTGAAACAATGATACCGCTAAAACGGTTGAATTTACAGACATGGCTCAATGAACTTTATTGTAGAGTATCATATTTCCTATGAAAACCCACTTGGAAAATATCGCGATGTCCAAATTCGCGGAATGGTAACACTAATAATGAGACATTTTTTTTTAAATGTTAATCAAATGGGAAACCTTCAATTTTGATTCGCGACCTTTAAATATTTTTTGACAACACCCCTCTTTCACGATACTTCGTTTTTAGGCATCAACTAAAGGTTTTCGGGCACGATAGGTAAAAAAACAGTTGCCCTGAAACGAATCACCCTAATATATATATTAGACTGTGTATAACTTTTGAAGGAGTGAGTATTTCAAAAAATCATAAGAGACCTTTTTTGCAGAGCGTTCAATTCTCTCCAAGAATATATATCGCACATTTCGGTAAATTGACTTGCAGCCGAGGTATAACATTTGAAAGTTTTAATTTTTTGTTCCTGCGTTATTTAAATCGGAATTAGAAGTACGCGATGAGAGACCGCTAAAAATTAACATTAAGAGCTCTGCTTTCAGCAAGAACCTTTTTTCACATCCCTCAAAGTATTTAATAAGGGATTTCGAAAAAAAAAGTAGTCGGTTTTTTTGCACCAGTCTAATATATATTATAGGTAGTCCGACATGAGAAAAAGTTCAGGAACCGCTGAATTTTTCTTTGCAGCATTTTTGTTTCTCGTTTCGCGCGGGCGAAAGCGGGGCGCAGTGGAGGATAAAGTATAAAAAGGACGCGTGATGAAGGAACGCGAGAGGTAGACGAGGGAAAAAGGAATCGGGCAGACGAGAGTCCCGACGAGAGGATTGTAAGAAATAAAAGAAAAACTCACGAGGATGAGGATAAGGTCTGAGAGCCCCGCGGCTCTTTTCCTGATTGTCACTGTGCTTTTCCTTCATGACGTATATATATGAGTGTGTGTGTTTGTGTACGTGTGTTTGCGAGGACGAAAACTCCAAGCACGATAAACGAGAAAAGTGCAAGAGAAAGAGAAGAAGAGCGTGGAACGATGAAACGGCAGAGAAACGAGCGAAAACGAGCTGCTGCTGTTTCTACTGTAAGAGAAAAACAGAAAATCGAGTCTCTTCTTTCCTTCGTCTCTTCCTCACGATACACCCCCTGCGGCTGCTGGGAATAATGCTGTTTCGACTGTTTTTTTTTAGATTTTTTTTTATACATTTTTTTTTTTACGAAATAGAGAGAGAAAATAACGACGATGTGAACGAGCTGGAAACGAAAATGGCGAGGAGTTAGCGAGGAAAAAAAAGGTATTTGCGAGAGAGGAACGTATTGAGGGAAAAAATGTAGTCGCGAATTTTTGCACGAAGATTGACAAGTGTTATTTTGAAAAAAATAAATGGAGATTTGTGATAGTTAGAGCGGGGACAAAAATTTGAGGAAAATTGAGAAAATAGTAAAGACATTTTTATCTGCAGACTTTTTAGACGCTATTTTACCATTTTCACTACTTAATTAGATCATGGCGTTGTCTTTAGTATTGAGTAAAGATTACTATCAAAATCTTAGTCGAAACGGGAAAGAGAAAATAATTTCTCCTGCTCTAAGTCGCAGATCAATAAAAGTGGTCTTGAGAAAATACACCCCCATCATAGTTCAAAAAATGCTTTCCTCTTATCTGGCCTTTTTTGAAATTTTAAGTACCGTGTCGATTGGAAATTGCCCACTGATAAGAAAAATTCATATTTCCCGAGAACACAAATAAAAAAAATAATAAAGAAAATAATAATAGTAAAAATTATTACCATTCTATTTTTCAACATATTTTTCCCAGCTTAAAGCGTTCGAATCGACATTAAATTTAAGGATTTATTTTTAACTAAACCACAAAGTGGATTTTACTCTTTTATAATCCATATTTGGAGTATATTGGAAAATGGTTGACTTATGCACTGTCTCGAGGAAATACTTCGTCAAGAAGGCCCCGAGCAGTTTATAAATAAAATAATAGCCCTACAAAAATAGGCAACCATTTTCTAAGTGCAACAGCCAATAAGTATTTTAGGACGGGTATTTTGGATGGAATAGTAATCATTTTCGGAATGGTGATAGTAATAATTTTAGTATTAATTTTTATTAATAAAAAAAAAAGCATCTGGCAGAGGAAAAAGTACTGAATGCTTTCTGGCCCGCGACGTCGAATACACACATGCCGGATAATTCTCGGCAAATTACCAGATTTCCCTTTTTTGCATTCTCGCTCTTGGGAACCGTCCGTTTTGCCAAAAGTTCCTTTCGCCCATTTCTCCGGCAACATACAAATATATGAGGCGTTCCACGACATTCCGATCAAAATCTTGCCTTCATGATTTCGATTTTCCTCTAAATTTATTATATAAAAAACACATTGAAAAAAAAATTCACAAAATTTTTCCGAATTTTTTGGTCACGCATTTTTTGGATTTTGTTTTTCTTTAAAGGGAGCACTTTGTAAAATCTGAAAAATTCAGAATAATCTAATAAAATATAACAAAAGTTGTGGGGGCTTTGTTCCAAAATTTTGTTATATTTTATTAGATTATTCTGATTTTTTTCAGATTTTACAAAGAACCTTTAAAAAAAAAAATCCAAAAAATGCGTGACCAAAAAAATTCTGAAAAAATTTGTGAATTTTTTTTTCAATGTGTTTTTTTTTATATAAAAAATTTAGAGGAAAATCGAAATCATGGAGGCAAGATTATGATCGGAATGTCGTGGAATGCCTCATATACATATAAAACAATAAAACCAAGAGGGTTTCTCTGTTTTGTGTATTGGGGTTACATTAATCTTCGACGGTTGGACCAGTGAAAGGGATTTCGTGGCCTTCCCGCCCCCCTTTTTTTCCTCCTTGACTGCACGGATTGCCAAATTGTTTTTCGAAAACGTACTAAAGCTTCTGTGTCGCTTTGGCTACTTTTTCCTTATCGGAAAACCCACAGAACCAAGGAAGAGAACGTATTGAAAATTCGTGGGAAACTTTTACGAATGTTTCCTCGAGTCGCCTTATTGTTCGATGAATGTACTCGAGAATACGCGCAAGGAAGGAAAAGAAAAGATATATTTGAGGAAGAAAAACAAATAAGGAGAAATGAGAATACGAGAGCTGTACAATGATTTTATAATATTGGTTAAAGTGCGTGCTTTGCGCATGACAGCGCATTTACTTGAGACGAAAATCTGGGATCACTGAGAAAGATCCCAGGAGAATGTTGTTGAACCCTCGGGGAATTTGTATTCTATTACAAACAATCGATCGATGAATTCGCGCGGGATTCGCTATCATGTTTTTTCCAATATCAGACCGCCGCAGGCAAGATCTTGATAGCATAGCTTGACTCAATGCCGAAGACAATACCGTGAAACATACCGTGAAATTTTGACCTTCACGACATCTTATCAACTTTTTTAGATTATAAAGTTGTGTGAGATGTGCACTGAAAAAACAATGTATCAAGATTTGTAAACTGTTAACAAATGTAATGTTGGATATGGCGAAATCAATTATTTTTCAACAGTTAATAAATTAAATAAATCTTTTTTAACAATTAATCAATTATTTTGACCCAAATAAAATATTTCTTGACGACTAACAAATTTTGTAACAGTTGAGGAATATTTAAGTAAAAGTGCTAACTAAATATAGTGTATTGACGCTGAAATTTTCACGTCCGAACCCGGACCCTCTTGAATAATTATGAAAATTTTTTTCCGAAAAGTATTCTGAAGAAGAAAAGACACGTATTTTTTTGTTAAGGCCGACAATTGATATTTTTCGTCGTACGATTTTAGTAAAAAATCCGAATTTTTCACTAACTCTCTACTCTAAACACGTAGAACCTTGATAATTCGAGATCCTATCGAAAAACGCTTCGGACAAAACTTGTTCGTTATAAAACGAGTAAAACAATTGATATTTAAAAAAAAAATTGTGGGCACACGAAAGTTTGTTTTTACTTCATAAAACACAAAAAACGATTTTTCAGCAAGTAAGCCACCTCGAATAATAAAATAAAAACATTGTGAAAATTCTATAGAAAATTACGACATTTTTAAGACCAGAATGAGAATGGCAAGATCAAAATCCGCAAAGCTACAGCCAATCGAAGTTTCGTCTTGACCTTATTTTCGAGCCAGATCATGCAGAACTATATATTCTCGAAAAATTATATACAGAAATACATTTGAATATTTATTTAATTATACATGTGTATATTATTTCATACAAGTATGAAAGAATATACTTATGTATAATTAAATATTACGTATATTAGGTACATTATTTCATACCTGTAAGAAATAATTTACGTACGTATAATTAAATGAATATTCAAATGTATTTTTGTGTATAATTTTTCGAGAACATATAGTTCTGCATGATCTGGCTCGAAAATAAGGTCAAGACGAAACTTCGATTGGCTGTAGCCTTGCGGATTTTGATCTTGCCATTCTCATTCTGGTCTTAAAAATTTCGTGATTTCCTATAAAATTTTTACAATTTTTTTATTTTATAATTTGAGGTGGCGTACTTGCTGAAAAAACGTTTTTTTTGTGTTCTATGAAGTAAAAACAAACTTTCGTGTGCCCACAATTTTTTTTTTATATCAATTGTTTTACTCGTTTTATAACGAACAAGTTTTGTCTGAAGCGTTTTTCGGTAGGATCTCGAATTATCAAGATACTTCGAATTTTTTTCTGGGAAATGGTTGATGAAGAAGAAACGCATTTTTTTAACACAAAAAATTACTAAAAATTACAGTGAATCATTTTTTATTAAGGAACGTCGATTTTTTAACCGTTTTTTAACAAATAGCGATAAATTGAAACTAAAGTATACGAAATTTATAAAAAAAGTCGTCATTTTTACGTAACTAAAAAAAATGACAATCGATTTCTAAAAAATGAAATCGTTAATTAGCTCTTAATATTTCTCATCGTATTTTCCGTAAATTTGGAAAAAACCCTTCAGGTTTGAAGTACGGCGCCGCTATTTTAGAAATATTTAAATGAACATTTTAGGGAATACAGCGAAAAGGTTAACGAATAAAAATATTTTTCGAAAATCTAATTTCTCGACTCATCTATCTATGTGGCTTCTCGAAAAATCGCGTTGCACAACTTTGTAAAAATCGAAATTTATAAAAAGCTTCTGTCAAAGCAGCAAAGATCTTCCAAAAAAAAGTATGAAAGAAATCTGATCAACGAGATTTTGAGGAAGGCAATATGGAGCGTGACATAAGAACAAAGAGAGGAGAAAATAAAAATGAAGATCGAAGGTGGGTGCTATCTCAAAGGAGGTAGTCAAGAAGTATGACATATATTAGGGTGTTCCAATAAACAAATTTTCTTTCGATCGCCCTCTTCATCGAGATTTACCCTGAAAAAACAAATTTCGATTTATAATTTTCACTTCCGCCGCATCAACGATTAAACTCGGGAAAAATAGAATTTTCGGGAAAATTGATATATCAGAGAAAATCTTATAGCGCGTCAATTATTTTCAACGAAAGAAAATTTTCACATTGACTTTGAATTGCTAAATATTGCAGTGAATTGAAAAATGGAGAAGCCTGCAAAAACTTGAAAACCAATTACTCGTTTGAAAAAAATAGTATAGTAGAAAAAAGAAATCGATTAAGAATTGATGAATGTTGTGGCAAAAAGTAAAAAATGAGAAAGGTGAGATTGCAAAAATTAAAGAACCAATTTTACTCGTTTGAAAAAAAAAATCTACGGTAGAAGAGGAAAGAAAACGCGGTTCTTGATCCTCCCTAATCTATATACGTACATAGATGAGGGAATAGTTGATCCTCGCTTGCGTCCCGGAATACTGCAGAGGTTTCTGTGCAGGAGCGGGGTATTTCGAAAAATTCCAATATCTCGGTAGCGGCGAGCTAAAGGGACCCACCTCGTCGCTGAATGTGACGGTGTTCACGACGGCCGGGAATCCCCAAGGATTCAGCCCATACCGGCGACCCGCGGAACGAGATGAGAGGAGAGCAAAAGAAAAATAAAGAAAAGCACCCGAACAAATGGAACTGAGGGGGAGGGCGGGGGGGATGAAAATGGGAGCTCCGTGGACATAAAAGCAGGGAAAAATGTCGCAGGGACATGAGAAACGCAAGCTAACCGGTCCAGTCACTCCGTTCGTCTCCGCGTCGTTCCGTTTTCCTCGTCCTTTCGTTAAGGCAATCGTCGTCGAGAGAAGAAAAATAGAAACGTAACCACTCGGGCCGTTACTACCGTAGTACCGCCGCTGCCAGTAACGTTACTGTCTGTTCTTCTTTCTGAAAAGAAAGAGAAAGAGAGGAGCACGAGATAAGTGAATACCGCCGACGAGGGAATCTCCGAGGATTTTTCCACGACGGATATGGTGACACACTATCTTCTTCGGTTGAGGTTTTCCATTCCATATGTACAGTGGCAAAAGACATTGGAAGCTGATGGAAAAACGAAACAAAAAATTGAAACTCCTTTACATGCCACAGATATTCTTCTGTCTTCACGTCCGGCCTGTTTAGTCCTGGATACGAGACTTTTCGACTCAGTCGCTTCCTTTTTCCAATCCTGATCATTTTTCTCCCTAATTTTTAAAGATTAAGCACTGAGGAAAGAATGTACCAGGATTAGTTGACTGCGTTAACAAATGTAAAGTTGAATATGGCGAAATCGATTATTTTCAACAGTTAATAAATTATTTTGACACAAATAAAAGATTTCTTAACGATTAACAAATTTTGTAACAGTTAAGGGGTCAGGCCACTCTACAGACAAAAAGGGGCATATTTCGTGATTTTTTTTCGAAGAAACCATAAATTAAATCGAATTTACAATAAAGGTGTTTTATTATACATATAATTGTCAATACAAAATTATTCTTTCATGGCGATATTTGTCAAAATGGCGACTCTGCCGCATTTTTCCGTTGACGCCTTTATTTCTGGAAGGTCGTCGACTGAACCAACAGCTCTTATAATTTTTAAGTTACAATGAGGCACCACAATTTTTTCGATTATATATACGAATAGCTATAGAAGTACGTAGGATTTATTTGATATGTTGTTTTTTTTAGAAATGGGGCATTTCTAAATTAAAAAGTATAAAATGCCATGAGAAAATCGTCAGGTAATTGTTTATAAAAAAAGAACTATGCAATATAATGAAAAAATCTTACGTACTGCTTTGGAGAACGTTATTTTGAAGGTACAGTTAAAATTTCAAATGAATTGGTTGAAATTTGTTCGCGTTATGAGTTCGGCCAACTGAAAAACGTAGTTCTGAAATAGGGACTTTTCACGCTTATAACCTTTTAAAATATAATTCTATACATACTAAGCTACCTTTTGAACAAGAAAAAAATCGATTTTTTGCAAATCCTAGAGTGGCCAGACCCCTTAAGGAATATTTAAGTAAAAGTGCCAACTAAATATATTTCTTTACTACAAATAAACTGTTTTCTCAGTGCAGGAAGTATTTGTATCATTCTTTTTTTTACAACGTAGGTATTTATTAATATTTTGACAACAAACAAAAAAATGTTCGAGAAAAAATAATGAAAATTAAATAAATTATAAGCTGGTAAAGTTGGGGCTTAAAAAATAGGGGTGTGCTGGCTGACACGATCGCAACCCATTTGGTCATCCGATATAAAATTTTAAAAAAGTTTTTTAATTAGTAAGAGAAAACTCAGAGAAAACAGAAAAAAAACAATGGAGGGTCGTAAAACGATGGAGGGTAAAACGATGGAGGGTCATACATTGAAGATTGGTAAAAAATTTGATGTAAATCGGTTGAGTAAAACTTGAGATATATCATGTAAGCTGTGTTGAGAAAAGTAGTTTTGAGAAAAACTGCAATAGTCCCATTTGCTTCGACGTGACGGGCTGCATCACTAAAATATAGCCATAGCTCCGTAAATTATTGGAATTTGAAAATTTTCTTTCGAGGATACATTCTTAAAAGTCTAAACCTTAAGGATATGCAAAAAAATGGATTCAAAAAAATTCTAAACCAGAATACTCCCTTGAAGCTACGCTCCGACGTGTTGGGCGTAGTTGCTGCGCCACTAAAGTAGCTATAACTCCGTAAATTATTTGAATTAAGAAATTTCCTTTCGAGGATATATTCTTAAAAGTCTCAACTTTAAGAATATGAAAAAAATTGATTTTTTTAAAAACTCTAGACCAGAATACGGCCTGAAAGCTCAATGAATCACCTTTTCCCAATTTTTCTTCTGTTCCGGATAACCTCTTGTTTACCTTCTGGCCAAAACCTGCATTATTCACTACAGTGGCGGTAATTTCCTTTCTATTTGAAATTTTCTCTTCAACTCAGGCTCATTCCCTTAATGGAGGTTCTTTTTCGTCCTCGAATCAATTTTTTTTTGGAAAATTCATCATCTTCCCGCAAATTAGTGTATTCGAATCAATCTTCTTCTGTCAAATTCGAGGATCTCGTTTTGCTGTCGCGCTTCGAAAAGCAGAAGTTGAAACAACCTCGGCCTCGGTCCATCAACGGTCCAACCTTGGCTCTCTCGCATCTTTATACATGATTTTTGTTGCGTCCTCTCTTCGTCGTTTCTTTTTCTTTCCTCCTCATCCTGACTCGTGACTGCTCTCACTCCTTGACGAAGGGATCACGAAGAAATCGGTAATTACACTCCTCGTCGGGGGTATTACACCGCGATTCTATACTCGACAACCTCGAGCAAGTACCGAGATCCCTGACGGGAATCACTGTTGCACACCTCTCTCGCTCGTTCGACCTCGAGAGATGGAAAACGATGCAGTTATTTTTTTCCTGTTTTCACGTGTGTTCGTGTTTGTGTGAATGTGTCTGTGTTTGGCAGAGGTAAAGGGCGATTTACTCGTGCTCGAAAGTTCTTTATGGTTGTGTACATTATATATCTACCGACTATCCCACGCCCGATCGCACTCGCATTATCCCTGGCTGGCAATCCTTCTTTTTCTCTCTCTCTCTGGGGAGAGAGAATTTCTTAGAACGCTTTTTTTGCCTCCTTAAATCATTTTTAATGCTCATGAGGGTCGAGACAATACATCCGCGAATAATCGCGAATACAAGGACCCGAGATGATAATCCTCCTATGAAAATTATCTTGAGTACACAGGTGTTGAAACGAAGCTCGCTTTTATGGCTGAAATATACACTCACCCGAGGTTGAGTAATATTTACGCGCTTTTTACACTCTCGAGGCGATCGCCATAAAGATATTTTTCTTTGGCCCATACTGCATCGCAAAAAAAGTCTCTTGAGTCACCTTAAAGAATAGAGAACGCTTCGAGATTCAACAGCGAGTATGAAAATTCGATGCGATATCACTTTTTTTCTTCTGATAAACGAATATGATGTTGGGCATAATGCACGGAAATCAAAAATTATCTTATCGCGAGGGAGGGCTTATCTCGCGTCAATGTCGGTGATAAAAGTGCATTTGGCTCGCGCGATGAAAATTCACTACTTGCTCGTGCAACGTGAATATTAATCGTGAATTTTAGTCAATTTATCTAAACTGCTCAATATTGAATATCAATTTTTGGAAAAGTTCACAAAGAATCCCACTCGGTCATAAGAACATAAAATTTGATCATAATTGAAATAATGTGTGCTCGAAATTTCGAGCCTTCATTTCCATTAAAAGTCTCCGGAAATTCTTGCCAATTATTATCGTACCGATTTGCATAACGTAAATGTCCCAATTATTGAACAGATAAGGATCTGGGGATTGAATTCGGTGAGAAAAAAATATAAAATCAAGAAAAAAAACCATCGCTTATGTTCAAATGATACTTTGATATTTTTACTTTCGAAAAATCACCCTTTAAATTATTTTTAAATGATTTCAAATGAAAAAAAAAGAATAACAATATGAAGCATGCAAATGTCCCAATTATTGAACACTGGAAGTGTTAATTCGGAAAATATTGCATATTGTAACAAGAAAAAAACCATCGCTTTCATGTTCAAATGATACTTTGATATTTTGACTTTCGAAAAATCACCCTTTAAATTATTTTTAAATGATTTCAAATGAAAAAAAAAACAATAATAATGTGAAGCATGCAAATGTCCCAATTATTGAACACTGAAAGTGCCTATGTCCCTAATATTGAACAGGCATGTCCCAGTTATCGAACACTCTCGAGAATTCTTTTTCCGTTCTAAAAATATTATTTTAGGTACAATGTTGAGAAATAAAAGCAAAATCAAACACTTAAATAATCTTTTATTGATCATGTAAAAATACAAAAATATATATTTAGTCTCTTTTGACAGGTTTTTGGTTCATTCGCATTTGGTTTACTTTTGCTTTTCAACTCGAACCTTATTTTATTTTTATTTTCAGCTTCCTCGTTTTTATGTTCTGTTTTTGTTTGATTTTGTCGCAGCTTTCTTGTTTTTCGACTGAAATATCGGAGAGCAAAAAATATTGAACATTACATTCGTATTTTTAGGTTACATCTAGGTTATATTCTCTTTTTACTTTTCTTTTTATGTTTATTGCACGAAAATACAAATAAAAAATATATTTGACGATCTTAGAGTTATTATTAGAAGAATAAAGGTAAGTTTATTCAGGAACTTACAGTTTTTGTTTGAATAAATTCGATTCACACGATCTGTCACACGTTAACTGTCTCGATGGGTTTGATGGGTTTAATGACGCCATCTTGGAGAATTCGAGTGTTGAATAATTGGGACACACTGCATTTTCTATGTCCCAATGATCGAACACCGTATTTTTCAACAAATAATTACTTTTAAAAAAAAATTTTTAATCGTTATTTGTAAGAAATTTTCTGAGGAACCTGAAAGACTCAAGTAAGGTAACATTTTGATAGCTAAAAGTTCCATATATGTAATGAAATTTTTATAAATAAGTAAATGCATGCAGGTGAATGAAAAAATAATAAAAATACAAGATAGTGTTCCATAATTGGAACATTTACCTTAATTTATAAGAATTGGCAAGGTTTTTGTAATTTTGCGGTAAAAGAATAAATTTTGGTCATTTTTTTGTTCAGTTGAACGTTCGGGGCTTCAAGTACATGAAGTATAGGTAAATCAATCGTTTTACCAAATCGATACACGGAATCGTTCCGTTTTCGCTGACGACCGATTTTTTTTTTCGAATACGTTACTCAAATTCGTGAGACGTTGAGGAGCAGATATTATTGTAAGCACATGTATAGGAAACGGCGATGAAGCTATACATCGATGCCCGCGGGCTTTGTTCAGTTCCATAATACCTCTCGCGTATACTTATTACGTGTAATGAGCAATGTATTCTGTATGTGTTGGAGCTCGAAGGGAAAACGCATCGTTGTATTTTGATAAACGGAGTCGGGTAATACGCTTTTGCCGGTTAGTCGATTCTCTCTGCCGCGTATCCCCGCCATTATTACCTATCGAGTTTCCGCTATCAGACAATTATACATTCGATATCCCCGCTGCTCGGAGCACGTTGCACATCCTTCCTAAATAGGGGTACCCAACGCCATAAGCCTTTGGTACTTGGGGAATATATATATAGGTATATGTAGGATTTTCGTACAATGTACATCGTAACAATGCATCTCCTTTGCGAAAGACATTGTGCATACAATGATAGTGATGGGAATGACGAAGGACAATTATCAAAATCAAATACCAAGCACAGATATAGATATAATTCGTGATCTATCCGATTTCATGATGCCGAAGTTTGAAGTGCAATCAATTAATTCTTTTCTTTTTAATTAGACTATTAAATCGCGGTGAACCAGACAATCGATGGCTTTCTCGAATTATTCATGATTTTTTGGAGCTGTGACCCTAGATTTGGTTTAACGAGGTATTCTGGTCTAGAGACATACATTTTGTCGAGCTCGATAAAAAAAAACTAAACATATTTTTATCATTCTTTTTACACGCTTTTATTTAGTTTCACCTGTTCCGGTGTCTGTCTTGGAAGTTAAATTTGACCCACTTCCCGGTTTTCGATTGAATTAAAATTTTTCACATGTCAATCAGATGACAATGCAATATTATCACAAAAAATTTGCAAATTTCTTGCAAAAAAAATGTTTCGCAAAATTTTTTATACAAAATTTGCTTGAAAATTGTTTTGCAACAAAAAATGTTTCGCATAATTTTTTGCACAAAAATTATTTTGCAAAATTTTGTTCACAAAATAGTTTTA
The DNA here is from genome assembly GCA_946863875.1 of Alloplasta piceator. NCBI lineage: Eukaryota > Metazoa > Arthropoda > Insecta > Hymenoptera > Ichneumonidae > Alloplasta > Alloplasta piceator. Next base: position 16,177,825 of record OX333072.1, read on the forward strand.
AGCAATTGATTTGCAACATTTCTCTAAGAAAATTCGTGAAAAAATTTTTTTGCATAAATTTTGCAGAAAAATGTTGTAAATTAATTGTGTGAAACAATTTTGTCTAACAAATTTTGCAAAATAATTTTTGTGCAAAAAATTTTGCGAAATATTTTTTTTGCAAAAAATTATGCGAAACTAGACATAAATTACTCAACTAGTTATGTAACATCATAAATACTAAAAAGTAAAAAATAAATGAACGAAATTTTTTTTTTTAAAGCTTTTATTAGTTGTTAACAAAAAATAACTAAAAAGTTAAAACAATTTTATTCCGATTGGAAATAAGTTTTCAAATAAAAGCGCGTTACATTTTAACAGCAAGAGAAAAAAAGAGGGTGTAACACGCTTTTATTTGAAAACTTATTTCCAATCGGAATAAAATTATTTTTAACTTTTTTGTTATTTTTTATTAACAACTAATCAAAGCTTGTTTAAAAAAAAATTTCGTTTATTTTTTACAACACATTTATTAATATTTTAACAATAAACAAAAATATTTTCGAAAAAAAAAGAATGGCCAAAATACCGCTTTAATGCAACAGAAATAGTTTATTTTTCAATAAATCTCATTCTTCCGAAAAAGTGTTCAAGGTAAAAAATTGTTTAAATAAATATTCTGGTATTTATTAAGGACTTGATGCTAAATTCGCGAGGATAGAGTGCATCTGACTAAAAATAAATCGAGAAATAATTATTTTCGTTGCGTTGAAAGGATTCAAACTTCAGCATCATTCTCATTTCAAATGCCAGTCATTTTGTTTGAAATTTGGATTTTTGAAATTCTTGATAGCTTATAACCGCAATGGCATTACTTAGCTGTCATAATTTTACATCTTTACACAACAAAATTACGGAATTATTTTCAAACGTTACTTTTTTTTTAAATACAATTTTTTTATTATACAAAATGATTACAGTAAAAAAACCGAGAATACGTTTTTCAGCAGCTTGACTATAACCCGTTAATTGCTTCCACCACAACGACTTTTTTAACGAACTCTCTTTGATTTGGGCTCCTTTGGTCTCACCGGAAGTTCGGCGCATGTTCACACGTCGTCCATGATTAATGAATAAACATGAGAATCTCATGTGATCCCTGAAACGTGTTTGATGTTCGAGGGTATCACGCTGAACTTTCATTTTCAAAAGGTATATGAAAGGGCCCCTTCCTCTTATTCGGGATTTAATTCAACCATCCTTACTTAAAATTCGCTGATCAATGAAAATCGTCGAGAGCGGCTTCGTCGTCACCTCTCGGAGTTGCCTCTCGATAAAATCGGCTATGGGAGGCTGGTACATAACGTATTCCGCTGTAAAAGGAGGGTCAATAATGATGTGGAACCGAGGGAAAATGGAAAAGGATTTGTTCCTTTTTTATATATATATATTTTTTAGAAGGTTGATCGAGTAGAGGCTTTTAAGGAAGCTTATTTATGCGTTCACCGGTAAACCGGAAGCCCTTGGGGGAAAGAGGGGGTATGCTATATTGTTTTTTCACATGGTAGGTACGTTTTCCGGTCCTGCGATATTTTCCAATCATCCGGTACTCCAAAGGCGTTGTGCTGGAGGGAGATAGAGAGCGTGTTATACATAACGTTGCCGTAAAATAAAATAAGATAAGGTTATTTTCCGGGATGCTGTTATATATAAACATACGCAATGTATGAAAGGTGAACATATACAGAGTGTTCCAGGGGTGAAGGTTAATACCTTGAGGGTAGATTCGTGATATAATATCGAGTAGAAAAGTCCTTTGCCATTTTTTGGTATCTTGAACCCCTGAATTGTTATTAATTTTTTTAATCAGCCAATGAGATGCGCCCGCTGAGATGACCCGTGAGATCCCCACCATGCCTACCCTCGCGCGCGTCGGTGTGAGCGAGGGCGCATCTTATTGGCTGATTAAAAAAATCAATAACAATTCAGGGGTTCAAAATACCAAAAAATGGCAAAGGACTTTTCTACTCGATATTATGTCGCGAATATATCCTCGCGTTATTGACCTTCATCCCTGGGACACCCTGTATAGCTTGTATATATATATGCGGTGAAAAAGTGGCGGGAGGGTGGTTGGGGGCAAAATGGAGGAACACGCGGTATGAAGAGGTAACTTAGTTTTCGTCCCCGTCGTATCTCCTCGTGTGCGGCACTCTCCGCGTGGCGCGCTGCTGAATTATATCTTCCCCCGAGTTTTATTGGCTCCTCTCTCTTGGCTCACGCTAATACAATTATAAAGAAACAAGAGCAGCCACCCCCTTACTATATCCTTTACTTTCGGTACGCGCCAACGAAAATTCGTCGCGGTGCTCTTATAAACGTGAAATATACGTATACAAAGTGAACAACACGAAAATTCCGTAAGCGAGAAACCTTCATCAACGTCTGATAATAACTTTTCAACGAAAATTGAACATTTTCCGAACAGTTTCAGTCATGTAAAAAAAAGGGTGGTCAGCATTTTTTTTCTTGCTCACGTACACATGAAAAAACTCTCTTCAAACTATTCTAGGTCTAGACGTTGTTTGGGAGTTGTGCAAATTTTTGCAACTTGACACAGGATTTGCCAAATTGATCCGGATTTGGAACCCGTTAGATAAAATATAAGGCTAATGAGCGAAGGATGAAAATAATTGTAAAACCGATCTGATCCATTTTACCCCATATTCTAGTCGAAAGCGACCTATTTTGGTGATATATTTTTAAAATATACTTGGAACGCATTTTTCTTCGTTTATAATTAATATTCAGTCTGTAAATTCAGAATAGTTTGGAAATTTATTTTTCCTTTCCCCTTTACAATAAATGCGTCCATTTCGAAGAGAGTGTTTAATCTGATCGAACGTGTTAAATTTTTGTTTGCTTCTACAAATACGTAAAACATATTCTGACAGTGATAAAATCCTTAAACCACTCACCGGATCCATTTTGACTCATATTTAATCCATACGCTGTAAATTATGAAAAATTCAAATGTTCCATTTATCTTTATAATCAAGTCGATTCTGTCGAAATTTTGGATTCTAATCAAGCTCACCAAACGAGCTAGACAATTATTCTTCTCGAAAACATGTCAAATGTATTCCGCAATTTAATATAATAATCCCTATATTTCCTAATCCAATAATAATTCCTATATTTAATCCAGTCTGTAAATTATCAAAAATTGATATTTTCCATTTATCTTTACAATTAAGGAGTCAATTCTGTCGAAGATGTTGATTCTAATCAAACTCACTAAACGAGCAAGACAAATTTTTCTTCTCAAAAACATGTCAAGTGTATTCTGCAGTTTAATAATAATCCTCGACTCCTCTAAAAATAATAAACAATAAAAAAAATGAAAATCCCTCCACAGCTCCATTTTGCCCCACATTCTGCGTTGAAGGTATAACTTGATTTTCCGCCTATAACGTCTCGATCCACATAAATGTCGGACACTTTTCCAATTTCCCGTTTGCTCGCGTAAAATCTTGCTTCGTCCGCCGCACCCATTTTCGTCACACACGCGCTTTTTCTCATGGAAAATCGAGGAGCCTCTGTGCAAACAAACTGGCGGACTAGAAAGGCGCGTGCACAGAGATAGCGAAAAGGTTCTCAGAGTTTTCGGTGGTTTATGGACAATGGAAATATTCCAGTTGTATTTTCAACCCCCCGAACCCCCGAAAGAGAGAGAGAGAGAGAGAGAGAGAGAGAGAGAGAGAGAGAGAGAGAGCTGGAGGAGCTTTCCGACTCGTATACGCGTTCCAAGTGCTCGCCACATTTGAATTAATCGCTGGCGTGCAAACGTATCGGTATACATACATGCCTAGGATAGAGAGAGAAAGCGAGAGGGAGAGGGAGAGGGAGGGAGGGAGGGAGGGAGGGAGAGAGCGAGAGAGAGAGAGAGAGAGAGAGAGAGAGAGAGAGAGAGAGAGAGAGAGAGAGAGAGAGAGAGAGAGAGAGAGAGAGAGAGAGAGAGAGAGAGAGAGAGAGAGAGAGAGAGAGAGAGAGAGAGAGAGAGAGAGAGAGAGAGAGAGAGAGAGAGAGAGAGAGAGAGAGAGAGAGAGAGAGAGAGAGAGAGAGAGAGAGAGAGAGAGAGAGAGAGAGAGAGAGAGAGGCGAGAAAGAGTTTTGTGCACGGTTGTGGGAGAATATCCACGAATCTCCGAAATCCGTGTGGAAATGGCCGCGGGAGAGCCGAAAAGCAGGAGCGGGGCGGAAGGGAAGGGTTGATCCTTACGGAAATAACTGTAGACCACCGCGGCAGTAGCAAAGCAGCGTTGGAAACCCGAAAATCGTTCTCGCTGAATGCTGGATAATATACATATATATATATGGGGCATTCCACGTCAAATCACGCGGTCATCGGCCTGACCCCCTCGGATTTTGACGTCCAATGAATCGTGGGTTTCGTTTGGCGTAAAATATAACCTCAAACGTTTAGAAATTTTTATTTCATTTTTTAGGGGTTACCCGAGCTAAACAATCATTAAATTGAGGGAAAACATAAAGAGGGGCCTTTTTCAAATTAATGAAATTTTTTCACAGAAACTAGGGCTCAAAACAGATATTTTCGTCATAGTTCGATGGGCCAAAAATAATTACTATTTTTTATATTTAAAATTTTTTCATTGTGTTTGAATTATTCGTTTTATTTCAGGTCGTCGAGGCTAATAAATTTTCGAAAAATGTTGTCATTTCACTCTTAAACTAAGAAAAAAAATCAAGTTTCACTAGAAAAATATGTTTGTTGTTATTCTCACTACAAGAAACAATCGAAATAAGAAATTATATAAAAAATAAATTAAAATACAAAAAAAAAAAGTTATTATTTTTGGCCCATTATCGAAGTATGACGAAAATATTTATTTTGGGCCCTAGTTTCTGTGAAAAAATTTCATTAATTTGAAAAAGGCCCCTCTATATGTTTCCCTCAATCTAATGATTTTTTAGCTCGGGCAACTTCTAAGAAATGATATAAAAATTTCTAAAAATTTGAAGTCCTATTTTGGGTCAATCGAAACCCACAATTCATTGGACATCAAAATTCGTGGGGGTCAGGCCGATGACCGCGTGATTTGACTTGGAATGCCCCATATATATGTACAGAGTGCGGAGTATAGCCATGGTTATCCAACCAGGGTGCGCACCCCTTATTTCTTCTTCTCGCTCTTTCGGTTATATCCAACTCCCACCCCTTTAACCAAACACATTTACCTCTCCCTTTTCGCTATCGCAACGAGCAACTGCCTGCTCTGCACTATCGCTCTGTACGTGAAAACGTACAACCCCACTCTGTATATGTGAAATTTTATACATATACACGCGTGTCTATGTATATCAATCTATATAGTTATATGTATGCATATATATATATAATCTCGAGGGGGATGAATGTTACCGCGGGGCCGCGCTCTCTCGCTCAACGACTCGCACGGAAATTACGATTACGTTTCCGTTTGTCCGCACGACTGGCTTCGACGTGATCCCGCACGTGGGAGAACTTCGCTGCAATCAGCGGTGATTCGAAAAAAAAAAATGTATATAAAAAAGTATATATAAATAACAACCCCCTGGCTGTGTTTTCGTGATTAAAATGCAAATTTATACGTATAAATATGTTTAAATGGGAGAATTTCGTCTTGGAATTGTTTTATTACTCTGCGGCTGCTTTTTCTTTCTTTTTCTTTTTACATCGATTAATTTCACGCTACCCTAACTTCGAATGCACCCTTATTCGTGGCCGGCTTACCCAAGAGTTGAAATTCAATGGCGTTTATTAAGGGGCCATACCAGTGTAAAATTTTCAAAAAATCAATTTTTTTTGCCTTATTGGATAGTTTATGGTTTCAAGAATATTATGTGAAAATTTCAAGGCCGTATCTCTGATACTCTCCGAATGGCAGCCTTCTAAAGAGCGACCGCTCGCAGGTATGAAGTCGATAGTTAAATCTTTAAACGCGTTTTTCTCGAAATGACATTTTTCAAATTTGCTGAAATTGTAACTCAAAGAGCAATTATCCGATTGACTTGAAATTTGAACTGAGTACTTTTGAATATATTTACTGTGAGATGAACTAGGATATTTTTTATTGGATGAAAATTGACGATTTGGCATTGAAAATACGACCATTTTTTAAGCAAGAAAACACACTTGTTTTTTCATAACTACGCCATTTTGTTAGTTTTTGATATTTTTCGAAAATCCTAGTTCAGCGTACAGGAAATACCTTCTAGTTTAACGACATTTTTTTATTTTTCACTTTCAGCGACTCAATCCTTCGTAATCATGGTCGCAGTGGAGGAGTTTTTTTTTTGCGCCTCCGAAGACAGCACATAAACCGATTATGCATCGGTATTTTTAAGTGAAAAAATTATGAAACACGCGTCGAATATGGCCAAATATATTGTCCATTTTCCAAAAGATTTCATCGAGTACTTTTCTTGCAAAATTTTTTTCCGAAAATCACCCAAATTTAGAGCGTTCACACTGATATGGCCCCTTAATTACATTAAACGTGATACGATCAATAGCGTTTCAAGTCTCTATTATTATAATTGAAGTTTGATACTCCTTTTTCTAAGCGATACTGAAGTTTGCATTAATTCACGTACTTTTTGGGCATTAAAAATCCCAAGTCCTTAACAAAGACCCCAAATTTACACTTTATCGATTTTTCACTTACAAAATTATTCAGAAAGAATGAATTTCATTGAAAAATAGACTATTACCGTTGCATTAAAACATTGCAAACTTCAGCATAATTTCTTTAAAGTCGGGGAGTTTGCTAGTTTCTAAACTTGAATAAAACCATACTGAGAAAACAATGTACCAGGATTTGTTGACTGTTAACAAATGTAAAGTTGAATATAGTGAAATCAATTATTTTTTAACAGTTAATAAATTAAATACATATTTTTTAACAGTTAATAAATTTTTTTGACACAAATACAATATTTCTTAACGACTAACAAATTTTGTAACAGTTGAGGAATATTTAAGTAAAAGCGTCAATTAAATATATTTTTTTACTACAAATAAACTTTTTTCTTAGTGCATGAAAATTTCAATTTTAGAGGTACTCTTACATCGTCATTTTAATATTTTCAAATTTTTTCTCATGTGAGAGCTTTTTTTATTTCCACAGCGCCGTTGTGATAGCTTTGTTAAGGGGTCAATTGAGGGTCAAAGATAGTCGAAATTTTTCTAAACTTGAACAAAACCACACTGAAAAAAACAATGTACCAAGATATGTTAGCTGTTTACAAATGTAAGGTTGAATATAGCGAAATCAGTTATTTTTCAACAGTTAATAAATTAAATACATATTTTTTAACAGTTAATAAATTATTTTGATACACATAAAATATTACTTAACGACTAAAAAATTTTATAACAGTTAAGGAATATTTAAGTAAAAGTGGCAACGAAATATATTTACTACAAATAAACTGTTTTCTCAGTGCATAAAAATTCCAACCAATTCAAACTTTTGCATCGTCATTTTAATATTTTAAAATTTTGTCTCATGTGAGAGCTTTTTTGATTTTTACAGCGCCATTATGAAAGCTTTATTAAGGAGTCAGTTAAGGATCGGAGATACTTGAAATTTTTGGTAAGGTAACTTGTAAAGCTTTTAAAATAATTTCAAATTTGAGTGCGTCGAATTGGATTTAAACAATTCCGCATATTTTTATTGAAAACTCAATTCCCTCGTGTTTCAAAAATGGTTCTCTGATGTCAGAATATGTTCAAAAATTGCCGAAAATTTTTGACAAAATTCCTTCTGTCGAACCAGCGTGAAAAATTGCAATTAGTATCTCTTTTTAGCTTTCGAATTCAGCTTTTCCTTCTAACTACAGTACCTCTTCGATATAAAAGCGGTGGTTAGGGGAAGTGAATTCCGAGAAATTCGTCGCCGGAGCGTTTCGTTCATCACTAGAACTCGATATAAGAGCTCGAGGACTCTTATATCGAGGAGGTACTGTATTCAGTGCGCCCGACAGATGAATTTACTTTCACAAATTTATACGTCCATTGTATTCTTTTTCGTTGGATTGAGAAGAAATCCGGAGAAATATTAATACCAACGAGATGTCACCTATCGAGCTTTTGCCTGACTGCATTAAATATCATTTCTATGTTCCACGAAGCGATGGGCTTTGCGAATATTCCGGTCTCTCGCTCTACGCTTCTTGATCCAGCAAACCCACGGGGACTTTCGTCTAGTTTCTCTGCTTTTTGTGCATAGAAAGCTTTCTCGCCATCAGGAGCGATGCGAGAAAGAGAGAGAGAAGGAGAGAAAAGGAGAGCAAACTACGCCGTGAGGGTGAATCTCTCGGTGATGCATCGTCGCGAATGAATTATGAATTATTCATACAATCAGTTTCAGCGCGATTTCTGTACGAGAACGCAGACGATCGCGCGCTTCGTTCGTTCATCTTCCTCGTCGTTGTTATGTCCATTTCCTCTCTCGCTCAATCTTTCTTTACTCCAGTCCTCTCTCCGTCTTTCTCCTACCCTGTGAAATTTTCGTGTACGAACGAATTCAAGATTACTCCTTAACCCGATTCGGTAGTAATAACTCATTGACGTCACTCTCTTCTTTCGGACGTCGTTCCGGGACGCTTCCGCGGGAAAAATCAGGAAAAAAGAGAGGAAACCTCAAGAAACCAAATCAAGGAGGGGCTCCAGAAAATGAACAAATAGAGGGATCAACCGATAAAGGACAAACTTAAAGCTAGAAGTTTTTATGTGAAAATTGTCAAAAGAAAGAAGACTCTGTCGTTTTTCTTGCGGCACTGTTTGAGATAACTACACGGAAAAAAAATGATCAGTGAGAACTGCTGAGATTCCCATTAATTTTTACAGTTTTCCCCATCAACAGCGCCTCCTGGAAGGGCAAACAGTGAAATTTGCATATTTCTTTAAAACAATATACAGATGTCACATATGACATAGTACATGCCCATCGGACGAATTTTTACAGTGTGGAACAGTAAAATGTACACTACGTGAAACGTTATATTTCTGTTGTATCTGGTGAAATTTTTACACATTTCACATTGTAAAAATTATCCAGGGCCCGTGAAAAAATGACAGTGTACATTGTAAAAATTTAAAAGAACGTAGTATATTTTGCGGTACGTTTTTTATTTTGCACTGAAAATACTGTAATTTCTAAAATCAATTATAGTGTACGTGAAACGTTTCGATATTTGAATAAATTCCAATTTATTCAAATATTGCAATAAACCATTATTTATCCTCGCTCAGGCTCTTAGCTACGAGGGCTTGCACTTGACTAATTAATCGTGAGATCAATTAATGAAGCGAATTTAAGTTTAACCTCGCACCCATAAAGAGCACGAGCGTCACCGAAATGCAATGGTGATCCGTTGAGAAAATGTAGTCTTCAGTCCATAGGACTGCTCGACCACAGAACGCGGGTGATGTTCCAACAATTGTATGTCAATTGAGGACGCCGATGTTGGTAATACATCGGACCTTATAGGTGCTCGGTGGCTCTCTCGCTGGCGCGAGAGGGCGCGCCGTCCGACGCTATCTAGCGGATCTCGGGCGAAATGCAGCGATCGTGGCCCGCCGCAGGTCGTCCCGTTACAGTGCCACACTGTAAAAATTGAAATTGACGTTGCATATTTTGCGGCGCGCATTTGATTTTTCACTGGGAACACTGCAATTTCTATTTATGTGCTTTGAACATTCTACAGAGACCATTGTAAATTTTACAGTTCAAACACAGTGGATTTCGTCGTTTCTGCTTGTTATTTCTACTTTGTCATTTTTTTGCGGTGAACATTGCATTTTTTACAGTGTCAATCAGCATTTATAATGGTTTGAAAAGTTTAAACTACATTAAATCCATTAATTTATAATGGATTCCCAGTAAAACGCCTGAATTACAGTTCTGAACCGTATATTCTGCATTGAATTCAGTAATTTTTTAAATATTACATATGAATTGTCACTGATCATTTTTTCCGTGTACCCTGAAAAAATGAGGACAGGAAATATTTAATGTGTGTGTATGTGTGTGTCTGTAGATGTGTGTGTGACGAAACGAGGTAAAAGAAGAAGGGGAAGAAGAAGGAATGAGAAAACGAGTTCAGGGTTCTCCTCTCGCTTACTTTCGTCGTGTTGGGTGAGCGAAAACGTAACTCAATTTCGCGTTTCCCGGACAAATGTGGCGTATACTCGGAATTGCCTTTGGTTACTTTTTTTTTTCACTCAATCGTCCATCTCGATTTTCTGTTCGCCTCTCACTTTTCCCTTTATCCCGACCTACTATTTTTCACGGGGATAAGTGTTCCCTGCTGTCTGCACACGAGGCTCCATCGCGTTGCACGACGAAAACGATAATGGTGGATGGAAGGCAGAGACCGTGTGCGGAATATCATACTTTTTGGTTCTAGATTGGGTTCGTGCTTTCAGCTTTCAGCGAGAGAATGATAAAAATGACCCGGTCGTCTAGACCTCTTCATTATGATCGTAAAAACTTAGGGGAGGAACGAGGGGGCAGGTAAATATCTTCATTGGTAAGGTTCTTTTCGCGTCATCGATTTTGCCAACATTTCTAATCCTGACGCGCTTGCCTGGGAATTATGTCAATGGTCCTCTGGGGCAGCATTCTGAGCCAGATAAACTTTTATACCATTCTTTTAGGAATCAAAGAATAATAAGGGTGCGAAGGATTTTGGGACAGGTTTTCTTCTAAATATTTATACGTATTTTGGGCATGACTGTTTTTATTAGACTGAGAAAACAGTTTATTTATAGTAAAGAAATATATTTAATTGGCACTTTCATTTAAATATTCCTTAACTGTTACAAAATTTGTTAGTCGTTAAGAAATATTCGTGTTCTCCTGACAAAATTTTATCCAACTTTACATTTGTTAACAGTTAACAAATCCTGGTACGTAGAAATATATTGTTTTCTCCCAGTGTAGAATGTAATTATGATTTTAGTAATCGCACTGAATATTTTTGTCAATATATTTTCTATAGTCTGTACTAAATTATTTGATCTGTAAATTATTTGAATCAAATAAATATTTTTTCTGGGTGCCAAAAATTGTTATTTTTAATTGCAATACCGACATAATCTTGAAAAAATCATGCAAATTTGTATTTTGCACAAAGCTTCCTTATTTTTTTTCTCATGTGTATATGTTTATTATCATGGCTCGGAAACTTAGTGTTAACAAGTATCTAGTGTATTTGTGCGAAAAATTTTAGCTTGATACTTCTAAAAATTCGAATGTCGGAGCGTTAGCAAAAATTTTATGAAAATTTCAAATTTTTTTTTAACCGAACCTCTCAAGCGATTTTCATGAAATTTAGTATTATTTTTCATTGTCATTAAATGTATCGTCAAAAAAAAATTCAGCTCGATAGATGCAAAATTACAAAAGTTAGAGAACTTACAAATTTTTTGTGAAAAATTAAATTTTTTTAAAAAATCAATCCTCTAGAGCGATTTTTCCCAAATTCGATCCCAACCGTCCTTATTATAAAGTATATCTGCACATAAAATTTCAAAGTGATAACTGCAAAATTACGAAAGATGGACGACCCACAAACATTTTACACAAAATTGAAAGTCCCGCTAAATTGACAATTATTTTGCAATTTCCAAAAAATGTGCACTGAGTAAAGGGACATGGATGATCTATTTGTATACCAAATTTTAAGTCAATCGCCCAAACCGGTCTCCAGTTATATTCATTTTGAGGAAAGCACAAAGCGTACCCACATACATACGTCCGGACATTTTTTGCTAAATACATTTTTTGAAATCTCGAAAAAAAATTCGTGAAAACAAAGTCTCCATTATGAGAAAGCAAAAAGACTGAAAGGATCGGATACTGTAGATTATCTCGCGGAGTTCGATCGAACTCGCAAGCCAGATATTATGGATCGTGAGGATATTGACAAATTTTTGAAAATAGCGCTCCTCCACCGCGCGGTTACATAATGAAGGAAAGCGTTGCTCGGGGAGTCATGAAAAATAAGTGCAAACGCGTAAAATCCAGACACGAGTTGAGTGGACTCGCCTCAAGTGCGGCGAGGAAAAGGTTGCCTGGGACTCGTTTTCTTCGTCCTTTCCCGCTCTCGACTTTGGTTCTCTCTTTGCAAAAATCTTCGACCCGGATAAAAAACAACAATGGGGACCAGGGCACGGTTGTGAACTCACACATAATGGAGATTGTGAGGTGGACGGATCGCCTCACTCTCGCAATCGCCGCTTCAGTTCCTCTTTTCTCTCAGCCTCGTGTTTTCCGGCTTGCGCTGAGGTTTTCCCGACGAAAAAAAGAGTCCGTGGAAAAATGTGAGTGGGGTAACGCGGAGTTTGGGAGCAGGATCAGGTTTTGCCGTGAAAAAGATGAAGAGGACAGTGCGAAAGAGCAAAATGAAAAAGGAGGAAGTGGGAAAAACGAGGGAGAGAATTTTCCGAAAAATAAAAAAATAAATAAATAACAGCACGCGAAAGGAGGTCGACTGCGAGGAAGCGAGAGGATGATTTAGATGAAGACCACAGGGGTGATAACAGCGTATACGACTCATCCTTTTTCGTACACGTCTTCAACGCTATATATAGCGTGCAAAAACGTCCGACAACCCCCTAACTAAACCCTTCCTTCTCTTGCTCTCTCTTTCCCTCTCTCTATCTATCGCGTACGTGCTTTTGCTGCATTTCTTCTCACTATGAAATATACCGTACATTTATGCTGTACACTTGCGGCGTATGAATATCCACCGAGAAAGTGGGAGACGGTTTTCGGGTGTCTTGAGACCTCGTCACGCGACCTGGAAATAATGTTCTCCCTTAACTTCCGCGAGGAAATTTCTTGCGCGAATTCACGCTGCCAACGTTGAAAAAAGTTCATTCAGAACACATTTAGTCATGGATACATCATGCGGTGTAATTGCCCGTGACGTGACCGTAGTTTTTTGATGAAGCGACTTCATACTGAAATAGCGCATCGCACGAAGACTTTGCATATTGAATCTAATATTAATTTTAATAAAACTTAAGATTCAACGAATCTTTACTGTCAACAATGACAGAACCGTTTTTAACACATTCGAGTGCCCAAAAATGTTCGCTAAAATTGGTCGTAAAATTTGGTAACTCACGAATATAGTTTAAAAAAAAAGGTTCTACAACTTTTATCAATGCACCATTTGGATTTTTGTTAATAATTTTCCTTGATTTATAACCTTCTGACTTTTTGGCCGGATAAATAGATTTTGTAATTTGACATTAAGGCGGTATTGCGGTTTAGAGACATACATTTTGAACGTTTTGTCAAGCTCCATAAAATCAAACAAGTTTTTTTTACCATTCTTTTTTTTTTTACAACATATTTATTAATATTTTGACAATAAACAACAAAAAGAAAAGAAAATTAAATAAGTCCTCAGCTGGTAAAGTTGGGGGTAAAAAAAGGGGGTTGCCGGTTGACACGATTGCAACCTTTCTAGTCATCCAATTCAAAATAAAAAAAAAAGATTCGTAATTAGTAAGAATGTCGTTGTGGCCTCTACGTCAGAGAAAACGGAAATTTTTTTTTCGCAAAATGGCGGTGGTCTGAACAAAAACAAGCGTTTTTTCGACTTTTTTTTTCATAGTTTTTAATTTTTTTACAACAGTAACAAAAATAATCTTGGTTCAAAAGTGGTAGCGGCGATAGAGAGATATACATCGAAGATTGGTAAAAAATTTGAAGTAAATCGGTTGAGTAGAATTTGAGATACCGAGTCACCCGTGTTGAGAAAGAGAAAAGTAGTTTTGGAAAAAAAAAAAAAGTCTATAGTCCAATTTGCTCCAACGTGACGGGCGTAGTTACTGCGTCACGAAAATAGGTATAACTCCATAAATTATTGAAATTTAAAAGATTCCTTTCGAGGATATATTCTTAAAGGTCCAAACTTTAAGAATATGCAAACAAAAATTGACTTTTTCAAAATTCTAGACCAGAACACCCCCTTAAAGTTACTAAAATGCTGCGTTACTAAAATAGCTATAACTCCGTAAATTATAGCAATTAAAAAATTTCCATTCGAGGATATATTCTTAAAGGTCCAAACTTCAAGAATTTACAAAAAAAATGATTTTTTCACAATTCTAGACCGGAATGCTCCCTTAAAGTTACGCTTCGACGTGACGGGCGTAGTTGCTGCGTCACTAAAATAGCTATAACTCCGTAAATTATAGGAATTTAAAAATTTCCTTCCGAGGATATATTCTTAAAGGTCTAAACTTGAAGAATATCAAAAAATTGATGTTTTCAAAATTACAGCTAGAATACTTAAATAACAATTTTCCGGGAAAACCTCGACAATTTTATTCGCTCACTTTGCGACGCATTTTCCAATGGTGGCAAACGTTTGAGAGTCGAGAAGGGACGCGAATGAAAAAAAAGTACGATATCGCTGAAAATGGCAATCGCCATTGCAGCGTTGGGTAATTTCGCTGAGCCCGATAAATCGGAATGGCACAAATAGGGGGAAAAGCGTAAAAGATGTTACGAAAGAGATAGAGAGATGGAGAGAGATATTCTCTCGTTTTTCGCAGTGGAAAAGATTTTCCGACGGGGTGTGTCCGTGAAGATCGAGAGACGAGTGAGAGGAAGAGAAAAATTCTCGAAAATTCGAAAAGGCTCTCTGAAAGACCTTATATATATGGATATATACATAGTCGGACGTATATAGCAGAGTTAACCCTCTCGAAACCTTTGGGGATTTAACGTTTAACCGTTTAGCGGACACACACCCACCCACACACACACACACACACACACACACACACACACACACACACACGCGCGCGCGCGCGCGCGCGCGCACACAGTGGTTCCCTCTGGATTGCGCGCCCTCTCGTGGCGCCCGTGTGCGTTTCACCGGTCCAAAGCGCCTCCCGTACTCCCCACTTTTTTTGCGTCCTTCATGATCGCGGCGAAACGACCACAAACTGCGGGGATTACCGCGCGTTTTCCTGTCTTGCGGGCTCGCCAACGAGAAAGAAAAGTTGGGCTTTGCCGCGGTCGAGATGAAGCCTTTCTTTCCCTCTCCTCCCGCTTTCTCTCTCTCTCTCTCTCTCTCTCTCTCTTGCGTGCGGTTCTCCTAAATCACTCCAAGTTTTATCCCAAGGGACAAGTCCCCTTGTCCCTTGTATTCAGGAACGAGGTTACAGGTTACACTTACATCTCTACCGGTTATAAATCTATCGACGGACATCTCTACCAAAGTAGGATCACTTCTACCATTGCTAATCCTACCAAATAATAATTCTAGCGAAAATTTAAGGATAAGCAATTTTTATCATCCCAGGTAGGTTTGCTATTCGATAGAGTTGTTTTCGGAGGTTTTTTGTGGACTTGAAGTTCTGAACGTTCAAATGAGTGGAAAATCGAATAACTTATTCTTTTAAAGAACAGTTTTAAGGTCCTTTAACACTTTGGAAATTATTCTTCAAACATGTCTCAATTAAAAAAATTATTATTTATTAAGTACTTGCTCAGCTCTTCTAATTTTTTGTTAAACAAATAAAGTTGTCGATTTTTCGTTCAATTGAACGTTCAATTGACCGGTGGAAAAGTATTTTGATAAAAATGTATATGGGTAGAGTAATAATCGGTAGAGTTGCAAATGAGCCGCAAGAATACCGGAATTTTCGCGTATTGCACTTACTTGTCAAATTCAACTCTAAATTAAATTACTCTAGCACAAAATGTGCATCTCTTGGCTGAAGCCGAAATATTTTCCTAACTTAAAGATGAAAGACACATTTTTTTGACTTAACTTACGCGATGGTTAATGCACTTTTTCAATTTTTCTTCACTCTGTATTTTTTACGCAATCTAAATATTACACGAATATTGCGCACATAAAAAAGAATGAAGAGGCGGAAGGGAGAAAGTGCAGAGAGACGTAAAGAAAAACGTCGTCAAGCTCGAAGAATGGGCGAGAAAAAGAACGTTGAGCTTCGTGCATGTGTGGGACGTTTCATGCCAATTTTCTCAGTTTCAATTTTTTAGGTTCGCGCAACTTTTGTTTTTTTTGCTTTATAATTGCACCGAGAAAACAGTTTATTTGTAGTAAATAAATATATTTAGTTAACACTTTTACTTAAATATTCCTTATCTGTTACAAAATTTGTGCGTCGTTAAGAAATATTTTATTTGTGTCAAAATAATTTATTAACTGCTGAAAAATATTTATTTAATTCATTGACATGAAAAAATAAATGATTTCGCCATATTCAATCGAAATTTGTTAACAGTTAACAAATCCTGGTACATTGTTTTCTCAGTGTGTATTTCAAAGGTCTATTTTCAAGATTTGGGAGGAGATTCGAGGGATTTGTTAGTCTGATGACAATATGATTTTTTTTTGGTTTTTTTCGACTTTGATCTTGACTTTGGTTTTTTTCTTCACTTCATCTTCGTGGTTTTCAAGAATTTACAAAAGCCAATTTCCATCTGATTTCCTCTGGGTCATGTGTTAGCAATTTTTTATTGAATTCCCCATATGTGTACGTAAATATGTATGTGTGTTGTATCTTATGCAAGCCACGCCAATATGCGCCGGCGTATGGCGCATTCTTCAAAGCAATATGAGCGGAATAGAGGAACGCGCAATGTACACCACGGATCTTCATCTTTGCACCGCCCTTCCCGACTCACTCCCCGTGCACTTACCTCCGGAAACGTCTTGTCGTAAAAGATTCTTTTTTTTTCCTCTCACAAATAGCACCTCTCCGCGCTCTTCCACCATTTTTCTCTTCTCTCCTGTAATCTCTCGGCGTCTTTTATGCATTTTGTGACTGACGTTTTACGTGATGAATTTTAACCCTCTTTTTTTTCTATACCCAGGCAATATAATGAAACAATTGGCCTTTGGTTTGGATTAAAAACCATTAAAACAAAAATGCACAAAAAATGAAAAATATGAATACTCGCTTGACGTCTATTCTTAATTCGGTAGAATTTTTTTCATAAAATCTTGTACTATTGTGATATGCGTTGTGGCTTCTTATTTGTTCTGTGAGAGAAGAATGAAATATTTGTAAATTCGTGCCACCGTTTGAATATTTTGGATGAAAATAAAAAATTGCCAATAACAATAAATATGAAGAATCATTACAAAAGTATAGTTTTTCAAAAAAATTTGATTTTCAAATGAGTTTTTCACCAGTTAAACTTTGAATTGAATAAGATTAATGGTTTACTAAAATCTTCTTCATTAAAAAAAAAGAAATTCACTTATCAGGAAGATCCTCTATTTGTGGGGCATCCATTTTATGATAAAAAAGAACCTAGTGTCGATTTTAACTCCAGTGATGGATGCGGGGGAGATGAAAAAATCACTCACAGGGATTAATTGATAACCGACCATTCTAAAAAGCCTTAAGGGGGTGAGTTAACGTCAAAACACCGATTTTTGAACATAAATATAAATGTTCGTTGGATACGTGTAAACCTGAACAATGGTCCATCATTTGACGTATCAAATGAAGAAATTTGTGACGCTTGTCAGAACCTTTAATGTGCAGTGGTTCCCTCATAAATTAATTTTTGAGTTTCATTGCGCTGTGCACGATTCTGACCAAACCGCTCGACGGATCTTATTCTACGACGACTCATTTTCTTCGTAACACTTTTCCGGACTGCTCAGGTGCGGCACATTTTTGTGTAGGTCCTCATTATGAGGTTACAGGCCACTTTTTGAATTTGTGACCCATTTTTTGTTTCAAAAATAAAGAAAGAGGCCTGTAACCTCATAATAAGGACCTATAAAAAAATGTGCTGCACCTAAGCAGTCTGGAAGAGTGTTACACGAAGAAAATGAGACACTGTAGTAAGATCCGTCAAGAGGTTTGGACAGGATCGTACACAGCGCAATGAAACTTAAAAATCAATTTATGAGAGAACCGCTGCACCTTAAGAATTCCAACTAGCGTCAAATTTTTTTTCATTTGATACGTTAAATGATGGACCATTGGTCAGGTTTACATGTATTCAACGAACATTTATATTTATGTTCAAGATCCGGAGTTTCGACGCTGCCTCGGACCCCTTAATATATGAGGCAATCCACGCCATTTCGCTCGGCCGTGACCCTGACCATTTTTAATTTTTTTCATTTTTTTATAAAATAGTATACTATGCGAGGAGTATTTTGACCAATTTTTAAATTTTTGTCGCGTGTGATTCAACAGTTACAATTTTTCGATAAATCTGTATTTCAGAAATTTCGGAACCGTTCTAACGCCGATATCTCTTAAATTAATCGATTTATCGAAAAATGTTTAGAGATCTATTTTTTCATATTAGTTCACACTTTCATAAAAAAAAAAGAAAAATTTTTAAATCATCGTTGTCAACAATTTTTCAGCGTGTAAAGTGAAAATTATTTTTTTTAAAGATGATTGCCATTTTTAATTTTTTTCAAAAAATTCTCTAAAATAAAATGATGAATTATATGAATTTTAACGCTAGTCCTATCGTAGGCCCATTTTTCTTTCTATTTAAAAAATAAATGAATTCAATTTTTTTTCACGAAAATTTTGAGCGTTTCGTGTGAATTACTATAATAATTTTTATTATTAATAATACTCGTAAGTAATAATTATTTTTCTTATGTAGAATTAGTAATTATAGTGATAATTTTACAATTAGTAGCTCGATCTAATATGTTGAAGAATTATTTTTCCATTACTTTCCCATAGAAGAAATGTATGCATTATGGGAGAATATATGAATGAAACACTTACATATTTTTTATCTTGAGAGAGTTATAGATATTTATTTTCTCACTCATTAAAAAAGTTTACACAATCGAGACGGATCAGATATCAAAATGTATAGCACAAAAACTAAGTGACCGATATAAATGGGTGAAAACCATAACGGGTACCCAAAAATTGCACTGTGTTGTGCCTGATAATGATGGTGCCTTAAGAGTAAAAGATTTTTACAAATCTGACCAGTCTCGATTGTGTAAACTTTTTAAACGAGTGAGAGAATAAATATCTACAACTCTCTCAAGATAAAAAAATATGCAAGTGTTTCATTCATATATTCTCCTATAATGCATACGTTTCTTCTACAGGAAAGTAATGGAAAAATAATTCTTCAACATATTAGATCAGGCTCCCAATTGTAAAATTATCACTACAATTACTAATTGTAAATAAGTACAATAATTATTATTCACGTGTATTATTAGTAATAAAAATTATTATAGTAATTCACACGAAACAGTCAAAATTTTCGTGAAAAAAATTGAATTTATTTTTCAAAAAATAGAAGGAAAAATGGGTCCACGATGGGACTAGCGTTAAAATTCATATAATTCATCATATTATTTTAGAGAATTTTTTGAAAAAAATAAAAAATAGCAATCATCTTTAAAAAAAATAATTTTCACTTTACACCCTGAAAAAATGTTGATAACGATGATTTAAAATTTTTCCCCCTTTTTTTTATGAAAGTGTGAACTAATATGAAAAAAATCGATCTCTAAACATATTTCGATGGATCGATTAATTTAAGAGATATCGGCGTTAGAACGTTTCCGAAATTTCTGAAATCCAGATTTTTCGAAAAATTGTAACTTCTGAAATAAATGCGATAAAAATTTAAAAATTGGTCAAACAACTCCTTGCATAGGATACTAATTTATCAGAAAAAATATAAAAAGATTAAAAATGGTCAGGGTCAGGGCCGAGCGAAAGGGCGTGGATTGCCTCATATATATAAACCCTTTTTCTCATTGTAAAATCTATTTCAGGATTCTAATAAAGTTGAAGCTTCTTTTCAGTTTGCATTCTTGTGAAAATTAAACATTTTTTTTGCTCACTTTGTTGTTTAGTCTTAGTCACTGGATTAAAGTGTTGAAACGTGTGGGATAACAGGCACGACGGCACGCGTTTTCACGTCTGCATATCCCGTCGGTTTAGAGACGCGCGGCACGAAACAGCAAGAGCAGTTGCGAGGTTCAAAACGCGGTTGAAAAGCTCCCAGAGAGAAAGAGAGAATACATGATGTGAATGGCCATAGAGAGAAAGAGAGAGAGAGAGAAATAGAGGGCGAGAGAGAGAGAGAGAGAGGGAGGGAAAGAGCAAGAGAGAGAGAGAGAGAGAGAGAGAGAGAGAGAGAGAGAGAGAGAGAAATAATGATGATAGTCTCGTGCTCGCGCGATATACGACGTAAATTAAAGTCGAGTGGCGTTTCATGAATAATTGAAGGCCCATGTTTTTTCACCGTGTGTACGCGCTCTGCTCTGCATGCTTTTCCGTGTACCTCTGGGGCGAGCGCGCTTTTATCCTATGAGGAGAGGAGGGGTGAGCTTTTCCATGTGTTTCGCGGATCCTTTGAGGAAAAAGAGGACGAAACACGGGCTGACCATCGTGACAGGATTGCAAATACTCTCCTACGTTTTGGTCCGGTGTTTGAAATTTGTCGTTCGACTCGCACAAAAAAAAATCGTTTCAACCGTACAACAAAGATCTCGGCTACTGGAGAAATTTTGTTTCGTTTTATGATGTGTGGATATCAATAAAAAAAAATTCAATAACTTCGATCCGACGAGTTGATTCGATTTTCATGAAAAATCGAATCCAAAGAATCGATTTCGCAAGAATCGATTTTTAAAAATCGTAAAAGAAATTAATTGCTAATCAAAGCTTTATGTAAGTATTTATTAAGTTTTTGCTATGGAAAATGTTTAAATTGGATTAATTTATTTTTAATACAAAATGATGAATGCAAAATAACAAATATAAAGCAGTTTCATTCGTTGGATCATGCTTTCAATATTTCAACTTTTAATTTTTTTTTACTCTTTCTCACGTTTTCACATTTTCACATACTTTTTTTGCTTTTATCTTCGACGTTGATGTTTCATAGTTTGTTGTCAATCTTTATTCAATATCTTTAATAGATAATGAATTTAATAAAAAATCGAATTTTCGATTTTCAAGGTCAATAATTGATTCACCTGAAGATCGAGAAGGAGAGAATCGATTCACAGGATCGATTTTTTGAACAAAAGAATCGATCTTTTGAAGATTTGAACCGGAATTGAACATCCCTACGACGAGTTTAATCCCAAACAATTCTGTTTTCTCATATTTGATCAAACAATTTTGCCAAGATGGCTGCAAATTTCGAGCGTGATAATTCCATCTTTCTCTCTTTTTTTCGAAAATTACCGATTTTTATCTTTCGTTTTACTTCATTCATTTTTCTCTGGTACTCGAAATTGTGGGAGTAATATGAAGGAGAGAGAATTTATTTCGGAAGGGATGACGGCAATTTTCGCCCTAACGTGGCGTGATAGACGCAATATATATAGATATATTTGTATATTTATATATATATATATATATATATAGAGGGCCAGTCACCGGTCGGAAACGATGGAAGTGATTTTAGCGCCCTGAGATCGGCCTGACGACGACGAGACCAGCGGCAAATGCTACGGGGGTTGGGACCAGTCGTTTTTGCAATGTATATTTTGTACGCGTGTATGTTTGTGTGTGTGTGTGTGTGTGCAGGACTGGATATAAGCTTTAGGAATGGGAAAAGGGACGACGACGACGACGACGTCGCCGCCGGCGGGTTTCCGGCATAACGAAATTCACAAATGCGAGGAAATTGCCGTTGCACAGACGGCGAATCGAAAATATGTGGAAGATCTATGACCGGAATTTCCAGTCTCTCCGCTCCACTCGTCTTTCATCGCATTCTCTATATCGTGGCCGCTTCTTATCGATATAACGTTTTGTCTTATCGTTACATCTTATCGATGTAACGTCCCCTCTGTCTCTTTCTCTTTTTTCTCCTCCTTATCTCACTGCAGCCAAGCATATTAGTCCGCAATGCCGCAGCGAATTATTTTGGCTCGCAAAGAAAACCCGCGGTATTTGCAATAAATTTGTCATACTCTTATTAAAGAAACCATGGGGGACAAAAAAAATAGCAAACTTCTGTGGAAAATTTATAATTACGATTTTTCCAAAATAAAATCCACTCCAATGTGTTTTTTTGGCCTTTTAACCACGAACAGGGTTGCCAGTGAGTCACTATTTTCACTATTGGTCATTATTTTTAAATCGTGTCACTTTTCTCACTATTTTCGAAATTTTGTCACTATTTCAGAGCTCAGAAGTGGTTAGAATAGAGGTGCCGGTTAGAATAGGGGACAAATTTTGAAAAATCATCAGAATCGCATGAACGAAGTGGCGTTTTGAAGCTTCAACGATTACGAAGAGAATGAGGGTAGTCCAGAGCCAAAATTTAGAGTAGAAAAAAATTACATCTATTTTAGTGGACAGATTCATTTTTGGCAAAAATGCAAAAAAAATAATGATTTTTTTTTCCAAACTTTATATCGATGTATTTTGTCCCCCCTAAAGACGAATCTACCAATATAGTTTTCTCAAAAAATCAAAATTTTTATGATTTTTCATCAAAAACATTTTTCCTCAATTTTAACCCCATTGTGAGAAACCTCAAAATCGCGAAATTTCAAGCACTCATAACTTTCAATCGGATTTACCGATTCGGAAATTTCTTGTTCGTACGTAAACCTCGTCACTAAAATTAGAGAATGTCGTTTGGTTCACTCTGACATATAATTTTTTGTAGTAATGACAGCAGTTTGAAAATGGCCTAAAAAAAAGGAAAGGGCCTAAGCCTTAAAAAATTTGCAAAAATCGGTGATCGAACTTTAAAAATCTGCCAAAAATCGAAAAATAATCAAAATTGGATAAACAAAGCGGAGTTTTGAAGCTTCAACGATTTCGAAGAGAATGAGCGCAGTCCAGAGCCAAAGTTTTGAGTAAAAAAAAAATTACACCTATTTTAGTGGGCAGATTCATTTTTAGCAAAAGTGCAAAAAAAAATAATTTTTTTTTTCTAACCTCGATGTATTTTATCAATTTTAGCTCCATTTTGTGTTGCTCAATTTCATCCCGATTCTGAAAAACCTCAAGTTTCAAACGTTTATAACTTGTTTAGACGAAAAAGTCACTATTATGTCACTATTTTTGTGAAATAGTGACATAATTAATAGTGATATAAATAGTGACATAATAGTGACATAAATCACTATTCTACTATTTTTGACCCTCTGAAACGCTGACCAGGAATAACTCCTGAAAAGGGCATTTTAAATTAGCTAAGCGCGCATTCAGGTTGCAGATTATACGAAAATCGCGGAACAATTTCCAGCATCATGGTCAGAATTTTCCCTCTCCCTCCGTTTCCATCTCGACGATATTATTAATGTAAGACCACAAGAATCATAAAGTTCAAGTCCAGTTTAAAGCTTATATATTAACGTTATAGGATGGCCGGAGGGTTATAAATGAAGCTTTGGGTGTGGGCGCGGGATCGGGTACGTGTTTGCTGAGAAAAAGTGGATTAAATCGTTGGCTATCTCCTCTCTTCTGCAGGATAATAATATATATGATACGCTTGTGTATGGGTATATATATGTGTATTATAGACTCTCTTCTGGTAGGGCATGGACGCTTGCAGCGCCAGGGTGCGTCTCCCACCCGTTCTCTTCCTCCATCTTTCTCCTTCTAAGCCCTTCGAATTATAACCCTGCTTTAGTCCAGGCGGGTTTTCTCCCCGCAAGTCACGCTCCAAACGTTTATTACCACTATCCACCCCTATATGCGAGATCTCTTGCAACCACGCGTGTGGTGTGCGAGCTCTCCTCTCCTTCACACTCCTCTTTTTCCAGACACATCCTCGCGCCCTCTCTCTCTCTCTCTCTCTCTCTCTCTCTCTCTCCCTCTCTCTCTCCCTCTCTCTCTCATTGCCTCCTCAATACGTATTTCTGGGTCGATTACCGCCCGCTCTTTCGCGTCTCTCGATTTTTCCCATACGGTCCTTTTAAGCTTCATCCCTCGGAGGGCTAATCTTTGTGGAGCATTTCCTTCATTTGTTGTTTACTAATAATTTTCTCTTCTGAATTACGAGAATGAAAAATGATTTCAAATGCACATAAAGTTTCCCTGCTCTTTTAAAAATAAAGATATGTCCTTTTTCAAAAAAAAAAAAAAATCGATATTTTTTTAATCCGCTACGCTTTTTGAAGTTAAATATGTCCCGTTTGAAACGCGGCTTGTTGAATTGAATTATCTTTATTTTGCTTCCTCATAGAGGAAGCTTTGTTTTCGCGAAAAAAAAATTTCCAGATTTTCATGTCAGTATGTTTAAAATGTCCTAAAACATCGAGAAATCATATTTTTTAAAAATGTCCGGTTGTATGTGTGTGTGTATGTTTGTCGCTGCCTCGAAAAATTCGAACATCTATATCTCAAGACCACATTGGAGTAGCGAGCCGAAATTTTGCACATAAGCTGAGCTCTACAGCCCCTTTGTTTGGTATGAATTTTGCAAAAATTCATTGACGTGTGCGAATGTTATGCGACTTTTAAATTTTCAAAAAAACGGCGTGGTTGCTCTAGCGTTCGCAAATTTTGGGATATCGGGTAAAAAAAATATTATACAGATAGTTTGAGTGTTAAAGATTGTTGTTATTGAATTTCGCGAAAATCGCTCAAGGGGTTCGTGATTTATAAAATTTTGAATTTTGTGCAAAAAACGCGTGATCGCTCTAGCTTGCACATATTTCGTGATACCACGCTTAAAATTTGTATAATGGTAGTTTAATGAAAGAAGTTACTTGGTATTCAATTTTGTAAGAATCGCTTGAGCCGTGCAAATTTTAGGCGATGTTGAAATTTTCAAAGGAAAAGCTTGATCGCTTTAGCGTCCGCAAATTTTGCGATATCAGGTTAAACAAAAATTATACCGATAGTTTGAGTGAAAATATTGTTGGTATTGAATTTCGCGAAAATTGCTCAAGGGGTTCGTGATTTATAACATTTTTAATTTTTTGGGAAAGCGCATGATCGCTCTAGCTTGCACATATTTCGTTATATCAGGCTCAAAATTTCTATAATGGTAGTTTAATGGAAAAAGTTACTTGGTATTCAATTTTGCAAAAATTGCTTGAACCGTGCAAATTTTATGCAATTTTGGAATTAAAAAAAAAAAAGCTTGATCGAAAATTGTACGATACAAAGCTGCCGTTTTATTACTCCGATAACCAGAGGTAGTAAAAAAAACTTGCAAATCGGAAATTTGCACATCGTTTCCAGAGTATTTTCCCGTATTTACAAAGCTTCCTCTATGAGGAAGCCAAAACTGTGACAGCTAACATTTACTAAAATTTGCTAACATTTCCTCATAGAGGAGGATTTGTAAATACGAAAAAATACTGAGGAAGCGATGTGCAAATTTCCGATTTTCAAGTTTTTTTAAAAAGCAGTGAAACTTTTTTACCATCGCGGAATCGGGGCGAGTGTTTCCAAACTTTTGGACGGCAGTGTATATTCCTTGTATTTACGATGTATATACGGCTATGTTTCTACAAACCCAAACCTCTTTTAGGGGAAGTTCAAGTCAAACAGACGCGCGGGCTCGTCCACACTGCGAGTGACAAACACATCGCGGAGTAAACAGCCGAGTGAAGGAGTGAGGCTGTATGAACAGCAAATGAGTGTACATATGAAACATTAAACGATACTTGTGAAGCATTTATGGCAATTTTAGTTCAAAGAGAAATATCCGAGGTCCAAGAACTCTTTGGAAGCCCCGGTCAAACATATCTACATATATATTATATACACATAAATTTCGCAGATGAAGTGCGCCAATAAATTCGAAAAAAAATCTCAGGTCGCGGATATCATGGTGACGTTCGATGCATTGGAAAAGTGCGTTCTAGAATCGCGTCACAGATTGTATTGAAAAGAAACTGAGATACGTATAATCGTTGATGATTCGCCAGAGTGCATGAGGTTATTGTACGATAAAAAAGAAAAAAATTAAGAGGGAGAGAACAAATGTTTGCTCAAATGCTATGTATATGCATGTATTGGACTATGCAATATTAATCTCCCTGGTCGTGAAGACGCGCGAGGGTTATATGCACGATAAAGAATACAGAGAGATATCGAAGGTGGAGGAGTAGAAGTGGAGAACCGCGTCCTTCGATTTTTATCTCGATAGCCTCGAGCGATCGTAATCTCGCTTAGGTCGACGTACCCCGTCCACCCTTTCTTCGCACACACACACACACCCACCCTTTCCAACCCCGGTTTCGATATCGGACCTCTTCTGGAGGCTCTCGACTTCTCTACGATGCTTCACCATGCTGTTGTTACTCCTTCCCGCTCTCCTCCTCGACTCCTTCTTCTCTTTGCTCTCCGCGGGCGCGTATAAGGTGGCCGGTTATGCCAACGAAATAAGGGAGAAGTGATACCGAGCCGGAGGGACGAAGGGCGCAGTGAAAAGCAGCGATGGAGATGGAGTGCCAAAGGATATAATACAGATAGGATGGGAGGGGGGAGGGAAGTGAAGGAAAAATAAGAAGAAGGAGATGAAGAGGAAGAGAAAGAATGAGAAAGAGGAGAGGAGAGGAAAGGATGAGCGAAGAGGAGAGGAGGAGTGGAGCGGAGAGGAGCGGAGAGGAGAGGAGCGGAGAGGAGAGGAGAGGAGCGGAGAGGAGAGGAGAGGAGAGGAGAGGAGAGGAGAGGAGAGGAGAGGAGAGGAGTGGAGAGGAGTGGAGAGGAGAGGAGAGGAGAGGAGTGAACGAAAGCTAAGATAGCGAACATCGGGTGGAAAGAGGAGAAATAAGAGCCAGGGCGTGAAGGAGGTGTAAGAGGAGGTGGATGGCATCATACCGTGTTTGCGCTTGCCTCCAGTTTGTTGAACTCAGGGAGAGAGATCTCTGGTACCGCATATTCCGCGAGCTATTTCTTTTTCGCGGGGGAGAGCAGAGTGGGAGAGGGATGAGCTTTCTATCTCCCTCTCTCTTTTTGGCTCTCCCTCCCGTACAAGCTATAGTTTTGCCCCGATAAAATCGTGTGTTTATCACGGCGTTGTTCATGACTTATTCAATGCACGATGCCACGGGGCATAAAGGCGTGAACTCGCGTATTCGTACTCACTGCGTGCGCCTTGTGCACTCTTTCCCTCCTTCTCTCACTCCGCTGCACTCCCTTCTTCTCGTGCTCTCCAAATGGCGGAGAAACAGAGAAAGATGGACAATTTCTTTCTCATCTCCTTTTTTTTTGTTCTCTCATTGTATTGCACCTCCCGCGAGGCACGTTTCAAAACTTATAGCTTACTTCGGATTGTTCTTGCCTATAGTGGAGAGGGTTGAAGAAGAAGAAGAAGCTGAGGATGGAGGTGCATATTATAGTAGCGTCGGCGCGAAGAGGAGCCGGGAATTGTGTCGAGAGAAAGAGGGAAGGTGCTACGAAGTCATGGGGAGCTTTCGGGCAAAGTCCTCGTTACATCCGAGAGAACCAACATTTTCCACTTACCCTTAGTTTCGTAATGTTCCCGCTCCCTCATATTTCTCCCGATACAAACCCTGTACTTGTAAATTCAAACATTTTATATACATTCTTCTCTGATACCGTTACTTTTGCTTCTCTGTAGAGAATTTTATGTTCCAACTCCAATTTTATGTTCTAACCTCACATCAAGGTCACTTTTCACCTTAAGTTTTTGCGATTTATAAAATATCTTCTGCCCTATCGTGAGTAGGATCGGTTTTCAGTTCTGACGAACTTTGACCTTTCACCTCCTTTTTTAGTTCTTTGACAGTGGGTCGAAGTTTTGGTCATTTTCATAGTCCCAAATAAATGTCAAAAGCCTAACACTAATGTGTCCTTCTTGAAACTCCGTTCAAATTCCGATTACAAAAAAATATATATAAATTTCGTTTTGGAACAATAGGTCTTCGCTTATATTCTGCATTTTCCGGTCTTGAAATAAACTTATCGACTTAACTTTTATTTCTGTAAATTTATTATAGCTTTGGCGATAAAAAAAAGAAGGCCATTGACCCCAGTAATGCGTCAGAAGCTTAAAAAAAGTAGCTTGTGAGTTCAAGAGTTAAAAATAATAAGTCACCCATAGATAGGTCGAATGGTCATCAATTGGCTCATATTTGAACGCATAGATTTTTCGTCTCTTCGTTGACGTTACCCTTTTAGATAGCCCTTTATCGTTTCATCGTCTTTGTCATTCGACGCTGCAGTCCTTTTCCCACGAAAGGAGAAGCTTCCTGCGTGTGTAAGAATGAGAAAAATTGCCGTGGCCGCAATAAACTAATCGTAAAAGGGAGCTAAGTGATTGCAGGCAGTAGCACGTCAACGCTAAGCAACTACTCCGCCATTCGGCTGAGCTGCTGCTATTCTGTGAGAATGAAAAGGGTGATGGGGGCGTACAGCTGAGGAAAGGGTGAAGTGGAGAAGAACGAGAGCAAAGGAGAGGAATGCTCGAAGGCGAAGGGTGGAAGTACAGGGATGAAATTGCTAACTATAGATACCCTATTTCCTCTCTCTCTCTCTCTCGCTTTCTCTTTCCATTCACTTCAACGTCGTAAATCCGCGAAAGGTGTTGCTTCGTCGATGTCGAAACGCTTCTACACCCTCTCGTTTCCATCTTCCTACACCAGCTTTATATATATGAGGCATTCCACGTCAAGTCAGCCACCCCATTTTTTGAAATCGCCAAGAATCGCATACAAATTTTTAGAAAGTAGTTCTAACCATCAAGAAAATTTGTGATTTTTTTCAGATTTTTAAATTACATTTTTTGGCCGGCAAAAAATACAAAAAATTTGTTCGTCCCATTTTGTAACTCGAAAATTATTCATCGTACGAAAAAAAAAGTACAACATAATATTTAGGATTTTCAACGTGCTTTTCACTGAAATTTTTTGCAAACTCCTCCGAAAGCTCTGTATGCCATTTTCGGAGCAAATAATGTTTTAATTTTGTTTTCCTCAGAATTGACATCTTCGATTCGTCTGTAGTTTTAACAGTTTTTCACTTGAGAATCCATTATTTCAAATGCATTTTTATTGATACAATCTATCATTATAGAGTGATTTAACGAAATGGTGGAGATATTGATATTTTATCATTATTAATCGTAAACAGGGAAAAATAATAAAATAATCCCGTTTTGATACTGCGAAGACGATTCCAGGAACAAAGCAGTATCATTACTTCATTCCCAAAAATCATGCCCAAAACGAACTAAAAAAGTTCTCATTGGCCATAGAAAGGTCGGTGTGTCCAAAGAGGGTAAATTAATTCTTTTTTGCAATCGATAGACGTGGGTAGCCTTTGACTTTAATTTGAATAGATTTTATAGGTGTACATGCGTCCATTGATAAACTTTATGAAAATGTACAAAAAGATATTTTTAAAAATAAAAATGAAAAAAGTTAAAAAAATTGAAAAAAATCAAAATGAAAAAAGTTAAAAAAATTGAAAAAGTACAAAAAATAAACAAAAATGCGGGCTTTAGAAAATATCTATGGATAGTCTCAACCCTGTTAACGCACAGAGAAATTTGTGTATTCGTTTGGGATGAAAAACGGTTGGGAAGGAGTGGATTCTCCACTAAGCCAATTTTTTTATAGTCTGTAAATATATCAAGTAAAAAACTGTTAAAACTACAGACAAATCGGAGATGTCAATTCTGAGAAAAAAAATATCAAAACATTATTTGCTCCGAAAATGGCATATAGAGCTTTTTGAGGAGTTCGTAAAAAATTTCAGTGAAAAGCATGTTGAAAATCCTAAATTTCATGTTGTACTTTTTTTTTCGTACGATGAATAATTTTCGAGTCACGAAATGGAACAATAAATTTGTTTGTATTTTTTTCCGGCTAAAATATGTAATATAAAAATCTGAAAAAAATCACGAACTTTTTTAACTGTTAGAACTACTTTATAAAAATTTGTATGCGATTTTTGGTGATTTCAAGAAATGGGGTGGCCGACTTGACGTGGAATGCCTCATATATACGTATAAACCCCTTATATTGTATATATATAGTATATGTAAGGTATATCGTCGATACTCCTCTTAAAATACCCCTGGATACCTGTGTGGAGGTCTTACAAGGTGGTGTATACACGAACCTTAAGATACACCCTTAAGATATAATACATAGAACCTAGTACGTATGTATAGTTCTATTTCCATCTTACGAATTCTGTCGGCGCGTACTATACTCGTACTACTTGCCGTATACTTTCGTATATATTTTCATTTCTCTTTTCTCAAGCCTCCTCGGGCCTCTCGTCGTAATCGATCGTCTCGGCATAACAGAACATTTTAAATCCGTTGTGCTTGCAATATTTCTTATTCTCGCGCATATTTTTTATTTTTTTCAGCGTTGAAGTTACCGCTATCAACATGAAAATGAAATATATGCAAAAGTATTTCTTATATTCAATTTTTGGGACGTTGATATAAAAAAAATATGTTTTGAATATATTCTGAATATATTTCAAATTTTTTTGCTTGCCAACACTGTAAAAATGTTATTAAATTTAATATTCAAAAGTATATGAAATTTCCATAACAAGTATAGGAAATCGAAATTAATATGCAGGGTATTTAAAAATTAACAATTTCATCTTAAATTTAAATTTGTATATTAAAATTAAAAGAGTAAACATTGAAAATTAATATCCCTTTAACTTAAATTAAATTCCCCGTCTATGAAAATGGTTGAAAATGTATTTGAAATTTAATATACTGAGTATGCATAAAAACTTCATATTTTTTTATTAAATTTAATACAAAAAATTTTTACAGTGAACGTATGGTTATCATATATTAAAAATTACACTAACAATGTGCCACAAGAACAAAACGAACAGAAAACAAATCAAAACAAAATTTATTTAATATATTTACAATATATTTTTTTTATATAAGTCGCAGATATTTTTTGTTCACATGGCTACACTATTTTTTTATTGATAATATCGAAGCATTTATATCATACCATACAATAAATTTATATTATCAAATAAGTAAAAAGGGGTGTTCTTTCGTTGTCGTCTTTTTTTACAACATATTTATTAACATTTTGACAATAACCAAAAAACGTTCGAGAAAAAAAAACGTCTGTAGTCCGATTTGCTCCCCGATGAGTTCCTGCGTCACTAAAATAGCTATAACTCGATAAATTATTGGAATTAAAAAATTTCCTCTTAAGGATATATTCTTAGAGGTCTAAACTTTAAGAATATGTTAAAAAAAATGATTTTTTGAAAATTCTCGACTACTCTCTTAAGTCATTTCACCACATTCTAGTAGGAATTTTATTTTTCTCATTGTATATTCCTCATGGCCTTCGATTTTACAGCGATTCACGTGCATCAAAAATCGCGATTTTAGTGCTCGAATAACGTGAGGCACGGTTTGTACGAGTTTGCCGATGGGGTTGCGTCAATACGAGGATCACGATGGGGCGGCAGTGACGTCGAAAAAGTACCCGGGCGAAACGATTTTCTCGGCTTATTTTCATAACTGCTCAATCCGCGGCGAAAAGAGCGCAACCGCGCGAGTCCCTTGTGTTGAGAATATTCCTATATACACATATTTTCTCCATATCGCGGCTTATCCCACCTATATATGTATCTATACTATATAGACACATATAAAGCATTCCACACCAAGTGGGCCACTAAAAAATCGTGTGACCTCGAAATATTATGAAACATTTTTTTAGAGATTATTCGAGTATCAAAAGCAAGCAGGATTTTTTTCAGATTTTTGAATCTTATTTTACACCCCCAATTTGGATACGTATGTTGTTATTTTTTTTTTTTTTCGATTCATTTTACATGCGAAACGATCCATTGTACAAAAAAAAACACCTCTACATAAAATTTAGGTTTTCGAATATACTTCATGATATCATCTATTTTGAAGCTGTCCAGAATCCTTTTCGTGTATTTTTCAGCGAAACAAGGCAATAATATTTTTTTTCGTCAAGCTCGCCGTTTCCAATTTTCCTACAACTTTGAGAGAACTTTCGTTGATTTTGCAACAAACCATAGAAAAATTGGCACGATGCAGAATCCATATCTACCAAGTATTTTCTGAGGTTAACTGATGAAAACACTTGCGACTTACGACAAATATTCGATGTTATCCAACGCCCCCATTGAATTTATTAAAAAAACATTAAACATACATTATTTACCGTGTTTCCGTGTTATTTATCAGTTGCTGTGATTTGTTGTGAAATCAACGAAAGTTCTCTCGAAGTTGTAAAAAAATTGGAAACGGCAAACTCGACGAAAAAAAATATCATTGCCTTGTTTCGCTGAAAATTACACGAAAAGGATTCTGGACAGCTTCAACATAGATGAGATTATAAGGTATATTGGAAAACCTAAATTTTATGTAGAAGTGTTTTTTTTTTGTGCAATGGATTGTTTCGCATGTGAATTGGATCGAAAAAAAATAAATCACAACATTCGTATCCAAATTGGGGGTGTAAAATCAGATTCAAAAATCTGAAAAAATCCTGCTCGCTTTTGACACTCGAATAACCTTTAAAAAAATGTTTCATAATATTTCGAGGTCACGCGATTTTTTAGTGGCCCACTTGGTGTGGAATGCTTCATATATATATCCAACGAGCGATATGTGCGTCGGATATTTCACATACGTATTCCTCGCGACTGGGAAAACGCGTTTATAAGCCTTCGCGTTCTCTCCTCCATTCGCCTTCCCTCTCTTTCTCTCTCTCCAACCTATATCTGCCAAGCGCATACATGCAACGCCATTTATTTATAACTTTATCAAAGTCAACAACCGCGCAAGCATTGCTCGACGCCAGCTGCGATGCTGGCGATATCTCGTATCGAGCAATTCATCCGCAGCGAAATTGCAAACTCGATGACAATATATTATATCCAACAGGACTTTTTAATCACCCCAAAAATCGAAAATCCCTTTGAGATTCTCTCGTCACTGATCACCTGTTTTTAATTTTTTTTTCAATATCGATGCAGATCGGAATTGAAAAAAAATTGCATCGATGCAAATTGGCATGTGCACGATTTTTCTTCCATCTGCAAAAATTTTCTTCCACGAAAAAATAGAAAACTTCTGTGAAAAATTTACAATTATGATTTTTCCAAAATAAAATCCACTCTCATTCGTTTTTTTGGCCTTTCAACCATGAACAGGGTTGCCAGTCGAAATTTGGTCATTAGAACAAGGGACAAATTTCGAAAAATCATCAGAATCGGATGAACAAAGGCGCGTTTTGAAGCTTCAACGATACCAAGAGAATGAGCGTAGTCTAGAGGCCAAATGTTGACTAGAAAAAAATAACACCTATTTTAGTGGACAGATCACATTTTGGCCAAAATGCAAACAAAAAATTTTTAATTTTTTTTTTTCCAAACTTTATATCGATGTATTTTGTCCCCCTGAACACGAATCTACCAATAGTTTTTCTAAAAAATCACTACTATGTCACTATTTCTGTAAAACATGAATCACTATTCTACTATTTTTGACCCTCTGAAACGCTGGCAAAACCCTGTCCATCTGAAATTGGCAGTTTTGACTACAAGAGGTATAGAAAAACCATTGAAGTGTGCGAGAATTTTTTTCATTTCAGAATAAATTCGTGCTACGTAAATATAGTCGTCGTCGTCACCGTGGTTGGAGGATATATATTTTTGCATTCCCTTCTTTTTCACCCACTCAGGGGAACGAGAGAGGTTCCCTTATTTATTTAGTTTTTTTTTTTGTTGCCCACATCTCTTACTTGGCTTCGCCCCCGAAGCCGCAAAATTCTTTTCGCTCGCCCAGAGACCGAGAGAGAGAATTCTCTCCCCCTCGTTCTTTTCTCATGCCTGAGCCAGGAACCAGAGCAATTCGTCAACTCTCGCCGCTATAATGCATCGCTTCAACCCACAGGGCACAAAAGTCTTCCGTGTGCGGTTGTTTTTCCTTCGTGTGTGTGTGTGTGTGTGTGTGTGTGTGTGTGTGCGCGCGCGCGTGTGTGTGTGCGTGTGTGTGTGTGTGTGTGTGTGTGTGTGTGTGTTTTGGCGCTTTTGCACGTATTTGTATGTATGTTTGGGCTGCTTTTAAGGGCGTGGGGGTGGAGCATGGAAACAAAGAAGTGAGCTTGCGAAATAAGCTCGGTGGCATTAGAAATGCATGTATGCGCTGATCCATGGCCCAAGATACCGTGAGCAATACGTCAAGTTCGCGGGCGAGGGAAATGCTCGCGTACCCCTTCCACAGTCTCGTCCCTCCCCCTCTCATTCGCGGCTTTGGTATTTCGATCCAGGGAGCTTTTTTCTCCTCTCAGGCTTTCTTCCTCTCTCTCTCCACCGAGAGTTGAGCGAGCTTACAGCGTTGGCTAAATGCAGTATTTTTGTAATTTTATTTCAATGGACAGTATATTGGGAGCACAACAGAGTTTATGGGATAAATTTTGCGCTAATCGATCGTGGCCGAAAAAAAAGAATGTTTAAGGGAGGAGAAGGGACAAAATGGATAATAAGATAACGAAGCTATGTATAGTGTAAATTTGTTGCTTTTCATCTGAAGATACTGTTTTTATCAATTAGATTGCGCGTCGAAAAAAATATTTCTCGGTGGCAAAACGAAGACCAACCGTCATTTTTTGTTCTCCGAATATTCAAGTAACCAAGGAATTTCTTTCGCTTTTAAGCATTTTACATCACCTTAAGGGATTAGGCCACTCTAGAATTTTCAAAAAATCGATTTTTTTTTTTGTAAATAGGTAGCTTAGTGTGTGAGGCATTCCACGTCAAGTTAGCCACCCCATTTTTTGCAATCGCCAAAAATCGCATACAAATTTTTAGAAAGTAGTTCTAACTATCAAGAAAATTTGTGATTTTTTTCAGATTTTTAAATTATATTTTTTAGCCGGAAAAAAAATACAATAAATTTGTTTGTCCCATTTTGTAACTCAAAAATTATTCATCGTACTGATAAAAAAAGTAGAACACAAAATTTAGGATTTTCAACGTGCTTTTCACTGAAATTTTGTACAAACTTCTCCGAAAGCTCTATATGCCATTTTCGGAGCAAATAATGTTTTGATTTTTTTTCTCAGAATTGACATCTTCGATTCGTCTATAGTTTTAACAGTTTTTTACCTGATATATTTACAGAGTTCAAAAAAATTGGCGTAGTGGAGAATCCATTATTTCAAATGCATTTTTATTGATGAAATCTATCATTATAGAGTGATTTAACGAAATAGTGTGGATATTGATATTTTATCATTGTTAATTGTAGACAGGGAAAAATAATAAAATAATCTCGCTTTGATACTGCGAAGACGATTCCAAGAACAAAGCAGTATCATTGCTTCATTCCCAAAAATCATGCCCAAATCGAACTAAAAAAGTAGTCATTGGCCATAGAAACGTCGGTGTATCCAAAGAGGGTAAATTATTTTTTTTTTTTTGCAATTGAGAGACGTGAGTAGCTTTTGATTCTAA
Organism: Alloplasta piceator; assembly: GCA_946863875.1. Taxonomy (NCBI): domain Eukaryota; kingdom Metazoa; phylum Arthropoda; class Insecta; order Hymenoptera; family Ichneumonidae; genus Alloplasta; species Alloplasta piceator. The sequence continues at coordinate 16,213,291 of OX333072.1, forward strand.
TTTGAATAGACTTTATCGGTGTTCATGGGTCCATTGATAAAGTTTATTAAAATGTACAAAAAGATATTTTTAAAAATAAAAATGAAAAAAGTTAAAAAAATTGAAAAAGTACAAAAAATAAACAAAAATGCGGGCTTTAGAAAATATCTATAGATAGTCTCAACCTTGTTAATGCACAGAGAAATTTGTGTGCTCATTTGGATTGAAAAACGCATGGGAAGGAATGGATTCTCCACTGAGCCAATTTCTTTATAGTCTGTAGATATATCAAGTAGACAATGAAATTGTTTTCACATCTGATTCGCGATAACGACACGGAAGATAAAAATGATAAAAAAATATTAATCTTCAAATTCTTTGCAGGCAATTGTACATTGTGAATTCAACAATGGTTGAAAAGAATTGAAAAATCATTAAAAATCGAAGTCCGCAAGTTTAGGAAAAAATCATCCCTTGCGTCGGAAGAATAAAAAGCAAAAAAAAATATATGATCTGTGCCGAAGTTTTTTTTTAAACTTTGATTTACCCCAGCTGTGCGGTATTATTTTATCGTGCTTATCGTTTCGAGCTTTTCGCTTGTCCGATTACACGTTTCGTTGGAACGTACGAGGAGGGGGAAAAAAAATTGGCAACCAGAGGGTCTTGAGAAAAACCGGACAGGGCGGGTTACATGCGGCGGGAGACAAAAAAAAAGAGTGAGCTGAGTTCGTGCGGTCTATAAATTATATGGTTTCCAGCACATCAGTGCACACGCAGAGAGAGCGTGGGGCAGACGCTGTTCGTCCGGATTCTCTCTTGGGATTTCGGGGGATGAAAAAGGTCACAGGGGCCATTTTCTAGAAGGAGAAAGAGGAGGAATGTGTTCTAGAATCGACTCCTTTTCGATATGTTCGCTCGCTTCTCACTCTTCCACATTTTCTTGTCATATATTTCTTCGTCATCTCTTCGGCACGTCTAACCCCGTATATCGTTCTTATATTCACCCCTTTTTTTCTTCACTTTAACCCTTGGCGCACCGATGCTGCCGACAGCTGTTCGAATCGTAGCAAAAACAAATTTCGTTTCGGGATTTATTGCAAATGAGTACACGCGTAAATGATGAAATCCTATTTTTTTTTTTCATCTGCGGAGACAATAAAAATCGGGTAAAATAATATATCAATGAAATGTTCCTTATATATATGGGGCATTCCACGTCAAACGCGGTCATCGGCCTGACCCCCTCGGATTTTGATGTCCGATGAATTGTGGGTTTCGTTTGGCCCAAAATATGACCTCAAATTTTTAGACATTTTTATTTCATTTTTTAGGGGTTGCCCGGGCGAAAAATCATTAATTTGAGGGAAAACACAAAGAGGGGCCTTTGTTAAATTATTAAAAAAATTTCACAGAAACTAAGACCCAAAACAGAAATTTTCGTCATAGTTCGATAATGGGACAAAAATAATTACTATTTTTTTTTCGTATTTTAATTTATTTATTTTTATAATTTTTTATTTTAATTGTTTCTTGTAGTGAGAATAACAACGACAAAAATATTTTCTTCATTTTTTTTCTTGGTTTGAGAGTGAAACGACAACTTTTTTCGAAAATTTATTAGCCTCGCCGACCTCAAAAAAACCAGATACATTTTTTTTTAATTTAAAAAATACTAATTATAATAAAAAAAAAAAATAGTAATTATTTTTGTCCCATTATCGAACTGTGACGAAAATTTCTGTTTTGGGCCCTATAGTTTCTTTGAAAAAAAAAAATTCAATAATTAAAAAAGGCCCCTCTTTGTGTTTTCCCTCAATTGAATGATTTTTCGCTCGGGCAACCCCTAAAAAACGAAAGAAAAATTTCTAAAAATTTGAGGTCATATTTTGGGCCAATCAAAACCCACAATTCATCGGACATCAAAATCCGAGGGGGTCCGACCAATGACCGCGTGATTTGACGTGGAATGCCCCATATATAGTAAACGTTCGAAAATTCTTTATCTTCATTGTAAAAAATTAACGACTCAAAATATCTTATAACAACAAAAATTGGCTTGTCTAACAATGTTGTATACATGAAAATTTATGAACCTCTTTCTTAATAACTTTTGAATATCGTTCATTCCAAGTAAAAAATTGAAAGTGTAAAAACAACTTACCGCAAAAAAATGACATTGCCTCACTTTTTCGTTTCTATCGTACTTGAAATTTCCAAGTACAGTACTTAAAGTACAGGAAGTACTTGAAAAATTTAAGTACAATACTTGAAGTACTTTTTAAGTACTTTGTACTTGCAAGTACTGTACCTCAAGTACCTGCAAGTACCGAGTACTTTCAAGTACTGCCCAGCTCTGTCTTAGAGTGATGCTGTAAGCTTGAAGGAGACAGATGTCGCTGTAGGTCCCATTTTTGTAAATTTATGTACTCAAAATTAAGGAAATTTAGGTCTGGGCTGTTTTGTACCCCAGTGTGTCAAGTAAGGGTCAACCTTGTTTCGATTATATTCCATCATGCATTATTATTTTTATCGCCATTATTGCGTTATTTAAATAATATTAAACGTTGCGTGTGGCGCATTCCGTGGCCTCCGACTTATTATTATCATTATTATTATATTTTTAAATATTATATAGCGATAGGATTGAGTGCTCGAGTGAGCGAAATCCTTCAAAAAGTACGTGCCTTTTGTCGAGAATTCTCGTCCACTTTTTTCTCTTGCACCTCAAGACACGCTTCTCGATTATGGCTACGTTATAAACCCCCTTTGCAAAATTTCCTGTCGCTGTCACTCGTGCACCCTCTCTCGCCTCTTTCTCTCTGTACCTCGACGCGTCATCCCCCATTCGCTCGACAGGTTTCCGTTTTTCTTTCACGAATTCACACAATCTATATAAATTCGGTCTCTCAAATAAATTTGAAGCTACAAATTGGGCTTTCGAGTCAAGAGGACTCTTTCTCAATCTCGCTCTCTTTTCTCCCGAGTATACTTCAAATATACTGCAGGTATGCTTCAGGGTTGTTTTTATCTCCCGTTAGTTTTCCGATCTGTACGTAGACAGACGTGGCAATTTTTTTCACGTCAATTTTCCAAAATCGCACGCTCTTATTTTTCCCACCCTCTCGCTCCTTTATCCATTTTACGTCACCATTTTATCCTCCCTTCGAGAGAGACCGAATGGGAGGAGAAAAGTGAATACGCAGAATTTCATCGACGCTGAAGAGTCTGTGGCAGCCTTTATCTCTTTATCTTTCGTTCCTATCGTTTTTCTTCGCTTGTCTTCCTCGTTCTCTACCTCCCTTTTTCTCTGTCTCTCTCTCTCTCTCTCTTGCCTCTCCCCCCCTCCCCCATCTTTTTCTCGGTTTTGCCGACGCTTTTCGAATCCAATTAAAGTTGTCGCCTCTTCCCCACAAAATCTGCCAACTCTTGTGCCTCGTCTTACCACGCGGTAAGTTCACGCTCCGCGGTAAAACGCGGTGACAGATCTACTCTCTTCGCGCCTTTTGCAGCCCTCCCCCAAACGCCCCTGAAACTTGGTGCAAAACTCGCGTTTCACCGACGATGGTGCGACGAGATATATTCCCTTACTTTCTCTCTCTCTCTCTCCGCGATTTTTCGAACGATTCACACTTCTCGATTTCGCCTTCTGCCAGGAAAATGCACGAACAGACTGACGTTAACGTGCACTTCCGCTCTGTAATATCTCCATCTATTTATCTTTCTCCCTTTTCGCGCTTCGTCGCAAACTTTTCCGATAAGACTGATTTTCCCTGCCTAATGTCTCGCTTTCACGAAAATCAAATTTATCGGCATCTTCATCATGTTCCCGTCAATCGGCGCTATGAAAATATCATTAGGAATAATTTCGGGCAAATGATAACGTTTTCTTTAAATTCGTCTTAAAGTGAAGTTAGTTTTTGTGACATTTTTAAAAAATTTCAAGTATATATGGGTCTTTTCATCTCAAATCGACCGCTTTTGAACCCGATCTCTTTCGATTTGGCTGATTTTTTTTTCCTTTTTTACCCCATTAAAAACATTATTCAGGAAATTTTCAAATTTTTTTTTTTAACCTTTTTTTTCAAATACCTATAACTTCTTCAAAAATTGACGGATCGGGACGTTTTTTAAAAAAAAATTTCGTCTTTAAATGTACTTTAAAATTTCACTACTATCAAATTTTTCATTTTTTCGAGGAAAGACATCTTTTTCTCGGAGTTAGCCGTTTTCAATTTTTTTTTTGACTCAAATACTTTGATCAATTCCGGTAAAAAATGCCGTTCAAAATAGATTGGGCCGACATTTCCTTCTATTTTTTTTCACTTTTTTGAAAAAAATGCAAACATTTTTCGAAGATTAACACTTACAATTTTTGTTTTCTTCTCAATTTTTCAAACTCTGAGGTCCTTTATAAATCCTCAGAAATTTCCAGAGTGGTATTTTGTGAAATAAGCCCAGCTGTGATTTTTTTTTTTCAATCGATAAAATAAATAGAAGGAAATGTCGGCTCACTCCATGTATTTTTTGAGTGAAAAAAAAAAATTCAAAATGGCCAACTTCGAGAAAAAGATGATTTATCTCGAAAACGTGAGAAATTTCATAGATTTTAATATCTTAACATTTTTTTTTGTATTTTTTTTCGGAAAGTACATTTAAAGACGAAAATTTTGAAGAAAAACGTCCCCATCCGTAAATTTTTGAAGAAGTTAAAGCTATTTGAAAAAAAAAGTTTTTTGTTGGGTTGGGTAAAAAAATTTGAAAATTTCCTGAAAAATGTCTCTAATGGGGTAGAAAAGGAAAATAAAATTTCAACCAAATCGAAAGAGGTTGGGTTTAAAAGTGGTTGATTTGACATGGAATGCTCCATTTACACTGTCACAAAACGTCAAGATATAAAATCAGAAAAAATTCCCACATTTGTGGATATGTCTTAAAATTGTAGAAAAATTGTTAAATTGGCAGGATTTCTAATTTTTGTCAAAATTAAGTGGTAGTATAACAAATAGTCGCACTTATGATAATTGCTAGTGTCCAATTTATAATTAATACAATCATTTGTGAAATGTTGGCTGATTTTCATTGTAAAGTATGTATAAAGGGGATTTTTCGAGTCACCATAAACCATTATAAAATGGCACTGTTAACCGTAATTTATTTCAAGGTTCAAAGCGAGAATCGGTGTAAAATATTTCATTGTTATCCGTGAATTCTTTCATTATTTATGCCTCCGTATTTTACGGAGCTACTGAGCTGAATATAATTTCTCACTTGGTTTGGTTTTTCGACGGGGAAGGGCGACGATCTATTGTCGCCACGGTGCAAATAACCATCGGAATAAACGCAATCTGGGAGGATTGTCCCGTTCACTTTGCAAATTAAAATAAATAAGTGCGATACGCGCTCTCGCTTCTATCGTCCTCTCTCCCTCTTTTTTTTTTTTTTTTGGCAAATGGCCAAAACACGTTCAGCTTTCCCTTGAGAAAACGACCGTATACATGGGACGGTGTTTTATATACGGTAAATTCCTCGGGAAATCTCTTCTCCGCTGGTACCTCCTTCTTGCTCTCTTTTTTCCGGATTCCTTTGCCGCAACGAGCGACCGCGTTGCCATCCGCATCTAATATGCCAATTTCTTTACACGCCACTTCCCTTTTACAACGTTGTACACCACTCGCGAGGATGTTATTTTAAAAATGGAAAAAAAATGCCGCGTTCCGCCGTGTACTTGCTAACATTGTAGGCGAAAACATCGGACGGTGGTTTTGAAATCGGGTGGCAATTTTTTATTCATGATTCAGATGGGAATCCCCGAGCGTTGGTACCGCAAAAGCCTCTGGCGTAATAGCAGATTACATTTATATACAGTACGAGATAGAATCGAGCCAGCCGGTTGTTAGCGGTGAATTAATGGCATATATGAGCCTATGTATATGAGGCGTTCCATCCCAAATCGGACAGTTTGAAGAACTTTTTTTTATTTCCTCAATTTTTTTATATTTTTTAGTACCCATCAAAAGACCCTCCCTGTTAAATTTTGACATTTTTTTGATTACCCGTTCAAAAGATATTAAATTAACAAAAAAAAACCGCTCTTTTTTTGGTATTTTGGTCATAACTTCTTTAATAATGATCCAAATTAAACGTTTTTTTTCAAAATTTTGGTTTTTTATGGCCTTTTCAGAAAAAAATACAATAAAAATATTCGACGTGTTTTTGAATGAGTCTTTTGAGTTTTAAATCTTTAATCGCGTTTTTAAAAGTGAGTGTCATTTTTGATTCTTTTTAAAAAAATTTGTTTTAAACATCTATCTATTCAACAATTTTTAAGACTAGTCCGATCGTGGGATTTTAAATTAATTTTTTTTTTTACATTAATTATTATGAATACTAATTTTTGTTACTGTATAGTATTTTTTCAATTATTTTGAATTGATTTTGACACTTTTTCATTGTTAACAGATTTTAAAAATTAATAATTAATCGATGAGCAAATAACAACAGTTCAAGAATTGTATGAGTGGGCAACTTTACCTTTAGCACCTGAGAAACTTTATTTAGATGCAAAAGAATGATTTTGTTTGCGATACAATACTGCGAAGTCAATCACAGGGGGACACAAAAATTGCATTCAATTATTCCAATGGGCAACGGAACCGTATTGGCAAAAGAATATTCTAATTCAGGAAATAATCGTATATGTAAGAGGTTTTCAAAAAAATAAGTGAATAAATAAAATCTATTGTTATTATTGTTCATAAACAGACTTAACGATTAATTATTAATTTTAAGAACCTGTTAACAATAAAAAAGTATCACAATAAATTATAAATATTGAAAAAAATGCTATACAGTAACAAAAATTGGCATTCATAATAATTTATTTAAAAAAAAATGTTTACTTTTATAAAAATCGAAAAAAACAGTAGTTATAGAAATCCCAGGATCGGACTAGTCTTGAAAATTGTTGAATAGATAGATGTTTAAAGCAAAAAATTTATAAAAAAATCAAAAATGACTCACTTTTAAAAACGCGAATTAAAGATTAAAACTCAAAATACTCATTCAAAAACTCGTCGAATATTTTTGTTGTATTTTTTTTCTGAAAAGGCCATAAAAAACAAAAATTTTGAAACAAAAAACTTTTAACTTGGACCATTATTAAAGAAGTTATTACCAGAATACCAAAAAAGAGCGTTTTTTGTTTGTTAATTTAATATCTTTTGAATGGGCAATCAAAATAATCTCAAAATTTAACAGGGAGGGTCTTTTGATGGGTACTAAAAGATATAAAAAAATTGAGGAAATAAAAAAAAAGTTTTTCACACTGTCCGATTTAGGATGGAATGCCCCATATATATATATATTTATTTATTCCTCATATATATGAAGAATTCTTTGTGAATCCTACTTTTTCCGTACCAGATTGTCTCCATGAATCTGGAAACTTTTAGTCTCGTTTGAAACTTAAGAATTTGACCTTTTTCTTTCGAATTGGCGGTGATATTTGTCTTTAAAAATTATTAATAATATTTGCCAATAAATAATGGGGTCGTTTTTTATTTATAGAGCAATAATATTACCACCATTAAATTATAAAATTAAAAAATATCGATCATTGATTTTTTAGGCTTATACGGTTACTCTCGTTTCCGTAGGACTTTGAAAACGAGCCTAGAAATTTGAAATTTGATTCTAAAAATATTTTTCATTTATTTCTTGGTCCAGCACTTTTAGTGACAGTCTCAAGTTCGCTGACAATGATCCATTCTCCCCTAATCTCTTCGATTCCTAAAGCGAAAAATCAAATTTTGATAGGTTTAGTAAAGATTGAGTCATAGATTGCCGGAAAACGGCTAGTTTTTTTTGGTAGTGTCATAGTAGCTGAAAAAAAAAATTATTTATGCACTCAATCCATATTATTCCACCCTTTTTGAAATAGTGAGAAAAATCAAAAGTGTCGAAGTCGACAGAAAAATCTTTTTGTTCTGTTTTGCAAAAAATTGCATTTGAAAAAACTAAGTGCATTTGAAATTTTTAACGAAAGATGATTTTTCGTGGTCATTCAGTTCAGTGCCAAATTTGTCAAATTAAAAATTATGTCAAAATTTGTCGAATTAAACATTATGAAAAAAATCGGTGAGGTAAAAATGTTTTTTCGCAGAATGCATCGTTTTATACATGGATTGAACACTTTCGTGGAAGCTTTGAATCCGTAATAACATTGTTCTTCCTCCCAATAAAGATGATGAGTAGGTTTCTTGTTTCGAGTTAATTGTAGATACTGTTCACCGCGCTAATTTGTCGAAGAAGTTTATACGGGAGAGCGCACATTTTCATTTATTTTCTTTACCCTGCGATCTTTTATAAGTAGCGCGAATTAAATTACTCGGTTCTCCGCGTGTTCCGCGTGTGGTTTCGACGTAACGAGAGCGCAACGACACTGTACAGTAATTTTACTTAATCGAAAAGAATAAAACGCGCGTTCAACCGACGCGTATGAGAGATTCCTGAGCGAATCGGCAAATACGTGATCCTAAAAATTCACGATTTTATTAACGTTTATTAAATATTCCAAATTCAGATTAATTTCAAAAATTTTCCAGTTTTTTTTTATAAACCAAAATTGTTATTATTAATTTTAATCCTGTGAATTAGGATTAAAAAAATCTGATAAAATTCGAAAAAATGAGACGTAAGACGATAAAATACAAACTGTATAAAAAGTGGACGAAAATTAATTTTTTCAAGAAGATCAACAATTTCTCTCAAGCTTTCAACGACTTTGGAAAATTCAGCCGAAACTTTCTGTGCAATAAATTTCTATAACAAAATAAATTGTGGCTAGATAAGATTTCAAATGAAATTTTCACCCTTTAAAAGTTCATAAATAAAATTTCAGTCTGCTTTTCAAATAGTCCCAGTTTTTTCGCAATCCAATAACCTTTTTTTCATACTTCCCAACTTTTTTGGGCCGAGATCTAGGATACAAAAAATTTAAATAAAAATCGAAAGTGCTTTTGGGAGAGAAAGGCCTTTATTCTACACATTTTTATTCTATACATGACATTTTGTGTACAAAAGTTTCTACAGGAATTATTCTGCACAACAGAAGTGTGAAGAGATATTCAGGAGGCCTTTATTATAAAGATTATTATTCTACACATGACACTTTCTACACACATCATTCTACATAAGAAAAGGTGGCAGGAAATAATATTCTATTTTACACATTATTTTCCTACACATTATAGCCTTTATCAAAATTTACTGCTGGGATGGATAATCACGTTGCAGATTTTCCGTCGTTTTTTTGGGTTAGATAAAAAACATCGCATGCAGAGTTTTGCTACAGGCTGTAATAATGTGTAAGAAAATAATGAGTAGAATAAAAGCCTCCAGAGCACTATCCGCCTGTGTAGAATAGCCCAGTGTAGAATAATTTTGTGTAGAATAATATTCCTTGCCACTTCTCTTGTGTAGAATAATGTGTGTAGAAACAAGTGTAGAATAACATTCCTTGCCACTTTTCTGGTGTAGAATAACATTCCTTGTCACTTTTCTGGTGTAGAATAATTCGTGCAGAAACTTTGGTGTAGAAAATGTCACGTGTAGAATAGGAGCCTCCCTTTTTGAGAGATACCAAAAACGTGTAACAAATTAGCCACAAAATCATCAAAAATCATTGACCGATTCCGTCAGGAATTTCTCATGTTATATACCTGTGACGAAATCGCGTGTTGCGTATAAAACCCTCGTCGTTTTTTATTTCCGCGGTCTCAACCGAGTCAAAATGGCCGAGACGTCGTCAACGTTGTTTTTCTCGGCCACGTAGTTTCATCGGGGTGTGTCAGCGAATGGATATAAAGAAGGAGCAAAAAGAAGTCTTGAGTTGCTCGCTTGGTGATGGGGTTGTGAAAAAAAAATATTAAAAAAAGAACTTCAATCTCTCAAATCCAGTGGCAAAGGAAACTTCTCTATCACAGGTTTTCCCTCTCTCCTAGCCATGAATATATATGGGGCATTCCACGTCAAATCACGCGGTTATCGGCCTGACCCCCTCGGATTTTGATGTCCAATGGATTGTGGATTTCGTTTGGCCCAAAATACGACCTGAAATTTTTAGAAATTTTTATTTCATTCTTTAGGGATTGCCCGAGCTAAAAAATCATTAAATTGAGGGAAAACATAAAGAGGGGCCTTTTTCAAATTAATGAACTTTTTTTTACAGAAACTAGGGCCCAAAACAGATATTTGCGGCATAGTTCGATAATGGGCCAAAAATAATTACTTTATTTTTATTTTTATTTTTTTAATCGTGTTTGAATCATTCGTTTTATTTCAGGTCGTCGAGGCTAATAAATTTTCGAAAAATGTTGTCGTTTCGACGACGAAAATGCTCGTTTTGGGCCCTAGTTTCAGTGAAAAAAATTTCATTAATTCAAAAAGGCCCCTCTTTGTGTTTTCCCTTAATTTAATGATTTCTTAACTCGGGCAACCCCCAAAAAACGAAATAAAAATTTCTAAAAATTTGAGGTCATATTTTGGGTCAAACGAAACCCACAATTCATTGGACATAAAAATTCGAGGGGGTCAGGCCGATGACCGCGTGATTTGACGTGGAATGCCCCGTATATAGAACATCGTGGATCTAATACAGAGCGAGAGACCGAGCGATTTCCTAATTGCTTCTACGAATCGTTTCACTTTACGATGAGGGGCACTCTCTCTTGCTTCTCGCGGTTGAGATGTCGCGAATTTCCTCGCTGAAACGTGGAGAACGGGTTTTCGCCTCGATGTTGAACGAAGCCGGGACGAGAGTACGTCTAATGCCTCCAACTACACGAAATACACGTCCTGGGAGAAACAGAGAGAACGAGAGGTGTTGCAAAACTCTCGGGAAGTAGTTACTCCATGAGCAAAGTACACCTATATACATGTAATATGTATACTAGGGTGATTCGTTTCAGAGCAACTTTTTTTTTACCCATCGTGCCCGAAAACCTTTAGTTGGTGCCCAAAAACGAAGTTTCGTGAAAGGGGGGTGTTGCCCAAAAATATTTAGAGGTCGCGAATCAAAATTGAAGGTTTCCCATTTGATTAACATTGAAAAAAAAAAATTCTCATTATTATTGTTACCTTTCCGCGAATTTTGATATCGCGATATTTTCCAAGTGGGTTCTCATAGGAAATATGATACTCTACAATAAAGTTCATTGAGCCATGTCCGTAAATTCAACCGTTTCAACGGTATCATTATTTCAAGAGAATATATTGTATGATAATATCTATTCAAACGGCTGTAACGTCTAAGCTATTAGATATATAGAAAAAATTCCAATGAGAACTTTGTAGAGAAAGTAATTTGCTACAAAAAAGTCTTATAAGCCAAGCCCGTAGATTCAACTCTTTCTCAGCTAAATAGATTTTTTTTTCGTTTTATTGATTTATTGGCATAGGGAATTCTTTTTCAAATTAGTTGAATGGTTTTTCTGATGATTTTTTACATATTATCTCATAGAAAAAGGAGTTCGTGTGATTGAATAAAACAAAAAAAATATCTATTTATTTTACTTCATATACGCCTATACCTGAGAAAGAGTTGAATTTACGGGCTCGGCTTATGAAACTTTTTTGTAGCAAATTACTTTCTCTACAAAGTTCTCATTTGAATTTTTTCGATATATCCAATAGTTTAGGCGTTACAGACGTTTGAATAGATTTTTTCATACAATATTCACTTGAAATAATGATACCGCTGAAACGGTTGAATTTACGGACATGGCTCAATGAACTTTATTGTAGAGTATCATATTTCCTATAAGAACCCACATGGGAAATATCGCGATATCAAAATTCGCGGAAAGGTAACACTAATAATGAGAATTTTTTTTTTTTCAATGTTAATCAAATGGGAAACATTCAATTTTGCTTCGCGACCTCTAAATATTTTTTGCCAACACCCCCCTTTCACGAAACTTCGTTTTTGGATACCAACTAAAGGTTTTCGGGCACGATGGGTAAAAAAAAAAGTTGCCCTGAAACGAATCATCCTAATGTATACGTATATATATAATGTCGCTTGGCGACGATGATGACGACGAAGAACGACAACGAGAGACGCGGCGTTGACTGAAATTGTCGAGAACCATCAAGTGCAGCTCCGCGCACAATCCTTTGCCTCGCAATAATCGTAAAGTTTCTCTGTTCGCGGATATTCGATAGCTTAGTATTACGAGATACGCTTGCAAAACATCCCGCGGGCTTCTCCGGTTTTCCTCTACGTTTCTTCATCTCTCTTTGTTCCAGCCATTCTGAATGTGGAAACACGGATTTTACAACGCGCCGTAACCTCTATGAGCTTCTTCGACGCGGATATGACCGCGATTCTCGACAAAGACTCTGCACTCACTGACCATTTTCTTGCATGCATCGCTCAGACGTTGCCGCACGAAAACATTGATTCCTCGTGTTCGCTAATGGCAATCGCCAAAAACCAAAAACATTTGACTATAATCCGATGAAAGTCCGTTAATGCACCTGCAGAAAGATAAGTGCGACGTTCGCAGAGACGCGGACTTTTCCAATCTTCTTTGTTGATTCGACGAGAGTCGCGATGAAACTTTGAAGGGTAAATTATTGTTGACGGGACGAAAAAAAGAATTTTTTTTTGGGAATTATTGTTGTATTAGTTAATCAAGTGATTGATGGAAGAAAAGAAAGGAATTGAAACAATTGAGTTTAGAGTGAAAGTTTTGATCTTTCAAAAATTAACATATTTTATTCGTTGAATTGAAAATATACATTAGACTGATTAAAAAAAAGCGACTATTTTTATTTTTTCGAAATCCCCTATTAAATACTTTTGGGAAGGTGAAAAAAGATGCCTGTTGAAAGCAGAGCTCTTTAATATCAATATTTAGCGGTCTCTCATCGCATATTTCTATTTTCCATTTAAATAACACAGGAAAAAAATGTTCAAACTTTGAAATTTTATACCTCGACTTCGAGTCAATTGACCGGAATAAACGCTACACATTCTTGTAGGAAATTGGACGCTTTACAAAAAAAGTCTCTTATGATTTTTCGATAAACTCACTCCTTCAAATGTTATTCAAAGTTAAAGTAAAATTTAGAGAAAATTTCACTTTTTTTTTAGTTTCCGGCAAAATGTTAAAACTTATTACTACATATCGTAAAATCTTTCTTTAAAAAAAAGTTTAAATTGCATTAACATAAATTACCCAATTTTTAAAGATATGAGCAACAGTAGTTCACACATATTCACACTCATACACATATGTCAGACCGTGGATAACTTTTGAAGGAGTGAGTTTATCGAAAAATCATAAGAGACCTTTTTTGTAGGCGTTCAATTGCTTACAAGAATATATATCGTTCATTTCGCCCATTGACTTAAAGCCGAAGTACATCCAAAGAAAATTCTTCGATAAAATTCTGCATGTTTCCATGTTGAAAAAGCTCCGTAAGCTTCAAAAAGATCGAATGTCGAGAAAAATGCTTTAAAAATTTGAAAAAACAGAGTCACTCTGTAAATTTCGATCCATTCGCCTTTCAAATTTCAGGAAAAATTTGTAAGCTGATATAGAATGTATATCGATTATTACTCTACAATAAACAACTTTACTAAAATATAGCTTAGCTAAAAAATGTCCACCATTTTATAACTCCCTCAAACAATATTTTCACCAAATATAAAAAAATCTCTTCCCAACACAAGTAATATTTATTTCTAAGTGGAAATGATCGTTCTGGAACAGACGCGGAGTTACGAAAAGTCCAAAGACCAAAAAAGTAGAATAAGTCATTCTCAGTCAGACATTTACTTTTTTTGTTTGAAGAAAATCCCCATTAACTTGGAATTACAAAGCAAGCGAATGAACTTCATCTTTTGCATGAAAGCAAGTTACTCATCGAGCTTCCATTCATTCATCAACTCCAGAACGATGGCAGAAGTATAATTTTCTTTAGAAATTCGCAAACCGTTCCGGAAGGACACCACCAACAATCGGGTGGGGGTCGAAGAGTCGACTAACCAATATTTCGAACGGCCGAAATCCCGAATTTCACGATTACGAGCGTTCGAATAACGAAGCGTCGAAATTCCGAACGCCAGAAATGCGAAAGCGGAGCGAGCCGCCCCATGCGTAAGAGAGAGAGAGATGCGCCTCCTCTCTCTCTTGCGCGTGGGGCGGCTCCCGCGACTTTCTCTTTTCTGGCGATCGGTATTTCGGCGCTTCGTTATTCTAACGCTCGTAATCGTAAAATTCGGGATTTCGGCCGTTCGAAATATTGGTTAGTCGACTCTTCGACTCCCACCCCAACAATCTGAGCATTTGCTGTTGAAACAGCAACCAGAATTGTTTATATATTTTTTCGGACAAACGATTCTGCCCCATTGATGTCTTCCTGAAACTCTCATCTGTTTCTGATCGCCCTTATATTCCTTTCCACTCTTCGATCTGAACTTTCAATCGAGTGACTTCCGGTGGAAGAGGAGATCTCCTCGTGCCATTTACTCACGACAAAATTTCATCGTGTGTCCGACAGATGACAACTGATTTTTTCTTCCTTCGTAATCTCTTCCTCTCGCAACGTTTACTCCTGTACCTGACAAAACTTTCCTCTCTATTTCCACCAGGTCGATCGAAACTTACTCCCCTTCCCCTCTTATAATTTTTTTTCCCATTGCGTTTATCCAATTCGTGGCCGGAAATTTAACGACGTATACTCTACTATTTGTTGTTTTTTTTCCATCTTTATACATCGTTCTTTTCGCTTACGCTGAGGAATCGTTTCGTCTCTGCTTTTCTACTGGGCCATTGCTTCTGTCTATCTCGTATCCTTGCCACGGTGAATCTTCGTTCTCGAGGCGTTCCTCTCCTATCTCTCCGGGACGAAAGTGGCCACTTCGTTATGACATTACGGATTCTCACGGGTGGCCAAGACGTATATGCTCTTCTCTTTATCTCTCCAAGAGGAAGAGGACACAGCCGAGGAACACAACTTGCGATATCTTTCTCTCTGCCTGGTCCTCTTCCTCGCGGAAATGCGATGGAATGTACAAAGGGAGATGGAAAGAGAGAGAGAGAGAGAGAGAGAGACGAGGAAAGAGGGAAGAGGGAGGGACAGCGAGAGGTATCCCACGGGAAAAGCCATTTTCCATCCGGAAGTCCGAATCGAGGGCTGATTTAAGGAGGCACTTTGGGAAACGGTGGTGACCCCTCGTGTGTCCAGTTTCAACTCTCGTCCCTCCTCTCTCCCTCTCTCTCGCGACCCTCTTATGACGCTCTATATTGTCCACCGCTATGGCATTTATACCACGTAACGTTACCAAAATATAGCCACCCCTTAAAGTTATATATCTATACATGATCGCGGTGGAAAGCTCGGTTTATATCTATATAAAACGCAATATATGCCACAATACTATCGCTTATTTGAACTTTATTACTCTCTACCGACGTTATATCGTTATTGCCCATTCATTATTGGCAGTTTTGCGAGTCTATCATCGGGTTTGTCCGAGCTCGGGGTGAGAGAACGAAATATTTGCGGTAGACCCGGAGCTCGTGGGGTTAAAGAAATAACCTCTGGCGATGCTTGTGGAAAACGTTCCACCCGCGATGTTGCGTCTTTACTCGAGGAACGAGGAAAAGTGGAAAAAGTACCCTTCTGGAAGATACAGAGTCGGTGCTTCGGTGACACATTGCTAGAAGCCCGGGAAACCGAGGGCAACGATAGATCTTGTAATAAATTAGTAACATTCACTGCTGGAGAAGGGAATGAGCGCGGTGGGGAAGGACAGACGACGCAATTTTCCGTGTCTCTATGGGCTTTTCCTTTCATATATACACTCTCGTCCAAAAGTTTGGAAACACTCGCCCCGATTCGCACAAAAAGTTTCACTGCTCGCTTAAAAATAAATATATTTCAATTCAACGAGCGAGGTTTCAAAGGGGACATATTCAGCTTCATTTCGCTTTTTCCAAAATCAAATTTCGATTTTTTTTTTAACCCGGTACGCCTTTTAAAACATGGTCGGTTTTTGGATTTTTTTTTGGCGTTGAAATTTCGGTGCACGATCCATGAAAATTTCTTTAAACTGTTTTTGGTGTCGAAATTTGTGGGGGGTGGGGGGGGGGTAAGCTTCAATTTCGTTTTTTAAAAAGTTCCGTAAGAATTTTTTTCGCAAAAATATTTAATTTTCCGTCCAAAAAACGACCATATTTATAAGTTGTAGCGTAACTCGAAAACTACTGGGTTTTCTTGAAATTACTCGGACGGAAATGGCATACAATTATTTTGCATTCAATGAAATTGTTTTCAGAATTTTTTTTCAAAATTTTTTTTTTCGAAAATTGTTCCTGCCAACAAGATATTTTTTACCTTAAATAGACGGTTCTCTTACTTCATCTACGTGGCTTTTTCATCAAGAAACCTTATCTACACGGCTTTTACATCGAAAAACCGGTGCAGATTAGGTAAGAGACTCGATTGATTAAGATAAAAAATATCTCCTTGACAGGAAAAATTTTCGAAAAAAAATATCGAAAAAAAATTCGGAAAAAATTTCATGTATTCAAAATAATGATATGCAACTTTTGATCCTCTTAGTAATTTCACAAAAACCCAGTAGTTTTCGAGTCACACATCATTTTATAAATAAGGTCGTTTTTTGAGAAAAATTTAAAAAATTTTGCAAAAAAACATCGTACGAAACTTTTTGAAAAACGAAATTGAAGCTTATACTTCCTCCTTCAAGTTTTTCCTGCAAAAAATTGTTTTTAAAAAATTTCATGGATCGTGCGCCAAAATTTCAACCACGTTTGAAAGAACGTATATACCGGATTCAAAAAAAAAATCTAAAAAATTCTTTGGACGAAACGAAATGAAGTTGAATACGTCCCCTTTGAAACGCCGCTTGTTGAATTGAAATATCTTCATTGTTAAAAGAGCAGTGAAACTTTATGTGCGGCGCGGAATACAGGGACAAGTGTTTCCAAACTTTTGGACGGCAGTGTATATTATAAAAGTCGACCCCTGCCTTTACTAGGGTCTTTTTTTTGCCCGCAGCTCTTTCTCCGCGCTATTTTAGTATATTTTTTCATTATAAAGTATAAATCGCGAAAGATGGAGACAAAGCGGGCAGGGGGATGAAATAGGCTAAGGAAAAAAAGTTTTTCACAACTCGTACCTCAGGCGCCGACCACAGAGCTGTTTATGCGCGCATACGTTTGAGCCTCGTGAAAAAAGCCTTTCCGGAAGATCCTTCCGCCGTTGGACATTCTCTCTATATATATCTTTCGTTTTTGCGTTTACTCTCTAAGCTCAACCGACAACAAATATAGTTGTTCTCCGACAAGGACGAAACAACCCTACGGGAGACGAGGTACTGTATATATCCTTTAGCTCCTTCACCGCTTCCGTTCTCTTGGTACATTCTCTCATCGTTGTACATTTTACCAGAGGGCTTACTTTGGAGTTACAAACGAGCTACATGTAACCCCGGACTACCACGTTCATACATAACTTACCTACTTACGGTTCAACGCCTATTTATAGGGTCGTATTTGCTTCGAGGCTGGTCTTGTGCATAACCAACTCCCCCGTTTCGTTTTCTCTCCGCAAAAAGAAGCTTTTCCTCGAGTAGGGGAGCATGGGGCTTGTTGTATAACAGTTTTTGGAAAGAAGCCTGTATTGCCTAAAATGTGTATACTAGGGTGGTTCGTTTCAGGGCAACTTTTTTTTTGGCCCATCGTGCCCGAAAACCTTTAGGTGGTATCCAAAAACTAAGTTTCGCAAAAGGGGGGTGTTGTCAAAAAATATTTAGCGGTCGCGAATCAAAATTGAAGGTTTCCCATTTGATTAACATTGAAAAAAAAAATCTCATTATTAGTGTTACCATTCCCCGAATTTTGATATCGCGATATTTTTCAAGCGGGTTTTCATAGGAAATATGATACTCCACAATAAAGTTCATTAAGCCATGTCCGTAAATTCAACCGTTTCAGTGGTATCATTATTTCAAGTAAATATTGTATGAAAATATCTATTCAAACGGCTGTAACGCCTAAGCTATTGGATACATTGAAAAAATTCAAATGAGAACTTTGTAGAGAAAGTAATTTGCTACAAAAAAGTCTTATAAATCGAGCCTGTAGATTCAACTCTTTCTCAGCTATAGGTGGATGAAGTAAAATAAATAGATTTTTTGTTTTTGTTTCATTGATTCATTTGCATAGGGAATTCTTTCTGAAATTTGTTGAATGGTTTTTCTGATGATTTTGTACACGCTATCTCATAGAAAATGGAGTTCGTTTGATTGAAAAAAACAAAAAAATATCCATTTATTTTACTTCATGCACCTCTACCTGAGAAAGAGTTAAATTTACGAGCTTGGCTTATAAGACTTTTTTGTAGCAAATTACTTTCTCTACAAAGTTCTCATTGGAATTTTTTCAATATATCTAATAGTTTAGGCGTTACAGCCGTTTGAATAGATATTTTCATACAATATTCATTTGAAATAATGATACCGCTGAAACGGTTGAATTTAAGGACATGGCTCAACGAACTTTCTTGTAGAGTATCATATTTCCTATGAGAACCCACTTGGATACACTGTTCATACATTTACTACTACGATAGTAAAGTTAACAAAAACTTGATACACACAAATTATTTTCAATGCAAAATTAATAGGTTTACCTTTGAGCAAAATAGGACCTGCTCCAAATTATCGTAAAAACACACTGTATAATTTGTAATGTAATATTCTCGACTACAAATTATTTTTCAATTGCAATTTGTAATGAAGAACTCATTCAAAACACGTTTTCTTTTATTTGTAATGACACATGCAACCATTACACATTTATTTTATTATTTGTAATGGAACATTCATTCATTACACGTTACTTTTGTAATTTGTAACGGTAAACCTATCCAATACGCATTGTCTACAGTAATGGGTAATGCAATACTTTTACATTACTATTTCCACAACTCTGGTTCTTACCTTGCCACTTTTTTTTCACAAATCTGTCAGGGAAATTTTCGAAAATGTGAAGAAAATGTCAAAGAATTTTTTTTCGTTCGATTTAGTGTCCTCTCTGCAGTGTATATAAAATCGTGAAACGCATTCCCGGAGAAAAAGAAATTTAAAGATTCTGCCATTACTCGATGGATGATGATACCAGCGAACAATAATTCAATGCTAGAAATGTCGCAAAGCCTTTCATATTTTTGATCTCTGCTTTCATTGAAATCATTGTTCATAATAGCTCCACCAATGACGTAGCGGTAAGGATCCATGTTCACTATGGAGATACGGCAATGGACAATGGATTATTCAAATTTGTATTTCCATAGTCTTGTATTATCCATGAATTATCCGCGTCGTGGTTCATTCTTATAATGATCATAATTTTGGCTATAAATAATCAACATGACACTTATTATAAATATCATAAAGACTTTTTTTTTATCTCTTAGCTTAATCAGTCTTCATCTGAGTTGCAGTTTAGGCAACTCGGATGAAGGCAATTGCATTTTTCTAATTTTTTATATATCTATGAAAAGTGAGACATCACACAAGTCGAAATTTTTCGCTGCTTTTCGTATGCTGACTCTTTTTTCCAAAACTTTGGTTACCTCCTACTCATATACATCCTGGGTTTTCAATCCTCTCTCGGATTATCTCTTGTCGTCTCTCATTCTAAAAAAAATACAATATATAATAACTTGGCACATTTCCCTGGGCAATATTAGGGTAAAGAAGAATAAACAAATGCACAAAAAGCCGCAAATAATTTGCAATACTATGTAATCACTATACTACGAGTTGTGTAACAATGTTATATATACAAATACATGCACACTTGTCAGAGAGCAGAAAAAAATACAAGCACACGGGGCAAGTTGTAACATATTACAACATGCCTCTGCTTTGTGTTACAACTTGCCCCAAGGGTTTATTATGTCTACTTAATGAAATATCTCAAAAACTACAAACTTTAGAAGAACTTACAAAAAAGCAAATGAAAGCCAGTTAAATTTACATTGCAACAATGAAAACACAATGAACCATTAATTTAATTTCAATAGTTAACATCAAAATTTTCGTAGGAATTTTTTTTACGATACCGGACCGAAGGACATTCAGAAAAAAATGTTAATCAAAATGTTTTAAATTCCCGATCAAAATTGAGTGTTACTACTTACCCCTGTTACAACAATTACCCCACGCTGCCCTAATCGGGAAAGTAGCAACCCTCGCGGGAAGCAAAAGACTGCGCATGGCTCGAATGAAGATGTCCCCCGAAAAACGATACACGGAGTGAGAAAGATTTTTCCATTGGTGCAGGATCGTTTGAGGGAGGAGAGAGGCTAACATGAGAGAACTTTACAGACCCATTCGTCCTGGTCAATGGAAATATTTGCCGCTCGGCTCTCTCCACTCTTTCCTGCACGGAAAACTTTTCTCGTTTTATACACTCTCTTATTCACTCGCGCCTTTTTCCCTCTCGCATCTCCCTTTCAACCTTTTCTTCAGTAACTCGTTACTCCCCGCTCTCTCTCTCTCTCTCTCTCTCTCTCTCTCTCTCTCTTTCGTTTTCTGGTATCATTTGTTCGATGTATACTCCGTTCGTCTCTACAAAGGTAAAACTGTGTTGAAAACTTGCTTTGTAAAGAAATGGAAATGAAAACGCCAACGGAGCATTCGCACAGCAACGCTCCATCCATTTCTATCTCTTTCTCTCTCTCTCGATCTCTCGCTCCCTGTCGTCTCTTTCCCTTTACAACTTTGATTATTAAAGGCTCCCAGAGAGATGTAGGACAAGTCCAATTTGCAAACTTCGTCGAAATTCATAACTCGACGTTGGTATATATTTTCCCTTCTCTCTCTCTCGTTTTCACGACCTTATCAGCAGGGTCTCTCTCCCCGATGCTTTCAACCTCGACAACGAAGAGATCGCTGAGATTCTCTCTCCTCAATCTCTTTGCTCTTCGCTCGCGAGCACCCGGCGAATCATCTCGTTATTTCCTTCTGTACGAATGAATCCTGCATCATTCACAAACTCTCACCGCCATCCGTGCGCCAATAGAGTTTGCGATGAGCGCATGCCTCGGATGTGGAAAATAGACTGCTCCATTCGCTCGTGTATTTCTCAATTTACATCGGTATCGTGTTTTATGTACGCGTACGGCGTGATATGTTACATCCAGTGTCTATGTCTCGCCCACGAATCTTCTCGGTTGTGTTTGATAGCCGCTGCGGGATCTCGCGGCGTCCACGGTTTGGTGGTGAGGGAAGTTTGGGACGGACGGGAGGAGTTTCGCAATGCGCGTGTACGTCTAGACGAAATTGAATTTAAATATGAATGTTCATCGTCCCGATGCGCGCGAAATCCTCGTGTATGAGGAAAAGGGTGTAACAGGGGCCACTTCTACACGGATGGACTATTAAATTTGCGTATGTATAATCCGTGTTCTGTCTCATGTGTAAGCGCGCATACGTGTCTTTCTGGTTTCTGCTCCGAACGTGCAGAAAATTTGACGAGACGTATCAGCGGGAAGTCCCATCTTCACGGTGTTGCCAACCCTCTCCAGCTTCGTCGTGTATAGCGCGTTTTATTCAGGGACGACTGGAACTGTTTGACACTGATATGTTACTTGATACTTGGGGGTGCTTTGAATTTTCGGTGGTTGTGAAATTTGAAAGAAATTAAGAAAATGCCTTATGAGAAATAGTGGGTCATAAAAGTTGATGAATTATTTTTTTTGAAGCTATTTTTGACAGCATATTTACATACACTCCCGCTCAAAAGTTTGGAAACACCAGTCAATATTTCTTGCCGCACTATAAGTTGCATAACTCCGTAAAAAAAAAAGATAATCGAATTTTAAAAAAAGCGTTTTGACGGGAGGGAATTCGGCTATATTTTGCTTTTTTAAAATATTGTTTAAGATTTTTTTTTGATCCAGTAAGCATTTTTGTACGCGACCGTTTTTCGCCTTCTTTCGATCATCGGGAATTGGGCACATAACTTTAGGACATTTTTTTTTGTCTTTTTTATCTACGATGCATTTGAAAGGGTTAGCGGACGCTCCATTTTTGTTGTCTGAAAATTTTCGCATGATTTTTTCTAGCAAAGTTATTTCACTTTTGGCTAAAAAAGACCAATTTTGAAAGATGCCACGTATCTCAAAAACTATAGAGTTTAAGAGAAAATGTCATGTATGAAAAAAGTAGCGCACATATACAGGCAATCGCCTGGAATTATTTGAGATTTTTCCTATGAAATTTTTTTTTTTTACTATTCGCTCGAAATTCTGATGACGTCCCGGCCAAAAATTGTATCTGATTGGAATTTCCGTACTTCGTGATAGAATAAAAATTTGAAAAAATTAAGCACCATTTGGCATGCTATAAACAACAATGATCAATAATAATTATCATTGTTCATCGTTGCCTAATAAATTGTTCAAACGATTTTTTAAACAATTTGTTAATGACTTTTGGGCAATATAATTATTAATAATGGTTGTTTATAGCATGCTGAATGTCGCTGAATTTGTTCAGATTTTTATTCTATGACGAAGTACGGAAATTTCAATCAGATACAATTTCTCGCTGAGACCTCATCATCAGTTTCGAGTGAATATAGTAAAAAAAAAAAAAATTTCATAGGAAAATTCTGAAATAATTCCAGGCGATTCCGTGTACACGTACGCAACTTTTTTTATAGTTGACATTTTCTCTTAAACTCAATAGTTTTTGGGTTACGTGGCATCTTTTAAAATTTGTCTTTGTTAGCCAAAAGTGAAATAACTTTGCGAGAAAAAATGGTACGTCATTTTTTTTTAACGAAAATAGAGCGTCTGCTAAATGTACCGTAGATGAAGAAGACAAAAAAAATGTCCTTAAGTTCTGCGCCCAAGTCACGATGGTCGAAAAAAAGTCAAAAAACGGTCACGTACAAAAATGCGTACCGGATCGAAAAAAAATCATAGAAAATATTCAAAAAAGCAAAATGAAGCTGAATTCCTTCCCGTCAAAACGCTTTTTTTTTTTAAATTCGATTATCTTTTTTTGACGGAGCTATGCAACTTCTAGTGCGGCAAGAAACATTGACTGGTGTTTCCAAACTTTTGAGTGGGAGTGTATGTATAGCAATCTAATATTTGATGGAGATTTTTTGCGATTTATATTTTTAATGTGACAAATGAAAAATGCCCTTTTTGTAAAAATTAGGACCCACTTTGAACATTCGCAACATTATTGAAATTTAATGTTTCGAAAATTATTTTGATTAGTCACAGGATCGATTAATACAGGATAAGCCAACAAAATTTGTTTGGTTTTTTTTTTAATTTTGGATAAAATAGGATCTTTATAAAAGGTGCTTCCTGAATATCAGCTACAACTCCGTTATAATTCAAATTTTTTAGATAAAACAATCCACTCAGTATTCTTCAAATATTACTTTAAAAAAATATAATACTTCTGAAGAAATATTCAATATGATCTTTGTGATATATTGAATTATTATAAAATCTATCCTTGATTTTATTGATCGATTTATTGAGTATCAATATACGTTATATTATTCACAAATTATCCATTTATTGTACATTTAAAAAAATTACTAAAAATACAAAGGCAAAAGTACATCAGATAGTCCTTTACTCTCCTGTCTACTTATCTTGTGACCGAGGCAAAATGTAAGATACAGAATAAAATCGACTACCTAGACCACTATTCATTCTGACATTTTTTCAATTTCCGAAAACTCGCTTTCCAGCACTTCTTCGTTCTTCTTTTTTCCCCTTCACAAACTTCTTACTTCTTTGAGTGATAACAGACCTGGGATTGTCTGCATGAAATTGAATTCATGAAAGAGCTACCAGCTCTCTTCCTCTCTCTCCTGCTATATTCTACATCCTCGCGAAAGCCTATCTAGCAATTTGAATTCAATTTGTAACATCGATTTTCACGTTGAAACTTCACGATGAAGCCCCCCCACACTTGTAACGCTTCGAGCGGTTCTTTACCATTTCCGTTGTATTCGCTCTTGCCTGTATTCCACTTCATCGGGATTGATCGGGACAGGAAAAAAACGTGCTGCATTTCTGCTGCTTCGTGCAACCTTGCCATTCAATATATCACTCTCTCCGTTACGTTCTCGCCCGCGTGTAATACTCGATCGATTTTCGTACGATCCGATTTATTGAAGTGTTGAATTCTCAAGCTTCAATAATGTGGTTCTCTTGGAGCACATTTCAGCGGCACATCATGAAAAAGAGCTGTTGCACGAAAATCGTGAAGTAGGGGAGCGTGGAGTTAGTTGTAACAGTTTTTAGAAAAAGGCCTGTAACACCTAAAATATGTATGCTTTTAAGATTGTGAGTAAGAGGCTTTGTAAAGTATATATCTGAGCACTAATTCCAATTGAAACATAATTTTAAATCTTTACCCATCTTTTACATCAGATGTTTTTTGATAAAATGGGAGCTGTTACAACTTACCCCGTATCTGGGGCTAGTTGTAACAGGCTCGGGGCAAGTTGTAACAATGAAAAGACTGGCAACATTTATAAGAAAGAACACGTTTTTATTGGTTCACAGTCTTGTATTATTCATCGTGGTTCATTCTTGTGATGATTATAACCTTTGGTAGTCTCTCGTGCTAAAAAAAATACAATACAATAACTTAGCATATTTTTCTGGGCAATATTAGAGTAAAGAAGAGTAAAAGAATGCACGAAAAGCCGCAAATAATTTGTAACACTATGTAATCACTATACTACAAGTTGCAATAATATTATTTATACAAATACATGTAGAGAGCAGAAACAAAATATACGCGCATGGGGCAAGTTCTAACATGTTACAACTTGCCCCACGGGCTCATTATGTCTACTTAATGAAATATCTCAAAAACTACAATCTTTAGAATAATTTTAAAAAAGCAAATGAAAGCCAGTTAAATTTACGATGTAACAAGGAAAAAACAATAAACAATTAATTTCATTTTAATAGTCAAAATCAAAATTTTCGTGAGTATTTTTTTTACGAAACTTGGCCGAAATAGAGCTCATGTGCATATCCTCTTATTTTGATGTCTCGCGGGGTATTAGCGGTGTTTACGTTATGCTGCGAGTTATAAGAAGCACATTCAGCAAAAAAATTAAATCAAAATGTTTTAAATTCCCGGTCAAAATTGAGTGTTATAACTTACCCCCGTTTCAACTCGCTCCCCTACGAGAAACTTTTCGATTCGATTTATCCGATTCGAACAAATCGTTATTTGAATTTGCGAACTTCATTGTGATGAGTAATCCATTTTGCAGAGTCAAATTGTATTCCAATACGTATAATAGTCACGATTAAATCGATCATTTTTTTCGTTCTCGGGCTTATTCGAGCGTATAAAGTTGTTCCATTTCATTCAATAGTTCAATAAGATCGGTGCATTAGTCCTTGAGAAATCGTGACCACTGACTTCGAAAATAGTGTTTTTAGAAAAAAGCAATTAACTAAAGCTCAGAAAAACGTAATAGTCACACTGGGTCAAGTTGACCCGAGCCAACTTTGAGCGATTACTAAAACAAGATGACGCTTTATATTTCCGTATAATAATTCAGAGACATTATTTGAACATTGAAAAATATGTCCTCGCCGATGAAACCGTAATTTTTTTATTTTTAAGTATTGAAAAAAAATCCTGACCATGTTGAGAAAAATACGGTTTTCTACTAAAAAATGCATAACTTTTTCAATTTGTAATATTTTTTCGTAAAAATTTAGCACGATACTCTTCAGTTATAGTACTTTAATTAAAAAAAAATAGATTATAAAAAAATATCGCTGCTCATCTACCATAAATTTTTGACATAACATTTTCTAGACATATTGTACCATTAGATAAGAGAATGAAGAAATGGATTCTGGAAATTTTCAAACCCAGGTAACCCCTTAATGATTAAATCGACCGTCATTTTGCAACTCGGTTTATTCGAGACCGTGAAAATGCTGGGACAGCATTTAAAGCGGTAAATCACAGTAGAAAGGTCACAAATGCTTTTACGATTCGGCCGATAAAACAGGTGGGTTTAGAGGGTTGATAATCGATTATCCAATGGCTTCTTATCGTTGAGTAAGAGCTTAAAAAGAGTACCGAGCAACGAATGTGGCACGTCAAATGAAAATACGGTCGTAAGAAAGGAATAATAAATTTGGCAATGAATCAGCAACTTATATATCATTCAAATGGGAAAGGATTAAAATAATTCGCGATAATTTCGACTTTAATTATTCCAGAACAATGATCGTTCAAATAATTCCAGGAGACTTGAGAAAACTCATCGAAACTCATTTCCATGTATATACAGATTAAAATATACTTTTGTTCTTTCAAGTGAATGGAGAATGAATCGCAGAGAGAATGAATTCAAAGAGATTTCGGGGCTTTTGGCACATTGTGATTTGAATTTTTCTCTGTACTGCCAAAAGGTCGATAGACAAGATATATGTGTGTGTCTGTCGAAAAGCCCGGAAATCCGCTATCCGAACGCCTCGTCGAGTCTTCCTCCGAGCGGAGAAAACTCTTTTCTGGCATATAAATAAATGTGTATATATATGGGGCATTCCACGTCAGATCACGTGGTCATCGGCCTGACCCCCTCGGATTTTGATGTCCAATGAATTTTGGGTTTTGTTTGGCCCAAAATTACGACCTCAAATTTTTAGAAATTTTCATTTCATTTTTTAGGGGTCGCTCAAGCTAAAAAATTATTAAATTGAGGGAAAACATAAAAAGGGGCCTTTTGTAAATCAATGAAATTTTTTTCACAGAAACTGATAGATATTTTCAAAAGAGATGTTTTCGTCATAGTTCGATAATGGGACAAAAATGATTACTATTTTTTTTTTTCATTTTAATTTTTTTTAATAATTTCTTTCTTTGATTGCTTCTTCGTGTGAGAATAAAAATAAAATATATATTTTCTTAGTGAAACTTGATTTTTTTTTTGGTTTAAGAGGCAAACGACGACATTTTTTGAAAATGCATTAAACTCGACGACCTGAAATAGAACGGATAATTCAAATACTGGAAATAAATAAAATGATACTAGTTATTGCGGAAAATACATACATCAATGACTTACAATCACATGTTCATTAACGATTTGTTGTACGCATGTTGACTGTTTTTTCTGCAATAACTGGTATAATTTTATTTATTTTTAGTGTTTGAATCATTCGTTTTATTTCAGGTCGTCGAGCTTAATAAATTTTCGAAAAATGTTGTCTTTTTCCTCTCAAACCAAGATAAAAAATCAAGTTTCACTAGAAATATATATTTTTTGTTGTTATTCTTACTACAAGAAACAATCAACGTAAGAAATTATTTTTAAAAAAAATCAAAATGAAAAACAAAATAGTAATTATTTTTGTCCCATTATCGAACTATGACGAAAATATCTCTTTTGGGTCCTAGTTTCTGTAAAAAAATGTCATTAATTTAAAAAAAAGGACCCTCTTTATGTTTTCCCTCAATTTAATGATTTTTTTGCTCGAGCAACCCCTAAAAAATGAAATAAAAATTTCTAAAAATTTGAGGTTATATTTTGGGCCAAACAAAGCCTCACAATTTATTGGAAATCAAAATCGCAGAGGGTCAGGCCGATGACCGCGTGATTTGACGTGGAATGCCCCATATATATATATAGAAAACACAGCAAAAAAGGAGGGACAATAACAGAGGCGTCGATTCTGGTCTTTTAAAAACTCGTGAAACATCGAATATATACAGATACAAAGCTCTCTCGTCTAGTTTTTCCGTCTCGTATTTTTGCTATTTCGCTCTTTTTCTCGATTCCTCCCTCCTCGCGGAACATCGACGCTGCGGTACATCCGTTATTCCGACGGTTCAAAAAAATTTCGAGGCTGTCAACGAGCTTTCGCGACGCGTATTCCCCGTGCGACGCGTTTTATACAGGCCCAGAGTCGGGCGAAAAAATAACGGAAAGAGGAAAAACAAAGGTGATACATATTTTTTATAATTTGCATGTGGCGTGGCAAAAGGAGTGAGGGATGAGCGGAGATGAATGGAGGATCGAGAGGGAAGGGTTGATGGCGAGCATTCGGGACTTTGTGCTCTCTCGAGGGGTTGCTCACACGCGGCTGACAACCGCGATTGATGCCCGACCCGATCAAAAACGACGCACGATCCGATAGTCGATAATTGATCGTCGTGGACCAACCGAGCACACATCGGTGTGTGCATATATCGAGCTGTTGTGAGCGCTGCGCTCTCTGAGCCATTCTCGTTCGTGAACTAACTCACGTCCCCTCTCTATACACACGTGGACTCCGTACATCATCGTTGAAATCCCTGAAAATTCACATCGATCTTGTCCAACTTGGATGGCTGGACTCGCGGAAACCGACCAACGGAATCCCCGAAAAGTTCATCGTTGCACACAATGTCAGGCGCGCCTTTGCACAGACGATTTCTCAATTTTTTTCATTCTTTTCCTACCATTCCTGATGTTCATCGCTCACTTTCTTTCAACGTTTGGAAAGAAGAAAAGCTCGATGGACGTTTTTGTCTTTGTGGCACAAACTGAATATCATGTTGACTTGAGGGGGTCGAGTTAGCGTCAAAACGCTGATTTTCGAACATAAATATAGATATTCGTTGAATACGTGCACCCAGAGAAAAGATCTAGTCGTAGGTACTATAATCGTTTATTTGATTATTTTTTAGTTACTTTAAAGAAAATTGTCTTTCCATCCAATTTTGAGCGATATTTACTTCCACTATATTTATTTATTTGAATTCCCTGTCATCGAGAAACAGGCGTTGAAGAAAAATTCTATTCGTTGTTACTAAATACCTATTCACCCGTAATCTCATCCGATCATATCTGCAGATTTGTCAGTACCCCAAAAATCCGCCAGGTGGCTACCTCTCGCACAAGCGAACCTGCCTCTCGACGCCTATATCCTTTCCAAGCTCGTCTATGTTTGATATCCTTATTTTTCAGTATGGATAATCAATACATTGAACATTGCGGCAAAACGCAAGATGGTCGAATCCCCGAAAAGGATTCCCATAAAAAAGGGTCTTTTCCCTTCAGTTAAAGAAAAGACGAAGCTTTACGAAATTGTAGACTTCGTATGTGTAGCTATACATTCAAAGATTGAAATGTTTAAAAATATATATTGTGTAAATATAAAAAAAAAGAAATTATTTCATTTAAATACATATTTGTTCAGTTTGAAATAATATTTATTAATATTAAATAAAAATGTATTAGATGGCAATATATTTTCCTAGTAGGGCATTCAAAAAAAAAAAAAAAAATTCGTTGACATGAATAGAGTTGTATTAGACCGGCCTACAACTAAAAAAATTTATTTGGCTTGACTAGGATTTAGTTGAATGTACTAGATCTTTTTTCTAGATGTGTAAACCAATGGTCCATCATTCGACGTATCAAATGAAGCAATTTTTGACGCTAATTGGAATCCTCAAGGTGCAGCGGTTCTCTCATAAGTCAATTTTTGAGTTTCATTGCACCGTGCACGACCCTGACCAAACTGGTCGAAGATCTTATCCGAAGACGTCTTGTTTTTTTCGTAAAACTTTTTCGGACTGCTCAAGTGTCGCACATATTTTTTTAGGTCCTTATTATGAAGTTACAGACCACTTTTTGAATTTTCGAAAGGAAAAATGGGTTAAAATTTCAAAAAGTGGCCTGTAACTCCATAATAAGGGCTTTAAAAAAAATGCGTCACACTTAAGCAGTCCGGAAAAGTGTTACGAAAAAAAAGAGAGGTCGTGGTATAAGATGCGTCAAGTGGTTTGGTCAGGATCGTGCACAGCGTAGTGAAACTCAAAAATTGATTTATGAGAGAACCGTTGCACCTTAAGGGTTCGAACTGGCATCAATAATTTATTGATTTGATAGGTCAAATGATAGACCATTGGTCAGGTTTACACGTATTTGACCCCTTTAAGGGATTACATGGGTTTCGAAGGTTAAAGGAAGCATATTTTCTCTACTTTTTCTAAAAATAAGTAAATTATATTAATTAAAATTTTGAACATATGAAAATATTTAAATAATATTTTATAAAATCTTTATTGAAAAATTTGGGAAAAATTCAGCTGGAATTGGTTTCCGGAGACCCTTAAAATAAGGATAACTCATGATAACTTTATTTGTAGTGAAAAAAAAAAACAAATTTGATCTATTCACATAACTCACAATTGAAAATACACACATTTGAAAATCATTGAAATTTGAATTTTTTGCTAAGTTCTATGAAAAACAATACAATTATTTACACGACCTACAGTCTTGTAAAACTAGTCGTAGTCGAAAAGAACCTTCCTTTGATCACTAGTCATTAGTCAAATAGCATATTGGCTATTTCGCAGAAATTTGCAAATCTTCACTAAGATCGATAAGTTTTTGAGAAATTCGACTTCAAAAATAGTATTTTTAGAAAAACCTGCGTCCTTCTCGACCGGTCTAACCTATTAACGGAAATTTCTAAAGACTGTCCCTCCCTCCTGGCCTCTTTTAAATTCTTAAATTTTCAAAGAACATTTTCAAGAAGATAGCAGAAAAAAAATCGTTCTTGAAAAAAGTCATTTTTTCCCTTTACGGATAAGTACTGCCTCTCAACGCTGAATCTGATAGGTCATGCTACCCTCGCTTTCCCAAATGTTATCTTGAATATGCCCATCATGCGAATCGATATCGTTGGCCTAATACGCGTTTATCGAAATTACAGGCACATGAGCCCCGAAAGTAGAAAGGCAATCCCTGGCAAAAGGGAGAGAAAAGGGGATCGACTATATATACGTGGAGCCTCGTTTTATCGAGCGTAAGAAAAACTTGAACGCTTCTTTTGCGATCGGCTTCTTAAAAGAAAACGCGTTCAAAGGTAGAATGGGGATCGACATCCGGGTTTTTCTCGCTGCGTCTCGGAAACGCGAAGAGCGCGAACTCACTCTCTTTGCCCTTTTCACTTTTTTACTCCCTTACTGATTTCCCTCTCTCTCTCTCTCTCTCTCTCTTATTCGTTTTCTCATATACCGAACTTTCTCTGCGGAGCTTCCGATCTCCTTGTTTACTGCTCTATCCAGCGGTGCTTTATCATCCACTTTAGTGCCACGCGTTTTCTCTCATATACAGTCTATACATATATATATCGCGAGAAATCTCTTGCTCTCTGTGTATAAAAGAGGGAAAAAAACACAAAACTTTTCCAAGACTTTGGCGCTCGCGACTGACGTTGCCGTATAAAAAGAGCAGAGAGAATGGGAGAGGCAGATAAAAAAGTCACTCTCCGTCAAACATAATTCTCCTTCATATAACATCGTTATCTTATCGTCATTCATAATATAATATTGATATATCCATTGCGCATGTATATGGAGCCTTTCACGTTAAATCACGCGGTCATCGGCCTGACCCCTTCGGATTTTGATGTCCAATGAATTGTGGGTTTCGATTGGCCCACAATATGACCTCAAATTTTTAGAAATTTTTATTTTATTTTCTAGGGGTCGCCGGAGCTATAAGAATCATTAAATCGAGGGAAAACATAAAGAGGGGCCTTTTTTAAATTGATGACATTTTTTTCACAGAAACTAGGGCTCAAAACAGATATTTTCATCATAGTTCGATAATGGGCAAAAAATAATTACTATTTTTAATTATTTTTTTACAAATAATTTCTTACTTTGATTGTTTTTTGCAGTGAGAATAACAACAACAAAAATATTTTTCTCGTGAAACTTGATTTTTTTTTCTTGGTTTAAGAGTGAAACGACAACATTTTTCGGAAATTTATTAACTTCGCCGATCTGAAATAAAACGGATGATTCAAACACAATTGGAAAATCAAAATTAAAAAAAAAACAAAAAAAATAGTAATTATCTTTGGCCCATTATCGAACTATGACGAAAATATCAGTTTTGGGCCCTACTTTCTGTGAAAAAATTCATTTGAAAAAGGCCCCTTTTTATGTTTTCCCTCAATTTAATGATTTTTTAGCTCGGGCAACCCCTAAAAGATGAAATGAAAAATTCTAAAAATTTGAGGTCATGTTTTGGTCCAAACGAAACCCACAATTCATTGGACATCAAAATCCGAGGAGTTCAGGCCAATGACCGCGTGATTTGACGTGAAATGCTCCATATATACATATAAATGTATCAACTGCGATCCGTCATATCCTTTATCGATTTATTATTTATCGACAGCGCTACATTGTACGGAACTATAATTGAAGATTCGATAAATC
Source organism: Alloplasta piceator (assembly GCA_946863875.1). Classification (NCBI taxonomy): domain Eukaryota; kingdom Metazoa; phylum Arthropoda; class Insecta; order Hymenoptera; family Ichneumonidae; genus Alloplasta; species Alloplasta piceator. Next base: position 16,245,626 of record OX333072.1, read on the forward strand.
ATACATGTCTTTTCCGCTTCTATCTAATACCAGGCAGTCGGTCGTAATTTATTATTAATGGAGAACTCGACTGGCGACACAGACAGTCACGGCCATAGTGAGATACAAACGATGAGAGAGAGAGAGAGAGAGAGAGAGAGAGAGAGGGAGAGAGAGGGACAGAGACAGAGGGATTGAGAGGGAAAGAGGGAAAATAGAGATGGAGGGAAGTCGCGGGTTTCGTGTCTGCATAGTTTCCCTCGAACCTCTGCTCCGGCAGAACAAACGTCTGCAGCAGAGTTTCGCGAGATGCTTAAACGCGAGATCGAGCTTTCTCGTCTCGACGATCTCACTCCCTTACTCTCTCGTGTTTATAGAACACACAGTATCTCTCTTTGTTTCGGTGGTTCGTCGCGGAAATGAGCGCCCTTGCGTATGAAACACCCCCGCACACACTCACACGTAGAATTCCCACAGTGAATTTCTGTAATTCTCTTTTCCTCCATTTTGCAACACACAGACACACACACATTTCTCTCTCTCTCTCTCTCTCTCTCTCGCTTTCTCTCTCTCGCTTTCTCTCTCTTGCTCTCTCTCTCTCGCTCTCGCTCTCTCTCTACCTCGCTCTCTCTCTCTCTCTCTCTCTCTCTCTCTCTCTCTCTCTCTCTCTCTCTCTCTCTCCCTCTCTCTCTCTCGCTCTCTCTCCTACTTTCTCGCTCTCTTTTGCTGCTTGGCTCTTTATGCTTCTCTCGTTCTCAGCTTCTTGCCATTCGCTCGCCTCGACGTCGACGATTAATGCGCTCACGAGGAAACTCCGTAACGGCACCTAATGCCGGGCGATGAATCAAAGCCACCGCTAAGTATAGGGTGAACGATTCAGGATGGCTTCTCCTCCATCGTTATTGTCCGTGGCCCCCTTTTCTTCTCGGCCCCGTTTCCAGCATCTCTCGATTCTCCATCCAAAACCATCGCATCGTTGATATTATAATCATACGAGGGATGTACAACATTTTCCAAGTTTTCCATTCCCCTTCCCCCACCATTCCTCCGCCCGTGTATTTCCAATTAATGCCGCACACTGTTTGCGGTTTCGTTTTTGCAATTAGGTGGCAAATTGTTCGCAGGATGGTCTGAAAACTTTTGGAATAGCGAGGGAAAACTGGGCGAATTTTTCCAATCCGAACGCTTCGTCGCCTTGTGATTTTCCGATCGTTACGTTTTATGCTGAAATAATATTGAGTGCGATTTTTTTTTTTTGTGGAAAATAGTAATTATGCATGACAACAGTTTGCTGATTTTAAAAGCAACAATGGAAAAAGACTCGGTCATTTTTCTTGGGAAAAAATATATCATTTCAACGACGTTACCGTTCATTGTGTGGGAAACTTGGAAAAGGCATTTTCCGGTTAATAGCAGTGCTATTCTGGATTGGATTATGGACATTTAATTCACTGAACCAATTTAAGACCAAACAGATTTCGTTAGTATATTAGATTTTCCCTGGATTCATCGAAGGAATTTTTGAAATATCCATCAAACCCAAAATGGCGGGTGTCTGTTTGGAACGCTTTTAAGTTTCGATTTCAGGTTACACATAATTAACGGTATTTAAGTTGACCCCCGATAAATCTGTGAATCGTGACCCGTTCGCCCTGAAATGTTGAGGGAACATTTATAAGATGATAGACAATAAAAGAATATCATTTTCGAATAAATGACTTATTCGACTTAAACGCCTTTTCACTTTTCCTCTCAATATGCCTGATTATAAAGAAATATCGTTTTATTATAAAACGATGTTAATTAGATTCAAAACGATAATAAGTATAATAGTAAAACGATAATAAGTTCAATTAATATCGTTTTTTAATGAAACAATAATAACCATCCGTGGTCACTGGGTCAAAAGGACCCCAAGACTACTTTTCTGTTTTCTTTTTCATGAATTTTTTTTGAATATATTGTCATTTGATTTTTTATAAACTAATTTTTAATACATCAACTAAAATGTTTGAAGGATGTTCTGTAATTTTTTTACATTTTTCCGACCGATAGTTTGGTCGCAATACTTGTTCAAAAATGAACAAGGTCAAATTGACCCAGATAAGTATGACCATGGAGGGTTAATTAGATTCTAAACGAAGTGACTTCTTCGACTTCAATGTCTTTTTAGTTTTTCTTTTAATTTGTGTGGAGACAGTCATTGGAGCAAAATGGGTGCATTGAACCCACTTGGTCGAGCTGTTGAGTAGACGTTTGTGAAAGCCTCGTTAATCGTCTCGAAAGTTTTCTCAATGTTCCTCGATTATTCATTATCTCATTCTTGCGTCATACATTGTGCGCCTAACGCACATCTGTATTTGTCTATGAATTGTGCAAGAATCGAACATGGTTTCCTATTTTCGCCCTCCTGACAATTTTAACGTTCTCCTGTCAAGCACTGCGTATTTCTTCGGTGCACAAACGCAGACAGTGTGCGAATGTGTGCAGGAAAATGTGAAAATCTCGCTGCGGATCATGGTCGCATAGGTACACATACACTCTCGCTCAAAAGTTTGGAATCACCATTCAATATTTCTTGCCGCACTCGAAGTTGCATAACTCCGTCAAAAATCAAGATTATCGAATTTTTAAAAAAGCGTTTTGACGGGAAAGAATTCAGCTTTATTTTGCTTTTTTTAAATATTTTTTATGATTTTTTTTCGATCCGGTAACGCATTTTTGGACACGACCGTTTTTTGGGTTTTTTTTCGACTATCGCGAATTTGGCGCATAACTTAAGGACATTTTTTTTGCCTTTTTTTTTCTACGGTACATTTGAAAGGGTCAGCAGACGCTCCATTTTCGTCTTATAAACATTTTCGTACGATTTTTTTCGGCTACAAAAGACAAATTTTGAAAGATGCAACGTAACTGATCAAAAACTGTGGAGTTTAAAGGAAAATGCTGAGTATGAAAAAATAGCGCACGTATACACGGAATCGCCTGAAATTATTTCAGAATTTTTCTATAATTTTTTTTTTTTACCATTTTCGCTCGAAACTCTGATGATGACGTTCCAGCGAAAAATTGTATCTGATTGAAATTTTCATGCTTTGTCATATAATAAAAATCTGGAAAAATTCAGCAACGTTTGGCATGCTATAAACAACATGATTGGCATTGGCATGATATAAACAACAATTATCAATACTAAAATTGCCCAAAAGTCATCAACAAATTGTTTAAACAATTTATTAAGCAATGATGAACACTGATCAATAATTATTATTGATAATTGTTTTTTATAGCACGCCAAATGTTGCTGAATTTTTTCAGATTTTTATTGTATCATGAAGTACGGAAATTTCAATCAGAGCCAACTTTCGCTGGGACGTCAGCATCAGAGTTTCAAGCGAAAATAATTATTAAACAAATTTCATAGGAAAATTCTGAAATAATTCCAAGCGATTCCGTGTATACCTACGCTACTTTTTTCATACTTGAAATTTTCTCTTAAACTCTATAGTTTTTGAATTCCGTTGCATCTTTCAAAATTTGTCTTATTTTAGCCAAAAGTAAAATAACTTTGCAAAAAAAAATCGTAAGAAAAATTTTAAAAGACGAAAATGGAGTGTCTCCTAACCCCTTCAAATGTACCGTGGACAAAAAGAAAAAAAAATGGCCTTAAGTTATGCACCCAATTCGCGATGGTCGAAAAAGGCCAAAAAACGGTCGCGTCCAAAAATGCGTACCGAATCGAAAACAGATCCTTAAAAATAATTAAAAAATTGGAAAATAAAGCTGAATTCCGTGCCATCAAAATGCTTTTTAAAAAATTCGATCATCTTTTTTTTTTTGACGGAGTCATGCAACTTCTAGTGCGGCAAGAAATATTGACTGGTGGTTCCAATCTTTTAAGTGGGAGTGTATAATATACGTATATTTGCAACGAACCACACACATAGCTACTCGATGTATACTCGGATTGATGGCGACGCGTTCGCACGTTCACCGGCAGCATCGATAAATATCAAAACGGCCGATCGGGGACGAGAAATGGGAAACCTGGGTATAGTAGATACATCGATATAATCGCGCCACAGAGAGTTCGAACGATACTCCAGTATTACGAGAGAAGGAGTGAGACAGTGAAGTATATAAAGAGGGAGAAAGAAGGAGAGAGGGCGAGCGGGGGGAAGCGATTGAGGGGTCTCTCCCACTAAATCGTAATTGAACACCCTCTCTCGCGCTTGCGGCGGCAATTAATCGGCGTCGAATTCGAACTCTAAACGACCTCTCGTATACATAATGGATATCCACGCATATATAGATTGTACATACCCGAGTATGAAAAAAAATAGCTATACATACCACAAATAAATTATGACGATAATTCTTCGATGTACGACAAACGCATTCGATTTGAATATCGTACACAAAGGACAATGACAATGAGGAATTAGAAGAGGACGAATCGAAAAGTTCAAGTGAAATAAGTAAATATAGGGAGTAACAACCTAGCGAGAGAGCTTTCAGTACGAAAAAGCGGATAAAAAGGACGGAAGGGTTTGGGGAAAAAAGGTGACTTCACCTTTTTCCCCAAACCACTTCTTTCTTCCTCCATCCACATACTTACGTGGATGAAGGAAGAAAGAAGAGTCGAACGAGCGTGGCTGATGTTTCTTCATGACAAATACACTCTCGACATGAAGACAGCACACACACAGACAGAGGTCCAGAGAGCAAGAGGTGTTGGTGACGATGCTGGAGAGCTTGGGTGACTGTTATCCGAGCGAGGGCTCTCCTGTGTGGCACTGGGCGGCCATTGTCGCGACGGAACTTTTCGCGTTTCCGGTATACGTGCTCGGTGAATTTTCCGAGTTTCCGGACTGAAATGCCGTGGTCCTTTTCTCTGATGTGTACCCATGGTGGATCGGCCCGGATCGTTGGATGACTTCGGTGCTTTGAAACGGGGGCGAGGAGGTATTGCATGCCCGGGGGCCCATCCAAGAAGGAAAAAGAGCGAGAGTGATAGAGAGGGAGAATCACGAACTCTGCTGCCTCACCTGATAGAGCTTTCCTCCAACTCTGGGAGGGTAGATGCGCGCCAGTGCCATAAACGAAGTTAACCACCTTCTCTCTTTCGTCTATCCAACTCCCCTGACTCATCCTCCACCTTTATAGCCCTTCTCTATTTTTCCTCCATCTCTCTTCCCTCTATATCCTCCGTTTCCTACTCTCACAATTTTCCCATCTTAACTCTGCGGCGCTGCATCCATCTCATTCCCCAACCCAACCCCGTTATTTTGGATTACGTAGAGGTACGGACCGAGTCCTAATGAAGGCACGCGCACACCCGGTTCTCCCACAGTTCACGTTTCCGTGATGCTACTACCATGGCTGCTCCTGCTGGTGATGGTATGCCTTTGTCGTTCTCGTCGTCATCGTCGTCCTCAGTCGTATCCAGCAGAGCACAGCGGGTTTCGCTCGCACACTTCCAAGGCCAGGGCTCACCGGTCGCGCTGCTGCACCACCTAGACATAGTTTAATTAAGCGAAACCGGCGATATACGCTCAGTATCAACGGCATATATATATATATATATATACCATGGCCTGCAGCCTGCCCAGTCGTCTGTGCGCACACCGATGTGTAAATATAGCCCCTTGACAAGCCACCGCTGTACAACACTGTATAGATACATGGGTACACGCGCATGTTTTTGTTCATCCCCTGCCTCCATTCCACTGCACATCCATTCATACAAATACTAAACGCAGACAGAGAGAATCTAGAGTCGCAGCAGCAATGTATATCTATGTTTAGTCGGGCTAACTCTGAACAGCCTCAACATTGCTAGTCTGCAACTGGTCTTCGTCCACTGAATTTGTCTCGTTTCACCTTCCATTTGGGATTCTGCCTTACTCTCTCCCTCTCTACTCCTTTTGTCTGCTTTGGCTTATGTATCGCAATAATAAAGTCAGAATAGTTTGTGGACAAACTGGGCAAAAGATGGAGGGAGTCATTTGTTGTTCAACCAACCGTTGATCTCCGTGGTTTCGTGACTCCGATTGTACAGTGACTTCGTGAATTTGAGTATACGTATCTTCCTCGGGCTCTCTTGCTCTCGTTCTATTCTGAAGGTAATACGAAAAGCTGGAGTCTTTGATATATAAATTCCCTGGAGTATCCGTTGTGTTGTTGCGACTGCGAAACTCTCTACCGTGTATTATCCCTTCTTCAATGACACAGCCAATATAATACAGTTGCTGCGATGATTTCTCCTTGTTTATCATAAGCCAGTGGAAACAGACTCGGAGACATATCCCGTTCTCTTTCATATCCCATTTTTTTTTCAGATTCAAAAGCGACTCGCTTTCCACTATCTTTTCGTCAATATTTCTTTCCTCTCCCTGGAGACTCATGCCTCAAAGAGAATTCGTAGATCTGCCTCTTTTCTCTTATTACTTCGCATTTCTTTCTCTATCTCTCTGCATTTGGTATACATCAGTAGTACCAATAACGACTCCTTTCTTCTTCTCAACGTTGCAGCAATGAAACAAAAACAATTTCTAATCAAGCACTTCGTCTTCGTTTATCTCCACCGCAAAAACATAGCATTACGTCAAGCGTGATGTATACTCGAGGCAATAAAGCCGAATGATTTATGGTTATGAAATATCAGAGGCTAAATCATTCTTCTACCATCTAAAGGAGAAATGAAAAAAAAAGGAAAATAAGAATAAAGTGCACCACGAGTTTCCGCATAAGGCTCTTGACCTCCCTGTGATGTATACTCTAATAACAGCCAAGAGGGAATTCTCAAGACGTTGTACACTGCTTTCCCGGTGAAAGCTTTCCTGATAAACCCTTCGAGGCTCTGGACGCACGCACTTGCGTGCGGTCAATCTGTGCTGCCGTAAAGAACGAAACCGGCAACAGGATCTCAACTATAACGTGTATACCTGTAACATTAAAGGAGGCTCGTATATTTGTAGTTGAATACAAAGTGCAAAGTTGTGTGCTCTCAGTCCACCCTCTCCATGACCCACTCGATAACTCGAGTCCGGCTTACGAGGGTTCGTCACGACGAGTACTTATGTGCGCGAAATCCATTAAATTCTTGATTAGTCAACGTAAGCCAAGGGTTCTGGTAAACAAGAAAAACTTTACTGGCACTTGCAAACAGCTATCTATAATGACTGGTACTTGCAATCAGTGCTTATTGAGATTTAAAAAAAAGCTCTTAGGGCCGCAATCATACAATCCTAAGCGTTGGCAAAAAAAGATTTAATATTGTGCTTATTTTCCAGGACTGACTGCGAATGTCAGAATATGGCAATTGGAGCAGGTGAAAATTGTAATGCCGAGTAAGACAGAAATAAAGTAATAATTGTAATATCATCTCAGTCGGTATAAGGTGCGCCTAACATTAATTTTTTCTTCGTCGTAGTCGTCATATCGGTTAGACTGTGGCACGATTGTGGTGTGCAACATTGCCCCGAGCATGGCAACGTCGAGTGCATTGGCCGACCATGAGTTAGATCGCTTTAATAGCCGCCTGTAAACAACCTCGTAACTTAGCTCGGGTAAAAACCTCTCCTCTCATCTCCTCTCTCCGCCGTTTATGCCGTCTTTCAATCTTTTTTCCTTCGAGCTGATTCTCCAAGCTCTCGCGAAGATGCATGAAACGTCGGTGCCTTCATAAAGTTAAGCCTTCATTGTGACTCACACAGTCACTGCCGTCTTTATTCCATTCTTCTGACTCTCTTTTCATCTTTTTTCATCGCCCTCTCTCTCTCTCTTTCTCTCTTCTTTCATTTTTCTTTTCTCTTCGTTATATATACATTAAGGTGTTTAAAAAAAAAATCGATTTTCCAACGGTCCACACCTGAAATAGTTAGTTAAGGTAGAAACAAAAATCTGTCAAAAGATGAGCATTCTAGGTTGAGTGAAAGATCCGCCACAATTGATTTATCGTTTTTTTTTAAATCTAAGACGGATAATTAATATTATTGGAAAAAAAATGTTTTCTTCCTCACAGAGTCACAGCTCCCAGAATGTCAGATTGCGTCCTAAAAAAATACTTTTGGAATTTCGTTATTTTTGTTTATTTTTAATTTGGGTTCCAAACGGATTTTTACTATATTATTTTTGGAGTCTGTATATGGGGCTTTTAAATTGATTGTGCCTGTAAAATTTAGAGGTAAAATCGAAAATGACGACCGATTTCACCGTGGAGACGTATTTAATTGGTGACGAATTAAAGGAGTTCCCAAGATTTCAGCTGCCCACAAATCGAAACGTTTTGAGTTATTATCAGTATAAACAATGCTCATCTCCTAAAACTACTATCCGTGAAATTACTACAACTATAGTTGATGAAGCTTACATTCTGTGGAGTAAGCTCAACTCAAAAAAATGTTACTAACAAGCATCGATCATAAATTCAATAGAAAGGAAAAAAAAATGAAAAATCAATTGCGGTGACTTTCACTCAACCTAACATGCTCATCTTTTGAAAGAATTTTTTGTTTACCTAAACTAACTATTTCAGGTGTGGCCCGTTGGAAAATCGAACATTTTTTTTTTTTGAATCACCCTAATGTACACTCTGCGTCATCAACGTCGACTCGTGATTCCCCCGAGGCTTAGATCGAGTTCGTGGCACGCACGTGTTTCTCATGTCGCGCATGAAACGCAAGTGAGAAGGCACCTGTGTCGTCGCACGGTTCGCCGTGTCTGGTGCAACCAAAAGCGTCATCATCAGTTGCTCGTATCGCCTATAACCAAGCAGAAACACGGTACGCGTTGTACGGCATACTCGAGTAGGCCACCGCAAGAAATTGGGTTAGTTAGGGTTTCCGAAGTGTCTTCGGTCAGGCGAGGCAAGAAGTCAGAGAGTATACACGAGAGCCCAGAGCTATTGCGGTGAAACGCAGAATTTCTAGCGAAGAGTCCTCGGAATTTTCGGATCAACGAACACCCCGGGACTCCAATCTCCATTGCATCTTCATTCGTAGTTACTATACATTCGTATAAAGTATATAGCGATTCCAACTGGCAGTGTTCGGATCCACCTGCTTGATGCTCACTCCAGAGATAGTACGCCTCATCCCTTTGCTCTTCCAGCATCTCCCGTGCTTCTGCCCCGGATACTCATGTAGCATTTTGACGGAGAAAATAAGACAGAGAGCGAGGGAAAAAGTGACTGAGAGGGAGAGACCGTGAGTTAGTGAGTAAGAACGAGGGAGGTAGAGAACTATCGTCCGATGGGACTTACACACGTTGCGGGAAGATCGAGAAATCGAGTTTATATTTATACGCTCCTCACGTAGTCTCGGGTAGCGCGTGATCCATAGAGTACCATACACAATCTTCCTTCCTTCGTCTCTCATTCTACATACGCGAACACCGGTGAAAAGCAACGGCAACATGTACGACCACGATTTACTTTCCTCTTTTGCTTTCAACCCCACCCTTCTCTGCTCCATTGGAAACACGAAAATTCCTTCCAGCTTTGATCTCATTTGTTAGAGAGGCCCCTTTTCGCGTCTCGGCGTTTCCTACATATCTATTTCACAAGGGAATGTTGGATACCATGAAGTTTATCGGCTCCGTAATCCATATACAAAGATATTCCGAGGATCATGTAATATCAATGGCTCGTTCGCCTCTTGAACTCCATAATGTCTCGCTCTCTGCGCCTTGCTTTTCTTTTTCATACACTTCGGTATTCTCTTGGCTTTTAGGGACTCTCAATCTTTTATTCCACTCTTTTTGCCGGGACCGTTCTATCTTCAACATTTCTGGCTTCTCATTCTTAATTTACGCTGTCTTCTGCTTCTATCGTAATAATCCACGTTCACGTACATTAGACACGCTACACTGCTGAAATGCTGGAAGAGCGTTTCCTTTCGACTTGGTCCATTATGCTCCTTTGTTGCAATATAACGCGAGAGAGGTCCACGGAGGTTTCTTAGTCGAGTTTGTAACATTAGCACGCAACTTGAAAGCCGACGACCAACACGAGTTCCAATCTCGCCACAAAGCTCACCTACAGATACACCCACACACACACCCGCGGTGCCCTCTATCGTCAGCGTCGTTGTACCAACGTCAGTGACAATTTCTCTATTCATTACTGTCTGGTGGTCTGGGATGCGTGAATGGAACTTTGGCGGTCCTGGGTTCTCACTTACAACGTATACCAAAGCCCGTTTGCTTTGCCCTCTTCTTCTTCGAGTCTCCGAGAAACCCTGCGTGATTCCTTAGTCTCTGCAGGAGAATCTTGCTAACGTTCTGTCATCTTACATACCAAGATAGGTATATATGTGCGTCACATTACAGCATTATGCATATCGTACTTAGGCAACAACTGTCTTTCTCATACTCATCGCCTTGAAGAAGAAGGCGGTTTCTATTCGTTGAATACCGACACTCAGACAACTTAGAAGACGCAACTCTAAATCCCTGAACTCTCTGGTATGTTTAGACGTACGTGATCGCGAGACACCCGGTTACTCCGTCATTCCACAATGTTCCATGAATATATATATATGTCCCATCTTTTGTATCCCTCTGTCTCGTGGTTTCTTAGTGCAGTAGGTCCTACGACTTCTCCTGTCTTGTCGTACAATCGTCCTTGGGAATTGCGGCATACGTGGAGATATCTTGCTCGACTATCTACGCCGCAATTGCAACCTCTATTTCTCCTCGACGAGAAACTCTGGCTCACAATTTCTAACCGTCGCGTTGGAGCTCTGCATCCATGAAAGTTAGGAGCCAAATTACTGGCTAATTTTCAACAGTTTCCTCGAGACTTCTGTCGTCTGACATTCGTCCTCCAACTATGTTGCCCCGTCTTATACCAGCTTCTGATATCTCCAGCTCGAATATTCACGAAAGTTCCAAAGACGCGAGCGCGATCTTCGCAGACAAAATGCCACATTAAATGGTGTTTGTAATATGGATCCACATTACCGAATATCAAGTTATTTTCTGATACATGTGCATCTTTGATGATTCTTGTGCCAGGAAAGCGCAATGTCGTTTGATGATGTTATTAAGCATGGCTTATTGTCTCTCGTAAAACTTTTGTGAGCTTTTCTATTTTCTCTCGTGAATGACCGCTAGGCAAATCCTCTGTGCTGAAGACATTTGACCAAGAGCCATGTGAATCGTCTATTAGAGATTCTCTTGTCTGGACTGGTGAATATACGTCGTTTCTTCGTCGTATGCGCGAAAACAGCGCTATAAAATTGGCCATAAACTTGATATTAAATACCATTTGAGCTACGTGCGCTGCAAGCTGCATGAAGGCAGCACTCGCAGCCGAGTCTTGACGACTTCAACGTCTCCTTGCGGTTAATATGTCACGTACACCGGATGTCAAGGTACTCGTAATTGTAATAGAAAATTAAATACAGTTCACCATTTTGTATAGTTAATCTAGCCAAGCATAATGTAATAGGCCACCGAAAAGAATGGTTTTTACATCATTACTTACTTGAATTAAAACGCATTAACCAGTGAGAAGTCGTCTCCCCAAACTGATCAAAATCGTATTTCCAAAAAGTTAGGGTAAATTTCGTTCTGCCCTTTCCGATGAATTCAACCCGCGCGCATTCATGCCTCTACAATCTTTGCTTTACGTTTATCCCACGGAATTCCCATTCCTGATGTAAACATGCGCCCGGGCCATCGTGATGTAAATGCAAATCTGCGGAACTATAGTCGCTTTCAGTACTCTCAGTACCTCTATCGTTATCCCTTCAGCCCTATTTCCTCGGGTAGATCGTTTCTCGCGAGTTGTCGACTTCGGAGCCAAAGATGCTCGAGGAGAATGGACGAAGAAAAAGAAGAGGAAGAAGAAGAAGGAGGAGAAGAGGGAGGATGAGAATCGTCGATAAACGAACTCGACATCCGCTAGCACCCTTGGCGAGGGTTAGTGTGGCGGAATGAAGGAAGGAAACAGGAGAAGGGTGAAGAGGCAGCGAGGCTCACAGGACGAAGAGGTTGAGGAATGAAATTCAGAGGGGGTTGGGCACCACCGGAAGAACGATACGATCCCGCGGGGTTATCGACGCGATCACGGGCCATTAGGCGCGTGAATACTCCCGACTCCTTTCCCTCCTTTCCCGAGGTCGTCTCCCCGTGGTCTGCTTTTCCCTCCTCCTCTACACCCCTCCCGATAAATACCCCTGAAATATGGGATAGCTCTCCTGGCTCTACAACCATGCTCTACGTTTTCCACCCCACTCCATCCCCTCCTTTTTTTACTTTCTCCATTCCTCCAGTTTTGTGCTGCTGGTATCATTGGGAAATTATTCCAGAATGGATCTGTCATTCGATCTTTTCCTTACCTTTTTTTTCGCTCCTGCGATCAATCTTCATCAATGCATGCATTCTGCTATTCTCTGAGCCAACTACCCATAGATTCTTCAGGGTTGACACAAACGGTACCAAGGTCTTTGACGAAACCGATGTCAAAATTGAACATTCCCGGACGAAGTCTCCTACTGTTTGGCACAAAGTGGGTATTTCAATTAGAAATTCATTCTGCGTATTGCTGAATGCGTTCACCGAGCAATTGGCATGCAAGGATAGTCGAAAACATGGGGAAGCAAGAACTGGCGAATGTCTCTCGTTCAAGTTTCGTTCGATACATCGGACTGTCACTTTTATATAGGAATTTATGCCACTACAGAGAGAAGGGTGACGAATCTGGATGGGTCATGGTAAAGCCATGTCAAGAGCAGCCGATAGAACGACTGGCTCTCTTGCTTTGCTCGCACCAATGCTGTAAATTCCGCAAAGTTAGGAGACCAGAGACAATTCGCAAAGGTTCTCGCGCGATTCGCTTTCACACGGTTTCACGCCCTCTCTGGATTTTCTCCCTTCATCCTAGTCCCATGCCTGGCTGACCCTTTCTTTTGCCACGAAACTCCTCTTCTTTTCCCGCATCGTTCCGCCTTTCTCTCAGCTCCTCGTGGCGAAAGCTCGTCTCCGGCTTACTCATTCCCGTAGAAGCTCTCTTCCACATTCTCTTCCTCTGTCTCTCTGTCTATCATTTTCCTTCGCTATCGTTGTACATTCTCTCGACTGTGAAAGCTCAAAAGTTTGGAAACACTAGTAAATATTTCTTGCCGCACTAGAAGTTGCAAAACTACGTCAAAAAAAAAAGATAAAAACTATTTGAGCTAAACCATTGTATGGAACCGATAGCTTGTTTATTTAGCTTCAATTTGCTCTTTTGAGCCCTCGATGCGCCCATTTTTTGCTGAGATATCGGACTCAGCGAAAAATGTCCTTAAGTTATGCGTCCAATTCGCGATGGTCGAAAAAAGGCCAAACACGGTCTTGTACAAAAATGCGTACCGGATTGAAAAAAAATCATTAAAAATATTTTAAAACAAATAAAAATAAAACTGAATTCCTTCCCGTCAAAACGTTCTTTTTCAAATTCGATTATCTTTTTTTTTTTGAGGGAGTTATATAACTTCTAGTGCAGCAAGAAATGTTGACTGGTGTTTCCAAACTTTTGAGCGAAAGTGTATATGTGTATATGTCGTTCTCTTTTGCGCTCTCTATCTACCCAAAGGGGTTGAAATTCTCGCTGGAATACAGACAAGCTTCTGGCTCGTCATTTTCCTAACCGGGTGCGCGAATTTGAGTAGAAATTTGAATCCACGAGCCGTTCGAGATCGAGGCTCGGTCATTCGATCGTCCTTCTCGGATGTCCTTGCAAATGGCGAGAGATCTTTGTGTTGCAGAACAGGATTTAAGGGTGGATTTGAACGATTCAGGGCACTTTTACGGAAAATGTATAGTTTCTTCTTTTTCTAGATCCGATTACACAGAATGAAATTCATCAAAAACCGTATTCTCTTCGTTATAAACAAAGGAAAAAATTCATGGACTATCAAGGTCCTTTATCTCCGTAAGAAGGGTTTTACGATGAAGAAAAGTGTAAAATTGATATTCATGACGGACAGGAGGTCACAAGAATTGAGAATTGAGGGAAAGATATGGAGTACATGCGGAATGGAAAAATGGCGAATAAAATTTTGCTATATTTGGGAGGATTTTGGTGCTTCAAGGCCGTGTAAAGGGTCCAGGGCGTTTATTTCACGATTCATGTTCACGGCTTATGAATGTTTCGAGAAAGGACTGCGAGCGTACGAGGAGCGAATTCTGGAGGGGATCGAAAGGCTCGTGGAATAATTAAGGGCCTGTCCGAGTGCCAACCGATAGTAGACGAAACATATAGCGCTTATTCTGACTGGATAATTTGCTGGAAGAGCCCGGTGAGCCTTCGCGAATAGATACATCTATAATTCTAGTAATATCGATATTCGAGAGTGTGGGAGTGCTTGAATAGTAAATCGTGCATCGAAAAGGGAATGACTGCCTTCCAACGCCTCCCCGAGCAAAGTTTATCGTTCGTCAAGGTATCAAACAGCGATCTGCCGCGCTTTCGCCGCTCGCGAAATAAAATCGATGCTCCTCTCATTTATAACTCATCAAGAGACTCCGGAAGGAAGGAGTGAAAAACCCTTTCGACGTTCAGAGTATCGCGTGCCCGGGAATATCCGCTTAACGATTCGTATATATTCGCGATGCGAATAAATATTTCTCGACAAACATATTTATAGTCGTATTAAATTTAGCAGAATAGCGTGCAATTCCTGAATTTCAAGCGATTATCGTAGTCGACGAATGACGTTTCAGAACGTTTAATTTGAATTTCTCGGGGTGTTGTTATCATTATTGTGATAAAAATGAGGAATATTTATGATGAATTGCAACTTGAGTTTTTGGATATTCTGATAAATCTTAAAGCTTTTGGTACGTTTACTTTAAGCATGTTGAGTCCCTATGGAATCTTTTAATGTTAATTGTTCAATAAATAGCTTCTTAATCGTCGTGAAATTTTTACACGACCTCCTGAATACTCCATGTAAAAACATATTAAATTTTCAGAATTCTATCATCATTACTTCAACCTCCTTAAGGGTTAAAATGAAAAGTGATGAGAAAATTCTGAAAATTTGGTATGTTTTTGTATGAAGTATTTAAAAGGTCGTCTAAAAATTTGACGATGATCAGGAAGCTCGTTATTAAAATATTAACATTTTGTTAAGAACAATTTTTTAAGCAAATAAAAAAATATTTATCAATAAACTGCGTTTTGTTTCCGTTGCTTTCAATATAGTGTAGATATTAAAAAATTGAGAGGTCAGGAAAAAACTTATCGCAAAGTTATATCAGTTTCAATAAGACTACATTTAATTTAATTTAATTTGTTAATGTTAATTGTTCGATAACGAGCTTCCTAATCGTCGTGAAATTTTTACACGACCTCTTAAATAATTCATCCAAAAACATACCAAATTTTTAGAATTTTCTCATCATTTGCGATTTGGGACTCAACATCCATAAGCGTAAAAATAGCGAAATTTTGAACTTTGAGCGAGGGCCATTTGCTTCATGGAACTTATCAACTTATGGCATGGACAAATCACCATTGAATTGAGATAAATGGTGAAAAATTAAGCTTTCCAAAAACGTTTTGCGAAATCATGTTCGAAAAAGTCGTATGTTCAAAAGAATATAGCTGAATAATCAAATAAACAAGTTTTCAAAATGTTTTAATTTTTTCACTACCGAATGTTCATAATTCTGAGAAAGACTTCTCGTGATTTCTCTCAATTTTTGACCCACCAAGTTCTATTACAATAAAAAAAAAACCACCTAATCAAATAATTTCATATTTATTAACGTAATTTTCATATTTATTAACGATTTTTTTTTCTGTTTTTGAATGATTGCAGGAGGGCGCACCTCAGAAACTGCCTCGAAAAGCTGAAAGTACTCGTGCCCCTCGGTCCGGAAACTTCAAGGCACACGACACTCGGTCTCCTGACAAAGGCCAAGCGTTTTATCAAGGTAAACTATCCAACGATTTTATCGCTTCGACGGTTGCTAGAAAAAGAGAACGAAAAAAAAGCATTACCAGCTCGAAGAGAAGGAAAAACGTATTTTGACTTTCAATATCGCGCGAACTTATGCCGACTGATTTATGTGGCAAAATGATAATCCGAATTTTATCGTCGCGTCGCATAAGAAGCGGTCCAATGCACTTCAAGAAAAATCAACATATAATGTGCATTCGCACTCTCACTCTGCATCTCGTGGATTTTTCACCGATATCACGTTTCACGCGTATGTATAATGTATGACCGAAAATTTTACCGGTTAAGGGGGTGCGGATAGTAGAATTTTTCTCTGGTTCGAGGATAACCGGAAGCTGTGAGATCGAGCTGAAAATCCAACGAACGGAAAGTGTGACAAAGAAAAAACAATAGTTTGATGGTTCCTTTTCATTCGTTCCAATATATACACTCTCGTCCAAAAGTTTGGAAACGCTCGCCTCGATTCTGCGCCGTACAAAAAGTTTCGCAGCTCTTTAAAAAATTAAGATATTTCAATTCAACAAGCGACGTTTCAAATGGTGCATATTCAGCGACATTTTGCTTTTTTCAAAAGAATTTTTCGATTTTTTTTTAACCCGGTACGATTTTTGAAACTTGGTGATTTTTCGGCCTTTTTTTGGCGTAGAAATTTTGGCGCACGATCCATGAACATTTTTTTAAACAATTTTGTTCATGGAAAACTTCCGGCGTGGAGCTTCTATTTCGTTTTTTAAAAAGTTTTGTACAATTTTTTTACGCAAAAATATTTAATTTTTCGTAAAAAACGACCATATTTATATAATATGGTCGTTTATATAGCGTAACTCTAAAACTACTGGGTTTTTGTGAAATCACTAAGAGGGTGAAAAGTTGCATATCATTATTCTAGATTCAATGAAATTTTTTCAGAATTTTTTTCAAACATTTTTTTTCGAAAATATCTTAGCAGGAAAAATGTTGGAAAAAAAAAAAATTTATAAAGAAATTCTGAAAAAATTCCATTGAATCCAAAATGATTGTATGCAACTTTGTATGCATTTTAGTGATTTCACGAAAACCCAGTAGTTTTAGTTACCCTACATTTTATAAATATGGTGGTGTTTTTTACGAAAAATTGAATACTTTGACCAAAAAAATCGTACGAAACTTTTTGAAAAATACGATTGAAGCTTCTACTCTTCCCCAGAAGTTTTTCAAACGAGAAACATTTTAAAAAATTTCATGGATCGTGCAACAACATTTCAACGTAAAAAAAAAACCAGAAAACGACCATGTTTCAAGAAGCGTACCGGGTTTTAAAAAATTGAAATTTTTTTTTGGCAAAAGTGAAATGAAGCTGAATATGTTTCTTTTGAAACGCCGCTGGTTGAATTGAAATATCTTCATTTTTAAAAGAGTAGTGAAACTTTTTGTGCGGCGCGGAATTGAGGCGAGTGTTTCCAAACTTTTGGACGGCAGTGTATGTTGTAACAGGGAAAAATAGGTTACATGGAAATGGAAAAAAGTGAGAGAGAGATGCCATGAAGTTGAAGCCCGCTCGCTTGAATATTTCATGTCGTTTGCACGAAACACGCGGAATCTTCCTGTCTATTCTATGTATAACTATATAGTTATTATCACGTTGCATATATAGTCATAGGTACCTCTATACATTGACACGATGATGATAACCTGGAACGCGTCCTCTCGCCTCGAGTATATGAGGCATTCTCCGTCAATTTCGCCACTTTTTTGTAGACCCTCCCAGATCCGTCCCATAACTTGTCACAGTTTAGTCCCACTTAAAAGTAGTCTCTGCGTTTTTTTTCAGATTTTTTAAGTGGTGAATTAAGGAGTTGCATATATTTTTTCGAATCCATATAGCTTAAAACGGAGAGGATGTACGAGAAAAATATTCCTACAAAAAAATTATGTTTTTCCATCAACTATTGAATGCAATATGTGTTTGTGTTATATTTTTATTCGTGTTGCAAAGACTATTTTCTGCTCAAAAAAATGAAAATTAATTTTTTTCGCACGGTCCGTCGCCTTTAATTCTACTGTCAATTTTATACAATCTCTAATAGTATTAGTGGAACGTACAGAAAAATCCACAATATGGCAACTGATTTTGTTCGGGTCAAAAAATGTTATTCACATAACTTTATGCAATTTTTTTGTGAATAACATTTGTTTAATCGCGAAAAAATCAGTAGCCGTATTGTGGATTTTTCTGTACGCTCCACTAATACTATTGAGGTTGCATAAAATGGACAGCAGAATTGAAGGTGTCGGACCGTGCGAAAATAGTATATTGTGCAACTAGTGCGGCAAGTTGTTGATTGCCCACGAAAGCGAAGTTGAGCGCACGAGCGAAGCGAGTGCGCTCATTCGCTTGAGGGGGCCATCGACAACGCCGCACGAGTTGCACATACTATTTTTTATTGCGAATGCGGAATAAATCCCAATATAAAATTGCCCCTGTGGGGGGGGGCTGGTGGCGGAGCCGCGGTGGGATCTAGGGGCGAAGCCCCGGCGGGGGGTTGGGGGGGCGGAGCCCCCCCACAGACCAAAAATAATAACTAAAAAGTTAAGAAATATACAGGAAACTTAGTTAAGGAACAATGAAAATAATTTATTTTGAACAAGAACAAGAACCACATGAATAATAAAATAGTATACGATCTGTCACGTCAACCTCAATTCAGCTTTAATATTTCGGTTGCGTTTTTGTTTCCGTTGAATTTCACCAACATTATTATTTTTCTTACTTTGCGCACTCAAATTATAAAATGGGCAAAAAGCTACTTTTCAACCGTAACAGCGCGCGTAAAGATACCGCTTTTCCCGCATGGGTAATAAAAAAATTAATTTTAATTTTTTTGTTGCAGAAAATAGGCTTTGCAACACGAATAAAAATATAACACATATTGCATTCAATAGTTGATGGAAAAACATAATTTTTTTGTAGGAATATTTTGTTTGTACATCCTCTCCGTTTTAAGCTATATGGATGGGAAAAAATATATGCAACTCCTTAATTCATCGCTTAAAAAATCTGAAAAAAATCGCAGACACTACTTTCAAGTGGGACTAAACTGTGGCAAGTTATGGGATGGATCTGAGAGGGCCGAAAAAAAGTGGCGGAATTGACGGAGAATGCCTCATATACATTACACATATATATATACAAGAGAAGCGTCATGGGGAGGAAAAGGGTGAAGCGGTCGACGTCGAGACGCTCGGAGTTGCCAAGTCCGCGAGAAAACGTGCGTCAATGGTAGCGGAATATGATAAGAAAAATGAGAATGTATGGGACATTCTAGACAAAATTGAAATAAACTATTTAAAAAACACCTTTAAAAATCATGTACATGAAATTTTGAAAATCCATTTGGACGAAAATACGACGGACATTGTTATATTAATGAAAAATTGAAAGTCTTCGGAAATTCATGGTAAATTTTCACACCGTTTTGCATAATTTGAATCAAATATTTATCAAAAACTGGAACAGTATTTTATTTCGAATAAATAAATATCTCATTTTTTCTTTCAGTTGAAGGTTCGGATCTTCAAGTACCTTAAAAATCGTATTTTTTTTATCTTTTCATCATTACATCGCCCACGTAGTATTTTTTCCAATATGGCCGAGAAAAAAAAGAAGTTTTCCGGTGATGGGCAGTGTATATATTCAATTTGACTTTGGTTAATTTATGGAGAAAAAAAAGAAGGATTACTCGTAATGAATTTCAAGTTCCCTGAGAATTTAATAAAACTCTCCTGGGATCTATCTGATCCTAGATCTCTGTCTCAAATAATCCAATATGCTTCCAGTAGAGCGTGAGTCAGATAGTAGTAAAATTAAATTATTTTCTAAAGTCTCGCATTTTTTCATGATAAAACAGAATGCCCCATGTAAAAGAGAATAGTGAACGCATTCAAGCGACCAGACGCGTTCAGCGTTTTTGAGGATCGTTGAAAAACGGGTTGGATAATTAGCGAGAAAGATGGCGGACAAGATGGTTTCCCCTTTTCCGCGCTGGTCTCTCGTTTCGCGCGCGATTGCGAGTGTTAAAAGAAAAATCCCTGACGCGTGTATAAAACCGAGCGCCGGAACCAGGCGAGACGGTAAAGATCCCCGTGAAGCTATGGACAAATATGAATGATTACCATCCACAACCCGACGTGAAACGCGAAAGAGATGTTAAAAATGTACCCCCGCATCTCATCATTTCTCTGTCCCGTTCCTCTCGCGCTCTGCACTCGGCACTTGAGTATGTATATATGTATGGGGCATTCCACACCGATTCGACTTAGGTCTGTCTGATAGTTAAGTCTGATAGGTAAGTCTGATAGTTAAGTCTGATAGTTAAGTCTGATAGTTAAGTCTGATAGTTAAGTCTGATAGGTAAGTCTGATAGTTAAGTTTGATAGTTAAGTCTGATAGTTAATTCTGATAGATAAGTCTGATAGTTAAGTCTGATAGTTAAGTCTGATAGTTAAGTCTGATAGTTAAGTCTGATAGTTAAGTCTAATATTTAAGTCGGATAGTTGAGTGAAATCGCTCTAAAAAAATTTGGAAAAAATCCTGCGTGCTTTTTGAGATACTACAAAACCATAAAAACTTGCGGACTAAATCGGAGAGGTGAAAGGTCAGACGCAGGTCAAATCGGTGTGGAATGCCCCATATATAATACCGGAGAGAGTTGAGAGAGTACTTCTGCACACAACCCTCCAACCATCGCCGCGTCAAGTTTGCAGTTGCATTTTGCACTCTTTTTCTGTGAGAGACCCACGCATTTCCCTCTTTCGTAGGCGTCCAAAGTCACATCGTGATGTGCAAGAGATATTCTATCTTCGAATAGCGTTCAATTTAATTTTTCCATTCTGATGCTGATTTTTCATTCATTTCTATGTGATGCAATGAACAATCGGAATTTCTGTCAGACTCTAAGACTCAATATTTTCTCAGAAACCATTTTTTCCAATTTTGATCTTCGTTGGGTCAAGATTCAAGAAATGTTTTTAAGAACACATTTAATATTTTACTCATTGCAGGGAAATATCAAGATTTACATGAAAAAAAAATCAGCAACTGAAATGAAATACTTCAAAGGTTATTCGGAATGGGGTGGAATATCTCATACACGCTTTTTTTCCCGTCTCCAATATTTTTTCTCGAGATTTTCACTCAACTCTTCCTCGTTTTCTGCATCCCTCCCTTGCTTTTATACTTACTCTCTTTCACGGTGACATCATCGTGTGCCCCATTTTATCCCATTCACGTCAGACATTTTTACGCCATCTTTACGTCAACGTGTCACGTCGGGGGTTGTTTTTACAACACATTAGACGAGTTTCTGTGCAGCATAGTACTATATCACTGTGAAATACGTATCTGCATGTTTATTTCTCTGCACTCGAAAGAATGTTCTCTCGGTTGTATCTCCTATTTAACTGAACCTGCACTCAGTGTAATTGCGCAATGGCTTTGGATGCATATATTCATATAATATGAACATTTATGTATCACGAATGTATTACGAATTAATGGATTACAAATTACTGTCGAATTATTTGATTTTTTCTTCAATATTTCGAGAAATCCATTGATCCCCAAAATTTTCAATGAGCAATTGGCATCCAATCGATTCTGCGTCGATCAGTCCTAATTATACATGAAATTAAACGAAAAACTACGATTTTTGACAATCAATTCGCCATTTTTATTGAAGAAATATTTTACATAAAAATTCCAAATACTTAAGCCTGAATTTTTATTCAAGATGAATCCTCGAACTTAAGTGTCATTATAAGTTCATGCTTATGTTCAAACTGTAGTGCGAACTTCGGATCGATCTCAAGTTCAAACTTAAATTGAAACTGAAGTGCGATCTTAAGTTCCAACTTAATTTCCATAGAAAGTTCGATCTTGAGGTAGGACTTATAGCTTTAAATTCGGGCCTTACAGATGTAAGATGTTAGAGTCGTTCTTCTTGCCCTTCTTTATTCCCTTCTTTATTCTTTCCTTTTATACCCACTCCCCGCACCCCCTCCCGCCCCATAAAGTCACGAGGGTTCACTGCGCACACGTTTTTACCGTATTTTGCTGCTCGATCAAAGTAGCCCCAAAAACCTACAAAGTTACCCCCAAAGTCAAAGTAGCCCCGTTTTACGGTAACCAGTGATTCGGATATTTTGTTTTGCCTAACCATTTCGCTCTATCGAGTAACCCGAGGCCAGCTGTTTAGGAACTAATCTGTACCGCTTGGAAAACGTCCATCATACAGTTTTGGTGCCAAGATCGATGCGTTGCCTTCGAGCTTTCGGTTCATAATGAAGCTAATACTCCGCGTGGACTTCCTTCGCGTGGAAACCTCAAAGTTGGATTCGCATCGTTGCGCTGTGACTCGCCACGGTGCTAGACCATACAGCACTAATCTACACATACACATACTACGTCATACATGTACATGCATAAACCAGTGTATGCGCTTACCAGCGCACACTCATCTTCTCGCCAATCCTCTTGAATTCACTCGGTATTGTCTGCCCTCTCTCGCGCCACCGCTATTGTTCGAACAGTCCGTAATTTACTAACTATTCTGTCTGTTATGTGCCCTCCACGCTGTACAGTGGCTTTTCACTGTCTCTCTTTCTCTACCTCTGGTCCCTGTCTGTGTTTGCCACAACACCTTGCCCTTCCGTGTTCTATTCACCGCGAATTCAGTATTTCTCAGTGTTGAAACCACTTCACAGGTCAAACCGTTTTCTCAACCGAGGACACCCGAAAGTTTTAGCAACAAACTCGCCCCAATGTTTGTACAAATATCTCATTGCACCTTTTCTTCCCTTCAACGCACTATGATAACCTCGTTTTCACCCTTCTCCTATAATCTACCAAAAGTTTTCATCCACTGTCCAGAAGCGTGAATTAAAGTTACCATAATATAATTCTCGTATTCCCGAGTTTCTCCCAGCGTCTCGTTTCACCCTACACGTATGTATGGGGTATTCCATGCGTAACGAGACAGGTTTTGGCCGCGGGTCTCAAAATTTTTCGTCCGTTGATATATCGTTTCCTTAAATCATATAAAAACATTTCCATCTAGTTATGAACCCCATATAAGACTTGGTTTTTGTTAAGTCCTAATCGAAAAATAAAAAAATTAAATATTTTACGTTATACTTTTAATTGTGTGTCCCTTAAGTGTCAATACAGCCAAAATTAAATCTGACCAGCGCTTTTTAACCGGAAAAAGCGCTCTTTTCAATAAAGCTAATGGAATATGAATCCGATTTGCAAAGAAAAGTTTATAGCCAAAAAACGGAGAAAAAACTCGTTTTTATTTTTTTTCGGCTCTTAGGGTCTACTGAATTTTATCGAAAATTTTACTGAATATAGTTCAACACGTGAGAAACTTTCTGTAAAATTTTCAGCTTGCCTTTTATCTTTGTTCACTGGCAATTAAATGTGTAGTTACTCCGCAAATAGTCGATGCTTCCTCACCATCGGAACTTATTAATTTTATTGTCAATGAACAAAAAATAGGGGCAAGCTGAAAAATTTACCGTACGTTTCTACCGTGTTGAACAATGTTCAGTAAAATTTTGGATAAAATTCAGTAGACGCTAAGGGCCGAAAAAAAAAATAAAAAGGGTTTTTTTTTGTCAGTTGTTTGGCTGTCAATTTTTTTTTACATATCGGATTAATATTTCATTTGCTTTATTGAAAAGCGAGCTTTTTTCCAGTTAAAATACACAGGTCAGATTTTAATTTTGCTGTATTGGTGCTTAAGAGACACACAATTAAAGGAACGTTCAATTTTTTATTTTTATATTAGAACTCAACAAAAACCCAGACTCAATTGCGGTCCATAACTACATGGAAATGTTTTTTTATGATATAAGAAGACGATATATTGATAGACGAAAAATTTGGAGACCCGCGTCCAAAACCTGTCTCGCTACCCGTGGAATACCCCATATATGCTTACCAGGGTTTATAACAGCGTTTGGATAGTGGCTGAAAACAACTGTGCAAGCTTTCGGAATTCCCAGCTATCTACCCAACTTGAAAATACACCGAAAAACTTTTCGCTCTCGAGCCAAGCAACGCGCCCCCTCTCTCCCAAGGTGGACTTGTAGTTTTCCGTCTGCAGTTTTGCCCCGGCAGATCTCTGGGTTTCCATTCTCTCGGTTTTCCACTCCATGTAAGCGTACACATTCACCTCGTACTGGAATATATAGCTTTGCCCACAAGTTTAACATACTTTTAGCACCTACATATGTATGGGGGGGGGGGGGGAGGATGGAGTTACGTCGGGCGAAAAGGGTATGTCCTACGAGAATCCGTGTGGGGTTGAAACACATACGTTTCGAATCCGAGCCAACGCCTGTACATATGTGCGATATGTACATGTAACGCGTAACCCTAAGTTCCATGCCATTCGCGTTCCATTATGTTCACACTCGTCTCCCGACATATCTCTCAAAACGACTCGTTAAATTCCAAGCCCGCTTTTATACCGACGCGTATAATTAAACGTGCCCTGGCACTGAACATTGTGCTCAGTAAAGAAGATTGCATGTACCGTATCCTGATCGTTTCACACGATCGTAATTCTCCCTTTCTCTTATCTCTCGAAGCGAGATTTTTCGACTGGTCAGAATATGTAATGGACGCGTGGAACGCTCGTGACACAATACGGCAATTTAGAATTTTATCGCTGGTCGGCGTATTTACATCTCTACCGGTTACCACTCTCATGCGAACAGCTCTACCATTATAATACTAATATATCGGTCTGCTGGCTCGTCTCGACTATTTGATGAGTCATAGTTACCCAATTTTGAAATCTGGCCTGGAAAAAAGGGTCATCGGAAACAACTCTACCGAATAACAAATTTAATGCTTTATAGTCGCAGGCCTCTGAAAAGCTTAGGGGGGATGCATTGTCGGAGACATGTTCTACAACAGTTTCGGTATGGCTGTCATAAGGTTTGTTGTTAGATAGAATTTTTGCGGGCAGATTTTTTTTTTTGAGAAGTGATATATGTTATCTTTAATAAAGATATTGCTTGAGAGATTCATCAACTGACAAAGATTTATCGATAGCCTTGTATTTTTATAAAATATTTCGCTGCTTTTTTTAAAATGAAGATATTTCAATTCAACAAGCGGCGTTTCAAAGGGGACATATTCAGCTTCATTTCGCTTAAAAAAAAATTTCGATTTTTTTTAAAACCGGTACGCCCTTCATAACTAAGTCGTTTTTCGACTTTTTTTTTACGTTGAAATTCTGGCGCACGACCCCATGACCATTTTTTTTCTTTTACTGTTTTTCGCATTAAAAACTTGTGCGGGGGATTATAAGCTTCAATTTCTTTTTTTTTAAGTTTCGTTCGATTTTTTTTTCGCAAAAATATTCAATTTTTCGCAAAAACCGATCATATTTATAAAATGTAGAATAACTCTAAAACTACCGGGTTTCCGTAGAATTACTAATAAGGTAAAAAGTTGCCCAAAATTTTTCTGAATTCAATGAAATTTTTTTCAGATTTTTTTTCCAATATTTTTGTTTCCCAAATTTTTCCTGTCAACGAGATTGTTTTTAATTTTAAACAATCGGCTCTCTTACCTCATCTACATGGGTTTTTTTTTCATAAAAAAGCTGTGTAGATGAGGTTTTTCGGGGCAAAAGTTGCATATACAATCATTTTGGTTTCAAAGAAGTTTCTTCAGAATTTTTTTTTAAAATTGTTGTTCGAAAATTTTTCCTGTCAATGAAATATTTTTTTTATCTTAAACAATCCATCTTACGTCATCTCTTATCTCGTCTACACGGGTTTTTCGATGATAAGGTAAGACCCGGTTCTTTAAGATAAAAAAATATCTCGTTGACAGGCAAAATTAAAAAAAAAATTTTTTTGAAAAAACATTCTGAAAAAATTTCAGTGACCCAGAATAATTGTATGTAACTTTTTACCCTTTTAGTGATATTATAAAAACCCAGTAGTTTTAGAGTTGCGCTACATTTTACAAATATGGTTGTTTTTTGCGAAAAAATAAATATTTTTGCGAAAAAAAATCATACGAAACTTTTTAAAATACGATATTGAAGCGTATACTCCCTCCCACAAGTTTTGTACACAAAAAACATTTTTTTAAAAATTTCATGGATCGTGTGCACCAAAATTTCAACGCAAAAAAAAAGCCAAAAAACGACCATGTTTCAAAGGGCATACCGGGTTCAAAAAAAATAAATAAAAAAATTTGGAAGAAGCAAAATGAAGCTGAATATGTCCCTCTTGAAACGCCGCTCGTTGAATTGAAATATCTATATTTTTAAAAGAGCAGTGAAACTTTTTGTGCGGCGCGGAATCGGAGCGTTTCCAAAATTTTGGCCGTCAGTTAAGTTTTCAATGCTGCATACTTGTAACCGGTAGAGATGCGCCTTTTTTTATGGGGGATAGGGTCAAGCAGGCCGAGATTATCAATCAACGAGTCGTGAAATATAATCTACTAAAGCGTAATGAAGGGTAATTAAGGATAAATCGACCGTGGTAAATAAGGTAATGAAGAAGCATTAAAATTCTCGCAGGAAGATATAGAGTTTCTTGTATATCTATACCTGGAAAATTGGGAAATTATTGAGATTCCTATGAAGGGAAACTTTCGCAACAACGCGTCACCGGTTCTTGCTCAAATGAGATACGGGACGATGGAGCAGTTTTTTTGTTTAGTGTATTGCTCTTGAGAAAACTTTGATTCATCGAACGAGTGTTTCTCATCCGGCGAACGCGGCATCTAAGCTCGTTGTCTTTGACAAACAATTTTATTTCTTTCCTGATCGCGTCATATCGAAAAATCCATGAGATTGCTCAAGGAAGAGAATACGAAGAGCGGGACGAAGTTGAGTAAGGATGAAAGTGTATAAAGCTCTCTCTACGAGACTTTGCTGGATACTATACCGTCGATGAAGCCTCTCGATCGATTCGACGAATGAAATTGTGAAAGAGAGTGAACGAAGAATGAGGGTGAAAAAGGAAAATGTGCAGAGAAAGAGAGAAAGTTGAAGTTGCCGAAGAGAGAGTCAGAAGAAAATACTATCTGCGGAAGAAGTTTACGAGGCATCTCGTTCCTGTGCGAAACGTACTCTGGTCTGTGTATCTGCAGGATACTGGGTAGCTTTAATACCCTTATCTCTGTTGTAAACTCATATCGAGCCAAAAAGCGACACGAGAGAGTGAGAGCCTCGTGAACCCCGAAGAGAAACGCGCCGAGAACTTTTCAACGAGTAAATACCGTGCGAATACGTATATATAGGAACTCTACCCAATGTTATATATCGCGTATAGTTATCGAAGAAATATACTCTCCATACCCGTGAGGTACGTAAATTCGTGCAACGTAAGCATCAGCACCATCATCCCCCGTTCCTTTTTCTCCTTCTTTCTCTCTCCGGGGAAAACTTGCTCCCCCTGTAGCAACATGTTTTACTGTATACAATGTATATCTCATGTTTTCCCATGTACATGCGTAACCCCGGATCATCCACGTGGAGTAAAAAAGCACGTGGAACTGTCGTCAACATACATATATGTGGGTCATTCCATGTCAAATCGACCAATAGTTAGAATCGACCCTCTTCAATTTCGATGAAATTTGGGCAGAAGTTTTCTTTCATCATAAAACGAAGTTCTACCGAAGGAAATTTTTTTTCTTCCAAAATTCAAATTTCACAATTTTTTTATTTTTTCCAATTTATTTTTTAAATATCTCGAAAAATATTATAGTCACAAAAAATCGTTCTGGGTTCGTCTTGAAGAGTATACTTAACGAGGTTCATCTGGTACCAAAGGAGTCAAAAGAAAAATTATTGTGCCTAGCGTAGTGACTTAGTGCGCTTGACAACGCTTAACCTCAAAATAATCAGCATTTTTCAAGACAAATAAATTTATTATGAATCTCACAAGTACCTAATCGAGTTTATGAAGCTCTACAAATGTTCCTTAGATATGTTTTTATTAATTCATAAATTTTTACCAAAATCAGTCTTGTAATGATTGTGAGTTTAATATTTATAGACGGAAAAACCAGTGAAACGCATAAAGGTCCATGTTAATTTAGGAATTACATTTATATTTATTTCTCCTAGGTATCCTCAGGTCTTGAAATTTTAACAGATGACTTTTTAGATACTAATAACTATATTCTGATTTTTTTTATCAATATCTGTTTTTGAAAAAAACGAAGCGAAAAAAACTATTCCGAAAGAAAATTTTGAAAAATGATTAATTTGGAGAATTTTGGATTTTTTAAAATCGTGAAAATTCACAACATTAAATTTTTTGTTCAAATTCTTTTCTTTTCTGAAATTTTGAGAAAGGTGTTTTTTTTTTCAAAAATATAAATTTTTGAATTTTGGTAAAAAGAATTTTTTGTTCACCTCTAAGTTAAGTAAAGTTGAACAATCATGTCATCTTTACTGCTCAAAATTACAAAATTACATGATTGCTCAACTTTACTTAACTTAGAGGTTAAAAAAATTTTTTTTTACCGAAATTCAATCATTCATATTTTTGAAACAAAAAAACACCTTTCTGATAATTTCAGGATCTTTTAAGATCAGTACAAGGTATTATATAAAAAAAATGGACCAAAAATTTAACATTGATCGTGGATTTTCACAATTATTAAAAATTAAAAATACTCTAAATCCATCATTTTTCAAAAAAAACCAGAATCATTTTTTCGTCACTATAATAGTTTTCGAGATATTTAAAAAATAACCTTGAAAAATTGAAAAAATGGTGGAATTTTGCATAACTTTCGAAAAAAGTATTTTTAATTTTTTTCCTTCGGTAGAACTTCGTTTTATAATAAACGAAAACTTCTGACCAAATTTCACCGCAATTGAAAGGGGTCGATTCCAACTATTGTCCTATTTGACATGGAATGCAGTATTGACATGGAATGCGATTCGGTGCAGTAGTAACACGTTTGGCCACTTCGTTACATTTCGTTTGTTCAGCTTTTCTCTCTGTTCGCCATGACCAATTGTCAGCACGAAGGTAAACGATCTGGGTTACGAGGGGGATTGACCAATCGAATGTATCTTTATTATTATTAATTTTACAGTTTACAACGCACGGAAGCCACTTGCATTGGAAGACGTAACTTGCATTTAGTTCAGGCAGGAACAATCGTTATCCGATCGTTTAAGCATCGATGATAACCCATTATTTTCTTCAGTATTTCTGCGTACTGATTAGTCGATTATCGATAGTTTTCTGAAGGACATGGAGGTTTGTTTCAAGGGGGAATTTTAAGAGCGACATTATCACTTCAATGTCTCCATTCAGATTTATCTCTTTTTGTCCCTGATGACTTTGATTGATCTGAAAGTTCAAGAAACTCGGAATTATTCGTCACTCAGAATTATCGCCATTCTGCGGATTTCTAGCAAAATCACTGAGAGCCAAGATGGAAATATAAATCTAACCAGTCGAAAATATTAGTCTTCGTTAACCAAGACAGCGAAAGTTAATTAAGCCCTGGAGGACAATCGAACATGTATTTGCATCTACGCATGTCGAAAGTTTTCCAAGCTTAAATCTTCGACTTTTGACACCAGGCAGATTACGGAGGATTGTGTAGGTTGGGGTTGACAAACCGGACGAGCATGAGGTGCACGTTAAGGACCTACTGAAGATTAATCTTCTTCCGATAAGTCGAAGGCTGTAGAGAGACCACCCTCAGACCTTCATCTTCAGCGCCAACGCCGCTTCTTCGAGGCGATTTATCTCAAAGAACGGGGGTTGTTGATACGAGAAAGAGAATGAGAGAGAGAGAGAGAGTGAAGGAGTCCCAGGTATAAAAGAGAATACACGAACCGTGTATTTCCTTTCCTGCCTTCTTTTTCCTTGGATTTTGATCCTCTCTTTCCAGCTGATGCTTTCCTCGACCCATCTTCTTTCACATCTCCTGCACTCCCTCCTTTTTCATTTTCTATGTGTATAGATGCATCGTCTAGCTCGACTATACGAATTTTTCCCGCATCTTTTACTACATCCCTATATCTCCGGGGTTGCAAATAGTGTATTACGTTTTTTTAATGCATTTACATTTTCAATTACCATTAACTCTTATCGATTAATTGAAATAATTTCCATTAACCATTGAATGTTAATGGTTAATGGTTAATGGAAGTTATTTCGATTAACTATTAACCATTAAATGTTAATGTTTAATGGAAATTATTTCCATTTATATATAAGAGTTAATGTTTAATGAAAATTATCTCCATTAACCATTTAATGTTAATAGTTAATGAAAATAATTTCCATTAATCATTTAGTGTTATTGGCTAATGAAAATTATTACAATTAACCATAATGCTAATGGCTAACGGAAATGATTGCCATTAACCATTGACACTGAATTTAATAAAAATGGTAGTAATCGATTGGTTTTATTCTGGGTTAAAATGACCCAAAGGTACTAACCGAGGTTTTCTTGGTTACTTGTAGCCGCAGCGGTTTCTTTATGAGTCAAAATGACCCAATGGTCCTAACTATAACTAGCCGTTGGATATTTACTTATAATATCAGTAGTTAAGTATGAAACGAAATATCAATGAGGAACTTTTAAGATTCATAGGGCCGATCAGCAGCGGACTGGTTGACTAATTGATTTAGGATCAAATAACCCAAAGATAAAATTTAAAGACAGAGAGCGAACGATGTAGGAGCCGGAAAACGTTTTTTCGTTAGCCCCCTTCAAGCGCGTTGGGACCAAAACCGCTAAGAATATAGCTGAATAATCGATTACGACCATTTTAATTACATTAAATGTCAACAGTTAATGGAAATAATTTCCATTAGCCACTAATATTGAATGATAAATGGAAATTATTGTCATTAACCATCAACACGTAACGGTTAGTGGAGATAATTTTCATTAACCATTAACTCTTATTGATAATTAAAAATAACTTCCATTAACCATTAACATTTATTGATTAATAGAAATCATTTCTATTAGCCATTTAATTTTAATGGTTAATGTTAATGATTAATGTGAATGGTTAATGTTAATGGTCAATGTTAATGGTCAATGTTAATGGTTAATGTTAATGGTTAATGTTAATGGTTAATGTTAATGGTCAATGTTGATGGTTAATGTTAATGATTGATGTTAATGATTCATGTTAATGTTAATGGTTAATGGAAATTATTTCCATTAGCCATTAAAAAAGTAATGATTAATGCATGACTTGTTCATTAAAAATTTCGCAACCCTGCCTAACTCTCCTCTCTCTTTCTCTGTCTTCGTCTGTTCATTTCCTCATCCTCATCGTCTTGGGATATAAATAGAGGGATCGTAAAGGATTCCGCACACGGTGTGGCTAGGTGAACGTATTAATAATCCGGTGATAAACCAAGCGCGGTGAGCGCCCGAGTAAAAGGGTAGTTGAGTATTAAGAGAGCGACGGAGGGAGATAGGCAAGGAAGATCGAAGGATAGAAGAAGGACCAAGTTGAACGCGAAAGCTTCCATACTACCCTTCCACGATTCTCGCGTCTAACCTCTTCCTCGCTTCACTGAGTTAGCAAGTAAGTTTGGCCGTGTTATATGTGTGTGGCGAGATGAGAGGCAGCCACGGAGAGCCAGAAGCTACTATATCCCAGAAAGTGAGAGAAAGAGCAAAAACAGCATCACTCCGGTGAGAAGCACGCGGTGTGTGCGGGAACGCGCACAGAGACGCCAGGTCAATCGATTCACCGGCCTCTGGCGAGATCCTCCTTCCTAGGATAGATATAGTAGCATATATACTTGGTCGCGTCCGCATCCGTTTTCCTTGTTCTTCGTCTTCCGTTCACCGACGCGTTAACCCATGAACTCTATCTCATCGTCTCATCTCTCTAACTCTTTCTCTCCCGCACTCTCTTTCACGTGCTCGTTGCGTCGATATAACTTCTTGCCACGCGGTTTTCCTACGCTTTTCCGCGAGCAGTTCCAAAAGGATAAAGGAATATGATGTAACACTTTTTTCCTCCTCCGCTTTAGCCTTTCATCCTTGAACACGAAGAAGTATTTCATTTTCAATATGCATCGATGTTATGAAGATGGTTTTTCACTGTTTGGTCTGAACTTCAAATTTTTCAATAAATTTCGGTGATTTACAAATTTTTCCAATTCCGCAATTTATCGAGATATCAGAATGAACTTGGTAGCACTCGCCTAGCAAACGCTTTAAGGATTCAAAAAATCAGATAAAGGAGACTGGTTATGAATTATCGGAATATCGGTTTCTCGACGGTTATCAAAAGTTCTGACTAAAATGCTTTTTATCTACTTTAAGCATAATTTTGGTTTCTTTTAACTTAATCGTAATTAAAAATCATTGCTGAATTGCCGTTAGACAATGAATATTCAATCAGAAAAATCAAAATTTTGCTAGGACTTTACACAATGGCGGAAAGAGACGATTTTTATAGGGCTTTTGAACCAGGCCAAGGTGTCCAGATGTCAAATCGATGGAAACCTTGCGGAATTGTCTTCAATTGCGAGTAGAGCTTTTTTGGGATCATTAAGAAGGATCCCAGGTAGGAATGATGTTCGATTCCGATTCTTTTGTTCAATAAATCGATTTTTGTAATCGATTCTTTCTTTTCGATCTTTAGGTGAATCGATTCTTGACCTTAAAGATCGAAAATTCGACTTTTGATTAAATTCATTATGTATTAAAGATTGGCAATTTAATAAAGATTTGCAAAAGTCTATGAAACATGAACGTCAAGGTTAAAAGAAAATAAATATGTGAAAATGTGAAAACATGCGCGAAAGAGTAAAAAAAAATTAAAAGCTAAAATATTGAAAACATGATCCAACGAAAAAAAATAATCAAAAGTAAAAGTACAGAAAATATCGTAAAACAATAGCAACTTATGTAATAGAAAAAAGTCTGCTTTGTTAAATACATTGATAATATTTTTAAGAATATAAAAGGTACAAATGTGTAAAAGAATCAAACTATGTTTAGCCAGAATGAAAACTGCTTTCGATTTGTTATTTTGTATTCATCATTTGCTATTAAAAATAAATTAATCCAGTTCAATCATTTTCCATAGCAAACATTTTTTTACAATTGTTAAAAATTGATTCTTACGAAACCGATCCTATGGATTCGATTTTTCATGAAAATCGATTTTCTCGATTCGATTCACAATCGATTGGAGAATTGATTCTTTCCAAAGAATCGAACATCCCTAATCCCAGGCCATTTTGTTGAAATTTGTTTCAACAACAAGGACTTTCCAGTAGAATTGAAGGGCGTTAGGATCTTATCAGTAAACCACAATGATCCATCGAACTTTGCCGAAAATTTGGGCAAATTATAAGTAACGTCGCTGAACAATCTTCGAAACTAAAGCCGCAGTGTGTAACCACGTTTCACTCTTGCCGTTGTGTTCGTTCGTTGTTGCAGAGTTTGGAGGAGCGAGAGCGAAAACAAGCGGTGCACAAGGAGCAGCTGTCGCGCGAGCACAGGTTCCTTAAGCGTCGGCTGGAGCAACTAACGACCCAGACGGGTCTACATCATGGATTGCACGCGGGTCTTCATGGCCTGAGCTCGAGCGCACCTACCGGCTCCTCATGCGGATCAGCTGCTACGGCCGCAGCCGAAGCGGCGCTTCTTTCGAAGAGACGAAGTGTCTCCGAGTGCTCGGTAGCAACGGCATTCTCGACGAGTTCCACCGTAAGCTCGAGAATTTCCGACAGATCAGCCGGAAGTCCTTGCGTCTCGGAATCCGGTAAGTACTCTACAACATTATATCCACGATTTCATCAAAAATCGGGTTATCCTTCGCTCGCTTAGTCGTTTCAGCAAAAATTCATCATCAAGAAAGCTCTTTTCTTCTCAATCGAGAAATCTTCCAGGTTGTTTATTTTTTTTTTTTTTTACTTTTATATCGCCACCCGTGTAAAAAAAATTAGTCTATATTAAATCTGCAATTAGTCTCTCACGTAGTCTACGAAAAGTCTCTCTAATGAAACAATATAGACTTCGGAGATAGACTTTTCAAGAGAATTTACATTCCACAATGAGTGTCTCATAAGTCTATATACTAATGAGTGTATATTCATATACACTAATAAATCTATATGAACGTGAATTCATAACCCGCTCTCATTTAGACTGTCAAAAGTCATTTTTTTTAAATATGAATATCGACTTATGAGTATAAGTCGATATTTATATAGACTTATAAGTCTACATCAATATATAGATTTGGGTTGGGACTCTACAACTCAATGAGAATTCATGAATCGAACTTATTTTGTTGCCCAAAAGTCTTTTAAAAGTCTCTCTTTTAGAGTAAATACAAATGAAATCTGTATTTATTCGTCGCAAATTTAATTCCAGGATTCCTGACCCCTCATAACTTAATTCTATGATTCCTGACCCCTCACAAGTTAAGTGACCGCTCGTAACTTAATTCCAGGATTCCTAACCCCTCATACGTTAAGTGACCCCTCATAACTTAATTCCAGGATCCTGACCCCTCATAAGTGAAGTGACCCCTCATAACTTAATTTTAGAGCCCCTGTCCCTTCTTAACTTATGAGGGGTCAGGAATTCTGGAATTAAGTTATGAGGGATCAAGAGTCCTGGAATTAAATTATGAGCGGTCACCTAACTTATGAGGGGTCAGGAATCCTGGAACTAACTTATGAGGGGTCAGGAACCCTGGAATTCAGTTATGAGCGCTCACTTAACTTATAAGGGGTCAGGTATCCTGGAATTAAGTTATGAGGGGTCAGGAGTCCTGGAATTAAATTATGAGCGCTCACTTAACTTATGAGGAGTCAGGAATCCTGGAATTAACTTATGAGGGGTCAGGAATCCTGAAATTAAATTTGTGGCGAATAAATACAGATGTCATTTGTATTTATTCTAAAAGAGAGACTTTTGACTTTTGAGAGACAAAATAAGTTCGGTTAATGAATTCTCATTCAGTTGTGAAGTCCCGACCCCAAGTCTATATTATGTAGACTTATAAGTCTACATAAATGACTTTTGAGAACCTAAATAAGAGCGGGTCATGAATTCTCGTTCATATAGATTTATTAGTCTATATGAATGTAGACTTATTAGAATAAAGACTTATGAGACACTTATTGTGGAATGTACATTTCGTTGAAAAGTCTATATCAGAGGTCTATATTGTTTCATTAGCGAGGCTTTTCGTAGACTACGTGAGAGACTTATCGTAGACTTAACATAGACTAATTTTTTTTTACACGGGCATCTTCCGGTACTCATTGCTGCGCTGTGAGCGAATCGGAGCGCAGATAAAATGAGGCATCACTCAGCGGGATACTCTCAATATATATCGCTCCTTCGAGCTCGAGGGTAGTAAATACAGTCTCAGGGTGTGGAGAGACAGGGCGCAGCATGTGTACAAACTTTTGCTGTACGACCGCGACATGATGTCCGTCTATACATTCATGGGGATACTCTTTTTTTTAGTGTCGCGTCTCTCTACTCTTGTTGGTTGTATGGCACGAAAGTGTACGATCGTGCGCCACATCGCGAAATATACGGTCGACGTGTATCGCCCCGAATAAAGAAGATCCTCGTTTCATCTTTGCCACGTATAGCGGGAACGAAAATTGCGCGAATGTGGAGGAGAGATTCGGGGCGGAATGGTTCGGTAGTGACGTCGATGGTAGTTAAAGCCACTGACTGAATATCGCACTATGTTCGTCATGCTTTTACCAAACCTTCCAAAATTCGATCTAAACTATCGTCAGTCATTGGATCGATAGACAAATAGTCGAAATTTTTAAGCCATGCAGCTTAAGGGTGGTTTATAACGAGTGAGGCGAATGATAAAGGTTTTTGTTGCATTTTTTTAAAATTTGCAATGAAACACCGACGGCGAAAAGTTTTCGGACAAAACTTCAAAAAAGGTCTGGAATGTTTTTTTTATGCCATTTCACCGGAAGTCAACGTAGGATAATTTAACAAACGGCACTTTAAAGGGAAAGAATTCGGCTTAATTTCCTGATTTTTTAATTATTGTTACAATTTGTTTTTAGATTCGGACTCTATTTTAAAAACAACTGTTTACGATTGGATTCATAAAGGGGAAAGTTTGAGTTTCAATTTCCTTTTTTTAAAACTTTGAGCGATTTTTTTCCCAAAGTTATTCTGTTTTTTGTGAAAAAAGAGGAAATTTGAAGAATCCCGTAAAACTCGAAAACAAAGAGTATTCTTGAGAAAATTGAAGATAACAAAAAGTTGCGTTTTTTGTTGAGTTCAGAGGAATTTTTTCAGATTTTTTTTCCAATTTTTTTTTCTCACGTTGAGGCGGGAAAAAAATTTGAAAAAAAATTTTAATTTGTTAAAAATGGTAAAATAAAGTATTTTCCCCTCTTGAAATGTTATCAATAATCCCATAGTTCTCGAGTTATGGTAATCGAATGATCTGAGTTACCCAGAAAATGAGAAAAAAAATTTGAACAAAAATTCCTCTGCACTTAACAAAAACAGACGCAACTTTTTGCTACCCTAATGTTTTTCATGAATCTTCTTTGTTTTCATGTTGTACGGTATTTTTCAAATTTCCTCTTTTTTCACAAAAAACAGAATACCTTTGGAAAAAAACATCGCAAAGTTTAAAAAAAAAACGGAAATTGAAGCGCAAACTTTCCTCTTTATGAATACAATCGTAAAAATGTATTAAAAAAATTTCCTCTGGAAGATGTGTGTACCTGAAGAGAGGGGGAAAAAGGCAAAAACAGCTGTTTTCAAAATAGAGTGCAAATCTAAAAACAAATTGTAAAAATAATTTATAAAACAGGAAGCCGAATTCTTCCCCTTTAAAATGCCGTTTGTTAAATTAGTTTACGTTGACTTCCGGCGAAATGGCATAAAAAAACGTTCGAGACCTTTTTTGAAGTTTTGTCCAGAAACTTTTCGCCGATAGTGTATATTTTTACAGACGTTTGGTATTTCTGAGATTAGTCGTAGGAATTTCCGAAACATTAAATTATAACAAAATGGCGGGTGTTCAAAGTGAGTCTTGGTTTTAGCTAAAAAGAAAAGGAATTTTTCATTCATTAAATCGAAAGTATACATCAGGAAAAAATAAGACCCAGAAAAAGCCTTACAAATTGCAGAAGGATCAATACAGTAATTTTGCGACATTGAAAACTAAATTTTGAGTTAGCCATTGTAATTTCAAACCGATTGCTTAAAAATGTTCAGGTAACATTCATCAGTATAGTCTCAGAGATATCTTTATTAAAAAAAGATGATTTTTTTAAATTCCTACGACCAAGTGCAATCCCTTGAACTCAGTCTAAATGAAGGCCAGGTCGTCGACGGATAAACCCAGCGAAATTTTCATCCACCCAGCTGAACATTAAAGTTTAGTGGTTCATGTTGCCCCGGTCTTTCGTATACGTTGGTGATAGCGAAGAATCGTTTTGTCCCGACCGCAAATAAAGAGCAGTCGATTGCAGAGGGGCAAGAAGAGGGAAGGGGACAAAAATTGATGATCGTCAGACATGACGAGCGTTATCTTCGAAATGGCTTCCGGAAATTCCGGGCGGGTGTTCAGCCGATTTTTATTTCACGAGACGGTCTCTCCCTCGGAACTCTCTTCGGTATTGTAAGTCATCCGTGATTGCGCCTGGGATCGTATAGTGCCGGTTGTTCCAGCCATGATGATTTCGAGGGATGAAAAGCTGGGAGGACGTTTGTATAATGGTGAAGACAGCGCGAGACAGACGGCGATAGAGACTGAAATCGGCATCCAGACGAAAACGTGACGACGTCTGTACGAACGATTTACGGTGGAAAATCGGCGAATTCTCGGAGGAGAACTGCCAAGACGAATTATTATATCGCCGACAGCGAGAGAATCGACGCCGGCGCGTATATTTTCTCTGGCGTTTGCATCGCTTGCACCGCGCGACTTCGCTCCTTCCTCGTGGAATCCGCACCACCAACCTTGGCTTCCCACGTACATAAGGCCAAAGCCATCTTCGTTCTTCTGCGAGTGAGAGTGTGAGAGAGAGACCCCTACGTATATAAATTTTTGCTGGGTTCGACCGTTTCTGTACAGTCGTCGTTGGGCATTGATTTTCGCTCGTTCGCGTGGAAATGGCTCGCTCGACGTCACCAACCCCCTGTTTCCCTGCCCAGGGAAAGCCATTGTATATTATATTATTGGAGAGGACGACGGAGGATCGTCTGTGCGAGAGAAGAGCTCTCCCGGGCGTTTTGGTGCCTCGAGCGATCCCAGGATCGTTTGCTCACTCCCTCTGGCATTTTTCGCTCAGAGGGTGACCAAAGACGCTTCCCGCTGAAGACTCGAAAGATAGAGGTTGTATAAGGATCGAATAAGAAAGCGGATGGAGTCGTGGGGGAGTCTAGTTTGAGATAGCAAAACGAGCGTTCGTCCTATCTTCGAGGACGTCGTCATCGTCGGCGTCGTCGAAGTTGACGTCGTCGTCATTTTTTCGCTTCGACTTCTCCACTCCGCTTTGGCGACTGAGGACAAGGATAAAAGATAATACGGAAAGAGATCGATTTAAAAAAAATAAATAAAAATCGTACTCCAGTTTTTCAGCATTTTTGCTTTCAGCGCAGTTGATCGGAATTCCCAAGGTGACCTGCATTCTTCCATCGACCCTTTGATATTTTAGTCGTAGATTGGTTGAGTCGAGACATTATTTGCAGCATCTTTCATCATCTTTCAAAGACAGCGAGATATTAACTTAGTGAATCGACATTACTTTGTACATTGATTCGGCTTCAATATGAATGAGGCATTCCACGCCAAATCGACCACTTTTGAACCCGACCCCTTTCGATTTGACGGAAAGTTTTTTTTATTCTTTTCTACCCTATGAAAAACGTTTCTCAGAACTTTTTACTTATTACTTACTTACAGAATTTTTTACTTAACTAAGAAAATGCCAGATCATGTCTTCTTGCATAAGTGACAAATGACGGGCATTCAAAAAACACATCGAATGAATTTGAGCTCAAATCTATCACTTTAAAATCTTCTAATTTTTGATACGTCAAAATTATCACTAATTGTTGTATCAAATTAAAGAAGCTTTCTAGAATTGTTTTTAAAACTTTTTTTTATCAATCTGAAAGTTGAACGTCATTTGTCCAAAGATAGACCAAAAAATAACTTTTTTTTTTCATTTTCATTCGTTTTTTAATGTAGTTTTCGATAAAAAATACAACAAAATTGTTCAGAGCTTCCTTCTATTTTTTATCTTCATTTTTCGAAAAAAAATCAAATTTTTTCGATAATTTTACCACTTTCAATTTTTCTTTTTTTTTCAAATTTGAATGTTCTCTGAACACCCTCAAAAATTTTCAGAATGGTGTTATGAGAAATGAGGCTAGTTGATATTTTTTTTTTTCAATTTGAAATAGAAAACAAAAAAACACCATTCTAAAAAAATTTGGGGATTTGCAAAAAATGTCAAAGTTTTATATAATAAAAAGAACAAAGATCAAAAATGGTAATCATTGAGAAATTTTGGATTTTTAAAAAAAAATTAAAAAAAAAATACGATGAAGATGGGTTGTAATAATTTTTTGTATTTTTTCTCAAAAAGTGCATTTAAAAACGAAAATTGTGAAAAAAAACGTTCGGATAAGTCAAATTTTGAAAAAGATAGCTATTTAAAAAAATCAATTTTTTTCAAAAATTCATAACTTTTTTATTTGGGTAAAAAAATTTCAAAAAATTCTGAAAAACGTTTTTCATAGGGTAGAAAAGGATCAAAAACTTTCAGCCAAATCGAGAGGGGTCGGGTTCAAAAGTGGTCGATTTAGCGTGGAATGCCCCAAATACATCCAAATGGAAGAATCGATAAACAGGAAGAGCCGAGAAATGACGGAGAATGCAGGCAGAGATAGACTCGTCTGCAATAATAGTAAAAAAGTGAGAACCAAACCAGTAATCTCGAAGTTCGACTTCTTGAATCGCGTCCCAAGATGAACTATCAAGTATTGTAAAACGATTTATCACTATGACGCCGATTCTTTGAGTCTCATCTCACAGCGCAAAATAATGGAGCGAAAAGTGAAAAAGTTGGAAATGCACGTACCGGGGGGCAATATAAAATAATTTTCCGAGAACTCTGCACGAACGATGGCTCCGGCTGATGCAGGGTATACAATATTTCTTTTTTCTTTGCAACTCTTCCGCCGCCTTGTAGCCTTTTATTCATCTCGACCTCGAATTGGAAGGGGTAAATCTAGATCTATATGTACGACAAAAGATAGTGGCCTGAGAGAGAGAAAGAGACAGAAAGAGAAGTGAAGTAGCGAGACTGGTGAAACTGCTCCCCAGGGTGATTCGTGATGCTGCTCTCGTATCCCCAGGATGTAACTTGTAACTCAGCTCCTTGAACAGAGCTTGGATCTGTTTGCCCTTTTTTCTGCCTCCAGACAGTCTTCTTTATCTCTCTCTCTCTCTCTCTCTGTCTCCCTCCATTCTCTCCACCGACTTCATGTTATTCGCTTTTCCAAGTAAATATATCCGCCATTCCACCAACAGATATTTCAATTGATAGTCGTACCAAAAGCCGAAGTGCGAGACTTGGTATTTGTTGAAGAACCACGTATATGGTTCGATAATACACATCCAATCCTACCGATGGACGAAAGACTCTCGTATTCCATGCTTCTCTCTCGCATCATAATCTCGTTAGGTGTTGGCAAATACCTCTCGTTTTCTGGGATTGGTATTTTTGGGGCCCTCCGGGATTGCATCGATTGTGTGCGAGTTCTCGACACCCGAAGCCAGAAAAGCGCCACCGTTACCGTTGAAGCCCGATAAAAATAGAAAAACCGTGCCGAGAAGCGCACGATGTGGGTTACACCTCAATAGAGATCAGTTAACACCGTTGGGTCGACCTTTTCAGCT
The DNA here is from genome assembly GCA_946863875.1 of Alloplasta piceator. NCBI lineage: Eukaryota > Metazoa > Arthropoda > Insecta > Hymenoptera > Ichneumonidae > Alloplasta > Alloplasta piceator. The sequence continues at coordinate 16,286,526 of OX333072.1, forward strand.
TTTTTTCTATTTTTTAAGTACCATTCTCCGGTTCGATCTTATTTGCTGCGTCTAGCAAAGTCTCTCGGGTAATCACCCAAAGTTTTTTGGGTCTATCCTTCAAAGCATCTGCTGCCTCGTTCTGACTCCGTCATCAACGCGGCAACTATTCTTCGCTGATAACATTGACCACGTCATCAACGCAGTAACTGTTCTTCGCTGGTAACATTGACCACAAGATACCGCAACGAAAATTGCGAAAGACATCGTCGTGATGGCTGATGCACAAGTTCCACGATGATGACCACAATTCCACGTGCATCTGTCAGAACAATCTAGAGAGGTAGACGCAGTTAGAGATGCCTTATTGAAGCTTTTAGTTGTGTGTCCATTGAATAATGAAAGCTCTAACCACGATCGAGATTCGCAAACTGTTGGGGAGCCGCGACGAAATGAGTTGCGAGAACTTGAACTGTATCGATACGGGTATCCGGGGAAAACGAGGTTACACCTTATGACGGATATGCATCCGGCCGGGCCGGATTACAAGTAATAGTTCGACGAGCTCCGCGCTCGAGATAGAACCCTACCGGAAGTCCCAAAGTTATAATCCTGAGGGTTGGCCCGGGCGTTACAGAGTTGACGGGAGACTCAAAGTGAGGTGAAGTGTGGAATTATCCGTGTATGTACGATGGATGTATAGTGCATTATACATATGGGTCATTCCATGTCAAATCGATCAATAGTTGGAATCGACACCTTTCGATTTTGATGAAATTTGGTCAGAAGTTTTCTTTTATCATAAAACATAGTTCTACCAAAGGAAAAAAATAATTCTGTTTTTTTTCGAAAGTTATGCAAAATTCAACATTTTGCCATTTTTTCCATTTTTCGAGTTTACTTTTTAAATATCTCGACAACTATTTTATGGTTACAAAAAAATCGTTCTGGGTTCGTTTAAAAGAGTATACTTGGGGTTACGAAAAAAAAAAATATTTCGAAAAAAAATTTTGAAGAATGAGGTATTTGGAGAATTTTTAAGAATCGTGAAAATCGATCATCGACATTAAATTTTTTGTTCAATTTTTTTTATATAATACCTTGTACTGATCTTAAAAGATCCTGGAATGTTCAGAAAGGTTTTCTTTTTTTTCGAAAATATGAATTTTTGAATTTTGGTAAAGAAAAATTTTTTTCACCTCTAAGTTAAATAAAGTTAAGCAATCATGTAATTTACACTGCTCAAAATTATAAAATTACATAGGTGCTCAACTTCACTTAACGGAGAGGTAAACAAAATATTTTTATACAAAAATTCCAAAATTCACATTTTTGAAAAAAAGAAAAACACCTTTCTAAAAATCTCAGGATCTTTTAAGATCAGTACAAGGTATTGTATAAAAAAAATTTAACCAAAAATTTATTGTTGATCATGGGTTTTCACAATTTTCATTAAAAAAATTTTTTTTTACCTCTAAGTCAAGTAAAGCTCAGCAATCATGTAATTTTGTAATTTTGAGTAGTAAAAACGATTTGATTACTCAACTTTACTTAACTTAGAGGTAAAAAAAAAATTTTGCACTAAAATTCAAAAATTCATATTTTACGAAAAAAATACCTCTCTGAAAATTTCAGGATCTTTGAAGAATAGTACAAGGTATTGTATTAAAAAAATTAAACTAAGAATTTATTGTCGATCCTGAATTTTCACGATTTTTAAAAATTAAAAATTCTCCAAATTCATCATTTTCCAAATTTTTTTTTTCGGAATTTTTTTCTTTTGGTACCCCCAAGTATACTCTTGAAAATGAATCCAGAACGATGTATCCATAATTAGTTTTCTGAATATTTAAAAAATAAACTTGAAAAATTGAAAAAAATGGTGAAATTTTGAATTTTGCATAACTTTCGAGAAATAATTTTTCAATTTTTTTCCTTCGGTAGAACTTTGTTTTATGGTAAAAGAAAATTTCTGACCAAATTTCATCGAAATTGAAAGGGGACGATTCCAACTATTGGTCGATTCGACATGGCATGACCCATACACGCACGCTGGAGAGTTGAGGAAAGGGTTATGGAAGCGATGGAGAAAGCGCATTTGGTTGGTTGGTGGGTAGCGTTGAGCTGTCGCTCAACGCTTATGAAATTATTCTAATACGATACGCTGCTTGCGCCTGGAGACGACGACCACCCGCTACCGCGTTCCCAACTCTCTCTCTCTCTCCCTCTCTCTCTCTCTCTCTCTCTCTCTCTCTCTCTCTCTCTCTTTCTCTCTCTCTCGCACTCGATGTTCTTGCTTTTGCTGTGGTATCTATATGAAATTGGTGGCTGCTCCCGGGAGTTCGCTGTCTGTTTAATAAATTGCTTTCGAAACTCTGACGGAGGGCACGAGGGGGGTAGAAAGCTTGAAGTTAGAAACCACCGTTGAAGCTAGCAATGGGAGGCACAGACCGGGGGGCAGTCGCGAAAGCCGATCCTCTGCCAGCAATAGGCAGGGGTAGGAAGAGCAAGGAGCCAAAGTACGGTGAGGTTTATCCGGTTGGCCCGACCGACCGGCCACAAGACTCTCTGCCAGGCCCTCCATGCGATTCAAACCCTCGACCTTCTTGTGCAGAGCTTTCCTCTCTCTCACTCTCTCGCTTGCTTCATTATTCAGTCCTATCCACCCTCACGTGGAGTCTCGAATGAGAGAGAGGAAGAAGACATCATGGGAAAGAGTTTTCGAAAAATCATGTTTCCGCCAGATTTAGTTTCAATTCATTTTGTGAATAGGGGAGCGTGAGGCTAGTTGTAACAGTTTTTGGAAAAAGGCCTGGATAGGCTAAAATATGTGTATTTTTATGATTGTGAGTAAGAGGGTTTGTAAAGTATATATCTGAGCACTGATTCCAATTGAAAAATAATTTAATATCTTTACCCATCTTTTACACCGAACACTTTTTGAAAAAATGGGAGTTGTTACAACTTATCCCATGTTTGGGGCTAGTTGTAACTGGCTCGAGGCAAGTAGTAACAATGAAAAGCCTGGCAATATTTGAAAGAACACTTTTTTATTGGTTATCAGTCTTGGATTATACATGAATTATCCGCATCGTGGTTCATTCTTATGATGAACATGATCTTTGACTATAAATAATTGACATCACTTATTATAAATATTATAAATACTTTTTTTTATCATAATGTTTTACTTAAAAAATGAACATGGCTCTTTTGACTTATTTATTAGCTTAATCAGTCCTTATCAAAGTTGCAGTTTATGCAACTCGGATGAAGGTAATTTCATTTTTATTTTTTTTATATATCTAGAAAGTGAGACACGGCACAAGTTGAAAGTTTTGGCTGCTTTTCGTACGCTGACCCTTTCTTTCAAAACTTTGGTTGTTGCCGACTCATACACATCCTGGGTTTTCAACCCTCTCTCGGATTTTCCCTTGTAGTCTCTAATTCTAAAAAAAAAAATACTATACAATAACTCAGCATATTTTTTTGGGCAATATTAGGGTAAAGAAGGAAAAAAGATGCACAAAAAGCCGCAAATAATTTGTAATACTATGTAATCACTATACTACGAGTTGTAATAATATTATATATACTAGGGTGACAGTTATTTGGGCTTTGGCGAAAAAAGTTCGACGCTACCCCAAAAACATAATCAAGGTGTATCAAAAAAAAATCTGTGTAAAGTTTGGAGGCGGTCGGAAAATTGGAACACGCGCCACCGAGCGATTGAAATTTGTAAAATACATTTATTTATCCCATGCATCAATGATTTTTTTTCTTCCAACTATAATATTAATGAGAAAAAATTGAAACTTAGAATACTTATTACACACCATAATATGCACAATAAGTGTACCAAGTTTCAAATTTTGTTCATTAACATTATACTCCGAGCGATTGAAATTTTAAATGTAAAATATACATGTATTTATCCCACACATCAATGATTTTTTTTCCGAGTATAATATTATTGAGCTAAATTTGAAACTTGGTACACTTATTGTGCATAGTATGGTGTTCAAAATAAAAATTTTTCAAATTTTTTCGTTCATAATTTTGTTAATGACAAGCTCTGTAGAGATGCTCAAAAAACATTTAAAATTTCAATCGCCCGGTGGCGCGTTTTCCAATTTTCCGAGCGCCTCCAAACTTTACACAGATTTTTTTTGATACAACTTGATTATGTTTTTGGGTCTGGCACCAAGCTTATTTCGCCAAAGCCCAAGTAACTGTCACCCTAATATATACAGATACATGCACACTTGTCAGAGAGCAGAAAAAAATACACGCACACGGGGCAAGTTGTAACATGTTACAACATGCCCCTGCTTTGTGTTACATCTTACCCCATGGGCTCATTATGTCTACTTGATGAAATATCTCAAAAACTACAAACTTTGGGAGAATTAAAAAAATGAAAATCAGTTAAATTTACATTGTAACAATGAACAATTAATTTAATTTTAATAGTCAAAATCAAAATTTCTGTAAGTATTTTTTTTACGATACCTTTCGTTTTTTACGTCCTTTCGTTTCGATATCTGGCGAGGCATTGGCGGTGTTTACGTTATGCCTCGAGTTATAAGAAGGACATTCAGCAAAAAATTTAAATTAAAATGTTTTAAATTCCCGGTCAAAATTGACTGCTACTACTTACCCCTGTTACAACAAGCCCCATGCTCCCCTATGCGAAAAACCATTATCCAGGTCTCGACGCAAGATTTGTGTACAAAAAATGGAGTACCCATCCGTGTGGATGATCGAATCCGCTGCGTTGCACATATAGTCTCTCTCTCTCTCTCTCTTCTCTTTCGTTCAGGTCGATTAAAACTACTCCAAAAGCTATTGTCTTCCGTGTATATCCCTTCTCCATCATTTTACTCTCTCCATCCCTCTCGCCTTTCGCCAATGTTTCGTCTCGCCCGCCTTCATTCCGCTCTTCTTATCAGCAGACTCTCCTCAACTAGGTATCTTTATCTCGGCGTCTATCTCACGGCGTTTCCTAGCGTCCCAACTGAAATCGCCTCGAGCTTCCATCCCTCTCCACTTCCCCTGTCTATCTCGTAGTTTGCTCTCTCTCTCTCTCTCTCTCTCTCTCTCTCTCTCTCTCTCTCTCTCTCTCTTCCTCTCGTCCAGCGTCAAGTGACTTTCACGAAGCTCATCCGTCGCCTTTGCCGTTCACCCCTCAACCCCGTATATCTCAGCACCGAGGAAACGTCCGCCATTGTTTGCAACTGACGCCCTCTCCTCCTGCCCCATGTATATACGTGCTATATGCGCTCCTATATATCCTTCCGGTAGAATCGCCTTAGCCGCCGTCACACGATGCCGTGAAAGCACAGCACAGTGGTCCAAGTGCGAAGGATCTTTTTCGTTTCTTCGCTCTATGCCTCCACTTTTATTTTCTCGCTCAATGCTTCACGGTGTTACCAACGTCGCGGCGTTCCACCAGCTCTCTTTTCTATATCGCACAATCTCCCTTTTCCTTCTTCGTTCGGTTCTTTTTATTTCTTCCTTAACTCCCGAAATCTCGCTCCTTTTTTCTTCTCCCCGCGTGGCATGCGCGACTTTCTCGCCATTGGGATCTTTTCATGGCGGAATGTAAAAAGGCTTTTGTCAGCGGTAAAAGGAGCTTCGTGGCTTCCGGCGTTGGCCTTGGAGTGCATTGAATGCGCATTTATATGTATTTCTGTACAGAGTTCTCGAAGAATCGTTCGATTTCTATCGCGAATGGAGGTAAACATGCTCACGCGAATACGCAACATTGGCAATCATGATTCGTTTGATCACTCGGAGCAAAAACACGCATTTGTTGCTAATCGGAATTGGTATGTCCTATTTCAAGCAGAATTCAACAGACCATTCAGAGTATGGGTTTCTATTAGTTATTTCTAATTTATATTTCACAATTGTAAATCTGATACGTAAGATATTAACCCGCAATGATGACACTTGCCCAGAATATCAGAATAGCCACACTGGGTCAAATTGACCCGAGCCAACTTTAGCGATTATTGAAACAAGACGACGCGTTATATTTACGTATAAAAATTCAAAGACTTAATTTGATCATTGAAAAATATGCTCCCGTCGATGAAATTGTTGATTTTCTTCTTTTAAGTTCTGAAAAAAATTCTTGAAAAAAAGTGTCTAAAAAAATTCGGTTTTGTACTTTTTCAATTTTCATTATTTTTTCGTAAAAATTTAGCACGATACTCTTGAGTTATAGTAATTTCATGAAAACAATAGTTCATAAAAAAAATATGGCTGCTTATCTACCGTAAACTAGACATTTTACTGCACACCCAGTTTACTACTTTTAATATTAGATTTTTTTTTTTAAGTCCGGGTCAATTTGACTCACGGTGATCATTACGGGTTAAGGTAGTAGTCCACTGTGACGACCGAAATTTCGGCGTTCTTTCATTAATTTTTTAAATAACAAAATAAATTTCGATCGTTTTGAAATTTTTATATGTTGTTACTTGTATCTTGAAGAGTACAAAAAATTTTGTTTACTTAATTTCACATGAATTTGTTTATGATTTTGTACGTCAAAGTAGAGTCTTCGAAAAAAAAAGGTGACTACTTGTTTCGGAAAAGCACACAATTCTAGGTCTATAACCTGCAAAATGCATATTTTAAGAAGAAAAAAATGAAATGGCGGACTTGTGAACAAAAAGATCTTCGAAATCGAATTTTTTTTTTTATAAATTGTTTAAAAAAAATTCATTTATTATTTTTAAAAAATGAATGTTCTCAAGGTTAGGTATTTAGCTATGTGTCTAAAATAACGGGTAAAATTTGTAGCTGAATCGGTTGAATAGTTTTTAATTCGAAAAAACTTAACTTAATATCAACTTATCAGTTGATTGCTCTCTTATTTTGGCTATAACTTGAAAAATATTTTTTATTTCGGTCTGAAACTTTTACAGTATATTCTTAAGATATTTATCTTGTGAAAAATCTAAAAAAATCGATTTTTTGAACCCGTCACAGTGGGCTACTACTACTACTATTACCTTAAGAACCATATTGGAAAAGAACTTTCATTAGTCATCAATTTTAATTATCCTCATTCAATTATTTAACATCCTTGATTACATAAAATTGGATATGTGAATGTGATCGTATATGTCGCGTATTTCCAACAACAGCATTATTTCGGTACTCTGATATTAATTATTCGATCGGGAATTTCGAAGCGACCGTGTTTTGAAAGCATTCGTAATTGGCATCGTAAAAGCGGTGCATTGGGAATCGCACGGGGTAAACGCGAGATATGTACACGGGCATTTCGTTTCTCGGGCTTATATCTCTGGTTCGTATGGAACAAAGAGGGAAAACGAGTGGATGTAGGCGTACGATATACGCATGAAGTACAGCAGCGTCAGGCAGAGACGAGGCGGATCGGTTAATCAGTGCAATTATAGGATTAGGTTGATGTAGACACCGTTCTGCGGCGATGGTGGCGGCGTTGAGTCTCGCCGGAGGGATGAAAGAGCGTCATGAAGAGGGGGGTAGAGAGAGAGAGAGAGAGAGAGAGGACTAAAACGTAGGAGGCTTGATGAGTGGGCGGTTTGGCATATACAGAGGGCGAACGAAGAGGGTGCGCTATCGTATCGATCTCGGGCCGTATAATGTGCGTGTGCATGGGGGTGGCTTAGATGTGTGTGTGTGCACCAAGAGAATCCATAACCTACCCGGAGTGTATTTTCTCGCTCCCTCGGTCTCGTCATAACCGCCTGTCTCACCCCCTCTTCGCTTTGAAGCGTAATTGCTTCGATTTCACGTACCGGACCTTCTCGCACGCGCGCACACCCTTCTTGTTTCGCGTGACCAACGGTACAACCTGTATCGCGGTATTTCCCAAGTGCAACTTTGAGTTTGGGTCCGCAAAGCCGCAAACCCACACTCGAAACATTCCCGTCCCACTTAGTCGTCTTTTGCTCTTCATAAAAAGCGAGATCTCGACTCAGTGTGAGCACAGAATACACGAACACGATGGAATTGTAACTTCTGAAGGTTTGGTCCGTTGCAAATCCCCGGCGACAGCGATCATCAGAGAGTTTTCCGTATCAAGAATTTCACGAGAGGAGTTATGAAAACGATGTACATTATACGGCAAGAGGACGGGATTGACGCAGGGACGACTGCTTTGAGAGAGACTTCCCTGTGTTTGAGAGGATGGATTTTTTTTCTCGTTTTCAACGTATTTTTAACGCCTCGTCTCTCGCAATTTTATATTCTGAATGGAGAAGGAGTAGAAGGAGGATAGAGAGACAGAAATAAGCGGGACTCAACCCAAAGGGTGAAGAGCGAAGGGTGAGTAGGATTTGCTGTGACACAAGTCCCGACGCGCGGGAGAAGCAAAGAGCGGAGTTTTTGAAAGGACGGAAGAAACGGGCGTAAGCTCCCGTCGTAACTGGTGCGGCGGTGTGGTAATGCTGCGGAAAGACTCGAAACTTTATTCCCAAAATACTGAGGATTTAAGGGTGTCCCACAGGGTTACCTGATATATAGTCAGACATCTTTCTAGTTTTATTGGCTTCCTTCTTTCCGGTCGTATCTTGACGTCATACCGCGAAAGAAAGATGGAGGAGAGAGAGAGAGAGAAATAGATAGAGAAGGTGTCATCGTTTGATCTTGTAAACCTCATGTCAAAAGGAAAATCCTCAATCCCGTGAGTGTAGAAATGAAAAATGGAAAAGCTTTCTTCGGTACAAACATGGTCCTTTCTTCGTCCTTTGCTGATATTTACGATTGCACGATTAAAGTTTCATACATGATTTCCGATATACAATCTCCAGGTTCAAAGTTTTTTCGCAAAAATTGATTTATCTGAATGGAATATCTGAAAAATGTTAGTCCACCGGACTGATGTCATCCCATCATCGTAGCATGATGACATCTAAAAACAATCATCGAGCCAATCGAGAACTTGACAGATGAACAAACGGTTCTATGGATAACCCAAACCTTCTCACTTAGTTCTGGAATAGGTAGTTTTGAATTGCCGTAATCGTAAAGCTTCATAGCTTTTCGAGCTCATGCAGCCAAATCGCGTCACCATTTCAAAAGTGAGGTGTTTTGTTGTCCTCAAACGTTTCATACGATACTCCCATCTCGAATAAACCTCTTCACTCTACCTTTCACCTGAGCATACCCACACTGAGAAAAAAGTTCAGTGAAATCAACTAGATCCATTCAGTTGATAAAAATTAAGTTGATTCGATATTAATTTGTTTGAAATAATGAAACTATAATTAATTCAACAAATGGATTTGGTTAACCATAAGATATGAGGTGAACAAAATTATTTGGTCAATTTACAGATACAATTTAGTCCAATTTACACATTACTGAGTTGCCGTAAAGAAATATTTTGTTGATTTCTAGTTTATATATATAACCAGATAAATGTAGCTGTAACAAGCAAAAATTTTGTGATTTCAATCAAACAATTTGTTTGGTACAAACATTTTTTATATTGCCTAATTAAATAAGTATATTTCATCGAAACAATCCATAATATTGTGTCTATCGCGAAGTGTTTTTTTGAACCAGCATATAATGATGAGAAATGAAAAAAAAATCATTTGGTTGTCCATATTTCACGACAAAAAAACGACTTTGTTGTACGAAATTTAATTTTGTTGAAATACAAAATTATTCATTTGAATACTATAAACAATAATTTGATCACTGAGAAAAAAGTTCAGTTAAATCAACTTGATCCATTTAGTTAATAAAAATTTAGTTGATTCGATATTAATTTGTTTGAAATAACGAAACTATAATTAAATCAACAAACGGATTTGGTTAACCATAAGATATGAGGTGAACGAAATTATTTGGTCAATTAAAAGGTACAATTTAGTCCAATTTATTTATTTATTTGTTTAGTCCATTTATTTAGTCCATATCATTATTTTTTCGACACACCGTACCATTCATATACCACAAAAGTTGAGAAAGTTCGTAAGCAGTCCGTAGCTCAGTAGGTAGCGTGTTAGGTCGTCAAGTAGGATAGGTAGGTAGGGTCGCAGGTTCGCATCCCCGTCGGAGAGAGCGTAAAATTAGATCGGACGATTCGCGCAAATACTATTTTTTTTTGTGTCGCTCATTTTGAGGCTGGTAAAATATGAATTTTGAATTCTTTTTCAAATACTACATATTTCTTATACTATGTTTAGCCGTAATCAATTTCAGGATTAAAAATTTAATTGCACCAACTAAATATATTATTTGTTCGTCAAAATATTGGTTCATTGAAATCAATCGGATAAGTGCGTGAACCAAATATTTAATCCATCTATCACATTATTTATATACTTGAAATAAATAATGGGTTGTATCAACTATTTATTTTGATACGAATATACATATATGGAATCAACTGATAATTAGTCAGCTCAATCGTTTATTTCTCTGTGTGGATTACATTTTTATTCGAAGTAACAAATTTTTATTTGAATGAACTGAAACTTTGCCCATTCAAGCAACGATTTAACTGAAACTTCCACTGTATATTTTGTTGAATTGCCAAAATGATCGAGTTAAACGTCCGGAGACAAATATTTGGTTGAGTGAAACAAATTTTTGCATTTTCAACAAACAAATTTTTTTCAGTGCATTTTTCATGGCTTTTAAAAGTGCTTCCATGTGTGTTCAGTATGATCAGCTTCTACATATTCACATTCGTTTGGTGCAATCATCGACGCACACACGCACAAACGTGCCGTGCAGGTCAACCAGGATCTCGCTCTCTTCCTCGGTCCTATCGGTACCGTTCCAAATGATTCGTGGACCCCTTCGACGTTCACTGTTTCCCATCGTTGCACTGCCACGGTTATATTCATTGGAGTCATCGACGGAATACACGAGAAGCCCCATTGGAGTTTCCAGTAGTGATGTTGACCATCGTCTATATCCAGCACATACGTGCTGTATTACTCGTACATGACTATCCGTCTATCTATCCATTCGTCCTCTATTCCGCACCCTTCTGCACATCGAGAACCACCACCGTACCTTCCACGATTCCAGCAGCCGGTGTACCTCGATCAATCCAACACGTGCGTGTATATTCCATCCACCAGCATATCCCGGGTCCAGTGAGTACTTTCGAACGGACCCACACGGTTTCAGGGTGCAAATACAGACTCGCGAGAGCACATGATACAAATGTTGGTACATGTGCGGAGGAGGAACCCCCGTTCACATATATCCAGGGTCTATATCGTCATTCGTCTACGGTCTACCGCCGTATCCTGGAACGAACGTACAGTAGCGAAGGACATCTCTATAACAAGATCGGAGAGTGTGCAACGGTGTCTGCATCAACGGGTCCTCCGGGTTACCCTTCTATACCTCAACGATAGTACAGCCGCCTCCGACGCGTTCGTGGTTCGTACACTGCTTGTTCGTCCCTGGTGGCGCGCGTGCGAATATATATCCACAAAACTCACCCCTTCTCGTGCAGCACACTTGTATCCCACAAAATCCCGCTCGCCAACGTATGCTGCCATCCCAAGCCTATTCGCGATGGTGCGCAGACCCTTTTCTCTCATCGTTGTTTCTCGGTCCCTCTCGAATCGCGGTTACAATTCCGCGCCATTGGCTGCGTGCAAAGTGATTAAAAACAGGGAATGGCGACCATCCTGCCACCTTCGGCTTCCGTTCGTTTTCCCATACCCACAGACACACGTTTTCATTTATACATACACTGCCGTCCAAAAGTTTGGAAACATACTCGCCCTGATTCCGTATCGTACTAAAAGTTTCGCTGCTCTTCGAAAAATGAAGATATTTCCATTCAACAAGAGGTGTTTCGAAGGGACATGTTCAGCTTCATTTAGCTTTGAAAGGCCGCTTGTTGAATTGAAATATTTTCATTTTTCAAAGAGCAGTGAAACATTTTGTGCGGCGTGGAATCGGGGCGCGAGTGTTTCCAAACTTTTGGACGACAGTGTATATATCAGCATATATACATTCCAACCCTCCTGGCTATTGCTCTCCGGGTACTCCCGGTATCTCCAGCCTCGGTTTTTCCTCTCACGAATTTTTCGTCTCTCGTTTACCAGCAGCGTGGGTTTCCGACGGCGAGAGCGCATCAGGCACAAAACCCAGTGTCGCGACCACGCTACGAATCGACCACCGCAAATGCCCGTGGGATTTTATCCGCTGGATATTCGACGAATCCGTGGGCGGAACGGAGATCGATCCAACGCATAAGGGAAACATTCGCGCGGATTGAAAGAAGAAAAAAAAATAGTGGGATACAGAATGGAAATGAGGATGGAAGCGACCGAAAAAAGGGGGCGCGAGAGACGCTTTTACAGAGAGGAGAATATGCGAAATCCATGATGTTTCAACCATCGATTGAAATATTTCCCTTCTGTCTATCTGCGCTCACTTTCATCGGCATTTTTTTTTTACCAAACTTCGATACAACGCATTTATTATCTGGTTCTGCTACTTTATGCGACTCTATCGAGGAAACCCAGTCGTTCGACGCTTTGGACGTGTCTTTCACGTATGTGAAATCAATTCTTCCGCTGCGCGAGGTTCTACCTGAGACAAGTGAACGGATATACCAACCAACCAAGCCGAAGGGAAGACGAGAAAAGCGAGTTTAAAATTCCTCGAGGAAGAGAGGTCCTGTACAGGGTGAAATAGAACGACGGATAGAGAAAGCGTGTGCGTGTCTGGTCCGACATGGTGTACGTTTCACGGGCTACCGATTTCGAAACGATCTTTGCGACCACACCGGACGCGCCAGTTGGATTCTCCCTCATCGTCCTTCCACCCGATCCTTTCTGGATTTCCCATACTATTTCTCATTCGAATACGACACACCTAGGAGGCTTTATACTTTGGATCTCATGCATGCATCGACACCACACTCCGCGCTTATTTCAAAGCCTCCCCCACACAGTTAGACTTCTTCCAGAGCCTTGGCTCGTACGTGGCGATCGTCTTCGCCAACGTTTCGTTTTTCAGTCTCTCGCTCTTTCCACGGCTGAAACTTTTCCCTTAGAGATACAAAGTCCCAGTCGCTTGTACACCCGCTGAAGGGATATCGGGCACGTACACAATCCAAGCTCCATAGTGCGCAGCTGTTTATCCAATATATGTATATATAAGCTCACGTCTATAGGTGTCCCGTGGTGTGTTCCTCTTTCAATCCTGTCCGAAACACGTGTCGACTATTCATTCTTTCTTTTCGCAACGTGTGTCTCAAACTCGTGTTCGAGGACTGTGGAGTCGGTAGACTTTTGTTCGGGACAAGCATTGCGTTGAGACCGATCGTTATTTTCAAAACGCAAATAACGTCGACACCTGCCGCGGCCATGGTCCGTTGGCTGACTGGACTCCAATTGACGATTAATTTAATTTAATTTATTGGGCGCCAGTTGGTTTTGACGACACTAACAAAACTATATTCAATTTAACAAATTGTGGTACAATGAGACAATCATAGGGTGGGTGTGATTGGAGGACCAAAAAGGATTGCAAATAATGCGAAGAAAGCGTTCATTTACATTTACGTTGAATCCTTGAATCCGCTCGAGGAGTGATATATTGAGCGTTGACGTCGAGAGGACAGATTTCTATTTTCCTGTCACAGCGTTGAATGCTATTCTTAATGTTTGGTTGGGAAACCGTCGTTGATACAGCATTTTTCGCCTAAAGCATCGCGCTATCGCGTTTTTGCTGATTCCATCGTAAAACCAAGAGGAAAACCGTGAATGAATTAGATTAATATAACCCTAAATTCATTCAGTATGTGCAAAGTTTATTATGAAGGAAGTATTGCTATCAGCTGAATTTGGTTTCATCGAAAATTATAATATTGACAACATTTCATGAGTCTTTTAGTCTTTGCAACGATATTGTGCATACCATTTTTTTTGCATAATTTACTTAATTTTGTAACACGGAAAAAACGACTTAGTTGTGGTGACAAAAAAATTAGTTGACTCAACCAACTATGGCAGACCAACTAATTTTGTAGTTCGGCCAATCACGAGTGAATTGGTTGTATCAACTATTTTGCTCATGGTGTATTATAATTTCTTTTTTGTATATCTACACAATATTTTTAAACATTTAAATCTTTGAATGTCGCTATACATATGAAGTTTACAATTTCGTAAAGCTTCGTCATTTCTTCAAGAGAAGGTAAAAGACAAAAGACCCTTCCTTAAGGGAATCCATTTCGGATTCGACTATCTTGCGTTTTGTCGCAGAGTATTAAATATCCATATTAAAAAATATGGATATCAAACATAGACGAACTTGGAAAGGTTATAAGCGTCGAGGGGAAAGTTCATTTGTGCGAGAGGAAGACACCTGGCGGATTTTTGGGGTACTGATAAATCTACAGATATGATAATTGGCTACAGTACCTATAAAATTCGTTATCCATCCTTTACCCTCTTGAATATTATTTTATAGTTAGACTGACTAATCAAGTCAGTTGTGTTGACTAGTCGCGTCAACTAACTACGAATAGTAGCTGGAACTAATGCTAGGTGGTTATTGTAACGAAACAGATGGTTATCGAAATATACCCAACTAATAATCAGTTGGTTGTCCCAACTAACCATTTTCTTCCGTGAAGTTTGGAACTTTTTGGACATTGGTAATGATGCCATTCGAAGACATTTTTCACTTTTAACAATCTTTTTTTTCGGGATTCCCTTCCTTAAAACTTTAACTATGATATTCCATCGGGTAAGCACAGCAAAGTTGCCCCCTAGTATTTTTTTCTTGTTTGCAAAAAACGTCTCTGTCTATTTCCCAAGATTACTGTATGGTTTTTGTTTTTTTCGAAAAGTGTTCGTTGGTTGGGATGCTGCGACATCAAAAAGCGATTTTCGTGTATGGAGAAGTGTGTTTAGGATGAGCATCTAAATCCTGTGGGTTTTGATAATTCCTCGTCATTCTCTTACGCGTCACTCGACACTTTCCTCGGGGAATCTGACGTAAAATACGTCATGATTCTGTTCGAGGCTGGTTTCACTCGTGATTCTCAGGGCCAGTAGGGAGAACCTCGATATCAGCAAAGTTTTCATCTCCTTCGGGATATAAACTTGGCTCTCGGCAGTAACGTCACACTTTCCCTCTTTCTCTCCCTCTCTCTCTCTTTCTCTCTCTCTACTCTAACTCTAGCAGAATTCTCACTCACACTTCTCAGAGTCACACTTCCGAGTTTCCTCCTATCATGCTCTCGTGCTTCCGCTTTCATCTCTCGACGTGGTTTAGCGCCGCAAAACTGTTGGAGACGCGGAAAAAGATCGATTAGCTGCTTCCGCGTTTCCCCCATAGAAGAGGCAATACATCTTCCTTTCTCCCTCTCGCTCTATCTATTTTCCTTCCACATTTCACGAGAAATCTAGGAGGTTCTTTCTTACGGCGTCGCTCCTCGATCTTTCCCATTTTCACATCAAGAAGGTGAAGGAAAAAGAACGAGAGAGAGAGAAGAGAGGGATTGAAGCTCACGGATAAATCCATTTGGCTCGAGCTTTTTTCGACAAAATTCGCCTCGCTCTATTATATATAACTCTGTGGCGAATGGGGCAGCGCCGGCAAAATCGGAGAAACGTAGGAGGATTAATTTGTACGATTCTATACTATATATATGTGCAGTGTGCACATACACATCGCAAACAACATTAGCGTCACGAGACACTCATCGCGGTTTCTTCTCACGACTTTTCTCAATCTTCCCGTTCCATCATTCTCCTTCTGGCTCCTCTTTTCCTTCTCTCGTACCCCGTGAAAAAGTATCCTCCATCTATATACGAGACTTTGCAAGACTCGAGTTTGCCATCTATTTCTTTCCTCGACCGTCATCATTAGCTGCATTCACCGCGGTAATCCGAGCTCGCGCTCTATAACGACGAAAACGAACTCTTCTTCAAAAATTTTAACGATTGTTTATGTGCAAACAAATTCCGTACAATGTTTGCAGAATCAAGGGAAAAAAAATTGTCTTTTTACCGGCATAATGTTTCCCACTCATGCCCCCTACGTTTGCCTTGAGCACACACACACACACACACATACACACACGCGCGCGCACACACACACTTATCTGTCCGCTTGCATAAATATAAAGGCAGCAAGGGAGGACGTTAAACGTACGTGGACAATTTACATCGGCACACAGAGTACCCGAGCTATTTTCCCAGGGAAGTATGTACATCGATGTACGTATAAACGAGAGACGAAAACGCTGAGCATATATTTGGGGTACATATGTATATATATATATATATATATATATATAGATACGTATATGCGCGTTACGTTGGCGGAAATGGGCGGAGAGATTTTTCGTCGAGTCACGTGTACAAGCAAAATGTTACGGACCCTGTTATGGCCTATAAATGTGCGCAGCTTAAGCGCATAAGCACATTTGAACGCGTATGCACTCTCATTGATAAAATAGAAGGTTACGGCAAATACCGGGGATCGAGAATTCTCCACTATATTGGTAAATATACTAAATTGAGTACCCGCCGCACGGATAGAGATCAAATTTGAGCCTGATAAAATACACTCTGAGCGGATATATATGTATAATATATCCATAAGTATTGGTATTAGACTTTGGCAAATGCGACGAGTCGTTGATGGGATTTTATATCATTCTAGAAATAATAATACAAACGAATCTATCTGCATGAGTCTTATTTTTATTTTGGAAATGGCTGTCAATTCGATTGTGCCGTATTAAATTTTACGACAGTAGTGAAACTTTTAATCCACTTTATTGTAAAATATTTGTGTTCTAAAATCGATCCGGAAGGGGATTTGAGGTCCACTTGAGATATTTAAAAAAAATGGGGAATTAAAAATTGTTATTTATTCTGAAATAAAATAGAATCTCTTGGTTGACCAGCAATTTTGACTGTTTTTACTATTTTTAAACTTTTTAAAACAAAATCACGTACGCTTTTCGTTCTACTTTTAATTTACATTCCTGTCAAATCCCTAAAAATATAACGCACAATGGACTTCTTGAAAATCGAAAAATCAAAGCTCAAGTATCTTTCGGAGCTTCGTATCTTTTGGAATATAAATCTATAGATACTGAGGTACCTTTTTAACAAAAAAAAAATTGATTTTTTGAAAATCCCAGAGTGGCGTGACCCCTTAGAGCATTTTCTTTCCAATTTTTTACACTTGAATCTTCATTAATTAGATAATCGCCGTTGTAGATAAAAAGTTTGTGAAAATCTCTGAAGTTACAGTCAAATCTCTAAAAATGCATCTCGGGCGTACAGTTTTAGTTGCACTGTAACAAATGTTTGTATTAAATTTAATAAAAAAATATGAAGTTTTAATGCATATACAGTATACTAATTTCATATACAATGTGTGCAGTAATATTTCAATATAAGTATATGAAAAATCAAATAACTTCTTTTAATTTTAATATACAAAAGAATATTAATTTTCATATCTTTTTTCATAATTCTGCTTTAAAAATCATACTATGTATTGGAATTTCAATATACGAACTTATATTAAAATTAAAAGAAGTTATTTGATTTTTCATATACTTGTATTGGAATATTACTATACACATGTATATGAAAATTAATATATTGTATATGCATAATAACTTCATATTTTTTTAAATAAATTTAATACAAACATTTTTTCGGTGTGTAACTTGCAATAGATTTTTCGAAAATCGAAAAACCAAAGCTTAAGGGATTCACAACCCAGAATGCAACATTTCCGCTCGCTTTTCTCTTTGTCTTCGCTATATTTGTCAATAATTTTGAACTTTCCATACCATCGCACTCACTAAAGCCCTCAAAGTTCAGAGCAATATTGAAGATTGCCTCGACTCGTTCCACCCCTTTATATACCAATCTCTCAATCCTCTCATCGGACGATTTCCCTCTCCCTTTCATCTGTATCTATTATTCTGTATTCACGCGTTCCCCTAGAGAATTCACAAAAAACACAAACATTCACAGACACACGCGCAAGTACGTATTGTGGTTGTTCCCTTGAAGGGGCGTGCATTGCACGAATTTTTGCGTTTCTATTCGAATCCGTCCAAACAAATATACGAAGGATTTGCGAGAGTGCGGTGACAACGAAAGCACGAAGGGCGCGACGTTGTCAATGCCCGTCACCGTCCCTTTGTTCTATTTTCCCCAAAGGTTTGTTTTTCCCTCCCCCGTGCCCTCACATGTGCATCATTCACGGTCTTTTACCGAAAAGGGTGCGAAAAATAAGGGCTTAGGTAAGCAGACTTCGCTGCCTTTGTCCCAATATTTTCTGTCAAGAATTGAGAAAAAATGGAGATTGTCATGCGGGACAGTGAATGATAATCATACGGCTAATGTTTAATGTTAATTCTCTTGTTCATTGCTCGCGATAATCATCGACGTGAGAGATTAATTAATTCCCTCGAGCGAATGAGATACTGGAATCATGATTAGAGAGAACTCCTATACATCATCATCATAATAATCATTGCGTCTATATTATATATATATATATATATATATGGGCAATATTGTGCAACGCTGCAAGCTCCATTAATGGACGGTTGTTCGATCATTGCGATTGCAAAGGGGGTGAATATAGGGATAGGGGGTGGAAATGCGGAGCGCCGAGAGGTCATATCGCGACTCATCGAGCGTGTACGAGGGAGTAAGCCCTCTTCCTCCCTCCCTCGGGCTCGCTAATGACAAAGCCGTGAGATAATGACAACCGAGCGCTATTTCGCATTTGGTGTCACGCACCTCGCCGGCGAACGACACTGCCGACTATTCACCATCGCTCTTGCGTGTACCATATATTTCTATGTATATGGAGCATTCCACGTCAAATGACGCGGTCTTCGGCCTGACCCCCTCGGATTTTGTTGTCCATTGAATTGTCGGTTTCGTTTGGCCCAAAATACGACCTTAAATTTTTAGAAATTTTTATTTCATTTTTTAGGGGTTGCCGGAGCTAAAAAATCATTACATTCAGGGAAAACATGAAGAGGGGCCTTTTTCAAACTAATGAAGTCTTTTGCACAGAAACTAGGGCCCAAAACAGATATTTTCGACATAGTTCGATAATGGGTCAAAAATAATTACTTTGTTTTTTCAATTTTTTGATTGTCTTTCAATCATCCGTTTTATTTCAAGTCGTCGAGACCAAGACATTTTCGAAAAATGTTGGCGTTTCACTCTTGAACCATGAAAAAAGAATCAAGTTTCACTAGAAAAATATTTGTGTTGTTGTTATTCACACTACAAGAAACAATGAAAATAAGAAATTATAAAAAGAAAAAATTAAAATACAAAAAAATAGTATTTATTTTTGGCCCATTATCGAACTATGACGAAAATATCTGTTTTTAGCTCTAGTTTTTGTGAAAAAAGTTCATTAATTTTAAAAAGGCCCCTCTTTATGTTTTCCCGTAATTTAATGGTTTTTTAGCTCGGGCAACCCCTAAAAAAATGAAATAAAAATTTCTAAAAATTTGAGGTCATATTTTGGGCCAAACGAAACCCACGATTCATTGGACATCAAAATCTGAGGGTATCAGGCCGATCACCGCGTGATTTGACGTGGAATGCCCCATATATACTCGCATGCACGCGCGCTCAGGTAACTTTAATCGGAGCTTTTGCCGGACGGCACGTTTCTCTCTCAAAGGGAGGAAATTGGGAGGATAAGGGCTTCGATAAATATTGTCGTGAATATTCTACCTGCAGTTCGACGATATATACACATTGCGCTGTACATGTGTAAGTCGATGAGGTGTATTATATATACCGAAGGCCTCGCCTGGTGTCCTCTGCTGGCGAACATTCCAGCGCCATTTTGTAATTAAACGAACGGGCCGGGGGAGAGAAGATATATCGATATTAATCGAAGACCCCTCTGGGTGCTCGTAATCGTGTGTACATAGCACACAATATAGCGTATAGTGTTTTAAAGGGGTTACGCCTGGTTTATCAGCCGAAAGAATCAGAATTTTTTATCAAGCGACAGACCAAGTTTTTGAGAATAATTTTATTACAAAATGTTATACAAGATTAGGATATATTTTAAAATTATTATAAAATGTTTAGTTGTTGTTGTATTTTCACTTATTTTGTTATTTATATTTTTAATGGGATTAATGGCTGAATCCAATCGAACTCCCTTCGATTTTTCTGAAGGTGAATCAGAGTTAGTATCAGGATTTAAGGGAGTATTCTGGTATAGAATTTTGAAAACATAACTTTTTTTGCATATTCTTAAAGTTTAAACCTTTAAGAATGGGTGTTTAGAAAGGTTGCAATCATGTCAACCAGCCCCTTTTTTTAGCCCCAACTTTACCAGCTGATAACTTATCGAATTTTCTTTTTTTTCTCGAATTTTCTTTTGTCTATTGTGAAAATAAATATGTAAAAAAATAGTAAAAATATTTATTACTTTTTTTCAAATCAAGCTCGACAAAATGATCAAAATATATGTCTCTAGATCAGAATACCGCCTTAATATGAAGTACATTAGTGGAGGATTTATTTGAATTTTTTAATCTGAATATTCAAGAATTTTATTTCCAAGATTTGTACATAATTTTTCTTTATTTGAGTGGTAATTTTTTTAGAATCGTATTTTATTTAAAAGTCTTCCCTTCTCGTGAAAAGATTTCCCATCTAAAATACACGTAAATCAAAAAAAAAATTCATTCACAATTTTATAACTTAGCGGTATTTTATGCTATCACATTGTTCTTGGTCGCAATTTACGCAAAATTAAACGATCTATAGTGTCCTGAACAGCGTAAGTGCTCAATATTAATATTAAGGGCTGTAACTTTTAGGGAATTTCTTTTCAGACATATCCAACAAAATTTCAGGTGAGGAGTGTGAAAAAAAAATAAGTCGAAAAAAAGTCGTCCTAATATCCATATTGATTAATTATCTTACGACTCATTTTAGATTATAAAAAACATTATAAAAAACAATGATCTTTCGGTTTCCACGACTCTAACCAATCAAGCTGTGTCGAATTCCCCCGATCTCGCTGATCTGCCGAAAAATGCCAATACTCGGTGCTTCGAGCATCTCAATAAATTGCTCTAGGTAACTTTCGGCGAATCTTCTTCTTTTGCCACGTCCGTGGCCTTCGCATGTCTGAGCGTTACAGGCAACTACCACTGAGTAGAACTACCGTTACTACTACCAAAGCAGTAAGGTTGGAGTGGGGGGAGGAAGCTGGGCGAGAGAGCGGAGTGGTTGGGCGCAAAAGAGCTGGGGGTGGAAATCCCTCTCTGGCTTTCTTTCCGTTCTGTTCTCTCTAGTCGTACGGCAGGCGCTCGAAATAACGAGCGGGTGTGCGGAAGTACAAAGGACCGTGCGATATATTTCGCCCTTCGGCCTTCGTTCCTCCGCCTCTTCTTATTCCACGAGCTTTCTTCTCTTTCAAGCTCCTGTCGCTTCTCTCCAGCCTCTTTTTCTCTCTCTCTCTCACCCTGTGTGTCTCTCTCTCGCTTTTTTCCGTCATTCTCATCGTTCTCCCTCTCTCTCGTGCTCTTTTTGGTATATCTTCGCATGAGCGAACCGGCATGCTCGCTTCTGCCAACGACAGACCTCCCAAAATCCTCACACTCGTTTCTTTTGCACGTCGTTCCAACATACGGCATCGTGACTGTGTGCACAGTGCGTGCATTTACCGAGCAGTGTTCATCTATGGACCATTCCGTTTCAAGAAGCCTAGAAACCCCCTCGTAGGCCTGTCAAGCTTATCTATTAAGGGGGTCGAGTCAGCGTCAAAACGGCGATTTTTAATAATAAATTATTATTTTTGTAGAATACTTACAAGTATGATGTTATGTCCACCATGTAAAGTACCAAATGAACAATTTTTTGGGACTAGTTAGAACCCTTAAGGTGTACCGGTGTCCTAAAAAGCCTAGTTTTGAGTTTTTACACTCTGCGCATGATTCAGAATAAACCGCTGGACGGATTTTGTTCTACGGCGTCTCATTTCCTTCGTAACGCTGTTTCCCATGGGATGAACGCGGCACATTTCGTTTTTTGCCCTTTATTTCAGAGCTGCAGGCTAGTTTTGAAATTGGTAGCCTATTTTGAACTTTCCAGGCATTGTACAGGTCACAATTTTGACTTGAATTAAAATGTGCCGCGTTCATCCCGTGGGAAGAAGCGTTACGAAGGAAATGAGATGTCGTAGAACAAAATCAGTCTAGCAGTTCTTTCTGAATCATGCGCAGAGTGTAAAAACTAAAAACTAGGTTTTTCAGGACACCGGTGCACCTCAAGGGTTTTAACTAGTCCCAAAAAATTGTTCATTTGGTACCTCAAATGGTGGACGATACATCATATTTGTAGGCATTCTACAAAAATTATAAATCATTATTAAAAATCGCCGTTTTGACGCTGACTCGACCCCCATAATAAGGCCAGCCTGAAATAATGAAGAGCAACGTTTAAACAATATTTTATAGAGTTTTCGTTGAAAAATTTGGAAAATTCAGCCAGTGGGACCTATTTTCCGGAGACGCCTAAAAACGTGTCCTTATGGTGGTCAGGATAACTCGATAGCTATATCTAAAATTAAAAAACTAATTTTCGTCTGTAGGACATAAGTATATCTCGTCATTGAAGGAAGGATTTAGAACAAAATTGAAATTTTAATTTTCGGCAGAGTTTTATGCAAAACAGTACCATTTTGGTACACTACTTACAGCCCTGTAAAATTAGTTGTAATAATCGGAAAAAACCTTTCACCATTCGCTGTCCAATCCTTCTTTGAAGAAATGTGCAAATATTCAAGGAGATCGGGGAATGCGTTTTTGAGAAATCATCTCCACCGACTTCAAGTATAATGTTTTTAGAAAAAAGAGTTAGTGAGATATAGTGTTTTTAGAAAAAAGAGACTCCCAAAAAAGTGTCCTTATGGTGGTTAGAATAACTCTCGATAGCTGTGTCTAAAATTAAAAAACCAAATTTTATCTGTAAGTAGATATAGCTCGTGGTTGAAGAAAGGACTCACAAAAAAATTGAAATTTTAATTTTTGGCAGAGTTTTATGCAAAACAGTACAATTCTGGTACAATTTACACTATTTATAGTTGTAGTCGGAAATTAGTTGTAATCGGAAAAAAAAAATACTTCGTTCAATCACTAATCAATCCTATTTTGAAGAAAAGAGCAAAATTTCAATGAGATCGGGGAATAAGTTTCTGAGAAATCGTGTCCACCGACTTCAAATATAGTGTTTTTAAAATAAAGCGATTAGCCCTCCGTTCGTAGACTTAAATTTTGGGACACCGTCTATACTCTGGGTCGTGAAAGTCCTGCTAATGTTTTTTCTAAGAAAACAACGTCAAAAAAATCTGAAAAAAATCTAAATATCTTTTATAACCTTTTTTTTCCATGATCCAATCATTTATTTAACCATTTACAGTAAACAAAAATGTAATTTTTCTAATTCCAGAGATATTCGATTTGAAAAAATGGGCTTGTGCCTTAAAAGACCCAGTTTACAGACGGAGGGTTAAAGTTTCCGTTCGGTCCAATATTCTGGATATATTGTACCATTAGATTAAAAATAAATAAAAAAAAATGGAATCCAGCATATCCAACAGGATGTAATTCCTCTGCTTAGCGTTCTAATTTCAACCAATTCGATTTCATACTTCAAGAATGCAATAAAACCAAACAATTCAATCGGCTTTCGCACATAGACCTTTTCATCACAATTTTTTTTATGCGCATGCGTCAGTTTCAGCCATCTTTTTCGTACACTTTTTTGTAAACAAGCATGTTAAAATACCCGAATACAAATAATTAAAATTAACATCAAATAATAGTACATTTATTCAAAAAAAGTAAGCAATAAATAAAATAATAAGTGTCCTAATTGAGAAAACAAAATTTTTCAATCGATTATTATTACATTACCTTCACGAAAAGAAACAACGAAAGAGTGTTGTTATGGACTATGTAGAGTACATAACCTCAAAAATTATCCAAAGCCTTGCCTTCAATATCGCAAAAACATTATAAAATCATCGAGCAAAGTACTACATATTAAAACATGTCCAAAATGTGCAAAATGTGAATTGCGGGTGAAATAATGTGGTCGAAGTGACAGAGGTTATGCTCAATCGGTTCATTTTTTTAATTGTTCACAATTATGTGCTTCCACTGAATTGTGAACTGGTAAAGCACCATCAACAATTTGTTCGAATAATTAATTTTTTTGTGTAGATATCCGGCTCTCCCAGCCATTAACAAGCAAAACTGTACGAAACTTTTGTATTACCGCCCTTTCAATATGGCGGCTGCGCTTGCGCACGTCACATGATGAAAAGGCCTATTCACATGGCTTTTAACCGACGATGCCAAATTTTTTTGGATAAAAATTACAAACAAAATCCCCTGTTAATTTGGATAGAATGATTTCCGGAGGTAGAATCACCATTTTGATTAAATCAAAATGACGATAGAATCGATAAGGAATGCCCCATATATGCTGGGCCTGGTCTGAAAAGTCGTTTCGGGTTTTTCGGGACATAACATTGTGAGTGTAAAAGAAACACTGCGAAAAGGACCAACACAAACAGAGAGTAGCTGCACGCACACCATAGATCGGTAAACCCCCACCCCCCCTCCCCCCGAACTGTACGTCTCTATAGGAGGCTTCGTTACGTCGATTTATCGTTTAATAAAAGGTGATACATGGTCGCGAGAGACCAGCAGTCGAGCCGGTGGCCCTCGAACCCACAATCACCCTGTATCGGCATACAAACACCCCCCAATCGCCCATCCTCGAACCTCCATCTTCTCTCTGTCCACTGCCACTGGCTATTTTATTTTCCCGAGCAAACTATACCTGGATAAACCACCGGCTAGATGTTTATAGCGATGTACAACTTTTCTCGAGAATCGGACACGCGAAGGAGCCATAAAGAGTTGAAAAGAATCCCAACAAGGTCGAAGACCCTCCAGGCAGTGTCCCTCGAAATGAATTTCTGTGTTCTCTCTTTCTTTCTTTTTTTTTTGCATCCTTTCTTTTTCATTCTCGTCAGTTTTCTCTTTACCTCCCAGAGTCAACTGCAGAACCGCCGGGGATATCTCTCCTGTGCACGAAAGACTTTTTACGGATATACAAGACTCGGGGGTTGCACGATGTGCAAGCGAATTTTCACCGAAGCGCAAATAACAAACACGCGTCTACGAAACTCTTCAAAGATTCGTGTCTGTGAGTGTATCCGTTCCTGTGTGCGGATGTGTGTGTTTGGAGGGATGGTAGAAGGATGAGAGGGGGTTGGAAGGTGTATATGTAACACCTATGGGGTGTACATGAAGCAAACGTGAAATGGTTTATCGCGCGGGGAGGGATTCCCGTTGTTAGAAAAAGTGGTAATCCGCCTGGCACACATGGGAAATCTTGACAACTTCGTATATCGACGTTCTCGTTTCTCGCGAATACCAACCCCTGTATTCGTGCTGAGGTGGAGGTGCTAGGGTGGTCCTTATTCAGAGCTCGGACGAATGTTTCATCACACGCCCCCCAAATCGACTCCAAACAATTCAAAAACAATACCCTAATTTTTTCAAATGTTTATCTACACCCCTCGCGAAAATAGGGTAGATTTCCCCATTTGAAATACACGTCTTTCGGCCATTTTCTCAGGATATATTTTATTCCAAGTATAATGATTTTTAGAAAAATCTGTTACTGCCAGATTTTAGTGTTCATTGGTGCTACTGTTTGAGAAAAAATTCACATTATCATACGGGTTAATATAGACGAATTGCAATTTGTCTAGATTGACCCGTATAAGAAGTTTAGACGAATTGCAATTCGTCTAGATTGACCCGTATAATAATGTGAATTTTTTCTCAAATAGTAGCACCACTGAACATTAGAATCTTGCAGTGACAGATTTATCTAAAAATAATTACTCTTAGAATTAAATATATCCTGAGAAAATGGCCGAAACACGTGTATTTCAAATAGAGAAATCTACCATTATTTCAGGAGGGGTTAGAGTCTAGATAAAAATCGAAAAAAATTTGGGTATTGTTTTTGAATTATTTGGCATCGATTTGGGGGGTGTCTGATAAAAAATTCGTCCGAACCCTGAATAAGGACCACTCTAGTGCACACACACAGCCCAAGCGATGCTCATTCCTGCAACTCTCGCTTCAGTTTCCTTTTTTTCGAACAATAATCCTGTGCTGTATTTTTTTTTCGTCCCAGTGTATTCGGGTTGAACCAACTTTTCTCGCTTCGTCGTTCGTGTTTAGATATATTGAAATTTCATTATTTTACACTGTTAATGTTGACAACGTTTTTCGTTTTTTATCAGAGAAAGTTCAATGAATTCTTGAGCTTTTTCTATAATTATTGTTTCCAAATTTTTATTTTCTGCTGCGGTAGATAATATTTTATCCTATAAATAACAATAATTAATTACCATGGAATTGTGATTTTATTTAACTAAAATAATCGTGAAGAAAAAACCGCGGATTTGTTAACTGTAAAATTGAATATGGCGAAATCAATTATTTTTTAACAGTTAATAAATTATTTTGACACAAAAAAATATTTCTAACGACTAAATATTTAACGACTAACAAATTTTGTAACAGTTAAGAAATATTTAAGTAAAAGTGCCAGCCAAAAATATTTCTTTACTACAAATAAACTGTTTTCTCGATGTATAAATTGTGAGTCCAATTTAAAAAGTCTTTGAAGGTTAATTAAAATTTTTTATAATTATCCTCTTGCTAGTCTGAATTGCATATTGCAATTTCGATTGAATATTTAAAATTTTTTATTCAAAATCCTTTGGAATTATTTTCTTTTCTTCAATGTTTCTTTTTTTTTTAAATAAAAGATGCTTGAATTCAAAAAATTCTCATTCAACCTTCTCACGCTTTCGGTGTCTGAAATGTCAATCTCCGCTTTCGGCGTCGAGGAAGGGGGGTGCTTTCCCCAAGCTCTGGATGTATATATATATATATGGGGGTAGATTCGAGACATATCCTTGCCGTGTCACTACCGACCGTCCAACGTTCCGCCACCTCTCTGCCATGGTATATAATATATACATATATCGCTCTCGCTCTTGTTCGCTTCGACGCTCGGGAATGCCAATCTCGCGCCAGGGGCAACCAACCCCGGCAAACGGTACCGGGGGGGTTGAAGCTCGAGCGATATGCTAGCTCGATTGCAGCGCCGTAGAGATATAGAGAGAAAGAGGTTGTCGCGATCACGTACAAGTATGCCTGTGTACAAGTCTGCACGAACTGTATTTCGTTTCTATGTCTCTATTGCAGAAGGGGTGAGAGTAGGGCGATTTAAGGGTAGGGCGATCCTAGAGGTAAAAGGTAGGGATGTTAGAGAACACCGAAAAAAAGAAAAAAAAATTACGTCAATGATTCAAAGAATCTTATCGCAATTTGAGAATGGTTCTGCAATTTTTGTTTTGATTTTTCATCATCCGGTTTATTAAGGCGGTATTCTGGTCTAGAGACATACATTTTGAGCGTTTTGTCAAGCTCGTTAAAAAAAATATATATTTTTACCATTCTTTTTTTTGCAACACAATTATTAATATTTTGACGATACACAAAAGAATTTTCGAGAAAAAAAAATGAAAATAAATTAGTTATAAGCTGGTAAAGTTGGAGGTAGAAAAAAAGTAATAAGGGGTAAATAATTGAAATTTAAAAGTTTCCTTTTGAGGATATATTCTTAGAGGTCCAGACTTTAAGAATATGCAAAAAAATGATTTTTTCAAAATTCGAGACTAGAATACCGCCCTGAGGATTCAAGTAATAGAATTCTGAGTGATCATTAAGAAAAAGTTTGTGCTGTAGCCTCTTTCTCTCTCTCTTTTTCTTCCTGAAATACCAAAAAGCCTTCTAAATTTATCCCTCCTTGATAAATTTGCTTTTTCAGTCTATACATTACCGGCGAAAAGTTTCCGGACGAAACTTCAAAAAAAGGTCTCGAACGTTTTTTTATGCCATTTCGCCGGAAGTTAACGTGAACTAATTTAACAAACGGCATTTTAAGGGGGAAGAATTCGGCTTAATTTCCTGTTTTTTAAATTAGTTTTACAATTTGGCTTTAGATTTGGACTCTATTTTGAAAACTACTGTTTTTCGCCTTTTTTTGCCTCTCTTCAGGCGCACCCATCTTCTAGAGGAAATTTTTGAATATATTTTTATGATTGGATTCATGAAGGGAAAAGTTTGAGCTTCAATTTCTTTTTTTTTTAATTTTGAACGGTTTTTTTTCCAAATTTATTCTGTTTTAAAGGGGAAGTTTTAAAAATCTCGTATAACACGAAAACAATGAGGATTCATGAAAAACTTCAGGATAGCAAAAAGTTGCGTCTGTGTTCGTTGAGTTTAGAGGAATTATTTCAGATTTTTCTTTCCAAATTTTTTTTTCTCGTATTGAGGCGGAGAAAAAAAAATTTGAAAAAAAATTTCCTATGTGTTAAAAATGGTAAAATAAAGTATTTCCTCCTCTTGAAATTTTATCAATAATCCTATAGTCCTCGAGTTATGGTAATTGAATGATCTGAACTCTGACTCAGAGAAGGAGAAAAAAAAATTTTAGAAAAAAAACCGAAAAAATTCCTCCGAACTCAACAAAAATAGACGCAATTTTTTGCTATCTAGAAAGTTTTTCATGAATCTTCTTTGTTTTCGTGTATATAATACGGGATTTCTCACATTTCCTCTTTTTTCACAAAAAAAAGAATAACTTTGCAAAAAAAATCGCTCGAAGTTAAAAAAAAAAAAGAAATTGAAGCTCAAACTTTCCCTTTTATGAATCCAATCGTAAAAGTGTATTTAGAAAAATTTCTCTAGAAGATGGGTGCACCTGAAGAAAGGCAAAAAAGACGAAAAACAGTTGTTTTCAAAATAGAGTCCAAATCTAATAATAAATTGTAAAAATAATTTAAAAAGCAGGGATTGAGGCTGAATTCGTCCCCTTTAAAATGTTACAGAGCTTTTTTGAAGTTTTATCGGGAAACTTTTTGCCGGTAGTTCATGTTGCGGAATATCAATGATCCCTACTTTACCGACCACGTTCCATCCGTGTCTTTCTTTCGCATTGCCTCAAATGTCCCATACGCAAAACCTACCCCAACTATATCATTTTTTTTGTTACTCGTTGTAAGCGTAGGTACTTCAATTTTTCCCTTAACCTTGACGAGCTTCGCCTCGGCAAAAACCCTCTTGCGTGATCAAACGTCATCTCGCATTATTCACGAATGGTGAATGGTATGTGTATGAAGAATGAAGCATACAGAGCTTTGAAACCGGCAGTGTAGTGTATAATACTTACTCTTTTTTTTGTAGTACAATTTACAGCGAAGACTCGAACGTTCTTTTTCTCTTGCGACCTCTTGAAAAAAAAAGCTCCGTCGTACGAACGAGAATAGAATGAAGTGGAGGAGGCTCGGAGCTGGACGAAAAATTACGGAAGGGTGAAATGAGGGAGAGAGAAAGAAAAGGGAGGCAAAGTCATGACGAGAAAGGGCAAAGGGAGATATAAAAGGGCAGATAGAAGAGCTTTCTCTCTCTCTCTGTCTCTTATCTCTCCCTCTCTCTCTCTCTCTCTCTCTCTCTCTCTCTTTCTGTTGCGCTGCCTTGATCGTTTACGAGGGAAAAAAGAAAGAAAAATGCAGCTTGTCAAACAATACGGGAGGACCGCGACTCTGCTTCTATTCCGCTGTGCTGCCTTTTTCTACTCTTCGTTACTCTCTCTCTCTCTCTCTCTCTCTCTCTCTCTCTCTCTCTCTCTCTCTCTCTCTCTCTTTCACACACACACACACACACACACACACACACACACACACACACACACACACACACACACACACACACACACACACACACACACACACACACCCATACATTCTTCCATCTGGGCTATAAGCTTGCTCGTGGCCGAGTTACCCCCTGTACAAGCTCACTCGGCGAATGGGAAACTGCAAAGTTCGTTAATTACGGAGTTTCAACAGCTTTTCCCGGGATCGGTGAGCTTGGATGCGGAGGTGCGCGCTCGCAGTAGCGAGTTGACTGTAAATGTATATACACAGAAAGAAAGGGATAGAGTGAGGGAAAGAGAGAGGATAGAGGCAGACAAAGAGAGAGAGAGAGAGAGAGAAAAGGCGAGGAAGGGTTGAAGGGAGTAAAGAGCGGAGGATGGAAGTGAATGAGCGAGAGAGAAAGATTGCCGACGATGTTTGTGAGCGATGCGAGAAGCAAAGCCGATCGGGATTTTTATGCGTCGCGATTTCCCATGAACAAGTCTCCGTACTCCATGCGATGCGTACATGATTCTGCCGAAAATAGATCATTGCCGTAGTAAAAGAATGTATATATGTGTATAAAAATTAATAATTAATAAAATAATAGTTTTGCCGGATAATATTGATGTTTAATAAAAGAGATGTTTTCCTATTAAATAACAGATATAATGTATATACCCTACAGAATGAAGTCGTACCGGTTATTTTTCTTCCAGAAATCCATGCCGATTGCATTAAATATGATAATGTCTCTGGGTCATTCCATGTCAAATCGACCAAGAGTTGGAATCGACCTCTTTCAATTTCGATGAAATTTGGTCAGAAGTTTTCGTTTTTGATAAAACGAAGTTCTACTGAAGGAAAAAAATTAAATTTTTTTTTTTCGAAACTTATGCAAGATTCAAAATTTCACAATTTTATAAATCTTTCAAATTTATTTTTTATAAATCTCGAAAACTTTTATAGTTACGAAAAAATTGTTCTGAGTTTGTCTTGAAGAGTATACTTGTGGCTACGAAAAAAAAAAAAATATTCCGAAGTTTATTTGAAAAATGATGAATTTTGAGAATTTTGAATTTTTTAAAATCTTGCAAATCCACGATCAACATTAAATTGTTGGTTGAATTTTTTTTATATAATACCTTGTACTGATCCTAAAAGATCCTGAAATTTTCAGAAAAGTGTTTTTTTTCAAAAATATGAATTTTTGAAATTTTAAAAATCGTGTAAATCCACGATCAACATTAAATTTTTGGTTGAATTTTTTTTATATAATACCTTGAACTAATCTTGAAAGATCCTGAAATTTTGAGGATGGTGTTTTTTTGTTTCAAAAATGTTCATTTTTGAATTTTGGTAAAACTGAACTTGAATCATCTTTCGAAATTTTTTTTTTTAATTTTTTTCCTTTGGTGGAACTTTGTTTTATTAAAAACAAAAACTTCTGACCAAATTTCATCGAAATTGAAAGTGGCTGATTCCAACTCTTGGGCGATTTGACATGGGAATGACCCGTCTACTAAATAATAACTCTGCGTTGTAACATCACTTCCATCTAAAAAAGTTTCAATTTCCCTACCATATAACCGGCCTATTTACAACTGTACCAGTTATTTCTTTACTATAAATACATCCCTATCGCAATAAAACTACTATAAAATATTCTCCCAATAACGAGTCCACATCATCCTACAATATCTCTGCGAAATCGAATCGATTCTCAATCTGCGAAGCATGAAGCCACCCAGAATGAATCCCTTTATAATATTAACCCTATAAAAATATTATTGTTAACATGTGTTATATTAACCCTAGTTAATAGCAGTATTATATTAATCTAATAACCTACAGTTAACATCAGGGTTAATATTTGTAATATTAATCCTCGTTAATATTAATAATATAGTAATCTAATAAACTAGGGTTAATATTTATAATAATAACCCTAAAGTTAAAATATACAATATTAATTCTAGGGTTAATATTATAAAGAGATTCATTCATATGAGAAACCCAAACCCAAACCTAATCTCGACCTCGTGACAATTGTTTCCCATCAAACTTGTCTCTAACGTCTTTTTGAAATTTATTTTTGTAAATTCTCGTCATTTTTAGTTATTTTTCTATGTTTGTACAGTCACCGGCGTTTAGGCAGTTTATTTGACTCTCCACGTAATACGCAATAGGATTTGAGGTTTGCTCACGCACGTACGACCGACGGACAAACGGATGGAAACACACATACGCACACACACACACACACAATTTGTACAAAATACATAGATATGAATAGTCTGAATAGGTTTGACACGGGGTCACGCACGCTAAACCCTCTCGCTATAGATATATGTACACAGAATCGTCCTGGCGCCAGTAGTTTCCCCAGTTGTAACATGATTTACCGGCGATGCTGGGCAACCGCATAACCCTCTTCTCCTCCTGACCCCCTCTTCATTCAGCACTCCTCGCACGCTACATCCCCATTTGGTGACCACATTGCGCACCCCTCATCCAGTTCGTACCCCCTCTAGCAGCGGAGCTTACGATCGCGCCAGGGTATAAAAGCACAAGTGTTGACAAATAGTATTTCCTGTGTGTCTCACTCTCTCTCTCTCTCTCTCTCTCTCTCTCTCTCTCTCTCTCTCTCGCTCTCTCTCTCTCTCTCTCTCTCTCTCTCTCTCTCTCTCTCTCTCTCTCTCTCCCTCTCTCTCCCTCCCTCTCTCTCTTTTGTGCTGTTTAGATATGCGAAATTGAAGGGTGAGAAGGTGTGAGAAACACCGCGATTATAATGCATTTGCCGAATTTGTACGAATATAGGGGGAATTCTCCAAGTATTTCGAAAATACTGACAATCTAAACATTATTG
The DNA here is from genome assembly GCA_946863875.1 of Alloplasta piceator. Lineage (NCBI taxonomy): Eukaryota > Metazoa > Arthropoda > Insecta > Hymenoptera > Ichneumonidae > Alloplasta > Alloplasta piceator. The sequence continues at coordinate 16,319,212 of OX333072.1, forward strand.
ACAGCTGTCAGTTGTTGAAACTTATTGCTTTCCCATTGCAAATTAATTAAAATTAAAATTCTGGCTGCAAAGAATTATTGCTAGTTATTTTTTCTAGTTTTCTCGGATAAGAGGGAAATTTTTTCTAAGCTCATGTACTTCGTGATACAATAAAAATCTGAAAAAATTCAGCAACATTTGGCATGCTATAAACAACAATGATCAATAATAATTATTGATCATTGTTAATGACTTTTGTGCTATATTATTATTGATAATTGTTGTTTATAGCATGCCAAATGCTGCTAAATTTATTTAGATTTTTATTGTATGACGAAGTACGGAAATTTCAATCAGATACAATTTTTCGCTGCGACGTCATTATCAGAGTCAAAAGTGAAATAACTTTGCGAGAAAAAATCGTACGAAAATTTTTAAAGAACGAAAATGGAGCGTCTGCTAACCTTTCTAAATGTACCGTAGATAAAAAAGACAACAAAAAAAAGTCCTTCTAGTTATGCGCCTAATTCGCGATGGTCAAAAAAAAACCGAAAAACGGTCGCGTACAAAAATGCGTACCGGATCGAAACGAAATAAAAAAAAATATTTTCAACAAAGCAAAATAAAGTTGAATTCCTTCCCGTCAAAACACTGTTTTTAAATTCGATTATCTTTTTTTTTCGACGGAGTTGTACAACTTCTAGTCCAGCAGGAATTATTGACTGGTGTTTTCAAACTTTTGAGCGGGAGTGTGTCTCTGTACGAAAAAGCTCATATATGAGTCTGCATGATGGTATTTTGTCTATAACTCGTAGCAAGAAGGTTGAGTGAGATTTTTTGGAAAATTAAAAAAATCTCATCTCTCTCGCCGAAGGATTTGAGGGGACAAAAAGGAGGAAGGACTTTTTTGCACACGCGAGCAAGTAACTTTTTGCTCTCGCGAAGGGCAAAAAAATAGGGGTGAGAGGGAGGGAATGAAAGCGTCGCCGGAAGACTCGCACCTGTCGCTGGTAAAGGTTTATTGTTTGCTCGACTCTCTTTCTCTCTCTCTCTCTCTCTCTCTCTCTCCCTCCTTTCCTCTTTTTACTCCGTCTTTTATTCTTTTATTTTTTCATCCCCTTCTTCTGTCTTTCGGTCTGAGTACCAGTGGCTTATAACAAAACGTACCTATATATATATATGGTATATATATGATGATGAGCTTCTCTCTCGTTGCTTGACTACGGTCGGAAAAGAAAAAAACAAAAAAAAACGTCAGAGAAAGCCAGCGATGTATATATAACCACCGTATATCCGGAGTCCCAGGATTATTACTCCACCCCTTCCCCGATGCTGTTTCTAGGCGAGCTTTTCCTACGCTTTTCATGATCCCACGACAAGGAAATTTTTTAGAGGGTGCCTCAAAATCCTTGAACCCTTAAATATCATTGTGCAAAATATTAATTGCAAAAATAATTTTCCAATTAATCGATATACCTGATAAATGTTTATCGCAAAACTTCGTGCCTTATAACTTAAGTCAAAAAATTCGAGTAACCCTAAATTGGATACAAAAAACGAAGCAAATTAAAATAATTAGTTCACAAATATTTTGACGAAAAGGATCGATATTGAATTTTTTTTCATCCCCTTATTTTCCGATATCGTGACTTTACGTTCCACTGAGACCAAAAATATTTTAATTTTGCTTCCTCATAGACGAAGCTTTGTTTTCGTGAAAATTTTTTTTTTTCGAGATTTTCATGTCAGTATATTCAAAATGTCCTAAAACATCGAGAAATCATATTTTTTTAAAAGGTCCGGATGTATGGATAAATTTGAGAGAAAAAAAGAAAAACTTTTAAATTCATTTTTAACACCATTAATTAATTGGTCATTAAGGATCAATAAACGTGTTGCTTCAATTTTTCTAAGAGTTTGATGACTCGGTCACAAAAAACGGTTCGACCGATTGTTTTGAAAATTGGCATGGTTTTTAGGTATGCATTGAGCTAAAAAAGGACCTTAAAACATTGGTATTTTTCGCAATATCTGCAAAGTTATGGTAGATTTTCTAAAACAAGAAAAAAAGCTAATTTTTTGGACCTTTTCAAGTCAAAATTAAGCATGGATACAATTTTTTTTCGTTTATGACAATAAGAGGCACTTATAGAGGGTAGTTTCAAGTTTCCGAAACCCACCGTTTACTCACTGTACGATCATCAGTTCCAGAGATATCGAAGATTTAAAAAAAAAAGACGATCTTTTGTTCGATCGCCGATATCTCAGCGAAAAATGATCGTAGAACAAAAATTAAAAAAAGCAAACTGAAGCCAAAGAATTCAGCTAAACGATTCATAGATCGGTTAAGTTCGGAAAACTTTTTGGAGCCCATCGACTGTTTTGAAAAAAGCAAAAATTTCGAGAAAATTTTTACCGTGATATTTCTTTCGACTGCGTCGAGGGTGATGCCCATAAAAAAATGTTGACTTAAGATTCCAAAAGTAGAAGATTTAAGTTTCGAAATGCTTTTTTTGAAAATTTTTTACGATCAAAATTAACAAAGTTACAGCCTTTGGAAAATCGCTGAAAAATCTCGAAAATGTTGCTGTTCCTTTAATTTTTTGACTGAGTGTATAATGGTAGATCAATGGAAAAAGTTACTTGCAAAAATTGCTTGAGCCGTGCAAATTTTATGCGATGTTGAAGTTTCAAAGAAAAAGCTTGATCGAAAATTGTACGCTACAAAGCTGACGTTTTATTACTCCGATAATCAGAGGTAGTAAAAAAAACTTGCAAATCGAAAATTTGCACATCGTTTCCAGAGTATTTTTCCGTATTTACAAAGCTTCCGCTATGAGGAAGCCAAAACTGTGACAGCTAACATTTACTAAAATTTGCCAACATTTCCTCATAGAGGAGAATTTGTAAATACGAAAAAATACTGAGGAAGCGACGTGCAAATTTCTGATTTGCAAGTTTTTTTTCTTTTTCATTTATTCGTGATATTTTTCTTCTCGTACTGCAGCAACCCTCTTGGGGGTTGCTTCCCAAATCGCCGAGAGCTTCCAGCGGCGAACAGGGGGTGCCGATTTGTCGAGGGAGGAAGGGGGCATTACGAGGGCTTGCACAGGCCAGCCACGACTCGAGGGAGGGACGAGGGAATGTAGACAGTGCTGGTTTTAATGAACTCTTTCACTGGGCACTCGTGCCAACCCTTAAACCGCCGCTTTTAACTCGTGGTTCTCAACTCTGCGCTGACGAATCGATCGACATTTTCACTGAGGTCGTTCATGTTCCTGTGACTTTTTTTTCCTTCTTTTAATTCGCGCCATACATTGCTCGATTAACGCACGAGAGCTAACTTTGTCACCACTTTATAGATTTTTTTCATCGAATAAACATCGTTCAACCCCTCGCGTCTCGTTTCACTCGCTGACTTCGCCGAGCAAATAACAGAGTTCGATAATATAATTGGTCCCCAGGCGAACATCGATAACGCGACTGAAGGAACAATCAGAAAATATAATTCTCCAATGAAACGAATTATGATTTACTGTGGATGAATGATTATTATTTTTGTGATCGTTATTTCATAACCTGGAAAACGTTAGAACCTTTTTTGGCAGAATAAACGATTTTTGTTAGTCGACGGTTGAATGTTTTCTAAGTACATTTTTCCAGCCGTGTCGAAACTACTAAAGAAGGCTAAAATAATTATTTTATGTCTTCCAGACTTTCGAAGAAAGTACGGCAATAATTTCGCTCCGATTTTATATGGTCGGAGAATTTATGGCGATCCAAGAAGTAGCCCCAGACCGATTTACGATTTTTTCATTGCGGTGGGGATGTTTGATAGCCGATTTTTTTTTTTTTTTACATCCTCGGAAAAGGCACTAAAATGAATTATTTACTCGCGATGTTGATTCACCACACTTTAGAAATTTTTCAAAGTTATAAAATCATATAAAAGTTTCGTTAATTTCTTCATAATTTGCACCGTCCAGGACGGATAAAATTTCTTTGAAGGCGGAAAAGTTTTTATAGATTTGATCTACTAAAAAAAAACGGAAAAAATCGATAATTCAAGGATTCATAACTCGAGCCATTTTGGATCGATTGGAATTTTTTTTAATCGATACGTCGTACATAGAATTAGCCAGTTCGATTTATCTCGATATCACAATTATTATTGCTGCAAGACAACCTTGAGAAAAGGGAAAAATCGGTCCAAAGAACCTGAAAAAATTAATTTTTTTTTTTTCATTTTTAACGAAATATTCAGGCCTTTTCGCATCCAAAAGCTGCAGATCACACTAAGAAAACTTTTACTTAAATATTCCTTAACTGTTACAAAATTTGTTAGTCGTTAAGAAATATTTTATTTGTGTCAAAATAATTTATTAACTGTTAAAAAGTGATGATGTTAAAGTTTGCATCGTTTTAATGCAGCGGTAGTAATTTATTTTTTAATGAGATTCATTTTTCCAGAGGAATTTTCGAAGTGAAAAATCATTAAAATGTATTTTGAGGTCTCTATTAAGGACTTTTTTATGCACAAGCAAAATGTAAATCTCATTGAAAATAATTATTTTCGTTGCATTGCAACGATGCGAACTTCAACATCATAAAAAGTAATTGATTTCACCATACTCAACTTCACATTTGTTAACAAATCCTGGTGTATTGTTTTCTCAGTGCACGAAAAACGTACTCCTTTCTCAAAATTTCAAAAGCTTCGCGATAAAAACTTAAAAATCTTCACACGGAGAGAAAAAATTACTCAATTTGAGAACATGAATTTATTTATTAAATGAAAGTATTAATTCGATTATTTATTTGTTGAACCAAGAAAATCACTCTTCATTAAAAAAAATATTTTCACGAATCTATTACTCCATTATATTAAATTCTTATTTAATAGTAACAATTAAATGCATGATAGATTTGATTAAATTTGTATTCATTGGATTAATTACATTTATTGCATCATAAACATGAGATTATTTGAATCTGAAAAATGTCATCAATATTAAATTATTTTTTTCGAACAAAATTATTTCTTCGCAAAAAATTCATTATTATTTTACTTCCAAAAATATTTCTGTAGTCTTTTCAATATTTATCAGATCTAAAATTGATTGTGATTATTTGAAAAGAAGCTGCAGTAAAATAAATAACACATTATTTTATTCCAATAGAATATTTGTTTGGAATGATGAAATTTTTATTTCCTTCAAGCAAAGAACTATCATTTCTTTAGTATAAAATTAAAAAACCGGTTTTTTAAATGTTTTCTTATATTCGAAGCTTCATAACTCCTAACTTTTTTAAGTGCATAGTAGTAGTCGATAGCGTAATAGGTAGCGTGTTAGGTAGTTAGGTAGGATAAGTATGATGGTAGGTAGGGTCGAGGGTTCGAATCTCGGTCGGACAGAGAAATTAGATCGGAGAATTGGCGCAGATTTGTCTCTTTTTCTATTTATCTCTTTTTGGGGTCACTAAACTATGCATATTAAATTATTTGGCAAGGGCTATATATTTTTTATAAAATGTTTAGCAACAATTAATAAACACGCATTGGATTGAATCAATTATTTTTCCTGTTGATTGGACTAATTAATTTGTAGATTCAACAAATTTTTTTTTCTCAGTGTTTCCTGTATTAAAAGACATGCATGTTTTGAATGATAAAATGTGTTCTTGATTCAAACAACATATTACATATAATTGATAACATATTGTTAGATTCAAGTAAATTCGTTTATTGAAACAGAAATTTATGGAATTGACTGAAAAAAAATGAACCAAGTAAATATATAAGGGAACCAATCTAATATGTTTTGGCAAATAATGAAAAAAATGATTTTTTGCCTTCAAAACTTTATTTCATTGGTTCTAGTAATTTTTTCTCTCAGTGCATGAATATAAGTTTTTTGCAATTAAAATTCAATTAACATTAAAGATTTGACAGCTGCCAAGGATTTTACTGAGATAAAGTTGCCAATTTTTCATCCAATGATTTCTATTGATGCAAAAAATGTCAAAAAATCTCGACGTGCGGCGTAATCGGAAAATAACACGCTACTTTTTCAACCGCCTTAATGTATACTCTGTATATATACGCGTATTATTAGCGGGGAACAATGAGTCTTCGTCGAGCGAAACACCCGTCCGTTACGTAATTTACGCGAGGGTTCGAGGAAAATTCCAATGGAAGTTAATGACCCCTATTTACGAGTACAAAGATATACTATATAATCGCTCTATATATATACTATAAATTCCTTTATGCCCTCACGGGACAAAACGATCCGGCAATATCTTTGTGAAACTGTTCATTCAAGCAACATTTTGCCAACGATAATCGATTGTTCAATTTCCATCAAAAAAGGTCCCTTTTCACGTTCCCGACAGATTTGCAAATTATGTTCTTGACTGAATTACAAAAAATTATAAAAAGTATAAAAGTTAAATTTTCAGCACACTTCGATTCGATAAATTCCATCCAATATTTCAATTGGAAAATTCGAAAAAAGTCTCATGGACCGAAACGATATTGCAGTCTTCTTTTGAAACTGTTCATTCGAGCAATATCTTGGCAATGCTAATCAATTTTTCCACCTACATAGAAAGAGCTCCTACCTTTCCATTTCAAAAAATTCGCAAATGTTTTCTGAGTGAATTGAAAGAAAAAAATGTATGAGTCTAAATGTGTCGTTGCTAAGCGGAAAGAGTTTTCAGCACATTCGATAAAATCGATTGAAAATTTAAATTGAAAAAACGAAAGAAAAAAGAGTTTTCGCCGAAAGGAACGTGTCTTTCATCGGAGCGAATTGACTCATTTTTTTCAATTTCCTTCGTATATAATGCATACATGCATATCAATTCTACTGTGGGTACACCTTGACACACCGTCTGGCGACTGTATGAGATATCTTTGGTGAGATTTCCATGTAAAGCGGAATAGTCGAATACCGATATAGCAAATAAAGCCTATATATGCATTTATATATGGGGCATTCCATCCTAAATCGGACAGTTTGAAACACTTTTTTTTTATTTCCTCATTTATTTTTATTTTTAAGTACCCATCAAAAGACCCTCACTGTTAAATTTTGAGATTTTTTTGATTACCCGTTCAAAAGATATTAAATTAACAAAAAAACCGCTCTTTTTTTGGTATTTTGGTCATAACTTCTTTAATAATGGTCCAAATTAAAAGTTTTTTTTTTTTAAATGTTTGTTTTTTAATGGCCTTTTCAGAAAAAAATACAACAAAAATATTTGACGTGTTTTTGAATGAGTTTTTTTATGTTTAAACGTTAAATCGCGTTTTTAAAAGTGAATGTTATTTCTGATTTTTTTTTTTAATTTTTTGTTTCAAACATATATCTGTTTAACAATTTTTAAGACTAGTCCGATCGTGGGATCTCAATAACTACTTTTTTTCGATTTTTGAAAATGAAAAAAAATTTTGTTTAATATAAATTATTATGAATACCAATTTTTGTTACTGTATAGTATTTTTTTAATCATTTTGAATTAATTTGGACACTTTTTCATTATTAACAGATTTTTAAAATTCATAATCAATCGATGAGCAAATAACAACAGTTCAAGAATTGTATGTGTGGGCATTGCACCTAAATATTCTACCGAATATTGCTGTCAAATTTTCACATGAGAAACATTATTCAGATGCAAAAGAAAGATTTTATTTGCGATAAAATACTGCGAAGTCAATCACAGGGGGACACAAAAATTTCATTCAATTATTCAAATGAGCAACGGAAACGTATCGGCAAAGGAATATTCTAATTCAGGAAATAATCGTATATGTAAGGTTTTCAAAAAAATACGTGAATAAATAAAAACTGTTGTTATTATTATTCATAAACAGACTTAACGATTAATTATTAATTTTAAGAACCTGTTAACATTAAAAAAGTGTCCAAATAAATTCTAAATGTTGAATAAAATACTATACAGTAACGAAAATTGGATCAAAATAAATTCTAAATATTGAAAAAAATACTATACAGTAACAAAAATTGGTATTCATAATAATTTATTGAAAAAAAAAAATTATTTTTCAAAATCGAAAATAAATAATAGTCATTGAGATCCCACGATCGGACTAGTCTTAAAAATGGTTAAATAGATAGATGTTTGAAACGAAAAATTGAAAAAAAAATCAAAATACCATTTACTTTTAAAAACGTGATTTAACGTTTAAAACTCAAAAAACTGATTCGAAAACACGTCGAGCATTTTTGTTGTATTTTTTTCTGAAAAGACCACAAAAAACAAAAATTTTGAAAAAAAACTTTCAATTTGGACCATTATTAAAGAAGTTATGACCAAAATACCAAAAAAAGAGCGGTTTTTTTGTTAATTTAATATCTTTTGAGCGGGTAATCAAAAAAATCTCAAAATTTAACAGGAAGGGTCTTTTGATGGGTACTAAAAAATTTAAAAAAATTGAGGAAATAAAAAAAAAAAGAGTTTCAAACTGTCCGATTTGGGATGGAATGCTCCATATACATATATCTATATATCTAAAAGGGGAAAAGGAAGGGTGGGTATGGGAGAACCACTGTCACCTGCACAGGTTGTTGGATATAGTGAGGGAAAAAGGGGAGAAAGGGAGGGATGAGAAAGTGGAAGGAGAGACGTGGTTTCCCTCGCGCGCTCGGTGTGACGAGAATAGAGGCATGTTATTGATTATGGAAAAATACCGGCGTACCATATCCCCCCCCCCTTGATGGTAGTGGTAACAGATATACGTGTATAGATATATATAGGACAAATGTGGGCGAGGGATGTACGCGAACAACCCCTATCTCCTGCTTCCCTTCGCCTTGGCAAACCCCTCGATGCTTTCAAGCCGCACATTCGCTATATAGCTCTCGGTGTCATGGCTACTGTACACCGTTACCATTCTGTTTCTGGCCTGCCACCGGCACTTGTACACCCTTCTCTACACTTTTCTTTTTTTTTTTTTAACCCCGCACGATTCTCACGTATAGTGTCTCCCATACGAAACATTCACAGTAAACTTGCCGATTTCCGGTTTAAAAAAGCTCCAGGAATTTTCTGCCCAATCCTTTTGCCCATGGTAAACCATGATTCCGAGTCTACTGTCTACTGGAATTTTTTTAGAATTTGTGAAAACGTAATCGATGAGATGAGATGAATTTGGTCTTCTATGATGATTTTGTGAGTCGAGTATTAAAATTTTAAAAATTATTTGCACACGTAAAGGGAAATTGGTGTAAGCTAAGGTGGATCTAAATTAAACAGTGCCTACTTTTTTTTGTAAAAATAGAGGAAATCATTAGGGGATGTTTGATTCCGATTCGATTTTTTAAAAGATCGATTTTTTTGCTAAAAAAACGATCTTTTGGATCGATTCTTTCCTTTTCGATCTATAGGTGAATCGATTCTTGACCTTGAAAATCGGAAATTCGATTTTTCATTAAATTCATTATCGATTTAAGACTGGCAATTAAATATAGATTGACAAAAGCCGATGAAACATCAACGTCAAGGTTAAAAGAAAAAAAAAGTATGTGAAAATGTGAAAACGTGACAAAAAAGAGTAAAAAAAAAAAAAAAAATTTAAACATGATCGAACGAAAAAAAAATCTAAAGTAAAAATATACAAAATATCTAAAAACAAGAGAAACTTATTATATGATAGAAAATAGTCTGATTTGCTAAATATATTCATACTATTTTTAAGAATATATTAAAAAGTGTAAATGTGTAAAAAAATCAAACTATGTTTAGCCAGAATGAAAACGGCTATATATTTGTTATTTTGTATTCATCATTTTGTATAAAAAATAAAGTAGTCCAATTTAATCATTTTCCATAGCAAAAACTCAATAAACACTTACGTGAGCTTTGATTAGCAATTAATTTTTCTTAAAGATTTCTAATCGATTCTTTGAATTCGATTTTTTATGAAGATCGATTTTCTTGATTTGATTCAGAATCGATTGGAGAATCGATTCTTTTGAGAGAATCGAACATCCCTAGAAATCATAATTGGAATGTAAAAATTATTGACAATTCGAGACAGAAGAAACAAATTTTTATCTTTTTTCTTTTAATATTAACCCTCGCTGGTCACCGCGGGTCAAATTGACCCGAGCTCCCACTTTGAGCTCAAATATCTCTAACTATCCGGGCCATCGTGGGTTTTTCCCGGCCCTCTGGTGAAAGTTTGAAGTATTTATTATAGATAGCCATGATAGATTTTCGATATTTTCTCATAGCGGAATAAATACCTTTTTTGGAACGCATGGATTCGAAGTATTTTTTTTTCTTAAAGTACCGTATATTGAGAGTATCGTTTGAAAATTTTTCCAAAAAATCTTCAAAGCTGAAAGAGTTACCATTTTTTAAGAGAAAACCGGATTTTTTAAACTTTTTTAAAATGATTTTTGTTCATGCAAATATATTTTTTTTTTAACCAAACAATTGTTTCATATACGAAAATGTTCAAAAATACTTTTTTGAACATTTTAGAAAAAATACTTTTTTGAACATTAAAAAAAAAAATACTTTTTTCTTGACAACCATCCAAAAAGTCGGTCAGGTCAAATTGACCCAGTGTGACCAGCTTGAAATTATTTTGGGGTGTGACCAGCGAGGGTTAAATGAATCTGGGGCAAAAAATTGACAAACATTTGCAATGATTAGAAAATTAGAGGTCATTGGAAAATGTCAGAAAAAAGGGCGAGTTCATGGAGAATGCTTCATACACATACGAACATACATCCCATGTATATACACACGAAATAAAAGCTCACACGCACCCCTGAACACGCGGACATCCCTTTCTCTTTCTCTCGTCCTGTTCTCTGTTTCACCCTTGTTCCATCCATATGCCACTCATTCGGAGAGGCCGTGGCACTTTTTTCCTCCTTTCCTCGCTGGCTTTTCGCTCTCTTCGGACACCTTCGGTCGCACCCCTTGCCCTTGAATCGATGTTTCGTATAATAGTAGAATAGGAGACAACTTTTCCTCTTCGAAACTCTTTGTTAACCCTCTCCCATCCCCTCCATAATTTCATAAATACATATATGCAGAATGGACGCCCCCTTCCCTTCAGCGAACCACCCCCTAATCCTCTTATGCACATGCACAGGGAAAGGGATGAAAGTAATTATGGCAAAGATATATGAATACAAAACGCTTTCAAACGTAATATAACAGATCGTGAACGAGCCAATTACACGTTGAAATTCTTAATAGATTGCACAGCTAGGAAACAAAAGATCACATAACTCCCTCGGGCAATTTAACGCGTTAAGTGAATGTCGATTACCCTCGTTTTATGTCTGTAAACGATCGATACGTAAGGAAGTTCATGCACTTTCAAAGAAGTCATTATTACAAACAACACCTCTCCGACACGGAGGGATGTTTAGTCTCGTTTTACAATTCAACGGTGTGTAAAGACACGATCGTTTGTTACAACACTTTACATACATAGCCCCATTACATTGTACGAGACTCCGATTTACTGATAACAATAACGAGTATATTGCAAATGTTATTGCAACGTTTCGTTCGAGCAATTATTCGTAATGGAAATGAAAATCGATCGATTCTTCTGAGAAGTAAATTATTTTAGAAAATCTAAATACACTTTTTTAATGAATACATATGGGGCATGGAATTCCCCATATATATTTGAAAATAGAAGAGAATGTCGGCCTACTCCATGTTGAGCGGCATTTTTTCCGGAATTGACAAAGTATTTTTTGAGTGCAAAAAAAAAAATGAAAATAGCCAGCTTCGATACAAAGGCGATTTTTCTCGAAAAAGTTAAAAATTTTATAGATTTTAATATCTTAAATGTTTTTTGTATTTTTTGTCGAAAAGTACATTTAAAGACGAAAATTTTGAAAAAAACGTCCCAATCAATCAATTTTTAAAGAAGTTATTGCTTTTTAAAAAAAAAAGTTTTTTTTTGGGTTGGGTAAAAAAATTTCAAAATGTTCCGAAAATTGTTTTTAATGGGGTAGAAAAGGAAAAAAACAGCTAAATTGAAAGTGGTAGGGTTCAAAAGTGGTCGATTTGACATGGAATGCCATGCATGGAATATGTTGTATGTAAGATATAATGTAATATAAAAATATGTGGAATTCCATATTTCTAGTCATGCTAACCATTGTAGAAATAAACAAAGTAAGGTTCTGCATATTGAACATAAAAAAAGGGAAAAACGTAATTTGAATCTGAATTCTCAGAAAAAAAACTCAATTGAAATTCTTTATTAAAAATCTTAGACATTCGATTAGCAAATGAAAAGCACTTGATTCTGTTATAATTTAGTTTTATAGTAATGTAAAAATCAAAAATACGATCGAGGTTTCAAGGAGTAAAATTTTCGGAAATTGAAGAGAAAGCGCGGAAGAAAAAGGAGTAGAGCGGAGGAAAGGTTAGAGAGAAGGATAAAATGTAAAATACTTATGTGTGCATTATATGTTATATGAACGGAATTAAGATATATACATATTACATATGTACAGCGTTGAGATATATAGGATAATGAAAGTGAAGAACAAGGATAGAAAATAAGGGAGTGGGTTGGAAAACCGCTCTTACTACTAGACTCCCTTAATCTTCATTATCCCTTAACCGCTCGCATCCGGCAGGCGGACTCGAGCCACCAGTGATAATTCTCGAATTATCTCCTTCGCCAGTGAAATACCACATTCAGCAGCTCAGAGACAGTCTCCATCCCAATCTATCTGTCCTTTGCTTTTTATGCACTGCACAAGTCATTTTGTGTCGATACAACTAAAAATTAACTAAGGCTATTTTATACTTCTGCACCAGTAACTAAACAATAATTAAAGTAGCAATAAACAGTAACTAAACAGTAATTAAAGTAACAATAAACAGTAACTAAACAATAATTAAAGTAACAATCAACAGTAACTGAACAATAATTAAAGTAACAATAAACAGTTACTGAATAATAATTAAAGTAACAATAAACAGTAACTAAATAACAATTGAAGTAACAATAAACAGTAACTAAACAATAATTAAGGAGAAAAACTAGCACTTACAACCTCCAAAAAAATCTGACGCCCAATAAATTTGGTGAATTAAGGATGTTGAGTCCCAAATTGAAAATGATGATAAAATATTAAAAATTCATATATCATTAATTACAACATTTGAAAGGTTGTGTACAAATTTCACGACGATTAGAAGCTGGCGATTTTTTTTTGTTATAAAAAATGATGCCAAAAATACAAAAAAAAATCACACTCGAGGAAAAACATATAAGAAGCATTATATAGTTTCTCAACACATGTAGGAAGCTCATGTTCCAGAAAATAAATAATGAAGAAAGAATACGTGGTTATTACAGCAAGAAACAAGAATATAGCGGCAACGTTGCATAGACCGAAAATAGCGGGAAATTCAAATACTCATTTTCGTTCACATACGACGTCGTTTCTTGCACCATAAAGAGGTTTCGAGGTTATGCTTGCTGTCAGATTCACATTGAATCGTGACCGTTGCGACTGCTCTCGATCGTACAGTTCTCAGTCATGCCAACTTACCAATCACGCAACGTTTCCAAATGTAAACCTTAATAGAGCGACTACTTTTAATGTTAACATTGTTTTTTTTTGCAGTTCATGGTAATTTCCATGTTACATTTCTATAGTTGCGATATAAAATAATCAAATTTTTTTTTGAGAATGAACAGTTTCCACTTTCGATATTTTAGCGTTGTCAAGTTTGCACAAAACATCCAAAAGTTGATGCTCGATTGTAAAAAGATTGTTAAAACTTGATATAATACATAAATAAACATTTTCGATCATTAATTTAATATGCACAATTACGATACTTCTTTTCACATCCACGGTGTTACGATCAGAGTCGTGAAAATAGTAATGTAAAAGTAATGCATTACCCATTACTTTAAAAAATGTGTATTGGACAAGTTTTCCATTACAAATTACAAAAGTAATGTGTAATGGATGCGTGTTCTATTACAAATAGAAAAAGTAATGTGTAATGTATGCATGTTCCATTACAAATAAAAAAGTAATGTGCAATGGATGCATGTGCCATTACAAATAAGAAAAGTAATGTGTAATGGATGCGTGTTCCATTACAAATTGCAAACGTAATGTGTAATGGATGGGTGTTCCATTACAAATTACAATTTTAAAAAAGTAATTTGCAGTGGAGAATATTCCATTACAAATATAAAAATTGCCGTGCTCGTATTAGAAACTTGCACATTGCTGTCTCATTATTTTATTTCGCTCACTAAAATTTCATCCACAATTATCACAAATGATCTATAAAGTTAAAAAAAGAACATGCACATTATTTAGGGATTCAATAAAGAGACAAATTTTGTATCAGTAACTTGTAATTTTTATTAGCTTGCTTATAATCATGGGTAACAGCGTGTAAAATCAAGTTCAATATAAAGTTGGATAATTTTTGGGGTTGAGTACATTTTCGTACTTCATATTACCGATGAACTGTCCGTTTTTTTGTTTCTATTTTTTAACTTTATGGATCATTTGTGATAATTGTGGATGAACTTTTAGTGAGCGAAATAAAATAATGAGACAGCAAGGGGCAAGTTTCTAATACGAGCACGGCAATTTTTCTATTTGTAGAGGAATATTCTCCACTGCTATTTACTTTTTTAAAAAATTGTAATTTGTAACGGAACGTGCATATATACACATTACTTTTTTAGTTGTAATGGAACACGTATCGATGACACATTACTTTTTATATTTGTAATGGCACATGCATCCATTACACATTACTTTTTTATTTGTAATAAAGCATACATCTATTACACATTACTTTTTGTACTTGTAATGGTACACTTATCTATTTCACATTATGCACTGTAATGGGCAATAAATACAGTAATGCATTATCAAAGTAATGCATTATTTACAACTCTGGTTACGATACGAATTTAAGTATTTATTAATCCCAATAAAATTCAGTACAATGAGAATAGGTACCAACATTTTGGAAGGGACGGTACGGACTCAACATCCTTGAGAATGAAAATTTTCCAATGAAATGAGACATTTGTATTTTTCAATCCGAGCCAAATTTCCAATGTACGGAGCTTTTTTTCCCTCTTCTGGGATATTTTTCTTCTATTCCAAAAAAGAATGAAACTGAAGATATCAAGCTTAATCCCGTAGGTGTGAATCTTCTGCAAAGAGACGGAAAATCTGAAGCCTCACAAATTTTCTCGCGAGACACGCACATGCGAAGTCCCTCCCTATCGTGAAGCTTTCAATCACGCAGATCCAGTGGATGGGCGATTCGATTAAGAAATCAATTCCCCGCATTCTGGCGAGCGAATTTTTTTTTTTTCATCACCTTTTTGCTATTCTTCAGCTTTCTCGATGCACACATACTCCCTTTTCATTGCTATCTCTCTCTCTCTCTCCGTCGAGGCTCGGGGCTTTCTTTTTCGGAGCACAATAGCCGAGCGTGACGTTCGTCTGTACACAGATGAATACACGAGTGAGAAAAAAAATGGCGAGACGATATACACGCGAAATATACGACGCGTATGCGGAGAGCTCTCTCGTTTCTTACCGAAGACACTTTTTCGCAGACGAGAAACGGAGAAAAGGGTTGAAGTACCGATGTTAAAGTGCACGTGAAACTTGGGTGTGAGTCTCGAGGAACAATGCAACCCCTGCGAGACGCGAGGGACGGCCGAAAATGGAATGGAAACGAAAGAGAAGGGTTGATTTGTAATTCGGTAGAGTTATTTTGGGGCGTTTGTTGTCTGGAAGGGATGTTTTTTAATATTCAGTAGAGATATTATTTGATGGTAGTGTTGTACTATGGTAGAGATGTACCGGTAGGGCTGTACTTTTGTAAAATTCGATTGGAGAGTTTTAACAGGTAGAGATTTACTTTTGCTAAATTTATATATGATTTTTTTTAAATATTTGGTGGAGATATTATTCGATAGGGTTGGACTTTTTTGTAAAGTTCGATTGGGGAGTTTTTGTAAAACTCAATTGGAGAGTTTTAACAGGTAGAGATTTACTTTTGCTAAATTTATGTCTGATACAAATTACATTAATTAACGGGTTCAGGAGGTCGAAAAAAGTGATTTTTTAAGAATTTTTTCTGGAAAGACATTTTAATTTACTAAGATAAAAATTTGTATACATATTTTTGTAACTTTTATCTTTATTTTGAATTTTTTCTTTTAAAAAAATAATGATTCTTGATGCCGCTATAGCTGATCTGCTCAAGGTCCTCTAAAAAACGGTGTCTTGCGGTGAGCACGATATTTCTGGATTGGATCATCCAAAATAAAAAAGTGTCCGTTAACATAAGTTAATATATTCTAGTATTTAATCGAAGGAATAAGCAAAACATTTATTTTTAACAAAATGGCGGCTTGTCAAAAAAAAATCTATTTTTGATGAAAATGTTTGCCTCAAATTGTCTATAAAGTAGAAAATATTTATCGGTAAAAAAAATCTTTGATTAATTACTAAAAAATATATTTATAAAGCTTGTGTAAAAATTTGAGACTGATCGGTTATGCCGTTTCTGAGAAATCTTGCTCATTGATTGACATGAAATTTTCGGCTCTATTACGTCCATTATGAAAATGAAATTTAAAAAATCGATTTTTTTTAAACCCTGACTGCGTATAACCCCTTAAGAAAAAAGATACTCGCGTGCATTCCTCCTCGATTTCTGAACCTTTTTCTTCAAGAATAGATCATGAGGAACAATCCCTATGAGATAAAGAAGGAGAGATAATGAAATTTGAATTAAAGAAAAGGATGAGTAACGTTCGGTAGAGTTGTTCAACGCTGAAGATATACCAGTGCTGTATTTTGATAGGATTCGCAGGTAGAATTTTAACCGGTAATTTAAATTGTAAAATTTATATCTTATATACATCAGAGTAATAAAAAAAAATCATTCGATTGCGCTCCTTATCAAGATTCCATACCTTTGCCCTAAGGAAAGTCAAAGTGGAGGGCACAAGGATTTTTTTACTGCTGCTGCATCAACATTGAAATTTGATTAAATATACATAAACTCGTGACAAACAGAAGGGCGTATGTTAGCTAAGTCGGCCCATTAAATCGCACAGGTTAAGCCCTATTGTTGGTCAATGGTCCGTGTATATTGCCAGAGTATATATAGAGGAATATATCCCTTAAACACTCGAGGGTCGTTTTATTCCACCCTTCCTTCGATCCGCTCGCTGTGGCTCCACCGGCGCCTCTCACGCTCTCTCGTTCACCGGCAATTTTTCTGAAAGCCTTCAACTATCGTGCGTTAATTCCGGAAAACGTTTTTCTCCACTTTCTTTAGTGTTCTTAACGGGAGTTTTTTTTCCTCTCTCTCTCTCTCTCTCTCTCTCTCTCTCTCTCTCTTTATTTCCTCGGTTCACTCGAGTTTCCATTCGTACTGCAAGTGAGAGCTAGTCGTTTTGCACCTTGAATTGGTGACTATAACTTTGTCCGCAATGTGAAAAGGAAAATCCTATCGGCTTTTCGAGGCTAAACCCACTAATGTCTGACCCTCGACATTTTTGACCCCAGAGAGTAAAAAATAGTAGAATAGTTTTCTTTCACAGCAATAGTAACATAATAGTGATTTTTTTAGGAAACTATTGATAGATTCGTGTTCAGGGGGACAAAATACGTTGATATAAGGTTTAAAAAATAAAAAATACATTTTTTTTTGAATTTTTGCCAAAATTGGATCTGTCCACTAAAAAAGGTGTAATTTTTTTTCTACTCAAGATTCTGGCTCTAGCCTGCGCTCATTCTCTTCGTAATCGTTGAAGCTTCAAAATGCCGCTTTGTTCATCCGATTCTGATGATTTTTAAATTTTTGGCAGATTTTTAAAGTTCGACCATCGATTTTTGCAAATTTTTCGAGGCATACCCGTTTCTGTTTTTTTTCAGCCATTTTCAAATTGCTGTAATTTCTACACAAATTTCTGTAATAGAATGAACCAAATGGCATTCTCTAAGTTTAGTGAAAAGGTTTACGTACGAACAAGAAATTTCCGAATCGGTCAAACCGATCGAAAGTTATGAGCGCTTAAAATTTCGCGATTTTAAGGTTTCTGAGAATGGGGCTAAAAATTAGCAAAAATGTTTTTGATGAAAATTCATAAAAATTTCGATTTTTTGAAAAAACTAACGGTAGATTCGTGTTCAGGGGGGCAAAATACATCGATGTAAGGCTTTTAAAAAAAATTTACATTTTTTATTTTTTTAATTTGGCCAAAACCGAATCTGTCCACTAAAATAAGTGTAATTTCTGTTGTACTCAAATTCTGACTCTAGCCTGCACTCATTCTCTTCGTAATCGTTGAAGCTTCAAAATGCCGCTTTGTTCATCCGATTATGATGATTTTTCGAAATTTGTCCCTTCTGAGCTCTGACATAGTGACAATAGTGACCAAGTTTCGAAAATAGTGAGAAAAGTGACATGATTTTATTGACTAAAGGGCAAGCCTGGAGAATGGAGAAATATTTTCCGCAAGGCATTTCAAAATCGAAGCGAATTGGGCCAAATCCTGGCTGAATTGTCGCTAAGTGGATTTTTTTTGTCCGCTGGATTGGAAAAAATTTGCAAATGACTTTTTAGGACGTTCTGATCGATCTGGAATGTCCTGTACGTACACAAAAACACAGTTTTTCACTCATCGCGCATGTGTAGTAGTAACGACGTGAAATTCTTGCTCATCGCAACATTACGAGAGCATAAATGACGTCAAATGGGACACTCGTGGCTAACGTCTCGCATAAATCATGCTCTTCACATGTAACTTCGCTCTCGAAGGCCGCGTAAACGTTACCGGTATATCTTCGTACATATATCCCTTATCTATAGATATATATGTGCGTATATAAATATATGTACATATATATATATATATATATATATATATATATATATATAAATATCCCTCCTATACATAAAATGTATTGCGGTGGATGCGCTCGAGAAGATATCTCCAGCAAAAAAGGGTATTTTGCTGGCGTAATACGGCAGCCATGATTCACAAACTCCTTTTTCTTTCTCATCCCCATTCGCGTGATCTCGTAATATCCAAGCGGGAGATGAAACTAGACGGATGCCCGTGTATACACGATATACAAGGGTTGACAATCTTTGCACTTTACCCTCGGCATTCTTGACCACTTTTTTCCCTCTAGAAAATGCACCTTCAATCATCAAAAGATTTATTTTGTAGAGCACAATTTTCTCCATTGAACTTTTTTCCTTAATTTCTTACAGGCTCTTTATTTAATTTAATTTAACGATATTCATTATTATTTAATATTATTATTATTATAACAAATATATTAATAATATTTATTATTATTATTGTTATTATTATTCATCTGATTCAATATTTGATTTTTTTTAAAATTAAGTTAAAAGACAAGTTGAACCAAAAAATGACCTTCGAGTAATGAAAATAAATTCTCAATACTATTTTGGTACGTATTTATTTCTCGGCCTGTGTTCTATAAATATGATATTTACATCAGTATATCAAAAGTAGTCGGTGGTGTAGTGGTTAGCGCCACAGTCTTAGGTCGTTAGTTAGGCTCGATAGGTAGGTAGGTTTCAAATCCCAGTCTGGTCTCGTACATATTCTAGGGTTCGCGAATATGCAAGAAGACTAATGCAGTCGGAAAAATCCATGGACTTTCAAATTATCTATTTTTTTTTAAATTTAATTCATATTGAATTTGAGGATATGCGTAAAAACGAGGGTCGCGGGTTCAAACCCCACTGGAGGCAAATTTTATTTTTTCTCTAAATTTTTTTTTTCGTTACTTGACCCTTAGAAACTATCAATTATTAATATGGAACTGATTTTCATCCTAACAACTGATAAATTTATGGAAAAAATAAATAATTCTGCACGGGTGGTTATGCATATCTAATTATGTCTAAATTTATCAAAAAAGATATAGCCAGATATGTTTATGTAAAATCAGATTTAGCTATACCTAATTAGATCGCGCCAAATTGAAGATCTAATTAGATCTAAATAATGATATATAATAATATATAAATATATCTGAACTTTTTTTCCCGGGGAGCTAAACTTATTCTTGGAAATCCGAATTTTGAAAATTGATTTTATTTTCTGCGTTCAATTTCATGTGCCGTGAAAAATAGTCCACCTCCCTCTCTTCTTATATTTGTGTAGCCAACTATTTTTTGCAATTTGTGATTCCACGTGAAACAGAAAATTGTTTCGCGACGAATACAGAGCTGTATCATCAATTCAAAGGATTACTGACAATGAAACAAACGTATTAATACCGGAAATTAAAGACTAGGAAAAAGCGGAGAGACTCTCCAGTTTGCGAAAATGGCCGAACGTATATTTTCGCGCCTTTTTCGGCCGAGCATTTCCATGTATTATTTCGCTATATAATTAATGCTCGTACTATTCCATTCCGCAAGCTCACCGTGCATAGTTCCCCCCTACCCTCTATTTCCTCGCAAAAACCCTTTGCGCGTGCTTTCCGCCCAAATCGCCTCTTGATATACGTGTAAAGGCGCCTCCATACAGAAGCGAGGTCGCTGCCTTGTGGCTTTGCCGGTTTTATTGCATTCCTTAATTTGGACACAAGGGCGAATATGCGAGATTATTAAATGGTCTCTTGTATATGCCCCAAGCGTTTATAACTCTACAGGGTGCCCCACGAATGAGGGTCACCACCGTGAGGGTAGATTCGTGACGTAATATCGAGTAGAAAAGTCCTTTAGCATTTTTTTATATTAGGAACCCCAAAATTGGTTTTTATTTAATTAATTATTAACGTAATATGGAGTAGCAAATGGCCCTTTGCCATTATTTTATATTTTAAACCTCTGAATTGTTATTGATTTCATTAATTATTGACGGAATATTGAGTAAAAAAGGCCTCTGCCATTTTTTTATATTTTTAACCCCTAAATTGTTATTAATTCAATTAATTAATAACAATGTAGGGGTTGAAAATATCGAAAAATGGCAAAGGACTTTTCTACTCGATATTACGTCACGAATCTATGGGGCACCCAGTATGTATCGAGTACGGCAGGGGCAATTTGGAACACGTTGAAAAAGTAGGGACATGATCGATTGTGCGAACTTTTTTAGAACAAAAGCTACAATTAGAAAAAGTTTCAATGCGTAAATATATTTGCGGCTGGAAAATTTCAATATTTTTTCTTTAGAAGAGAAATATTTTTGAACCCTAAGTTTTTTGAAATCTTCCAATTGCAAATGGCAATCATTATTTCGAATTAGTGTTCTTTTATGTGCCGATTTGATCCGATCGCTTTGCAATTTTCAGCAAAGATTCTTAACATTATATGAAAATCCTGCAAATTGGACATTTCCACATCGCTTCCTCATCTTTATCCATAGTTCACACAGCTTCCTTTATCACAAAGTATGGCGATCAAATTTGGCTTCCTCATAAAGGAAGCTTTGTTGACTATCGAAAAACATGAGTAATCAATGTGCGAATTTGTCAAATTCTTTCAAATTTCCATCTTGCCAAATTTGATTATTGCCAAATTCAATAGCGAACAACCTTGATCACTATTTTGAATGTGTACAAAATTTCAGTACAATATCTCGCAAATAGCTGAAGTTAGAGTACGCTATTTTTCAAAAAAACCGAAATTTGATAAAACTTTAATAATTCGATCGATTTTCGCCAAATTTAATAATGAACATCCTCGATAGCTATATTAACTCTGTGCAAAGTTTCATTGCAAAAAAATGACACAAGCTAGAGCGTTTTTTACACTGTTTTGCACAAAATTAAAAATTTCATAAAATTTTAATCCCTCGATGGTTTTTTACCAAATTCAATAGCGAACAACCTTGATAGCTATACTAGTTCCTTACAAAGTTTCCCTGCAATATCTTGACATTTTCGAAAAATTCAAAATTTGATAAAAATTTAATCTTTCGATCGATTTTTTGTCAAATTCAATATCAAACAACCTTAATGGCTATACTAATTCTGTACAAAGTTTGAGTGCAATATCTTGAAAATTGCAGAAGTTAGAGCATTTACGCCATTGTTGAAAAAACAAAAAAAGTCGATATAATCTGAACACCGGTTAGATTTAAAACAAAAATTTTTCATAATGAAGGGCAATTCGTGCTGGAATTCGCCAAATTTCAGCTCGATATCTCGAAGCCTTCTTGAGTTTATTACTTATTTACATCAGAAACTCAGGATACACACACACACACACACACACATTTTTTCTAAATATGATTTCTCGATGTTTTGGGACATAGTGAAAACATTGGCAAAAATATCTCAAAAAAAAAATGTCACGAAAACAAAGCTTCCTTTATGAGGAAGCAAAATATAATTAAAAATATAATTGAAAGGAAAATCATGACACAATCCCTTCAATTCTCATTCAATAATTCTCAATTATTCATACGCCATTTTTTTTCGTGAAATCCAAAAAACATCTTTTCAAACCAGTTTCCAACCCTTAAAAAATGAGGTTCACATTAGAATTTAGCACAGGGAAAAATC
This sequence comes from Alloplasta piceator, assembly GCA_946863875.1. NCBI lineage: Eukaryota > Metazoa > Arthropoda > Insecta > Hymenoptera > Ichneumonidae > Alloplasta > Alloplasta piceator. The sequence continues at coordinate 16,341,792 of OX333072.1, forward strand.
GCGCATCATCCTTGGAGGTAGTTCCCTGAACGTTTGAAAGGTCCATTGATATAAACTTATGCAAAACCATTCGTACATTCCGTATTCATACAGTAAAACGCCCGAGGGTCTCGAATAGCTACATCCACAAGTACTCACCCCCTTTTCACGAGCGTACAAGGATTTTGCCGGATGTTTATACAAGTCGTGTATATATACACACACGGTTTGTATAAATATCCGCCAGGACTGGGCGTATGTACATTTTTGATGAAAATAAATGAAGAACCAGCGGAGGAAGCGTATAGCTTGTTCCGAGGAAACGGAAGCGCTCGCGTGTAATTACACTGATTTCTTTTTCTTCAGCAAAACATTGAATTCATTTGGGAGTGCAGGAGGCGTAAAGGTATAGGGAGGGAGGGTTTGATATGCAATTTAGGTATTTGTACCATACCCATGCTTTGGTAGTCCTTATGGTGAGCAATAGATGTGGAAAGAGGCGAATGGGAACAGCTAGAGGGTTGAAGGTGACACGGGGATGATTTAGCGTGGGATGACTCGATCCTGGGTCACTGGACATAAATCCCACATATTCTCTATATCTCGCTTCCTCATTCTCCATTCTCCAGGCTATTCCTGTATATATTCGCGCAAAACCATAATCCAATCCCATATGGGCGTATGTGCAATATGCGGCGTTTGTATTCGCGTGTTCGGTTACTTTGCTCGACTGGCAGCCATGAAAATCCCCGGGATATGATGACTTTATACCCGGGCCCGAGTTTCCGGTATCGTACACCGGGATATCGCGTATACATACTTACACACCCTCATTTTACATATGTGCGCGTTTACGGAATCGAGCATGCGTTTTTTTCAACCCTCTTCCCCCTTCCCCTCGTCAGAAAGAGCTTGAATAAATGTGGGCATATCCCTGGCGCTTTCGCTGCACCGAAAGCTCCCAATGGCAAAAGCCTCCACCCCGTGATAAGGGCGCCCACCCTTATGGCTACGAATATACAGATTCGCGCTTCGTTTTACCTTTTATCAGCTAAAAAATCGTATTCTCTCCGCATCGCGTGTTCACGGACGATAAAAAATATAAATAAGAATTAAAAAAAAAAAATAACAAGAAATTTGCAGGTTCGCATCTGTTTTCTGTCTGGTTGCGATATATGAGCACGAAAAATATGGGAATTGAAGAGAAAATACTGGGGAATTTATTTCTGAATGAGATGAAAAATAAAAAAATAAAGTCATTAAAAAATTTATCAGGTGAGGAAAAAAGATCTGATCTGAAAGACTGCCCCGCGTGTTTTTTTTTTAAGTGCCCATGCAGAAATTTCGATAGGGACACCCTACGTCCCATCAAATCCCTGTCGGGATTCGGCATGGACTCCCCAAAACGGGCGTCCCTATGGGGATCCCTATCGGGATTTGCTATAGATTCCCCAAAACGGGCGTCCCTATGGGGGTCTCTATCTAGGATTTACTATGGATTCCCCAAAACGGGTGTCCCTATGGGCGTTCTTATTAGGATTTGTTATGGATTCCCGAATACGGGCGTCCCTATGGGCGCTCCTATCGGGATTTGCTGTGGATTCCCCAAATCGGGACTCCCTATTAAAATCCAGGTTGCATCGCCATATGGCGTCACTCCCATTTACCATGTCCCCATAAGATTCCTATGTGGATCGAGTATGACGGTCGTAGGTCTGGATCATATAGATGGCGTACTCGTGAGCCGTGCGGGATTTAGTATTATTACCTGTGCGATGCCAGTGAGGTTATGTCGTGTGTTTATTTTGTGCTTTCAATATATTTGGTGATCTGATTCTATTATTGATGAACAACGAAATGAATGAGCGTGAGAAAACTCGCATTCGCGTACAACGATGTCGGAAAATACGTCGGGAAATTAATCTCGAACTGCAACGCCATGCCGAAGCACGTGCTTCAATTCCAGGTTAGGAACAATACAAGTTTTCCACCGTTTTGATAACGATTATAATAGTTAATAAATATTTATTATTCATTAAAAATAAATACTTGAGATTGGGAGCTTTGTAAAACCTTTCACAGACTTTAACAAAATAAAAAAATTAATATAAATTCTAATAAAAATTGATTCGGTTCGGTATCCCTACAGGATACCGTTTGGTATCCCTACAGGATCCCGGTTGGGTATCCCTACAGGATCCCGTTTGCGTATCCCCATTCGAATCTAATGGGCGGATGTTACAATCACGATTGGAATCCAATCTGACGTCGCATTAGATCCCGATGGGGAGGCCGGGATGCGCGCCAGAATCCCACCGGATCCCTATCGAAATTTCTGCATGGGTGATTTCAATTATTTAAGTATTCAATTAAATAATTCAATTAAATTTATTATTTACTTTTTTTCCCTCAAGTTCATCAAAATTTGAAGTTTACAGATCGATGTAAAATATCCCTCTGATGACAAATATACAATGAGATTTTTTTTTATTTTTCTGACTTTCCGAATTCTTTGATCAGGATGCTTTGCCCCTACAGTCCCAGCCAAAAATTGTATGTAATTGAAAATTCCGGACTTCGCGATACAATAAAAATCTGAAAAATTGTGGCAACATTTGGTATGCCTCAAACAACAATTATCAATAATAATATTGCCCAAAAGTTGTAAACTAATTGTTTAATCAAATAATTATTTAACAATTTTTCGGTAAGTTCTTTTTTTTCTTAAACAAATCGAATGCATTAATTTTTCTGAACACATATGAATTTTTTCAGCATTGTCTCTCTAGTTTGAAATTCCGGTTGTGAAATTTTTCGAATGGCTGTATTTATGTATTTTTTAGCTTAGTGTCTTTGAAACTTTTTCAAAGGTGACGATAAACCTGTGTACAAAAACATATACAAAATTAGCGATTTTTTTGTTCGTATTTCAGAATGTTTTTATAATATTTCAAAATAGAGAGGAAATTTTGAAAAAATTCATATGCGTTCAGAAAAATTAAGGCATTCGATTAGTTTAAGAAAAAAAAGAACCTACCGAAAAATTGTTGAATAATTCTTTGTTTAAACAATTTATTAATAACTTTTGGGCAATATTATTATTGACAATTGTTGTTTATGGCATGCCAAATGTGGCTGAATTGGTTCAAATTTTTATTGCATCCAGAAGTGTGGAAAATTCAATCGGATAAAAAATTTGGCTGGGACTGTATAGGCAAAACATCCTTGGTTTTTTCATTAATTTGAATTCTTTGGGGAACAAAAAGAAAAAAATGATGTATAATCATGGCCTTCTTGTGTGTTCTGCTTTTATGATTAAATCGTTGAATATTTTCCCAAATAGTGCGGTAGAAGGTACCAAAAATAGGTCATTAACTTTAGGATCAATTTACTAGATTGCCCTTCATTCGTCTATCTCTGTTCTCCCAAATTGATTATTCCCACTATCGTTGGATCTTAAACTTTCTCATAAAGTTTTCGGAGATGGGAATTGCGAGCCAAATTTTCCTCTCTCTCTCTCTCTCTCTCTCTCTCTCTCTCTCTCTCTCTCTCTCTCTCTCTCTCTCTCTCCTCCACTCTGTTACGAATCTTGTGGAATTCCGGCTGCCATTATCTGCGTTATACTACTGCTAATTCGGGGGAGGAGAGGCTGTTACCTATATGCGATGTGCCATTCCTGTGACGATGTGAGTATGCATATGGGCAATTGCATCTGTCGCTCAACTTGGTTACACACATTCACATTCATACATACTTGTATGAATGTAGACGGTAGTCTGCGGCGAGGCAAACTCGGCTTCAACGACAACGATGATGACGACGATGACGACCCCGACAACGACGACGACGACGACGACGGCGACGATTTGGTCGAGTGCGGGGCACAGCTGGCCTCTCGTTGCACTATAGCACTCGCATCTTCAAAGTTGGCAGACAGCTTAGCATTTATCATGCAAGATTAATTAATGGCGGTGCGGGACGTAAGTACCTGAGGAAGGCAAACCGGACGCACGGAGGGACAGAGAGGCAATGTGCAGAAGTGTACCACATGGGAAATTGAAGACGAGAGAGAGAGAGTATCATGGCCGGAGATTGCCCCTTTCTTGCGCCATTCTCTAAGAAAAAATTACTCATTCGCATAAAGGGACCGAAAGTTATGGGCCCTTAAGGTATGGGTTTTTTGACGTTTTTTGTAACTTGGTCAAATCTGATCTAAATGCTGAATATGCAATCGGAAAATTTGAATTTGCACGAGAAATATAAAAATATGACGAAGTACACCATTTTCATAGGCTCTTTGAGACAGGTCAAGGTCGCCAGAGGTCAGAACCATCGAAATCTCACGGCCTCATCTTTAACGGAGATTCAAGTGGATTTTTAGATTTGGCTCCAGACAGAAGAAAAAATAAAATAGGGATCGGTGATCCGGGGAAGGTTTAAATTTGTTTTTCCTTCTTTTTCTATTGTCCAGGGAATGATCTGTATAGCATATTGACTTAAGGGCTTATACGCAGTCAGGAGGTCGAGAAAGCGCGATTTTTTAAGCATTTTCTCGGGGAAGACATTTTAATTTATTAACGTAAATTTTATATACATATTTTTGTAACTTTTAACTGTATTTTGCAATTTTTCTTTTTAAAAAGTTTCATTAAAAATTAAACTTTCCAATATGGCAGCTGAAAAACTAAACCAAGATCTGTCAATTTTTTCGGACAAAACTTCCAAAAAGGTCTGGAACATTTTTTAATGCCATTTCGACGGAAGTCAACGTAAACCAATTAAAAAAATGGTTTTTGAAGGGGAGGAATTCGGCTTAATTTCCTGTTTTTTTTAATTCTTTTTACAATTTGTCTTTAGATTTAGACTCTATTTTGAAAACAATTGTTTTTCGAATTTGTTCCCTTCTCTTCAAGAGTGCACCCATCTTCTAGAGGAAATTTTGTTGTATACATTTTTACGATTGGATTTATAAAGAGGAAAGTTTGAGCTTCAATTTCCTTTTTTTTTTTAACTTCGAGCAATTTTTTTTCCAAAGTTATTCTGTCTTTTGTGAAAAAAATCGGAAATTTGAAAAATTCCGTATAACACGAAAACAAAAAGTATTAATGAAAAACTTCAGAAAGGCAAAAAGTTGCGTCTGTTTTCGTTAAATTCAGAGGAATTTTTTTCAGATTTTTTTTCCAAAATTTATTTTTCTTATTTTCTAGGTCTGAGCTCAGATCATTTCATTGCCATAACTCGAGAACTATGGGATTATTGATAAAATTTTAAGAGGGGAAAATACTTTATTTCACCATTTTCAACATATTGAAATTTTTTTTCAGATTTTGTTCCCGAATTTTTTTCTCCTATTTTCGGTCGGAAAAAAAATGTTGGGAAAAAAATTCTGAAAAAATGCCTCTGAACTCAATGAAAACAGACGCAACTTTTTACTATCTTGAAGTTCTTCATGAATCCTCTTTGTTTTCGTGTTATACGTAAATTTTCAAATTTCCTCTTTTTTCACAAAAAAAAAGAATAACTTTGGAAAAAAAATCATTCAAGGTTAAAAAAAAAAGAAAATTGATGCTCAAACTTTCCCCTTTGTGAATCCAATCGAAAAAATTTATTTTAAAAAATTCCTTCAGAAGATGGGTACACCTGGAGAGAGGGGAAAAAGGCGAAAAACAGTCGTTTTCAAAATAGAGTCTAAATCTAAAAACGAATTCTAAAAAATATTTTTTAAAAACAGGAAATAAAGCCGAAGTCTTTCTCTTTAAAATGCCGTTTGTTAAATTAGTTTACGTTGACTTCCGACGAAATGGCATAAAAAAACGCTCCAGACCTTTTTTGAATTTTGGCTGGAAACTTTTCGCTGGTATAGTTCAGTATATGGCTACCAAAATTCTTCATGGAAGTGCTATTTCCGCCCCTTACACGAGCGAATCAGAGAATGAGTAAAGCGACAACGATACTATCCGAATTTGCGAGACATTTGAGACATGGATTATTCTTAACAGTTCCAATCTGGTTAAATCCACATAGTGGTAATTAGTACCAACTACTTTGTACTGAACAAATGTATCATCAACTCCCCACTCTGGAGCTTTTTCGTTCAGTGGAATCTCTGGCTACAATCTATTTCTCGATTTCTCATATCTCGCGTCCGCGCTCGAGATCTCTTCGTGGATTTGGTCACAAGAACTGAATTGAAGTATACTCAAGTATTATGCATCAGAGATGAGCGGCACGAGATGTCAAAGGAGATGGGAAATGATGGAGAAATGTAGAGGGCACTGAGTGTCGATATCTCTCTCTCTCTCTCTCTCTCTCTCTCTCTCTCTCTCTCTCTCCTCTTCGTCGTTTTCCAAAACTTGGCCATAGCTTTCTCCTCCCGCAGCTCGGAGGTATTATCTATCTTGAAAGTTGACGACGGAGTCTCAGGACGTCGTTGCCAGTTTCTCCCGGTCACACTAATCGCAAGCTCCAACGAATTGGCTTTTAGCGAGAAGTTGGCGGAGTATATACATATATCTATAAGATTGACGAGCGAGCGAAATAGAAGTGATGGAGGAGGAGGAAAGGGTCGAGGCCAAGTTTCGCTTTTTGGTCTCCTCTCTCTCTCTCTCTCTCTCTCTCTCTCTCTCTCTCTCTCTCTCTCCGCCTCTCTTCCTCTCTCTTTCGATCCTTTCACCTTTCACCTCTCGTAACTGGTACCTATATGATAAATCATTCAGGGTATCGCAAACTTTATGCCCAGGGCAAAGGTCCCAAAGGTTGCAACCAGAACGAGGGAAGAGAAAGAGGTCTCTCTTGGCTCGCTGGAAAGCTCCTTTTCATCATTTCTATACCTTCAAGCCTGAATGTGTATATCCGTCGTGAACTTAAGCCGCCACCTGCGTTAAGGACCCCAACTCTCGCAAAGTAGCCTTTTTACGTGTACCATAAATATATATGTACATATTTACAGGCATGTACTTGAAAGATGTTGAAATGCTTGAAAGACATTTGAGAAACCAACCCTCTTAATTAATTACATTGATTAAATCCCTCGAACTCTGCACGAAGACCTGAAACAAATTCACTGAGGTTTCGTAACCAGAAGTAGCATTGCAATGGATTGATATTTTGAGAACAGAGTTACGCTTCCGCCGGCGTTTTCGGGAGTTCATGGAAATTCCAGGTCAGAAAGCTTTCGGATATACACTGCCGTCCAAAAGTTTGGAAACACTCGTCCTGATTTCGTACGAAACTTCAAAAAAATACTCTCCCCCACAAGTTTTTCACACGAAAAACGGCAGTTACCAAAAATTTGTATGGATCGTGCACCAAACTTTCAACACCAAAAAAAGTCTACCTCAATGAAATGAAGTGAATTTTTGTTTTCGCATGAAGTCTAACGTTTTTGAACAAAAAATATTGTGATTGCTATTCTTTCGAAATAGAAAAAAAAATCCAGTTCATAATCTTTCGAAAATTAATATTCATCGATTGTTTTGTTGAACTATCACTTTCCCAAAATAACGTAATTAAAATCCATTCTGCCGATGACTTCTCTGCATATTTCTTGATAATTCATGAAAAGGAGACTCATAAAAACGATTCTATTATTAATGCAACTACAAAATTCTAACGATTGTTGATAATTCCCATGAACAGTCGGTCGTCACTATCTTGTTGGATAATCCGGAATGAAATTCCATTGGGAGCGTGCGAAATATCGTACACCGTCGTCTGCATAAATCATCATGACGACGGAGGCATAAAATAATAAACCGTTTTTTGGGGTAAAAGATATGTGAGGAAAAAGGCGGACGCCGATGAAAACGGATGCGAGACACGAGGTGCGAGGAATTGCTTCGCTCGGTGAAACACCGGCAAAGCGAAGAGAAAGAGAGAGAGAGAGAGAGAGAGAGGCAGAGAGTGGAAGGAAAGAGGTCGAGAAAGAGTGGAGAAAGATGGTATATATGCATAAAATGAGAACGCTATCTGGCCCTCCGCCAATCTCCAGAATAACTTAGCATCGTGAATGCAGCATGCTTCTCTCCTTCTCTCTCTCTCTCTTTCTCTCTCTCTCTCTCTCTCTCTCTCTCTCGTTTCCATCGTCACCACAGCATATACACCGAAATTTCCTCCCTCATTGCAGATGCACACGTGTCCATACACGATGTTTGTAATTTATACCTGAGACAGTAGATTTTTGTAAATAAATTATTTCTCCACCGTCCGCCTCAAGATTCTCTTCACACGACTTTTCCATCAATCGTATCGTTCTGAACCCAAAAAAAAGTCAGTATTAAAGTACCGATTCTCCGAGTCGTCTGTCTTGCGCAATTCCGAAGTCTCTCGATTGAAAAAAAAAAGAAAAAAAAAACGTCTCTCGTGGAATCCCCGGAGCCGTGCTCGTGGTCCGTTGCACAAATTTATTCCCCCGTGGATATCTTTCTCATCCGCGTGTTTCTCCGCCCGAGACGAGGAAAGTTCGATGCGGCTAATCCACCCCCGCGCGGTATGGCCAAAGCTCGAAGCAAAAGTAAGAGGGTGAAAAGGGGGAGGCGAGAGAGAGAAAGAGAGTCGAAGAAGAAAAAGAGATTGTTATAGAGTGCGACAGGGATCTAACTAGGACTTGAGGAGATCGAAATAAACGCGGCACGAGAGCTTAAATCCTCGAAACTTTTGGCTTTTCTTCCGTTCGTATTGTACTAATCCTGCTTGTATTCTCAGTCAAAAAGTTTAATCTTTTTGAAGCTGCAAACTCTGTTTTTTTTCCACTCTGTATCGTGGGAACGTTTTGAAAATCCTCACTATAATAACAATAATGATGATAATAATACCGCTAATTATCATCGTTATTATCGTGGCCGAAAAGTTGGGGTAGACTCCGTCTGAGTCGGGAGTACGTTGGTTCTTATCCGAATCGCCCTATTCTCATATTTGAGTGTACTATTCCGCGAGATGGCGCTCGTGCGGCGTTCGCCGGGCTGAACCGATACTCACGACAAGCGGTGCTGCGATCCGCCGAGAGAGGGCGCGCGACAATAGAGAAGGAGAGAATGAGAGAGAATGATAGAGAGGAATTCTGCAGCGGCAGCAGCAAGGATGTTCGCTCGATAAACAACAATTAAAACCGGAAGCCCGGACGCCGGCGGAACGCGAGCGCGCGTGGGACTACTAAAACGCGAAAACCTCTTAGCGACGCTTAATTGCCAAGGGAACGCGAGCGAATGGTAGGAGAGAGAGAGAGAGAGAGAGAGAGAGAGAGAGAGAGAGAGAGAGAGAGAGAGGAAGAGGGACAAAAGCAGAGAAGGTCGCCCATAAAGGTCGAGTGAAAGAGAAATGTGGAGGAACGAGAAAATAAGGGTAGAAAATACTCGGATGGAAGTTTGTGTGCTCTCTCCACCCCTTTTCTCGTTACGAGAAAAAAAAGGATAAAGGGATCAGAGTGTGAGGGGGATGAAGCGGAGAATTTGCGAAGCTGGGGGTGAGAGAGAAGAGAAAATGGCATGAGAGAAAGGAAAAGAAAGAGGGAGAGAGTGAGAGGACCAAAGAGGCGAAGGAGGGTACTTAATATACATGGAGTATTCCATGCGGATTTTTCATCTTAGCTTAACCCTTAACGCGATAGTAATTCCTTCATTTGTTCAAATGCTCCCATTTTTTTTTTAATTAATCAACAAATGAGAGCTTCTCTTCGGAGGCTTGGAGAGCAACGATCAGAAAACACAGAATGCCCTACGTGCAGAAAAATCTTTGCTGACGTCGGAAGCGTTGGGATTAAACATTGACCGGCTTGGCTAGGGTTCACTTATATTTACCTCATATATAGGTTACCGAAGCTTATGCTCGCGCAGGGTTGGCAAAGGGTCTCCAGGTCCCCAGAGAATAAACGGAAGAGGTCGGAGGAGAGATATATGCGGGAATTTGCATGTAAACGAGCCCGGGATTTCATTCGCATCGCGCCACGTTCTCTCGTGTATTTCGCCCGAATACGTTGTTATAAGCGTTTCTGTATGTTTCCTCTGGTGTCGAGTGGTCATGCTGATAGAGGCTGGTAGCAGGGATATATGGTGAATCTCTAGTACCACAGGAGAAGCTCCTTTGGGGAAGTCCTTGACTGCTCACCTGAGTCGATCGACGGAGGAAGGGAGAAAGAACGGAGCAAGACTGTGAGAGAAAAAGAGCGACAGAGAGCAAAAAAAGCTGAATTTTTGCAATATTTAAATAAAAATTGTACATTTTCGTGACTGAGAAGTTATTAGGAGAGCGTGAGGCTAGTTGTAACAGTTTTTGGAAAAAGGCCTGTAACACCTAAAATATGTATGCTTTTAAGATTGTGAGTAAGAGGGTTTGTAAAGTATACATCGGAGCACTAATTGCAATTGAAAAATAATTTTAAATCTTTACCCATCTTTTACACCAGACGTTTTTTGAAAAAATGGGAGCTGTTACAACTTACCCCATGTCTGGGGCTAGTTGTAACAGGCTCGGGGCAAGTTGTAACAATGAAAAGACTGGCAACATTGATAAGAAAGAACACGTTTTCGTTGGTTCACAGTCTTGTATTATTCATCGTGGTTCATTCTTATGATGATTATAATCTTTGGTAGTCTCTCGTGCTAAAAAAAAATACAATACAATAACTTAGCATATTTGTCTGGGCAATATTAGAGTAAAGAAGAGTAAAAGAATGCATAAAACGCCGCAAATAATTTGCAATACTATGTAATCACTATATTACAAGTTGTAATAATATTATTTATACAAATACATGTAGAGAGCAGAAAAAAATACACGCGCATGGGGCAAGTTCTAACATGTTACAACTTGCCCCATGGGCTCATTATGTTTACTTAATGAAATATCTCAAAAACTACAAAGTTTAGAATAATTTTAAAAAAAGCAAATGAAAGCCAGTTAAATTTACGATGTAACAAGGAAAAAAAAATAAACAATAAATTTAATTTTATTAGTCAAAATCAAAATTTTCGTAAGTATTTTTTTTACGAAACCTGGCCGAAATAGAGCTCGTGTGCATATCCTCTTATTTTGATGTCTCGCGGGGTATTAGCGGTGTTTACGTTATGCTGCGAGTTATAAGAAGCACATTCAGCAAAAAAATTAAATCAAAATGTTTTAAATTCTCGGTCAAAATTGAGTGTTACAACTTATACCCCTGTTACAACTAGCCTCACGCCCCTATATGGTTACTTTTATCGGTGAAAAATAATGATGAAACTTGAAGGTATCGATAAAACAAAACGTGATCAGTACGAATATAGTTAATTTGGATATTTTTTCAGAATTTTTTTTTTTGAATTGTTGGGAAAGGAAAATAATGTGAAAAGTTTTCTTTATTAATAAAGATTCAATTAACCCTCCGTGGTCACACATCCTAATCGAAACACGGTGGTTAGACTGGGTCATTTTGACCCCAGTTATCTTTGAGCGCTTGCCATGTCCAGAGTGTTATTCAAAATGACTTCAAAAAATTCAGGGTGATACCTTCAATCATCCTCAATATGCAATACGTCCTGATTTTTGTTTTTTAAATTTTTAAGATGGTGGAAAAAAATCACAAGCGCGTGAATACGCGAAAAAACCATTTTTTACGAAAAAAAAAATCATTTTTCACGAAAAAAATCACAACTCCTGCGATTTATTATTTTCATAAAGTTTTAGAATGACACTCTTGAGATATGGCACTTTTGAGAAAAAAATAGCTCCATGGTGGGCGTTTCAAAAAAGTTATGTATTTGTACATTTGAAAAGTGCTTTAGGGAACTCTATTTCGGAGTTAAAAAAACACAATAAATACCAAAAATACTTCATTTATTACACAATTTTCGTATATAAAAATGGAACAATTGCGCGTCCTTAGAGAAAAGAACTGTTATTTGAGAAATATTTGAAAACTGAAAAAGTCATAAAAATTCCGTAATTTTCATTTCTGGAGTTTCGGAATAAATTTTAATAGTTTATTTAAAAAAACTCGATTTTCATGATAGTACTTGCCTTGTATGCTGATGTTCAACACCGAAAAAAAATCAAAATTTCCTTCAGAAAATTACACAATGGTCACATTTTGGCCCAAAAGTTGCACTGGGGTCTTTTGGACCCCCGATGATCACGGAGGGTTAATTTAGATATTCTTTTTAGTAAAGAAAATATTAAAATTGTTGGGAAAGAAAAAATTATGTGAAAAGTTTTTCTATTAATGAAGATTCGCAATTAATATTAATTTTTTTTTCAGTATATTTAATTAAAATTATGATTCGCTTTTCTGCCTAATTTCAATGAGAATTTCACGTGAAATATTCGCCAGTGATAAATTGTTTTGTTTATCTTTTTATTTGCGCAAAATAATAATAGCGAGAATGAAGCACGGATGATAAAAGCATTCGTGATAAATTTCGGGATTAATCGGCCGTAACACCGAGAGTGACTATAAACTCTCTCGGTTACGTCGTAATTCCTCGTGTATATAGCCTAATATAAACACAATTAGCGAAATTAACGTACTGAGAACGAGGGACATTGATGAATGCGATGCGCTTTGGCGTTGGGAGCGGTTCTCGCGCAGAATTCCGTCGATCGTTCGCAATGTATACACGGTAAATATCGTACTTCCTAACATCGTCGTAACATTCACTCGATCCTTCCCACTCGTAACTTTTTGGCTCTACTTTGGAGCGGAGCATTTTCCGATTTTGCCAACCCTCTCGCGTCGCAAGAATAAGCATTATCGATGATTGATGACCCTTATTCTCCTATGTCATTTATTTCCCCTAAAATGAAACATCGATCACTATCGATCTAATATAAAAGTGTCGGTGGGTCTGAAGTATCTGAAAATTCAAACCGAATTCCGCCTACGTGTTTATATTCAAAATGGGGATTTATGATAGTAGTCCACTGTGATGACCGACATATCGACGTTTTTTTTTTATTAATTTTTTTAAATAACAAAATCAAATGCGATCGTTTTGAAATTTTTACATTCTGTTATTTCTATCTTGAAAAGTACAAAAAAAATTTTGTTTAATTAATTTTACATGAATTTGTTTATGATTCTGTACGTCAAAGTGGAGTCCTCGAAAAAAGATGACTTGTTTCGGGGAAGCACACAGCCTTCCGTAGTCTCCTGAAAAAAAAAATCCAAAAAGATTATAGTTTTGAAGGCTTAATTCTAGTGCTCTAACCTATAATATGCATATTTTAAGAAAAAAAAAACGAAATGGCGAACTTGTGAACAAAAAATCTTCGAAATCGGTTTTTTTAAAATAAATTGTTTTAAAAAATTCATTTATTATTAAAAAATTGAATGCTTCAAAGGTTAGGGATCTAGCTATGTGTGTCTAAAATAACGTACAAAATTTTTAGCAAAATCGGTTGAATAGTTTTTAGTCATGCTTTCACGAAATTTCGAAAACGTAGTTTCGAGAAAAACGCGTTTAAAGTTCTGATTTTGTATAAAAAGATTATACTTCGGTTAATCAGCTATGCCTGGTGCATAAAGCAATCCTCCCGTTTCCTCAAAGTTATCTCAAAGCTCTCTTCATTTCTGTGAGAGCTTTACAGTTTCTGGTGTCTGCACTGAGAATTTTTTTTTTTGTTGAAAATGCGCAAATTTGTTTGACTCAACCAAATATTTGTTTCCGGACGTTCAACGAGATCATTTTGGTAATTCGACAAAGATACAGTGGAAGTTTTAGGTAAATCGGTTAAATCGTTGCATGAATGGGCAAAGTTTGAGTTCAATCAAATAAATATCTTTGTACCAAATAAATTGTGTGATTGAAAATACGAATTGTTTTTTTGTTACAGCTAAATTTATTTAGTTAAAATATACTAGAAATCAACGAAATATTTCTGTACAGCAACTCAGTAACGTGTAAATTAGACTAAACTGTATCTGGAAATTGACCAAATAATTTTGTTTACCTCATATCTTATGGTTAACCGAATCCATTTGTTGAATTAATTATAGTTTCATTATTTCAAACAAATTAATATTGAATCAACGAAATTTTTTTCAACTAAATGGATTTAGTTGTTTTAACTGAACTTTATTCTCAGTGTGCCAAACCGTAGTATAATTAGTCATTTTTAATATTAACCTATTACTTAATTGCTCTCTTCTTTTGGCTATAACTTTAAAGATATTCTAAATTTCAGTCTGAAACTTTTACAGTATATTCTTAAGATGTTTATCTTGCGAAAAATGTAGAAAAAATCGATATTTTGGATCCGTTACAGTGATCTATTACCTTAATATTATCGGTATTTTTTGAAAAATTTCAAATTTCAATGTAGATCTTTTACTAAAATTGAGTCATAGTTATTTTATACATTTTTTTAAACACTAAACAGGGACTCTGTAATTCAGATCCACTCTTGGTCAAGCTACTATTTCTTTGAAAACGTGAAACACAATTTTTTAAGTCTGGCTACTCCATTGATTCGAAAGGTATATCGCAAGGATTATCTTAAGGATGTTGAGTCCCTACGAAATCTTTTAATGTTAATATGTTCAATAAAGAGCTTCTTAATCGTCGTGAAATTTTTACACGACCTCCTGAATACTTCATGTAAAAACATATTAAATTTTTAGAATTCTACCATCATTACTTCAACCTCCTTAAGGGTTAAAATGAAAAATGATGAGAAAATTCTGAAAATTTGGTATATTTTTGTATGAAGTATTTGAGAGGTCGTGTAAAAATTTCACGACGATTAACAAATATTAACATTTTGTTGAGAACATTTTTTTAAACAAATAAAAAAAATATTCATCAATAAACTTCGTTTTGTTTACGTTGCTTTCAATATAGTGTAGATATTCAAAAATTGAGAGGTCAAAAAAAACTTATCGCAAAGTTATATCAGTTTCCATAAGACTACATTTAATTTAATTTAATTTGTTAATGTTAATTGTTCGATAACAAGCTTCCTAATCGTCGTGAAATTTTTACACGACCTCTTAAATAGATCATCCAAAAACATACCAAATTTTCAGAATTTTCTCATCATTTGCGATTTGGGACTCAACATCCTTAATTTCGTTTTTTTTTTTCAATCGATTAATTTCCAATGTCGACTAATTCGCCCTATGACTATGTAACACTTGTTAGATCGCTTTTGGACCGTGCCGAAGATTTAACAGAATTCTGTAACGACAAATGCGAAAGGAGTGTGTGTGTGTGTGTGTGAGAGAGAAAGAGAGAGAGAGAGAGAGAGTGAGAGAGAGAGAGAGAGAGAGAGAGAGAGGGAGAGAGAGAGAGTAAGCGAGAGAGAGAGAAAGAGAAGAAAATGTGACGGAACTAAAGGGCTCATTAAAACGGAATTAACCATTATCCGCAGCTGAGGTTGCCTCTGTTGGTTCTAATTAACCAGCGAGATCGTAAAGTTTAATTATTCGAAGGCAAAATACATGCTGGGCTTGAATTCCGCTTCTCCTCTCTCCTCCTCCTCCCCTCTCTCTCTCTCTTTCTCTCTCTCTCTCTCTCTCTCTCGACACTGGCCTCTGTACGTACCTTTGGAACTTCCACCTTCTCTCTAAACTCCTACACACCCACTCGCTTACCAGTACGGTATATCTAACGTTGAGATTACCCCGGTACCGAGAGCACCAAGTTTACAATGTACCCCCGTACGTCTATTGTCTCACGACGATGGATGCCCTCTGTACTTCTGCGCCCCCATTTTCACTCCTCGAAAATACTGTACGCTTTCCCTTCTCATGCCGACAGACGCCCCTCTCCCCTCCCTCCTTCTCCCAGTAATACTCGAGAGCGTAATATATGTATGCAACATAATGAACTGGCCTTCCCTGTGCACGAAAGCTCTCGCGAAA
Source organism: Alloplasta piceator (assembly GCA_946863875.1). Classification (NCBI taxonomy): domain Eukaryota; kingdom Metazoa; phylum Arthropoda; class Insecta; order Hymenoptera; family Ichneumonidae; genus Alloplasta; species Alloplasta piceator. The sequence goes on from OX333072.1 coordinate 16,357,603, forward strand.
TCTCTCGTTTCTCTCTCTCTCTCTCTCTCTCTCTCTCTCTTGAAACGAAAAGTTAATTCGTCTTTGTCTCTTGTCCGAGACAAATTGATGGTAAATATTGTACGTACGAGTTAAATGCACCGACGAATTCCCTATTTCTATTATTTCATTGACCGAAATGAGTAGAGAGGAAATGAAGGAGAATAAAAGCCCTTTTTCTGTTCTTGTTGAAAAAAATTGGTGGGAAATATTTTACTCCCAGGGAAAACGAATGAAAATGATAAGTATTCGTTCCATTTTTAGTTCAGTAATTATGGCTAATTATTATAGCGAAGGAAAAAAAAATCTGGCCTTACATTTTATAAAAAATCATGAGCCAAAGTAATAAAATGTACAACTTTCGGTCAGTATTCGCCTGATTTTTTAAAAATAATTGATAATTTAAATTCTTTTAAGGCGGTATTCTGGTCTAGGGACCTACATTTTTAGCGTTTTTCCGAGCTTGATAAAAAAAAAACTATTTTTTTTACAACATTTTAATACACAATAAACAAACAAATTTTCGAGAAAAAAATTAAAATTAAATGAGTTATAAGCTGATAAAGCTGGGGTTAAGAAAAGTAGTGTGTTGGCTGACACGATTGCTCTTCTAGTCATCCAATACAAAATTTGAAAAAAGATTCTTTATATCACTCAGTACAATAATGGACGCTTTTACGTCCGCAAGCGGACGTGAAAACGTCCATATTGCACCTCGTGATATAAAATATCGTACATGTAATGTACTATAATTAGTAAGAATGTCATTACAGCCCCTAACTCAGAGAAAACAGAAAACAAATTTTAGCAAAATGGCGTATATCGACTCTTTCTTCATATAGTTCTTAATTCTTTTACAATAGTAAAAAAATTAATTTTGATACAAAAGTGATAGAGGCGATGACAGTTATACATTGATGATTAGAAAAAAAAGTCGTTAAGAAATATTGTATTTGTGTCAAAATAATTCTGTTAAAATATATCTATTTAATTTTATTAACTGTTAAAAAATAATTTATTTCGCCATATTCAACTTTACATTTGTTAACAGTTAACAAATCACGGTACATTGTTTTCTCAGTGTATAACTCTGTAAATTATTGGAATTAAAAAATTTCCTTTCGACGATATATTCGTGAATATGCAAAAAAAAATTGATTTTTTCAAAATTCTAAACCAGAATACCGCCTTAATTGTGAAAAAACCTATTGCAACGTTATTTCAAATATTTATCCGTATTATTAATTTGTGACGTTCTTTTATTTTGCGACAATTTTGCCTCGTAGAATACCGATTCAACGCTAACACGTTGGAAAAAAAAAATTAACATGTGGGTGGATAACAAAGGCTAGAAATAACCATTTCTCGTTAGCGCGCGCGTTTCTCCAAAAATTATTCTGGTGAGACAGGCGTCCTGCTGTTGATGCTGATAGCAGTCGAGTGCGATGCAGACCTATCGAAAACAGAAACACGAGTGAAAATTCCCGACGTATTTTCCCATTACGATTGTCACCCCAATCAAGCCCGATGGTCAACTTCAATTACACGTTTACCATTTTGCTCGATCGAGCTTGCAGACCACGAACGTAAAATGACAAGCAAAAAAAAAACTTTTGTCACGAACTTTCAGCGACTAGAGAAAAATAGCCCCATTTCGGCCGATTTAAATCTGTCGAAATTCAATCGGACTGAGATTGAATTGGAATAAATTTACTCGATCGAGGCAATTAGCCATTTGATAGGAATGTGCGAGTTAACGAAAATCAATTTCCTCGAATATTCGGAAAAAAAATAAATTTCTATATTTAATCTTCCTACGGTGCAGAATTACAATACTATTTTTTTAAATAATTAACCTTTGGGAAATAATTTACAGAAAACAATTTTCTTTTTCAAATGTCTAGAAAATGGAAAATATAATATATAATATATATTTCAGCCGCTAAAATCTTTTACATACTTTTCAATTATTATTTTTTCGTGACACGAATTTTTTTTTTTTGTGAAGAAGCGATTCTAAAAATTGGTGACAAACGTAGGAGACTGTATATATGAGGCAATTCACGCCATTTCCCTCGGCCGTGACCGTGGCATTTTTAATTTTTTATAAAAAAAAAAAAATTCTCTTAAATAATATGGTGAATTACATGAATTTTAACGCTAGTCCTATCGTGGGCCCGTTTTTCCTTCTATTTAAAAAAAAATTAATTCAATTTTTTTTCACGAAAATTTTCAGTGTTTCGTATAAATTACTATAATAATTTTTATTACTAATAATACACGTAAGTAATAATTATTGTACTTATTTACAATTAGTAATTGTAGTGATAATTTTACAATTAGTAGCCCGATCTAATATGTTGAAGAATTATTTTTCCATTACTTTTCTATAGAAGAAACGTATGCATTATGTGAGAATATATGAATGAAACACTTGTATATTTTTTTATCTTGAGAGAGTTATAAATATTTATTCTCTCACTCGTTTAAGAAGTTTACACAATCGAGACTGATCAGATTTTGAAAAATCTTTTACTCTTAAGGCACCATCATTATCAGGCACAACATAGTGCAATTTTTGGGTACCCGTTATGGTTTTCACCCGTTTATACCGGTCGCTTAGTTTTTGTGCTATACATTTTGATATCTGATCAGTCTCGATTGTGTGAACTTTCGATGAGTGAGAAAATAAATATCTATAACTCTCTCAAGATAAAAAATATGTAAGTGTTTCATTCATATATTCTTCTATAATGCGTACATTTCTTCTATAGGGTAATGGAAAAATAATTCTTCCACATATTAGATCGGACTACTAATTGTAAAATTATCACTATAATTACTGATTCTAAATAAGTACAATAATTATTACTTACGAGTATTATTAATAATAAAAATTATTATAGTAAATTACACGAAACACTCAAAATTTTCGTGAACAAAAATTGAATTTATTGTTTTTTAAATAGAAGGAAAAATGGGCCCATAATGGGACGAGCGTTAAAATTCATATAATTTATCATATTATTCTAGAGAATTTTTTGAAAAAAATAAAAAATGGCAATCGTCTTTAAAAAAAATAATTTTCACTTTACACGCTGAAAAATTGTTGATAACGATGATTTAAAATTTCTTTCCCTTTTTTTTATGAAAGTGCGAACTAATATGAAAAAAATCGATCCCTTAACATTTTTCGATATATCGATTGATTTAAGAGATGTCGGCGTTAAAACGGTTCCGAAATTTCTGAAATCCCGATTTTTCAAAAAATTGTAACTTCTGAAATACATGCGATGAAAATTTAAAAATTTGTCAAAATACTCCTTGCATACTATTTTATAAAAAAAAATGAAAAAAATTAAAAATAGTCAGGGTCACGGCCGAGCGAAATGGCGTGGATTGCCTCATATATTAAGTACTTTTGAGACACAAGAGTGCAATATGCACGCACCAGAAAAAATCGATGTTATTGTCGCGTCAGCTGCTGAAACTTAGGGTCCGTATACGAAAGAGAAATAGGACTGTTTCAGGTATATCGAAACGTCGATACTCTTTTTTCGCCCTCTTCGACGAGAAACGTACCCCCGCAAGCGCATATCGACGTTCTACAAGCAAAAAAACATAACCCAAACAATTCTGGGTTCTAAATTATGAAAAAAATGACAAAAATACTGCATATTCAATTTTTGGAACGTTTAAATATGGAAAATATATTTTCAGTATATTTTAGACATGTTTTTTTATATAACGAAATGAGATATGATAAATCGAATATTTAACATTGGAAAAAAAATATATTAAATTTGAACCATATTCTTTGAAAAGAATTCTAAAATCCTCTGGATACTTTCAATTTGGAGAGAATCGGTGGAGACTTGAAAAAAAAAAAACAAGAATTGTACATATATTTGTTTATCGATATATCGATTCTTCTCGAAAGTTCGATTTTTATATTTATGGCGAAATTCAACTTTGGTTTCACCAAAAACATGGTGAAATCTGGTTTTTCTCCCACAAAATATTCGGAGGAAAAAAATGGCAGACGATCAGATCCAGATTCGTTTGGAAGGTAACGTCTCGTACAAATTTATAGTACAATGAATAGGGTCGTCGCACGTGGTTGCACGCACGAATAAGCGCAGATGACACGCAATTGCGTGTCGCAACACGTGCGGGTGTGGCATTGCCGATATCGATTTCTCGTAAAATTTGAAAAAGCAGAGAGAATCGTAACGAGCGTATTTACGTACGTGAGAAAGATCTCGTTAAATTAATGCGTTTGTTAAAATACACGAAAATCATTTGTTCACCATTTCTTCTCTACATTACACGATATCATCATTTTAATGATGATCCAATAATGATGATTGTCATTTTGTGATCGACTGAAAGTCGAAATTTGCAAAATTTTGGATAACCCGAGTTTCGCTGCTGAATTTTTTTTTTTACATTTTTTTTTTTCCTGTTACAGACGAAGTGGACGTTATCGGTTACACGAGCAATCAATCGGACACGGATGACCACAGCAGCGTGCAGAGCAGCAGCGACAGTGGAGTCGCAATGTCCACCTCGAGATTGACTCTCTCCGAAATGATGGACAATCTCTAGGTTAGTTTCTCCATTTTCCTTCACATTTTTCTCTCCCCACAATGCGCCTTTTTATCTACGAATTTCCATACACGTTTCGTCCCACAATCCGAAAGATATTTTCGTTTATTTCCGAAGATAAATCAGTCGTTGGGTTTCCGAGTTGTGAGTTTATTTTTCATGTGCATATCGAGCGGTAAGAAAAATGGCGGTGTTTTACATGCTCCTCTCGCTTATTGACTGAGAGCGCCCTCGGCGCTTATATATGAGGCATTCCGCACCGATTTGACCTAGGTCTGACCTCTTCGATTTTGTCCGCAATTTTTCATGGTTTTATAAATTTTTTTTTCGAAAAAGCTTGTTACAAACAGAAGGAAATCCTTGCCAACTTTGGCTCAACGCTTGACATTTTTCATATAAAAAACGGGTTTTTGTGATTTTTTATGATTTTTTAAAGATTTTTTCAAATTAAAGTAAAAAAAAAATTTTAAAGAAGGAAAAACCTGAGTTTAGTGGGCCCTTAACCAAACCTTTTTTTAAACATCTTCAATTCGTATAAAAATGCTTGGATAAGAGCCCACTCAATTCATGTTCCTCCTTCTATTTAAGAAAGAAAAAAATTCGGAAAAGCTCGTTATAAACAGAAGGAAACCCGTGCCCACTTTCGCCCAACGCTTAAAATCTTTCATATAAAAAAGGGATTTTTGTGATTTTTTCTAGATTTTTAAGTTTGGGTTCAAAATAATTTGTTTATAAAATTATAGTCAAATGGCTCCATAAAAATCTGAAAAAATCCTGAGTGCTTTTCAGAGGGACTACAAAACCATAAAAAATCGCGGACAAAATCAGAGAGGTGAAGGGTCAGACCAAGGTTGCATCAGTGTGGAACGTCCCATATATATCTTCATATGTTGACGCTATTTAAATCGGAGTTCCGAAGGTTGAAAAAAACACGATTTTTTGGATTGCGCTTCTCATGACATTTTTTGCACCTTCTTTCTTAAAACAAAATTAAAAAATAGAAATTCTTCCCATAGTCGCGCAAGTGGGAGTACTATTTTTTTTCGATACTGACACACAAACGTTGAAATTTTGCAAAAACGGCGTTTTTGGGAATTTTATTTTTTCTGGTTTTTTTTAGTACACAAAAGGCTTTTCTATGTAATTTTCATCTCAACAAATTCTCATTATATTCAGCTAAATTTCAGTGAATGAAAACAGACCGAAGGTAGTTAATATTCGAGATTGATGTTTCGATCGCGAACGCTAATAAAACCAAGTCTTAACCGGCAAAACGTGCTCGATGTTGAAGAGTCGAATATAATGAAAAATAAATATAAAAAAATTTGCCGGAAAAGAGAGCGATAAAACGGAAAAAGGACGAGCCTCAATCGCGAAATATTATTCGGTTTGAATAAATATGAGGCATTCTCCGTCAATTCCATCACTTTTTTCTCGACCCTCTCAGATTCGTCCCATAACTTGTCACAGTTTAGTCCCACTTGAAAGTACTCTCCGCGTTTTTTTTCAGATTTTTTAAGCGGTGAATTAAGGAGTTGCATATATTTTTTCTATTTTTTCGAATCTACATAGCTTAAAACGGAGAGGATGTACAAAAAAAATGTTCCTACAAAAAAATTATGTTTTTCCATCATCTATTGAATGCAATATATGTTACATTTTTATTCGTGTTGCAAAGACTATTTTCTGCAAAAAAAAAAATTAAAATTAATTTTTTCGCACGGTCGGACACCTTCAATTTTGTTGGCAATTTTATACAATCTCTAATAGTATTAGTGGGACGTACAGAAAAATCAGCAGCCGTTTTGTAGATTTTTCTGTACGTTCCACTAATACTATTAGAGATTTTATAAAATTGACAACAGAATTGAAGGTGTCGGACCGTGCGAAAAAAATTAATTTTTAATTTTTTTTTGTTGCAGAAAATAGTCTTTGCAACACGATTAAAAATATAACACATATTTCATTCAATAGTTGATGGAAAAACATAATTTTTTTTGTAGGAATATTTTGTTTGTGCATCCTCTCCGTTTTAAGCTATGTGGATTCGGAAAAATAGAAAAAATATATGCAACTCCTTAATTCACCGCTTAAAAAATCTGAAAAAAATCGCAGAGACTACTCTCAAGTAGGACTAAACTGTGACAAGTTATGGGACGAATCTGAGAGGGTCGAAAAAAAGTGGCAGAATTGACGGAGAATGCCTCATATGTATATTTTTTTTCGTTCTGTTTTCCTTTTCTTTCTTTACGCTTCGCGAGCTAGGGTTATTCGCCACTTGAGCACGTTCTTCGAGTAGGGAAAAAAGGGGTTTCTTGCCAAAAGAAAAATTCCGAACAGTAAGAATCACCAATGTAAGGGGAAAAAAATCCTAAAGAAGGATCAGACGAAGGAACAACGAAGGACCATTGAAAATAATTATTCAATGCATTCAACGCAAATAATTATTCATGAGAATGTAAATAGTCCAAAAAAATTTTTCTATCATTAAAAATATACCGTTCTTTGTTTATTATTATATTTTATCATAATTGAGTAATAACGTTATAAATTTCAAAATTACAACTTTATTTTGCGAAATAGTGTGCGTACACTTTTTTAATGGTTTGCTATTTAAATGTCGAAAAAACGATAAGCTCAGAAATTGTAATATTAAAAAAAAATACGTGCCACGGTGAAATTATTGAATTATTCAATCGAACATCAAACGAACGATAAATTCGAAAATTATAATGGAAACAAAAATAATAAATTGCGCATCAATCCCTAATTTACAATTAAGGGGACGTTCTTGTGTAGAAAGCCAAAATTTAGGGATTTTTCAACATGCTATGAAAAAAAAATAAACATGTTTTTGCATTCATCTTTGCACCACATATTTATTGATTCTTCAACATTCGACAAAGAAATTGGCGAAAAAAAAATCCAATATCTTCACAGATATCGGCTGATGAAGTGGGGGTGGGAAAAAAACGGCCTCTTCATGTTGACATGATTGCGGGCGTTCCATGCATCTGAAAAAAAATATATGTACTTCATCAGGAAGAATGTCATTATAGCCCCTCCCTCAGAAAAAAAAAATTCACAAAATGGCGGCTGTTTAAAAAAAAATCATTTTTTGCCATTTTTTTCATAATTGTGAATTTTTTAAAAATAGTTAAAAACAAAATTTCGGGATAAATCTGGTAGGGGCGATAGAGGGGTGTATAAAGAATGTCCACAAAAAATTTCAACTAAATCGGTTGATTACAACTGGAGATATCATGTCAACCGTTTCGAAAAAAGTAGTTTCGAGAAAAACGCGTTTGGCCGTGTTCTAGTGTAGAAAGCCAAAATTTAGGGATTTTTCAACATGCTATGAAAAAAAAAAATAAACATGTTTTTGCATTCATTTTTTCACCACATATATATTCATTCTTCAATATTCTACAAAAAAATTGGCGAAAAAAAAAATCCACTGTCTTGACAGATACCGGCTGATGAAGTGGGGGTGGTAAAAAAAACGTCGGTTATTTGCACCTCACTAATTACTGCTATAACTCCGTTAATATTTGGAGTTTTTAAACTTCCTTTGGAGGGTACAGTCTTGAGACATCAAACACTGAAAATATGCAAAAAAAAATCGATTTTCTCAAAATTCTACGAAGAACACCCCCTTAAGAATAAAACCTCATAATGTTTAAATGTCTTTTTCTGTTTATTTGTTGATGCAGATGAAGAGGTCTTGCGTTGGTGGCGAAAAATGGCAAAAAAACAGTTGAGGATCGAGAACACGCGGAGATGAAGGACGAAGAAGAAGAAGAAGAAGAAGAAGAGGAAGGAGAAAAAGAAGAAGAAGAAGAAGAAGAGGACGAAGAAGAAAACGAAAAAAGCTTTGGTATAAATAAAATGGCAAAGAGGAAAATCTTTTGAGAACGAAGAACCAGAGTAAATGACCCAATTTTTCGTCCAAGAATAAAGAAGAAACTTGAAGGATGTCGGAGATACGACTAAAAAACGTGAAACATCAGTGAGGCGTTGGTTGAGAAGAATCATGAAAATTTCTTGCTTAGATAACAAAGTCAGTCAATCGTGGAGTTGAATAGGCGAGAATAAATACTTGTTAAAAACGAAAGAAAAAAATATATCGATCGTGTGTGCGTGTGTGTGAGGGACAGAAACTTGCAGATAATCGAGAGAATTGGCATAAAAAGATGCGAGCAAATCTTATTGATTCGTGAAGAACGAAGAAAAAAAAATTGTGACGAATAAAAGTGAATTTAAAAGAAAAAAAAACGGAAATACGTCGAAGGGACCTCTGCGAGGCGTTATCTGTAAATTGTTGAATGTCGATGTAAAAGTATTGTACATATTTTTAACGAGACGTCGAATCGATATTCGATACGAAATGTTAAAAAAAAAAAAAATGAAAGCTAGAAAAAGAAAGAAGGAAATAAAACGGAAACGTGTTTTAAACGCCATTTTGTATGTGTAATGATCGATTTAATTCAAATCTAAAAGAATAAAAAAGAAGATATCTCCAAGTCGAGATCGAAAAGCAGAGTCAAGGTCCAGAATAAAGTGTGGAGGATATATCGAAAATCGATATAATCGAAAGATAAATCGATAGATCGGAGTTAAGTGAAAATTTTACTTTTTGGGTATGAACGAAAAAAAAAAACAATTTCCAGCTCATTTTCGAGAAAGAAAAAGAGAGAATTTACGACGATGACAAAGAAGTGCATCCAAAGGACGAAAGGAGAAAAAAACTTACATTTTCACGTAAAAAAAAAGGAAAGAGCTTTTCGCTTTTCCGACAGAGCGCTTTTTCTCGTTGCTTCATCTCGTATTTTCACATATTTGTTCATCGACTTCTCTTTTATTTTTCATCAACGAGAATCACCAACGAGCTCCAACAACGCTTCATTTATTTCCGGCTCACTCTCACTCCACGTTTTTTTTTTGCCCTTGTTTTTCGCAAAAACATTCGTGGTCACGAGAGACGAGGGAAAACTTTTAATTGCCACGACCGACGTTTTTTTTTAATTCGTTCATGAACGAAATTTTCATCCGCAGCGACGGAATAACTCGAAAATCAAGATTAACCGAGACCACTTTTCCTCTTTCAATTTTGAACGATTTTATTGTCCCCCTAAATTCTTTGACTCAAAAAAAAAAACATTTCTATTTTTTGTTGTTATTTCAAAAGAGGCGAAACAATGGACGAAATAATGAAGAAAAATATTGGCACGATGCACGGAATTTAAAATCGTGACGTGGAAGAAAAAAAAAGTTCATCGCAAAGATTTAAAAAAAAAAAATCTTAGATTAGTCATCTATGTACAACAAACGCGAATTGCGATATTTACCAATTCGCGTTCCGTCGCAAAATGAAACATAAAGTCAGCGGACACTTTAATGAAAAATAATAAAAAAAATCACAAACAAAGATACGAGTAACATATAGCTGTTAGGCGAATAATATAGAAAGTCGTTGTCCCGCAAAATGAGAGAAACGAGAGAGGGGGGGAAGAGAGAGAGAGAGAGAGAGAGAGAGAGAGAGAGAAAGCGAGAAGCAGTTGAACAATTTACAAATTACTGTTAATTAATCTATAATTAATTTCACACCAAAAAACGAATATGATGAAAATACCAGGTAGACATTTTCTCGATACACAAAAAACAAATTACACACAAACAAACGTGACCCTGCAGACACCCTTAATAATAACCGTGGAAAAACGACGAAGACGAAATTTAAAAAAAATCAATTTCAATAGGCAATATTTTTTCGCAAATATCGAGTGTCTGAAAATTTGAGGAGTCAGCGTAATTTTTCACCACCGCATGTGCGACGACTTTTACACATTCAAAGAGTACAAATTCTGTAAGTCCCTTAATCACCAAAAAATTTCATTGACGAAAGAAAAAAAGAAAAGTTCATAAAATAGATTTGAAAAAAATGCAAATACAAAAAAAAATACGTAAAGAAAGGAAAAATATATAAAATACTTTTCAACGTCGGAAATATCGATTCCTACAATTTTAGGTAATTTTTCGCGAGATCCATTGATTCGTGTGTGTTTGTGTATTGCGAGTGCGAGATAATGCTGGAGATGGCCAACTCTCGTTACTCTGAAATAAAAATTTTGCATAATCGATAATGATCGATTCCCGAGATTTATTGATATTACCATTTGACAAAATTGATCAACGCACATTGTACATTTTGGACATTTATATTCAACGAAAACAAAACATAACGATGAAAGTACATTTTTTTTTTAATTATAAACGAAGCTGTGAATAATTATTTCAAAGTAACGAGTGCGAGAAATTGATCGGGAGGAAAAATCGAACGAAGAATTGATTGTACCTTTTGGCTGAAATTCCGCGAGATTTTCAAACAATTCTAATTGAGGAGAAAATTTATCGATCATCGATCAGTGATCGTGACAAATATTTTCTTCTTAATATTCAATCCGAAAAAATCCAAGAAGACAATTGTGGCAATAAAAAAAAAATCCTGGCCATTGTTGCATCAACAATGCCCGATAATTCCTCACTTTCGCGTTTCGTGCAAAAATAAAATGCAATCATATTGATTGTCGCACTATTGCGATGAAGAGAAAAAAACAAACAAACTAGGAATCGACGATCAAATCTGCGCGCGAAGACAAATTCAATTTGGCAATCAATAACGATTCATTGAAATTCGTAGAAAAAAACAAAGTCTCGTCGTTCAAGCAACGAGAAGCTCCAGCAATAAACAAACATAAAAATGAAAAGCTCGCGAATTACCAATTAAAAAAAAAATCACAATTACCCAATTTCGAAGTTCTTCAAAGCCCAAGAAATGAAAGTTTTGCAAGGAAATGCGGCTGGAAAATCATTGATGGAATATCCTAAAATGGTGAACGAACAAAATGTAGTCCCAGAAAGAAAGAAAATGAAAAAATGGCGAGAAAATGGTACTTGGAGTACAAAATCGGGAAAGAGAGAAAGAGTGAAAAAAGTTGGAAAAAAATGGAGTTGAAAAATGTCTAAAAGATAATTAAAAGGAAATTCCTCGCCACTCGATAAACAAGAAAATTTGATAAACAAATACAAACACAATACGAGCCAGTATGATCTCTCGTTCATTCTCTCCCTCTCTCTCTCTCTCTCTCTCTCTCTCTCTCTCTCTCTCTCTCTCTTTCTCTCAAGAAAAAAAACAATGTGATACTAAAATTATGAAAACGGGACTGAATCGAGATAATGAGAAGAAAAATCGAGAGAATTCAAATGAACGATGTATCATTAACGGCGAAACGTGTAAAAATGAGAAACTCATTTGTATCTCGAAGTTCATTTGAGAAATTGGAAAAAAAAATTTAAGTTACGAAATTTCGACTCGAATAAGAAAAATGTATAAAAATCTTATCTATGGTTTGCTTTTAATCTCTGAAAGTTTTCGAGTAACGAGTGTGGAAAAAGAATCGTTTTTGCGAGTAACGAAGAAGGAAAGATCGATATTGAAAATATTGTAGGAATGTTTGGTGCCCGAGTGAGTGTAAAAGTGTGATTATTGCGAATGAGAGGGGGAGATACAACCAAAAAAAAATGGGAGCACACAGATCACACGACAAAAATAAAAATTGACGAACAGTATTGACGCAGATAATTGATTGACGAATAACGAAGAAAAACAAAAAAACAAACAAACAAAACAGAATGAAAAAAAAAACGTGTTACTCCAGCCGCTAGTATAATAATAAGTGTAAATTTGTGGTATAAAAAACACGAAAAGGAACTCATCAAAGGCTTACGCGACGTGATCGCGCGAATTTCGAATTTTTTTTTCTGTAAAAACTAAAAACGAAAAAAAACGACGATGATTCATACGCGCGCAACAAGAACGACCTTTCGCCGCCAATTATTGATGCTCCGGTCTAAAGTTTAAGGAAAACAAAATCTTCGATTGATCATAGTCAATCGACTAACGAGAGAAGAACAAAAAACAAACAAAATAATAATAATAATAATAATAATAATAATAATAATAAAAAGAAAAACTAAGAAATACAAAATATGAAATAATTATGAAAAAAATGGGTGTTATTTTTAGATGTCTATTAGATTATCAGAACCAGAACTAAATGAACGAGAAAAAAACAATGCTTGAGTGTAAAACGAGAAAATAAAATTGGAATAAAAAAAAGTATATAAATAACAAAGAAAAAAAAATGGAAAATTACCTACTACTACCGTACATATAATAAGAATTTAAATGATAGAGAGCGAAGAGGGAAAATAATTCAAGAATAACGATTAACAAAAAAAAAGATTACAAAAAAAAAATACAAAAAAAATATATATATATGTATGTAAAGGTCAAGGGCAATTTCACGACATTTACGATTTGCGACAGTCACCGGGAGACTTTTATGACTTTATCATCGCCATCGTCATCACTCTTGTTATTATTATCATTCGTATTGTAAAAATGTATTCTCTCGCACTGATTTTTCATTTTTTCGCCCGAGATACAAAAATTCCAGCGATATTGTACGAATGAGCATCTTTTTACAGAGTAATTTTTACCTCCGCGAAACACTTGAATGTCGTTGGAAAAAAAAAGCTGTACGATAGATAACAATAGTATCCCGGTGCGCTGAAACGAGATTCGTAACAAAAAAAAGTAAACAAAATAAAAATTATTTCAAAGAACGCGCGAAAGTCGACTTGATTTGAAATAATTTTTTTTTTTTAGTGACATTATTCTTTCCCTCCCTCTCTCTCTCTCTCTCTTACATGAAAAAACAGACACATGAACCCACCCCACAAACATACACACATATAAACACACAAACACACAATTATCGTTCGGGGTGACTTTTTTCCCTCCTCGAGCAATTTTTTGCTGCTTTCATTGTTTAGATGAGTACTATTAACAAAAACAATATATATATATATATATATATATATTATATATATATATATATGTAAAGATAAATTGTACGACGAGGAGATAACGCGAGTACTTTGTATAAAGTCCCACCGGAGAGAAGAAAAATGAAAAATGAAAAATAAATGAAAAGAAAAAAAATCGTTTCTCGGTTCTCTCACACCGACCACTTTGTATCTTCGCGAATGAGGGAGAAGGAAATGTAAGTGACTCTATATTGTAAAACGAAAGGGTTTTTGCGATGAACATGTTCTTTGGATATATATTTAAAAACAAACAAAAAAAAACTTGACACTAAACGACCCATGTCGCGCCTTTTTGTCGATCGGAAGAAGAAAAAAAAACGATAAAATCTGTTTCAGGATCAAAAACTATCTCCTTGATGCTCTCGTTGTTCCTCGAGTCTCATGCACACACGTGAATAATCATTATTGTGTTAATTATTCTCAAAAAAAAGGGACCACGGATCTGCGAGCTGCCCTTATGTATCTCGAGAGCCGTAGTAACATTTTTTTTCTTTCTTTTAATTATCGATAAATGTATCACGAAAAGAGCGAAAATTTGGCATTGCTGGAGAGATATAAATTTGCTCGAAAAAAAAGTTGACGTGTTTTTTTTTTAATAATCGTATTGTCCAGGTTAAATCTGGTAGCGTGAAAAAGATATTTTGAAAAAAAAACTACGTGGCAAAGACTTCTTCAGAGCAAAAGTGCGGTCCTTTTCTCGGTCGTTGTTGAGCCACGGTCGTTAACGCACAAAAATAAAAAATTTAATGAAAAACGGAGCCATATCTCTCCAAGCAAACTGCGAAATCTTCAATAAAGACTTGAAGAATTCGCAAACAGCCTGTGTATGTGTATTTGTGTGTGAGTGCGTGCGTGCGTGTGCGTGTGCGTGCGCGTTCGTGTGCGTGCGTGCGCGTTCGTGTGCGCGTGCGTGTTCGTGTGCGTCTGCGCGCGTGTGTGTGTGTGTGTGTGTGTTTAGCTCCAAAAATAAAAGGAATTTTGAGGGTTGCAATAGAGAGAAAAAAGAAAGTTCAAGAAAGGAAGAGCCGAGGCGATATCACTGAGTCGAGATACATCGAGGTCGAGGTGAGCAGGCATTATATTTTCATCTCGTTGATTTAAAATTAAAAAAAGAAAAAAAACAGCGGGAGTGAGTCCAACGAAAGAATAATAAGGAAGAGAAAAAGAGGAAAAAAAATGATAAATTAAATCACGCAGTGCGCAAGGCTCCAAAAAAGCCTTTCGGCACTGAGAGCATTTAATCAATGGTAGAGAATGCTTAGTGGATATTAAAAAAAAAAAAAAAAACGAAAAACGCAAAATGGCAAAAAAAAATTATATGAAAAAAAATAATAAACCATGTTCTACGTTTTTTAACGAATAAAGTTGTAACTACAGTTTAAGACGGTGAATTGCAAGAACGGAGAAGAGAAAAACAAGACGAGAAAGATTATGAGGAACAACGTTGTGTAATATTTGGACGACGGAAAAAAATAAAATCAAGAGTGGGTGTGTGGGTGCGTGTATGTGCGTCCGCGCGCGCGCGCGCGCGCGTGTGTGTGTGTGTGTGTGTGTGTGTGTGTGAGAGAGAGAGAAGGAAGGATTTTCTGGGCGTGTGTTGATAATACGACGCCTAAATTTGCGCGCAAAAAATTTCAAGAAAAAAAAAGGAATAAGGACAAAAAAGTGTTGGAAGTGAAAAAAATTACAATTGGTCTGTAAGATAAAATCTCAACGATCGTCCTGTATGCTGGCAGAGTCTGTTCCATGATTTCGAGAACAAAGATGTACAAGTGAAATAAAAGTGGGAGAGGAATTTTGAGAAAAGAGTAAAAATAAAGTACAGAAGAAGGATGTTAAAGCGTTCTAAGAACACGATTCGTCGATCTTATCGACAATCGATGAACAAACATTGAATGGTAGAGAGGTGGCTGTATGAAATATTATTAATGATTCATTACGAAGATTGTGGTTATTATTAATTAATTAATTAATTATCATTATGAATTATCATTATGAATTATCATTACTAAAAACGAGACAAGAATAAACTGACGTGAATCAATCAGTTATATTATTGTACATATTAATTGTAACTATTTCGTGATGCGAATTTATGTTCTCAGATTATTTCCTCAATTCTGCGGAAAATAAAATTTGTGTATTATGAAAAAAAAATCGACTTGCCCGACACACCGCGTTGAATTATTTCGAATGTGCATCCCCTTGTCTTGGTTTGGGCAAACTGAGTCTTCTCAGAAATTTCGAACGTTTCGTGGGTCAAGAATGTACTGGAAAATTGAAATTTCAAAAAATTGATCGTCAAACTTAAAAAATCCGCCAAAAATTGAAAAATGATCCGAATCGGATGAACCAAGCGGAATTGTGAAGCTTGAACGATTACGAAAAGAATGAGCTCATACCTAAGCCACAATTTTACCCAGAAAAAAAATTACAGTCATTTTAGTGATCTAACTCAGTTTTGGCTAAAATGCAAACTAAAACATTTTTGTAATTAATTTTTTTTTAAACCTTATATCGATGTATCCCTCCCTCTCCTTCCCGAACACAAATTTACGCCTGAAAGAAGTCTGTACGATCAAAAACGGGAGTTATGGCTGTTTAAAAATTTATTTTCTGCTTACTAAAATAGGACACCGAGAGAATTTGAAAACGAAAAAAATGACGTCTGAAAGAAGTCTGTACGATCAAAAACACGGGAGTTATGGCTGTTCATTAACTCATTCTTTTTTACCGTAATTGTCGCACCCCTTTAAAGGAATTCCCTCGCGCAGTCAATAAGTACATAGAATTTCTTGGAAGCTTCGTGGAATATACAGAGGAATTTTTTCCGAGAATAATCGTGACCACGTCTCGAGCACTGGCGTAACAGACGAAATTGCATGTGCGAAAAAATCTTCAGAGGAGAAAATCACCCCAAAGCAAATGTGGCCTCAAACGAAAGAATAAAAGCCGATATCATCGTTATGCCAATAGCTACAGACTTGGTATTGGTCCCATTCAAAAGAGGAAAAAAAAATCTTATTAATGTGCATAATTAACGTCTCCAATACTCGATAATTCATAAGATATGATTAACAAAAATTCAAATATGTGGCTAATTCACGTTGCTTGGCGTATAAGAGGTCCGTGAACTTCGCCGTAAATGTACTTGTCTCGAGACGCTACCGCGTCTCTTGATAACGTATAAACGTAAGCTGAGGCAAGACTGAATCGACCCGCCAAACCCGCCACAGTGCCATTTACGAACTTCTCGTAGGAATTTCGGGGTGGATAAAGGCTCGTTGGAATCGTCTCGGCGAGACAGACTCAACGAACCCTATCCCAAACCTCGTAACCCAAATTGTTAATGTATACCACCCGAAATATACCTGAAATGTGTGGCTATTTAGCAATAACACTATTCAGTTGCGATACAGGAAAATTCGGTCAACAGTTCTAGACCCGTATTACAGGTAAAGCAAGTTCCTCGTGGAATTTTTAGATTGACAAATTATTACAAATACGCTGACCCCTAAGGACCTCTTGTGAAATTCTCAAATGCATCGTATAAGCACGCTAGCGAACAAATTTATTCATACACGATAATAATAGCAGTTAGCAAACATAAACAGAACTCGATGCAGCCACCGCCACTGGTGTGTAGAACAATCGATGAGGTCAGCTTCACTATACAAGAAGAACCTCTGAGGAATGTCTTACCCCAATGAGAAAGCTAAGCTGCCTTCCGCCACTGAACACCAATCTACCAATAATTTCCTCAAAAGGGCAATATTTTTATGAATATAATGAAAAACATTTATCAACACGTTATTCTTGTTCTTACTCACGAATACATTTTTAACTATAAAAACTCTCCGTAATTTGGAATCGGTAGTAAATTTCCTGTCAAAATATAATTCTAAAAAGGATTTAAAAACACACTGTGTTTTAGCTCCTTTTTCGCCGATTTTTCAGGAAGCACAAAATACCGAAATTTCGAGTGCTCTTAACTCCATTTCCATTTAACCAGTTTGGACATTAGTTCTTTTCCACGCACATACTCGTTGGATAAAATTGGAGAACTTTAATTGTTGGATCACAGCTGAATGACTCAAACGAATATCTTTGAAATGAAACTCGTACAGCCATCACATGGAATACAATAATAATTCGATAAAAAGTAAATTTTTGTTCTAATAAATTCCAATAAAAAAATGAGCAAATCATTAAACGTCCGGGATATCCGCATTGCATAGAAATAAGAATTGGGTCAACTTCATAAGGCCTGTCGTGTGGCGCATTCGGCGTACGCGTTTCACTGCTTCCACTTCGCCGACTTCCTCAGCCGACCCATCAATACATATGTCGTTTGCGCAAAACATAACCGCGCGATCAACACCGGCACTGCTATGTACCACGATGGGGCTCACGGAGTTCAATTCGGTGTTTCTATTTTTTCTCCACTTCTCCATTATGTACATTCTAAATATCAAATATTCGTTGGTGTCTTGAGGTATTTCGAAATTATCATCCCAATTGATAAAGTGATAGAGCATAATTTGGTGGATTGTTTGATCGGCACTGTAGAACTTCTTCCGGTTCGAGAGGAACAAGCCATATACTCTGTAGAAACCCCTGTCGGTTATGTTTGATGTGTACACAAAGTGTTTGCGAGTATCCTTAGAACTGCCAATTTGTGTAGCCCAATAAGGATAACACTTATCCTCATTATTTTCAATAAGCATTGTTAACGCTACGATAATTCTACAGTTGTTCTGGAGAATCATGTCCCAAAAATCATCTACAGTGTTTTCCATGGGTGCTTGAGTGATGATGTATTTTCTTCGCTCCCTGAAGCCATCCACGTAATTAGCATGGATGTAGTCCGTCCAATTAACATCAGTTGGATCAGGTTCCAACAATCTCACACGAGAATGATCCCAGCATGGTATATCTGCTCTTCGGTTCTTCATTTTATTTTTGGGATCCTCGCTAGCTGTGGTTGTTGCGCCGCTGGTGGGCATGCTGGTACCAGCGAACAATAATTCAATGCTAGAAATGTCGCAGAGCCTTTCATATTTTTGATCTCTCCTTTCATTCCAATAATTGTTCAAAAGAGCTCCACCAATGACGTGGTCGTGAGGATCCATGTTCGCTATGGAAAGACGGCAGAACTGTGAGAAGCAAGCACGATCAGTTTCAAGATATACAAAGCAAGCTATGACTGCACTGTTTTACGTTCCGTGCAATCCCAATGAAGTCGAGTACCGGCGTTAATTTAGGTTTTTATATTATTGATGAAATGAACATATTATTGATGAAATTAAGACACCTGTGATTGAGGAGCGTTCATTAAGAATTACAAATCAGCAATTCCTATTTGGTACCGATATGCCGTGCTATTTAATGCATTTCTGCTATCCCGCAAGATTTAAAGGATCGACGGAGTTTGCCTTTCTCCACAGCCAATTTCACAGTTACATTCTACTTCTCACTTGAATGGATGATAAATGGGAACTCTTTCAATTGTCCTCTTTAAACCCGTTACATATACCATGAATGTATATACTAATGAAAACTGATGGATTGGTTTTTGGACTCGGGAGCCTCGCTTGGATTGGAATACCTCGCAAAATCGGCCACCTTTGATGATTGAGATTTATCCTCGACAGACTAGGACACGATATTTAAGTTTTCCACAAAATTTACTTTGAGAACACTTTTGAGACTCATACAAGATACTATTAATATTAAATACTCTAATCCGGATGTATCCGACAGATCCAAACACAGGAGCTGCTTGTGATAATGGTTTTCTAACCTTGTGTTAAAATAACTTCCCTGTCCTGATTCTCGCATTAATCGTGCCTTTGTAATATCATTGTTACAAACCCGTTAACCAAGTTCCCTGCCCATTGCGATAGAAAAAAAACGTAATTTTGAACGAAACACTCACTTACCACAAGTTTTGCATCTACTTTCTATTATTCTCAATTTTCCATAACTTATACAATTTTGTGTGGCTGTGGTAGGTTATATGAAACTCTTTAAATAATTTTATATTTTTTAATAAGGTATATAAAGCATATTGCACTAGCATTATGACTAGAAATATATAGCTATAGACATAGCCAGTAAAGGCTATATAAGTATGACGTATAAACATAAGCTGAGGCAAGACTGAATCGACCCGCCACACCTGCCACAGTGCCATTCACTAACTTTTCGTAGCAATTTCGGAGTGGACGATGGCTTGTTGGAATCGTCTCGGCGAGACAGACTCAACGAACCCTATTCCAAACCCCTTAACCCAAACTGTTCATTTATACCCCCTGAAATATACCAGAAATGTATGGCTGTTTAGCAATAACACTTTTCAGTCGCGACAGAGGGAAATTCGGTCACCAGTTCTAAACCCGTATTACAGGTAAACCAAGTTCCTTGTGGAATTTTTAGATTGACAAATTATTACAAATCCGCTGACCCCTAAGGACCTCTTGTGAAATTCTCAAATGTATCGTACTAGCACGCTGGCGAACAAATTTATTCATACACGATAATAATAGCAGTTAGCAAACATAAACAGAACTCGATGCAGCCACCGCCACTGCTGTGTAGAACAATCGATGAGGTCAGCTTCACTATACAAGAAGAACCTCTGAGAAATGTCTTGCCCCAATGAGGAAGCTAAGCTGCCTTCCGCCACTGAACACTAATCTACCAATAATTTCCTCAAAAGGGCAATATTTTTATGAATATCATGAAAAACATTTATCAACACGTTATTCTTGTTCTTACTCACGAATACATTTTTAACTATAAAAACTCTCCGTAATTTGGAGTCTCTCTTGTGAAATTCTCAAATGTATCGTACAAGCACGTTAGCGAACAAATTTATTCATTACCATAATAATTGGAGTTGGCGAACATCAATCCGAACCCGGCGAAGAAGCCACCGCCGACGATGTGTATAACAATTATCGATGAGGTCAGCTTCACTACACAGGAAGAACCCCTGAGAAATTTCTTGCCCCAATGATGAAGCTATAACAATAAGTCGCCTTCCTCCACTTGACACTAATCAACCAATGATTTACTCAAAAGCGTAATATTTTCTCAACAATACATTTTTTTAACTATAAAAACTTTCTGTGATTTGGAATCGGTGATAAATTTCCTGTCAACATATAATTCTAAAAAGGATTCTTAAAAACACACTATGTCTTAGCTTCTTCTTCGCCGACGTTTCAGGAAGCATAAAAACCGAAATTTCGAGTGCTCTTAATTCCATTTCCGTTTAACCAGTTCGGAAATTAGTTCATTCCCATGCATACTTGTTGGATGAAATTAGAGAACTTTAATTGTTGGATCACAGCTAATGGACTCAAACGAATATCTTTGAAATGAAACTCGTACAGACATTGAATGGAATAGAGTAATAATTCGACAAAAAGTAAATTTTTGTTCTAATAAATTCCAATTTAAAAAAATGCGCAAATCATTTCATACGCAGGATCTTTTCTTCGAGATGCCGAAGAATCGCTTGGATCTTCACGAACAGAAGTGATGTGGAACTTATGTATTTAGAATAGAGATAATGAAGGCAGTACGCACATTATATTGTAGGCTCGCTTATACGTTGCGCATTGAATAGAAATACGGCTTGAGATAACTTCATGAGGCCAGTGTGACGCATTCGTCGTACGCGTTTCACTGCTTCCGCTACGTCGATTTGATGCACTCCTTCAATGCTTATGTCCATCGCGCAATACATAACCGCGCGATCAACACCGAGACTGCTGTGCACCACAATTGGGCCCACGTCCGACTCGGTGTTCATTGTTTCTCTCCTCTTCGCCATTACAGCGCTTCTAAGGGCCCAAAATCTGGCTCTAGTTAAAGGTGCTTCGAGATAATTATCCCACGCGAGAAATTGGTAGAGCTCAATTGTGCACACAGTTGTATCCAAATTGGTGGTTTCCATGAGCTTCAAGGTACAAGGAACTTTGAGAACACTTTTGAAACTAGTACAAGACACTATTAATATTAAATCTAGTTTAGATGTATTCGAGAGATCGAAACACAGGAGGCTTGTGATAATGATTTTCTATGCTTGTGTTGAAATAACCACCGTGTCCTGATTCTCGCATTATTTGAGTCCTCATAATACCATTGTTGCAAGCCCGTTAACCGAGTTCCCTGCCAACTGCGATAGAAAAAAAACGTAATTTCGAGAAAAACGCACTTGCCACAAATTTTGCATCTATTCTCGATCATTCTCAATTTTCCATAGCTTTATATAATTTGGTGTGGCTGTGGTAGGTTATATAGAACTCTTTAAATAATGTTGTATTATAACCAGGATTATATCCAGGAATATATTGCTATAGACACAGCCAGTAAAACTATATAAGTATAACGTATAAACATAAGCTGAAGCAAGACTGAATCGAGCCGCCACACTTGCCGCAGTACCATTTACGAACTTCTCGTACGAATTTCGGAGTGGATGAAGGCTCGTTGGAAACGTCTTGGCGAGACAGACTCAACGTACCCTATTTCAAACCCCTCAACCCAAATTGTTCATCTATACCCCTGTGATATACCAAAAATGTGTGACTGTTTAGCAATAACACTTTTTAGTAGCGATAGAGGGAAATTCGGTTAATAGTTCTAAACTCGTATCACAGGTAAACCAAGTTTCTCGTGCAATTTTGAAATTGACAAATTATTACAAATCCTTTGTCCCCTAAGGAGCTCTTGTGAAATTCTCATAATGTATCGTACAAGCACGTTAGCGAAGAAATTTATTCGCTACCATATAATGATTGCAGTTGGCAAACATAAACCCAAACCCAGCGAAGAAGCCACCACCGCCGCTGTGTATAACAATCGATGACGTCGGCTTCACTACACAGGAAGAACCCCTGAGAAATTTCTTGCCCCAATGATAAACTAACAATAAGTCCCCTTCCGCCACTGAACACTAATCTACCAATAGATTTCTCAAAAGCGTAATATTTGTAATGTTCGTAAGATGAATATCATTAAAAACATTTTTCAACACGTTCCTCTTGTTCTTTCTCACTGATACATCTCACAGCTGATCACAGCTGATTGACGCAAACGAATATCTTTGAAATGGAGACCGTACAGCCATTGGATGGAATAGAGTAATAAATTATTACTTTTTATCGCATTATTACTAATAATACGATAAAAAGTAAATTTTTATTCTTATAAATTCCAATTTGAAAAAATGCGCAAATCATTCAGGCTCATGCACAGGATCTATTCTTCGAGATGCAGAAGAATCGCTTGGATCTTCACGAGCAGAAGTGAAGTGTAACTATGTATTGTAGCGGACGAAGAATAGAGAGAATAAATGAAGTGCGCACATTGTATTTACAGCCACCAAGGAAGGGCTGTGTGAACCGCATCGATTATCACTAGGAATTGAGATAACTTCATAAGGCCAGTGTGACGCATTCGGCGTACGCGTTTCACTGCTTCCAGGGCGCTGATTCGCTCATCTTGTCCATCAAGACATATGTCCATCGCGCAAAACATAACCGCGCGATCAACACCGAGACAGCTATGCACCACAATCGGGCCCACCTCCGACTCGGTGTTTATTTGTCGTTTCCTCTCCTTCATTATTTCCCTTATGAAGCCCCGAAACATGAAACTATGTTTAGGTGTTTCGAAATCAGCATGCCACTCGAGAAATTGGTAGAGTTTAATTGTGGACACTGTTTTATCCAAATTACTGGCTTCCATGAGCTTCAAGGTATATTTCCTAAGGATACCGGCGTTCGATTCATACGTTGTGACTACAGTATACTTTAGAGTCTCTTGACTACAGTCAACTGTTCTAGCCCAATAAGGATAACACTTATCCTCTATATTTTCATCAGACGTCAACACTACGATAATTCTACAGTCGTTCTGGAGGATCATGTCCCAAAAATCATCTACAGTGTTTGCCATGGGTGCTTGAGTGATGATGTATTTTTTTTTCTCCCTGAAGCCATCCACGTAATTAGCATGGATGTAGTCCATCCAATAGGGAATGGTTGGATCAGGTTCCAACAATCTGACACGAGAATGATCCCAGCATGGTACATTTGCACTTTGGTTCTTCATTTTATTTTTGGGATCCTCACTAGCTGTGGTTGTTGCACCGCCGGTAGGCATGCTGGCACCAGCAAACAATAATTCAATGCTAGACATGTTGCGAAGTTCTTCATATTGTTCTTCTATCAATCTGATTTTTGTATTCTCGTATCTCACTTTAGCATCGGACTCGCTAACGTCCATGATCGATATAGAGAAATGGCAGAACTGTAAATCGAACACGATCTGTTTCCAGAAATACAAAGCAAGCTATGACAGCACTGTTTTACGTTGCACGAAATCCCAATTAATTCGAGTACCGGCGTTAATTTAGGTTTTTACATTATTAGTTAAATGAATATATTATAAATGAAATTGAGACACCTCAGATTGAGGAGCGTTAATTAAGAATAAAAAGTCAGCAATTCCCATTTGGTACCGATCGAGGTACCGATATACCGTGCTCTTTAATGCATTTCTAATATCCTGCAAGATTTAAAGGAGCGACGAAGTTTGCCCCTCTCCACCGCCAATTTCACAGTTACATTCTGTTTCTAACTTGAATGGATAATAAATGGGAACTCTTTCAATTTTCCTCTTCAAACACATTAAATATACCATGAATATATTTAGTACATACCAATAAAAACTGATGGATTTGTTTTTGGAATCAGGAGCTTCGGTTCGATTCGAGTATGTACCTCGCAAAATCGGCGACCTTTGATGATTGAGAGTTATCCTCGAAAGACTAAGACACGGTATTTAAGTTCTCCACAACATTTACCTCGAGAACACTTTTGAGACTAATACAAGATACTATTAACATTCAATACTCTAGTCAAGATGGATCCGACAGATCCAAACACAGAAGGCTTGTGATAATGGTTTTCTAATCTTGTGTTAAAATAACTTCCTTGTCCCGATTCTCGCATGAATACTCGTAATACTATTGTTGCTAACCCGTTAACCGAGTTCCCTGCCCATTGCGATAGATAAAAACGTAATTTCGAAAGAAAAACGCACTTACTACAAGTTTTGCATCCATTTTCTATCATTCTCAATTTTCCATAGCTTTATACAATTTTGTGTGGCTGTGGTAGGTTATATAGAACTCTTTAAATAATTTTATATTTTTTAATAAGGTATATAGAGCATACTGTACTAGGATTATGACCAGGAATATATAGCTAAAGACATAGCCAGTAAAGGCTCTATAAGTATAACGTATAAAGATAAGCTGAGGCAAGACTGAATCGACCCGCCACACCTGCCACAGTGCCATTCACGAACTTCTCGTGGGAATTCCGGAGTGGACGAAGGCTCGTTGGAATCGTCTTGGCGAGACAGACTCAACGAACCCTCTTTCAAACCCCTTAACCCAAATTGTTCATTTATACCCCTGAAATATACCAGAAATGTGTGGCTCTTTAAAAATAACACTTTTCAGTAGCGATAGAGGGAAATTCGGTGAACTGCTTTAAACCCGTATTACAGGTAAACCAAGTTCCTCGTGTAATTTTTAGTTTGACAAATGATTACAAATCCGTTGTCTCGTAAGGAACTCTTGTGAAATTCGCAAATGTATCGTACAAGCACATTAGCGAATAAATTTATTCACTACCATAATAATTGCAGTTGGCAAACATGAACCCGAACCCGGCGAAGAAGCCACCGCCGCCGCTGTGTATAACAATCGATTAGGTCAGCTTCACTCAGGAAGAATCTTTGAGAAATTTCTTGCACCAATGATGAAGCTAACAATAAGTCCCCTTCCGCCACTAATCTACCAATAATTTCCTCAAAAGCGGACTATTTGTATAAATATCATTAAGAACATTTTTCAACAGGTTCTTCTTGTTCTTTTTCAATAATACATTTTTTTTAATATAAAAACTCTCCGTGATTTGGAATCAGCTGTAAATTTCTTGTCAAAATGTAATTCTAAAAAGTATTTTAATTAACACACTATGTCTTACCCGTAGTAAAAAACTCCATTCCCCGCCATTGAAAAATCCCCATTCATTCCCCATTGCCAAAATAACCAATGGAGATGAATGCCGAATTGCCTAAGGGGATTTTCGCCATTGAATTCCCCATTTGAAACGGAATGGGGATTATCTAATGGGGATTCAATGGAGACAATCCCCTTAGGCAATTCGGCATTCATCCCCATTGGTTATTTTGGCAATGGGGATTTTTCAATGGCGATGAATGGAGTTTTTACTATACGAAAGAATCTCCATTGCTGTTCGCCACTCATTCCCCATTGCCCACAAAACCAATGGATATGAATGCCGAATTTTCTAAGGACATTTTCGCCATTAAATTCCCCATTTGAAACGGAATGGGGATTATCCCATGGGGATTCAATGGAGACAATCTCCCTAGTGAATTCGCCATAGTCACCTCTATTGGTTTTTGTGGGCAATGGGGAATAAATGGGATCATCAATGGAGATTCTTTCATATGATTGCTATATATACATGGAATTGCATTAAATAATCAAGTAAGTTATCAGTAAGTAAGGTTAATCCCCGTAGTAAAAAACTCCATTGAATCGCCAATGGCAACCAATGGTCCTCATACGACTCCATTGGACAATGAATGGGGACCCATTGAGATTTCCGCATTTGTCAATGGCGTACAGGGCTGACCATTGATCAGTGAATGGGTATCCATTGAACATCAAATGCGGATGAATCGAATGATCATCATTACTCAATGATGCTCATTGGAAAGCCAATGCGGATGAATCGAATGATCATCATTACTCAATGATGCTCATTGGAAAGCCAATGCGGATGTATCGAGCGATCAGCATTGCCCAATGGTGTCCATGGGAAGGTAAATGCTGATGAACGAAATGATCCGCTTTACCCAATGATGTCCATTGGAAAGTCAATGCGGATGAACTGAAAGATCAGCATTTCCCACAGATGTTCATTGGAACCCAAATGCGGCTAACGATGAAATGATCAGCATTTACCAAGGATACCCATTGAATAATAAGTAACTACCAATTATACAATGATCAACATTTATCAATAATGTCACTTCATTGACGACTGATCGAATGATGAGCAGCATTCGTTAACGATGTTGCAATCCATATTCGAGGTTCAATGCAGAACAATTGAACCCATCGATTGATGAGAATTTTTCCGAATGCGATATTTCTCAAACGGCGGTGAATTAATAAAATTAAGTAAGAGTAGATGTCGCTGATTCTCATATATGAACCAAATATTTTCTTCAATTGTAATAAATGCTGATGATTATATCGATGGTCAATCAGTTTAAAATATAATATAATAGTTTAAAATAAAATATAATATAATATATTTAAAAAAAATATATTATATACTGCTCATCAAGTGCGCGTACGTTTGGGATAAATGATTTTTAAAACCGTTTATTTTTAACATATACACATAATTTTATCAGTCCCTCTCAACTCGATTTGTGAGAGGAGAAACGTATATACTTTCATTATCAATCGTCATCTGAATACACTTACAATCTATTTTCTCAATTCTGAGCTTCAATAATTTCTATTAAATGTAATATATATATATACATATATATATATATATATATGATTGCTATATATGATACATGATATAATTATTGGTCGTTATGCTAATATTAGCATTATGATTAACCTTACTTACTGATAACTTACTTGATTATTTAATGCGTAATTCCATGTATATATAGCAATCATATGAAAGAATCTCCATTGATGATCCCATTTATTCCCCATTGCCCACAAAAACCAATAGAGGTGAATATGGCGAATTCACTAGGGAGATTGTCTCCATTGAATCCCCATGGGATAATCCCCATTCCGTTTCAAATGGGGAATTTAATAGCGAAAATGTCCTTAGAAAATTCGGCATTCATATCCATTGGTTTTGTGGGCAATGGGGAATGAGTGGCGAACAGCAATGGAGATTCTTTCGTATAGTAAAAACTCCATTCATCGCCATTGAAAAATCCCCATTCATTCCCCATTGCCAAAATAACCAATGGGGATGAATGCCGAATTGCCTAAGGGGATTGTCTCCATTGAATCCCCATTCCGTTTCAAATGGGGAATTCAATGGCGAAAATCAACTTAGGCAATTCGGCATTCATCTCCATTGGTTATTTTGGCAATGGGGAATGAATGGGGATTTTTCAATGGCGGCGAATGGAGTTTTTTACTACGGGTCATAATGCTAATATTAGCATTACGACCAATAATTATATCATATATCATATATAGCAATCATATAGCAATCATATATATATATTACATTTAATAGAAATTATTGAAGCTCAGAATTGAGAAAATAGATTGTAAGTGTATTCAGATGACGATTGATAATGAAAGTATATACGTTTCTCCTCTCACAAATCGAGTTGAGAGGGACTGATAAAATTATGTGTATATGTTAAAAATAAACGGTTTTAAAAATCATTTATCCCAAACGTACGCGCACTTGATGAGCAGTATATAATATTTTTTTTTTTAATATATTATATTATATTTTATTTTAAACTATTATATTATATTTTAAACTGATTGACCATCGATATAATCATCAGCATTTATTACAATTGAAGAAAATATTTGGTTCATATATGAGAATCAGCGACATCTACTCTTACTTAATTTTATTTATTCACCGCCGTTTGAGAAATATCGCATTCGGAAAAATTCTCATCGATCGATGGGTTCAATTGTTCTGCATTGAACCTCGAATATGGATTGCAACATCGTTAACGAATGCTGCTCATCATTCGATCAGTCGTCAATGAAGTGACATTATTGATAAATGTTGATCATTGTATAATTCGTAGTTACTTATTATTCAATGGGTATCCTTGGTAAATGCTGATCATTTCATCGTTAGCCGCATTTGGGTTCCAATGAACATCTGTGGGAAATGCTGATCTTTCAGTTCATCCGCATTGACTTTCCAATGGACATCATTGGGTAAAGCGGATCATTTCGTTCATCAGCATTTACCTTCCCATGGACACCATTGGGCAATGCTGATCGCTCGATACATCCGCATTGGCTTTCCAATGAGCATCATTGAGTAATGATGATCATTCGATTCATCCGCATTGGCTTTCCAATGAGCATCATTGAGTAATGATGATCATTCGATTCATCCGCATTTGATGTTCAATGGATATCCATTCACTGATCAATGGTCAGCCCTGTACGCCATTGACAAATGCGGAAATCTCAATGGGTCCCCATTCATTGTCCAATGGAGTCGTATGAGGACCATTGGTTGCCATTGGCGATTCAATGGAGTTTTTTACTACGGGATAGCTCCTTTCTCGCCGATTTTTCAGGAAGCACAAAATACCGAAATTGCGAGTGCTCTTAACTCCATTTCCATTTAACCAGTTGGGAAATAGGTTCCTTTAGAACTTTAATTGTTAATTGGATCACAGCTGATTTACTCGAATGAATTTGTTTGGAATGAAACTCGCACTGCCATTGGATGGAATAGAATAATAATTCGATAAAAAGTAAATTTTTGTTCTAATAAATTCCAATTTAAAAAAATCAGCAAATCATTCAGGCTCAGATAACGGATCTTTTCTTTGGGATATACAGAAGAATGGTTTGGATCTTCGCGAGTAGAACTGAAGTGGAACTTGTCTATTGTTGTAGCGGACGATGAATAGAGAGAATGAATGAAATACGCACATTATATTTACAATAGCTTCAACGGATTTCCCAGGTTGAGAATGAGAGTGCGTATATAAGCAACGAATTGAGACGATTCGATGACGTTCGCTTCACTATACAAGAGGGATGTTTGAAAAAATCCTTACACACATCTGATTAAGCTAACCCTTTCCGCCACTGAACACTAATTGACCAATAATTTCCTGGGAAAAGCGCAATATTTGTATAAATATCATCAAAAACCTTATGGACTGTTTTTTTTCTCACTTATTCATAAATACAATTTTATAGATTCTGTGGTTGTAAGGCTGGTGTGGGATTGAACAAAAAATCGCGGATTTTACCGCCCGTTGACTTTTTTTCCCAAAAATTGCACCGCATTGCCCGTCAGCGTTTTCTCAACGATCTCCAATTGCTCTGTAGATCTGTTGAACTCCGATCGTTCTCCCAAGTTCGAAGCAATCCAGTCTCGGAGCGCCTTGCGAAGTGCAACCCGCATTGCGTCAGCGATTTTGCTGGCCTGACGCGCGGCGCCAAGTATTTTTTTTTCGCAAAGCGACAAGACGAAAAGAGAATGTAAAAAGATAAGAGTATCGAAGTAAAATATAATGCTTGTTGTCAAGCCGTGGTCGAGTTCTGAGAAAATTTTTCACTCGCTTTCACACAATCTTTACAGAGCTAGTGATAAAAGTCTTGAAAACTCGGCCGCAACTACAAATTACACCACGCCGCAATCCTCCTTTATCCCACGGTCGAAGAGAGCCTGCCTTATCCACACGAACGCAAGTAGACACGGTTCCAAAATCGTTGGATGGCGCCACGAGGTCATTATGTCGTGTCCATGGTCGTGCCTGAAGATCTTGTTCCCCAATCCCCACCAACGATTTCCGGGGGTCATAATATGGGATGAAAGTTTCGTGATATCATTTTTCATTAATTAATTTGTCTGTATTTTCCCGGTCCATGGCGCTAATTGTTTATGAAAAATTGTCGTTGTAACGTTGATGAAGTTTTGTGCAAAATGTTGTGCCGTTTAACGAGTGAGTGAACTCAGAAGGAATCGTGACAGGAACGTCAAAATATGGCTGGAAATCTTGATGTGTTACCATTGGCCCCGACGTTTTCAACCGCTCGAGTAGTTGACATACTTTATTCATGAAAAACCTCGACGCTCGTTTGAGCTGCGCAGTATCGTTGCGCACGAGAAGCAAGATGGCCCCCGAGCGGTTTGTCAGTCCATTGGAGCTCTCAGTTGCGTGAGATTATTTTCGAGGTTTTCGAGTGATTAATCAACATTCCGAACGTTTAATCGCTGCGGGTCATTGACCAAAGTCCGTGGCGAAGGTCGTGAGATGCAGTGATCGAGTTGTCAGTCGATGAAAACTCGAGGCAAAGGCAGGCAATAATGGCACCGACGCGTGTTATTTTGATGTCATGCGGCAGTTACAATCCTCCGACGAATATGCACTTACGAATGTTCGGCAAGTATATATATATACATATATATTCACATTATATTACACATATATACGTTTATTTGCAATCGATATTGACTCATGCTCGCGAATGCATATTTATAACGATGCTATTCCATTCCATGACGTATTTTTCTACTGCGACATTGACGTTCAATGACCTTCAAATTCCGACGATTCCATGGGCATAACCTCAAATTATTCCGTAATTCACTCGTGAACGTGTATATTTGTCAAGAAATGATTTTGAATTTAAGGATCTTACGATTTTAGGACTATATTTGTGACGTACGAAGAGACGTATTGAATCATTGAGACGAAGATGCTTTCTCTCGTCAAATGACAATCTTCTCGAATTTTCATTTGCAGAAATAGCGCGCGATCATCTTCATCGCATGGGCACGCACGTCGTGGTCGGTGCTGTTATATCGCCGACGCACGACGATTACGCCAAAAAGGAATTGGCAAGTTCCGAGCACAGATGCGCGATGCTTAAATTGGCGACCCAAAATAGCGATTGGATAAGAGTCAGTACTTGGGAAACGAGGCAAAATGGCTGGACAAAAACTAGACTTTGCCTTCAGTATCATCAAAATCTTCTCAATTCCATTCTGCTCAACGCGAACGACACGAATTGTCGCGTTGAACTCCAAGACGCCGATTGGGTACCGGAAAATGTTAGAAACAGCGGAGATCGTACTCCGATACAGATTAAATTACTCTGCGGCGCTGATTTACTGGAAAGCTTCGGCACTCCTGGCTTGTGGGCCGACGAAGATGTGAGTTTGCTCCTCAAAGGTGTCTAACGACCTGAAAAGTCATGAAAATTCTTAAATATCATGAAATGACACTAAACCTTAAAAAAGTCATGAAATGTCATGAGAAATAACTAGTGAGCCTGATTTTTCTTTATGGTCTTTGTAACAAGTTCACTATACTTGCTGTTTTGTGTATTTATTTTTTAATAATCTCAAATTTTCGCGCGTTAATTATTTCTACAATTTGTTTTTAGATTTGGACTTCATTTTGGAAACAACTTTTTTTCGCCTTTTTCCCCTCTCTTCAGGTACACCCATCTTCTAGAGGAAATTTCGTTTATACATTTTTACGATTAGATTCATTAAGGGAAAAGTTTGAGCTTCAATTTCCTTCTTTTTTAAACTTTGAGCGATGTTTTTTCCCAAAATTATTCTGTTTTTTGTGATAAAAAAGAGGAAATTTAAAAAATTCCGTATAACACAAAAACGAAGAGGATTCATGAAAAACTTTAAGAAGGCAAAAAGTTGCGTTTGTTTTCGTTGAATTCAGAGGAAGTTTTTCAGATTTTTTTTTCTAAAATTTTTTTTTTCACGTTGAGGCTCGTGAAAAAAATTTGAATAAAAATTCCAATGTGTTGAAAATGGTAAAATAAAGTATTTTCCCCTCTTGAAATTTTATCAATAATCCCATAGTGCCTGAATTGAATGATCTGAGCTCCGACCCAGAAAATGAGAAAAAAAAATGTGTGAAAAAACAATCTGGAAAATTCTTCTGAACTCAACTAAAACAGACCCTACTTTTTGCTATCTTGAAGTTTTTCATGAATCCTCTTTGTTTTCGTGTTATACGGGATATTTCAAATTTCCTCGTTTTTTCGCAAAAAACCGAATACCTTTGGAAATAAAAATCGCTTAAAGTTAAAAAAAAAATGAAATTGAAGCTCAAACTTTCCCCTTTATGAATCGAATCGTAAAAATGTATTAAAAAATGTTCTTTAGAAGATGGGGGCACCTGAGGAGAGGGAAACAAAAGCGAAAAACATTTGTTTTTAAAATAGAGTCCAAATCTAAAAACAAATTGTAGAAATAATTTAAATACAGGAAATAAAGCCGAATTCTTCCCCTTCAAAATGCTATTTGCTAAATTAATTTACGTTGACTTCCGACAAAATGGCATTAAAAAACGTTCCAGACGTTTTTTGAAGTTTTGTCCGGAAACTTTGCGCGGGTAGTGTTTATAAAATTATTTACTTAACTTTTATTAATTTAACTTAATTTTATTACTTTTATTATATCAAATAAAAGTTATATATTTTATAACTTTAATTTAATTTTATTAATTTTCGTATATTTTTTGTTGGCCCGCGAGACATATTTTTTCGAAGAGCTTAACCAAAATTCAGAAACCATACTTCAATCTCATACATATTTTTATAGTACTAAGTCATACCAAAAGTCATGAAAAAATCCACATTCCTTGCCTGAAAAATCCTTAAATGTCATGAAATTTCAGTCGGGGCTAAAGTTAGACACCCTGTTCTCTTATTTATGATTTGTAAATGACAAAATAGGTTTTCTTGAAATATCAAAGCAAAGCAAATATCGTATACGATAAACGAGATATTCTGCTCAAAGACGAACTCCTTGGAAATTTTTTATAAATCGATGTAAGCCTTTGTTCGTTATGTAGAAAATTTGGGTAATTTTTTTGCCTCAAAACAAATGAGGAAATGTGCAAATTTCTAGTTTGCACAATTCTTATTCTCTTTTAATCGTTTGTATTATTGTCAGATTGCACGATTCTCATTTATTCTCATTTTAATCGTTTGTATTATTTTCAGATCGATGCGATCGTCGGTCAACACGGTTTGGTCGTCATAACAAGAGAAGGCTCGAACCCAAATAAATTTATCTATGACTCGGACATTCTATCGAAATATATGGTAAGATTTTTGTGCGAATTCATCGTTTAAAATTTTTGTTATCTTGGAAAAAGGTTTTTTGTATTCATAAATACTGACGAGGCAATATTTGCGAAAATTTTAGCACAATATTTACATTGTCACGGAATGGATACCGAACGAGGTGAGCTCGACGAAGATAAGAAGAGCGCTGAAACGTGGCGAGAGCGTAAGATATCTCGTGCAAGATTCTGTGATCGATTACGTTTACAAGCACGGGATCTACGATGCCAAGACCGTCTCAACAATGTGAGTTTGAACAAAAAACAACAATTGAAAATACATAACTAGAGAAGAGGAAAATGCAATTGATACGCCGAAGTGACTTAACGTTTGCGATGTCTGTACAATTTTCGTTCTGTTTTTAAATTTTAAAGCGGGAATACAGAAACACGATATATATGAGGCAATCCACGCCATTTCGCTCGGCCCTGACTGACCATTTTTGATTTTTTTCATTTTTTCTCGCAAGGAGTATTTTGACCAATTTTTAAATTTTTATCGCATGTATTTCGGAAGTTACAATTTTTCGAAAAATCTGGATTTCAGAAATTTCGGAAACGTTCTAACGCCGATATCTCTTAAATTAATCGATATATCGAAAAATGTTCGAAGATCGATTTTTTTCATATTAGTTCACACTTACATAAAGAAAAGGGAAAACAATTTTAAATCATCGTTGTCAACATTTTTTCAGCGTGTAAAGTGAAAATTATTTTTTTTAAAGATGATTGCCATTTTTTATTTTTTTCAAAAAATTCTCTAAAATAATATGATGAATTATATGAATTTTATCGCTAGTCCCATCGTGGGCCCATTTTTCCTTCTATTTTTTTAAAAATAAATTCAATTTTTTTTCACGAAAATTTTGAGTGTTTCGTGTGAATTACTATAATAATTTTTATTATTAATAATACTCGTAAGTAATAATTATTGTACTTATTTAGAATTAGTAATTATAGTGATAATTGTACAGTTAGTAGCCCGATCTAATATATTGAAGAATTATTTTTCCATTACTTTCCTATTGAAGAAACGTATGCATTATAGGAGAATATATGAATGAAACACTTACATATTTTTTATCTTGAGAGAGTTATAGATATTTATTTTCTCACTCATTTAAAAAGTTTACACAATCGAGACTGATTAGATATCAAAATGTATAGCAAAAAAAACTAAGCGACCGGTACAAACGGGTGAAAACCATAACGGGTACCCAAAAATGGCACTGTGTTGTGCCTGATAATGATGGTGCCGTAAGAGTAAAAGATTTTTAAAAATCTGATCAGTCTCGATTGTGTAAACTTTTTAAACGAGTGAGAGAATAAAAATCTATAACTCTCTTAAGATAAAAAAATATGCAAGTGTTTCATTCATATATTCTCCTATAATGCACACGTTTTTTCTATAGGAAAGTAATGAAAAAATAATTCTTCAACATATTAGACCGGGCTACTAATTGTAAAATCATGACTGAAATTACTGATTATAAATAAGTACAATAATTATTACTTACGTGTATTATTAGTAATCAAAATTATTATAGCAATTCATACGAAACACTCAACATTTTTGTGAAAAAAATTGAATTTATTTTTTTTTAAATAGAAGGAAAAATGGGCCCACGATGGGACTAGCGTTAAAATTCATATAATTCATCATATTATTTTAGAGAATTTTTTCAAAAAAATACATGATGACAAAAAATAATGATTTAAAATTTTTTTCCCTTTTTTTTTATGAAAGGGTGAACTAATATGAAAAAAATCGATCTCTAAACATTTTTCGATATATCGATCAATTTAAGAGATATCGGCGTTAAAACGTTTCCGAAATTTCTGAAATCCAGATTTTTCGAAAAATGGTAACTTCTGAAATACATGCGATACAAATTTAAAAATTGGTCAAAATACTCCTTGTATAGTATACTATTTTGTAAGAAAAAATGGAAAAAATAAAAAATGGTCAGGGTCAGGGCCGAGCGAAATGGCGTGGATTGCCTCATATATATATATTTATTTTTATAAAAGATTTTAGAGTCGGGAATCGGTGAGTCAATGTGATCGTTTAATTTGGTCTCGAGACAGATTACGAATGGAATAAACATGCTCCATTCTCAATCTGCATTTACATATACTGTTACCAAAGTATTTGATCATTATTATTTTTTCTTATTCTTTTTCACTATTAGAAGTTTCATACATCACTATTGCACCATTTTTCCTGTGAATTTCATGCAATCTTCTCGATAAACCCAGTAATGAAAATTTCAAGCTTATGAAAAGAAAATTCTCGCTGAATGTTTCGTTACGGTTCTATCCCGATTACTAGAATCTCACGTTAATTATTCATTTCCATATTTTTTTTGGAGGTATACGAAAATAAGTGAATTCGAATTTATCTCGAATAATTTAAAGTTTTTCGCAATTTTTTTCATGGTCATTTTTAATAATTTAATAATTTCTTCGAATATTTTGAACTTTTACAAATTATTCGAAGAATACAAAACGGTAAAAATGTTCTGAAAAAAATGAGCCACCTTTAAAGAAAATTCTCAAAATAATCACATTCCACACGGACACATTCACGATTCTGTATATATATATGTGTCATTTCATGTCAATTCAACGTTTTGTTGGTGACCCTTCGATTTTTTTATATTTTTTCATATGTTATTATACATGCAAAAAAAGTATCCATCTAAATTTTTAGCTCTCAATCTTAATCCATACCGAAGTTATTGATTTTTCAAAAAAATATTCTTAAAATAATCTTAACTTCTACAACAACCAAGATAGTCTAATTTGTTGGGAGATAATTTTTTTTTTGTTTTTCATTGTACTTTTTGAACAAAATATCGAAAATTAAGAAAACAAATTTTTTAATGTTTTTTAGCCGTTTAAAGCTAAAAAATACGATTTTCTTTCAATGGAACTCCTTCGATGTTTTTCAAAAAAAATTCTACGTAAAAAAACAAAATTTTTGAGATTTTACTGTAGAAGGGATTCAAATAACTTCCTATTAAAAAAAAAATTTCGATTTTTTTTCTCGTAATTTTGATCTTTTTTACTTCTATGACTATAATAGTTAATTTCAATGATGTTGAAATAAATAATTTAACTTCTCCCACATATTTCCTTTGTAAATAATAATAATTAACATTAAGAATTACAATTTTTTTGTAAAAAAAATTGAATAAAGTGCCAAACGTACTTGAATTGTAGATCTTAATGTTAATTGTTGTAATTTACAAAAAAAATATGTGAGAGAAGTTATATTATTTATTTTAACATCATTGAAATCAACTATTGTAGTCATAGAAGGAGAAAATATCAAAATTACGAAAAAAAAATTGATTTTTTTTTTAAATAGAAAGTTATTTGAATCCCTTCTTCAGTAAAATCTCAAAATTTTTGTTTTTTTACGCAGAATTTTATAATTTTTTTTGAAAAAAATCGAAGGGGTCCCATTGAAAGAAAATCAAATTTTGTAGCTCAAAACAGCCAAATGGACATTAAAATGTTTTTTTTTCTTAATTTTCGATATTGTTTTTCAAAAAGGACATAGAAAAAAATGACCTCTTAGCAGAGTCAGAATATCTTGGTTATTGTAGAAGTCATGATTATTCTAAGAACATTTTTTCATGAATCAATAACTTCGGGATAGAGAGCTAAAAATTTACATGGATTCTTTTTGCATGTATAATGAAATATTTAAAAATAAAAAAAATTGAAGGGGGTCACCGAGAAAACGTTATTGAACTGATAGGGCATGACATATTTATTTTTTAATACATATATTTGTATATACATACATACTCTAAAATATTGTTTTCTGTGTGTTTATTTCACGCTGCTCGACAATTGGAAAATTTAAAGTAAGTTGGAACTGTCTACGACAAACGCTAACAATTATTTGTGCATACAGCCAAAGTATGAGAATGCCTTTTTGACACCTTCGCCGAGTGACGTTACAATGACAACGCCGAGTCCCGTCGAGATAATATCAATCGACATTAACGAGACGATACTTAAGAGGAATTATCAAAATTCTTCTTCGAACGGTAGAGAAAATTTTTCGCGCGACGATAACGAGGATTTGCGCGAAAAATTTAACGCCGTTACGAGCGATAATGGAAACAAAAGCGTCGCGCAAAACAAAGTCGCATATCCGGGTCTGGCTAAACAGATTATCGCCAACGAGTCCGGGGAGTCAAAGATTTTTTGCGAGGTAGGTTTGAGTTGCATTAGCGAGAATTACAAGGTCGAAATGGAGATCGATGGTAAGACAGGTCATTACGAGGATTCATCGACGAAGGACATTGAGGGAAGTCTCGAGATAACGGAGATTGACGACGATGGGATAGATAATTATGGACAATCGGAAAATACTCCGACCCCGGACGATTCCGAAGGTAAAATTTCCGTTATCCTCTCGATCGACGTTATCGATTCATCGAATATCGATTTTACACGAAGATCCTCGAAACAGGATATCGCAAGCGTTATCCTTGAACCCATCGAGAACAAACAGGATACCCTTGAAAATGAAGAAAGTGCAGAGAGTAAGGAAGAAGAATCTCCGATCAAGGCCGATGAATCGATAAAAGCAAACTATATCGACGCCGATTCGACTA
Organism: Alloplasta piceator; assembly: GCA_946863875.1. Classification (NCBI taxonomy): domain Eukaryota; kingdom Metazoa; phylum Arthropoda; class Insecta; order Hymenoptera; family Ichneumonidae; genus Alloplasta; species Alloplasta piceator. Next base: position 16,395,807 of record OX333072.1, read on the forward strand.
TCGACGAAGATAAATCAAAGACTGGATCCAAAGAGGCCAAAATTCCAATAAACATCGAATCGATCGACGAATCTCACGATTCACGCATCGAGGATCAATGTATCGATATTTCCACCGACAAAATCGTCGATGAAACAAAAATCGAGGATCATCGTTCCAGCGACGTCGATCAAGATTCCATAAGCGAGGAATTGATCGATAAACGCGATGGTGCAATCGAGATTGACGGAAAATACATAATGTCCGTTGTGAATTCTCGCAAAAGTCCGAAAAAATTGAAAAACGAGGAGAACGAGGGCGTCGAGACGCGAAATATCGAGATATCGAGAATCGATAGGATCGAATCGACTGATAAATCGAACGAAAACGAGCTCGTTGAATCTTCGATCGGAGCGACACCATTTTCGCGAACAGAGTCGATAAGAAAATCGATAAAAACATCAGGACGAAGAAGGGGCGTAGTTTTTCAAGGTAGTTTAGATTCGATAAACGTAAACGAAGATAAATCAACGATCGTCACGAGTGACAAGAAGATATCGAAAAAATCGAAAAGCTACGAATTTATAAAACCAACGTGCAATCAACCAACGACGATTTACAAGATTCCACTGAACGATGCCGATTTTTCAAAGGATGAAAATAGCACTATCAAGCTAGAGGTCAAGGGTCAAGAAGCAGAGGTCAACGAGGTCACCGATGATTTCTGCTCGGTTTGCTGTTATCAAAACGAGCCATCGATCAACGAAAATCTCTGCGATGCTCGTTTGACCGGAAGTTCACCGATCGAGGAGCCCGTTTGCGAGATATGCAGCAAAAGCGATTTGCAGGAGGAAACGTTGAAAAACGCTTTCGAGCCGATTGCATTCAAGTCGGGCGAGCCCGTTTGCGAATTGTGCGAAATTTGCGGTGACGCGGCGATGGACGAGGACGTTGTAGCTTCTTCGCGACCGGAAAAGGACGAATTCGTGGATCGTCGAATATTGGGATCGCGTCCATTGCCGCTGAGTTTGCCGAAGCGGAAGAAAGTCCGTTTGAACGCGAGGAGCTTGGAGAACGTTGATTCTGACGATTACGAGGACGAGGATGACGTTGATCATTTCGAGATCGACGACAATGGCGCCAGTCGTCGAATAATCGACACGCGAGACAAGCTCAAGTATCTCGGTGAGAAAAAATCCATCGAGGAGAGAACGAGCGACGATACGAACAGCAACGAGGATGAATTTGAGATTGAAAATTGCGGCCTCGACGTCGCGGATGGGGCGAAAAATTTGGCCTCTCGTTATAAAAACGCGATTGATGATAAATTGAGAAATATTGTGCCGGAGAATGAAATCGTTAATGAGAAGATAACGAGAACCAGTTCACTCGTTAATCGTGAAACCAACGATTCTGGAAGATTCAAGAGACGCTATTCGTCCGTCGATAATTTGCCAAATACACGAACAATCGTGAAATCAAGCGGCGCGGAAAAACCAAATTCATTGAAATCACGAGCTATCAAGGGTCTCGTTTCGTCGGCCGATAATATCAGACCAGTGAGAAATTCGCGAAGTCGTACGTTGAGAAAATCTGCCGATGACGTTACACGCGGTTATCAGTCGTCCTTGGACGATACGAGGGAATTGCCTCTCTACGAGAATATCGGTAGAAAAAAAATGACCTCCAAGGACGAACCGCAGCACAAGCCGCGCGACAGCGGAACCATCAAAATGATATTGACGAAGCACGGTATCAAGATAATAAGCGACAAGGAGACTGCCTTATAGCTGAGGGTTTACTCGGAGATGCTTTAGGAAAAGGACTCCGACGATAAGAGCTCGAGCAGCGCGAGCTCTCAAACGTCACAGAGTACATTATTGTGCGTTATTAACGTCAAGCCTAAAGATTCAAGCGTCAAATCTACCGAGTAAATTTCAATAATTAAAAACATTGCGAAATGCCTAACTTTTAAAAGTATTTTGAAGAAAAAGAAAAAAAAACAAGTTTAACGAAATAAGTATCCGTTTAACGAGGAATCGTCTTGAACAACGGAATTGACGATGGGGAATTCTCACCGAAGAGAAATCATTCGAAATTGATTCAGTGAGGCGAATTATTGAAAATTGAGTTACTGACATTCAAACGATTTCACTGAAACGTATTTTTTCCATCGATATTTCAGTGATCGGCAGTATCGATTTTTTCATCAACGATATTGATTATATTAATCATTTTTTCGAAAAATTGATCATTAGTCGAAAAATGTTACTAATATTCTATAAAAATTCGTAATTAGCGGAAAAATATTAATACTTTTTCGTAAAAATTAGTAATTGGTGACAAAATATTTTTAATTTTTCTAAAAAATTAGTATTTAGCGACAAAATATATCTAATTTTTCTAAAAAAATTAGTAATTAGCGAAAAAATATTACCAAGTTTTTAAAAAACAGTAATTTGTAGAAAAGTATTTTGTATATTTACGTACTTGTGTGTACGGATTGCGTCATGGTTATAAGCTCAAATAACTTCATTAAAAAAGTTGTTTTATTTTTTTTCAATAACTAGATCTATTGAATACTTTACTTTAATGTCATACGATATCACATAAGTTATTATTAATACGAATATTTAATCAGTATAACCTATTGAAAAATGTATTAGTAATTTTTTATTTATTTTTTACTTTTTGCAAAATTAATACAACATTTCTCCACAAGTTATTGTTTTTTTCGTTATTTTTTCTCGCTAATTACTAATTCTTGAAAAAAATTAGTAATATTTTGTCACTAATTACTAATTTTTTAGAAAAATTAGTAATATATTCCCACTAATTACTAATGTTGAATAAAAATTAGTAATATTTTTTTGCTAATTATTAATTTTTCGGAAAAAAATGGATAATAACAATAGATAGATTTTTTTTTTGCTGAACACTGCGATATTTTAGACACTTTTTCCCATTTGCCAGCTTAGAATGATAATTTAGGTTCTGCGAATTATTTTAGAATTTTTCCACTGACTTTGACTTGAAATAAAATTAATTGAGAAATCATGGCTTTGTGAAGAAAAAATTTGGTTCAGAAATCTGAAATACTTTACAAAAAATATTAGCAATTGAAGGACTGGCAAAGGGGAAATTAAATTTAGAGCGATCGATGGAAAAAAGTGATCAAATTCGAGGCGAATGGGTAAACGATGATTTTTATTTAACAAGAGAAAGCTACGAGTTATGAATCCCCGTAGAATATCCCGTAGAATTCATTAGGCGATATTCCCATACCGAAAATGGCAATTTTTCGTTATTTCGAAATTTAAGAAATTAATTAACTAATCTTACAATTTATCGATTTCAATTGTGTCACAAGAACGATGACATTTTTTATCCTTAAATGAAAGGAATTTACAAAATTATTCTATACTCTCTTTATTCTTAAATGAAAGGAAAAGTTGGAAAACTTGATCGAATAATTGATATTGGATAAATTACAAATTTCACAAGTGCTATTTTTGAGTAACGAAAATTGAACATCTTCGTTTCAGCTTTGGCGAATCAATGCCGCATTATTGCAAAGAAAAAACAATACATTTGAAAGAAACAGCGTTTTGTCGACAATTGAAAAATTTGAATTACTGACTATTGAGGAATTATGCTAATCTAACGTCTGAAAAGTAAGCCTAATTTTTTACAATTTTTTGTTTGGATATAAAGAATGGAATCCAAAATCTGTTTGAGGTAATTCTTGTGTTTATCGAGTTATGAGATGTTAAAATTGTTTTTACACGTTTGAAGAAAAAAAAACCAGGACGAATCAAGAAAAATAGTCAAGAAAGTCAAAAAATTGTTTTAAACTTGCACGTCCCAAAATTGACTATTATGCATTATTGACGTCAAGCCTAACAATCCAAATGTCCAAAACTTGTTTTTTTAACATCCTAATCTGCACTAAGGGCCTTTAAACAGATTTTGCATTTCATTCACTACATTCCCATAAAAAATTCTCAAAATTAGGCTTTTTTCCAACTGTCACAGTGACATTACCCCTTGAAAAAATATCGTCATCAACTCGTAAAATAATTATTCAGAATGCCAAATTGACAAGGTAAAATAATTCATATAAAATCAAATTAATTTGCCGATAATTGAAAATCATTTTTGTCAATTCGATTCTAAATCAATATCGAATGATTTATTCGTTGGAAGAATCCTCCCGTTTGATCGAGCCTCGATCCCGACTGGACGAAAAAAAACACCACAAATCTTTGACTTCAGCCTCGTTCGAGACTTTTGGCAAATTGACTGGAAAAAAAAAAAAAAACGAACGAATAAGTGGGAATTGAATAAAGAAAGTGTGTGCCAAATTACGAAACGTTTTCGCACAGCCCGTAGGAAAATGTTGAGGAATTGCATGCGATCTAAAATTTTAGAGAGCATGAAAAATCGTGTTTAGCGAATAAACAAGAAAGACAAGATGAGACAATCTTTGACACAACGTCAATAAACATTAAATATATATATTATAAAGTATGAAGCATTTTTCAGTGATTCAGCAATTTTTTTTTCGTTGATTCCTCAAATATTTTATTTTTTATTTTACCAGTTGAAAATAACTTCTGGGCAAAAATAAAAACGGGGCATTCCATGTCAAATCGACCAAGAGTTGGAATCGGCCCCTCTCAATTTCGATGAAATTTGGTCAGAAGGTTTTGTTTTCAATAAAACGAAGTTCTACCAAAGGAATCAAAATTGAATTTTTTTTTTCGAAAGTTATGCGAATTTCAAAATTTCACAATTTTTCAATTCTGTCAAGCTTATTTTTTAAATATCTTGAAAACTATTATAGTTACGAAAAATCGCTCTAAATCAGTTTTAAAGAATATACTTGGGGCTACGAAAATAGTATCGTACGAAATTTTATTGTACGAGTGCGCAAAGTGGCACTTTGCGCACGGAGTGCAATAAAAAAATATTCCGTATTTTTTTTTGAAAAATGATGAATTTGGAGAATTTTGAATGTTCAAAAATCGTAGAAAAAATTCAAGTTCCATATTTTATATTTGGTTTAATTTTTTTTATATAATACCTTGTAGTGATCTCAAAAGATCCTGAAATTTTCAGGATGGTGTGTTTTTGTTTCAAAAATAAAAATTTTTGAATTTTGGTAAACAAATTTTTTTCTGTTTTTTCTCTAAATTAAGTAAAGTTGAGCAATCATGTAATTTTGAGCAGTAAAAATTTCAATTAATGACAATTTAAAAACAAGAAAAAATTTCTACCAAAATTCGAAAAATTATATTTTGGAAACAAAGACACACCATCCAGAAAATTTCAGGATCTTTTAAGATCAGTACAAGGTGTTATATACAAAAAATTTAACCAACAATTTAATGTTGATCGTGGATTTGCACGATTTTTAAAAATTAAAAAATTTATATTTTTGAAGAAAAAAAACACCTCTCTGAAAATTTCAGGATCTTTTAAGATCAGTACAAGGTATTATATGTAAAAAAATTAAACCAAATATAAAATATGGAACTCGGTTTTTTACGATTTTTGAACATTCAAAATTCTCCAAATTCATCATTTTTCAAATTTATTTTTCGGAATATTTTTTTTTCGTAGCCCTAAGTATACTCTTCAAAACTAATTCAGAACTATTTTTCGTAACTATAATAGTTTTCAAGATATTTAAAAAACAAACTTGACACATTTGAAAAATTGTGAAATTTTGAATTTCGCATAACTTTCGAAAAAAAATTTTTTTTTCCTTTGGTAAAACTTTGTTTTATTGAAAACGAAAACTTCTGACCAAATTTCATCGAAATTGAAAGGGGTTGATTCCAGCTCTTGGTCGATTTGACATGGAATAACCCAAATATTTGGTAGATCGAGGTTAAAATGAAATTGCTGCATCGATGGTCAATGCTCCATGTATGAAGAAAAGTAAATATATCATAGTAATATATTATATCGTTCGCGTTAACGAGCTCGTTGAACGTTGATCACGAAATCGTTATTTATTCCGACTGAATGTTTAATCGATAGTATTTTTTTCGTGGAGCTTCCATATTGTCATTAAAAAAAAAAAACAACCCTATATCGATTCTTGACTTCATAGAAGAAGATGATAATAATATATACGAACGAATTATATTTATCCCCGGATATTCGGGAATTCGACGGAAACGAGAGACCGTCGGATACAAGAATTATTATACCAAAAATTTTATCACTAAAATCACGAATATTTATTAATATCTCTCAGCACATTACCGAGACGCTCGATTATTAATTAATATTAATATTTAAATATATACCGGGCAAGAGGATTTACATATGTACGTTGTTAATAATGAATTTCTAGAAATTTCACTCTACACTGTCACAAATAGATCGATATAATAGTAATCGAATTTATCCAGAATTACAAATCTTTTTCCATCGCGACAAATTTATCGTTTTATCACTCTGAAAATATTTCTTTATTTCTATACCTTCGGATCTGAAATTTCTATTCATCAATTTGCATCTTTGTTCAAATTTATTGAGAGTACGAAAATAGTAATTATTTCTATTATTCTTATTGTTCTTGATTACTAAAATTTTAAGATCTATTCATGGATAAGAAAAAAGTGTTGGTTTTTTTTAATTAAAAAAAGATTTTCAACTTTAGAAATTATTGAACATAAGATATAGAGAATATATTACGATAACCAGTTTAAAAAAGACCTCTTTTTTGGATTATGTTGCTGAATGCGATTCGAATTTCAAATTTTTCGCGAATGACCGTGATAAAGATTAATTTGCATTAATTTTTTTTAGTCAGGATCGTTCGTGAAAAATTTGGTTTCGTTTAAGATTGGAATTTCAATGAGCAACAAAATCCAAAAATCGAGACATTCTATTGACCAGTTTGGAGGAAAATTGAAATAATAAATCGTACAAGTGACTAAAAATTCATGATTCTGGATTATCGTGAGAAAAATACAATCTTTTAAAAAACTACTCCTTTGGCTTCAAATTGCAATTTAGATATTGCGCTAGAAATTGCTCTCTCTCTACCCCGTATAAATTTATTTCTTAGTGCACGGTGTTATGCGCTCTCCAAAACTTTTGGCTTACTAACCCTTTAACCGCCACTTTAGAATATTCACCGGCAAAACGGCAACTTTTCAAAATATCTTCGTAATTATTCATCCAAAAAATTCTGAAAAAATTGACACACAGTGAAGAGGTCCTGAATTCACGTTTTAAAAAAACTGATAAACTAGTGACGCATAGCGATGCATCCAAATGAAAGTTTTTCCACGTAAATTTCCATTTGGAAAAAAACATATGGGGCATTCCATATCAAGTCGACCTGAGTGTGACCCTCGACCTCACTGATTTCGTTTATGATTTTTTATATGATTCTTCCAACTCAAAATAGCATTCAGAATTTTTTTCAGATTTTTCAAACCAAATTTGAGTACGTTATTATTTTTTGAACATTTCTTTCAAAAACCTCGAGGGCTGTAATTTAAAAATCTGAAAAAATTCTCAAAAATCCAGTTTCAAAAAAGAAAATGTTTGACCCAAAATTCATGATGTCTAGGCTTTCGCTTCCACCTCGATTTTAGGTTTTTACGAAGAAAACGTAAGAAAAAATAGATGCAGAAATTAATAATTATTTTTGGAAATTGTTGGTTAACGATAAAAATATTAAAGCCACTTTTTACGGTAGATCAATTTCTGCATCTATTTTTTTTTGTTTTCTTCATAAAAACCTAAAACCGAGGTGGAAGGGAAATCCTGGACGAAAATACTTTTCGAAAAAAAACGTTCAAAAAATCATTACGTACTCAAATTTGGTTTGAAAAATCTGAAAAAAATTCTGAACGCTATTTTGAATTGGAAGAATCATATAAAAAATCGTAAACGAAATCAGCGAGGTCGAGAGGGTCACACTCAGGTCGACTTGGTATGGAATGCCCCATATATTTCGGGTAAAAATGACAAAAGAACTGGAATTGATCGAAATTCATATTTTGGACATATTGCACTTTTTTAAAGGGAAAAAGGTCTGGCCGTTAAGGGGTTGAACTGATTCTTCAACGTTCATATCCAAGATTTAAAAAGCTTTTACTCTGTTTTCCATCCTTATTTTCACTTGCAATTCTCGATCCCGCCGAATTTACGAATTAAATCATGTTTCACAAACAAACGAAAAAATCTTTTTGAATTACATAGTTTTCTCGTACAAATATCCTTTATTTTTATGAATAATTTTAACTTCGATGGAAACATCGAAATAGTATTTTTTCAAAGTATTATTTTCACTCGCTGAAATCATAATTCCATTGAAAAACAAAACTCGTGTGGCATTTTTTTTTCAACATGTGCTTCAGTCGAATTGATCGAGGCCTTAGGCTTCTCTTATCGATGAGATCGATGATTTATCGCCTTTTTTTTCGATACATCATTATGGGTGCTATGTGCTATTTATTTTCCAAAAACTATTTTTCTAAAAACTTCTTGTCTTTTTTTTTAACGTTTTCTTTAAAATTCTTTGCAATCCTGGCCTCTTCCCGGCAATCTTCAACGTTCATTCGGCGGAGTAGAAAAATTTGTCGCTTACCTTAATTTTGAAAAACGTAATATTTCCAACTATTCGATGTGAGAAAAATTATTTTTCAATATGTCGAATTTATTTCACAGATTGCGATGAAAAAGTTCAGAAAATGATTTTTCAAAAATGTACGGATTCATATTATTTTATCGAAAAATTCAAATTTTTATATCATGGAGATAATACATTTTTCGATGAAGTTTTTAAAACTTTCATGCAGAGGATTTTTTCAGTAGACAAAAAAAAAATAACGATTGCCACGAAGAGGTCAAAATAAATGTCAAAACGATTCTGATGGGGCATGTGATATGTGTTTTCCAGGATACAGCAAAACCTGCATGCCTACTGTAAGACAGATAGTTGACTGTCTCGTTGCTGCTCGTCCCATGCCCATCCGATGCGGCTCCTGCCTTACTGCTAAAAATATATTTAACCACGCTAACAACAGTCGTAGTCTCGATAAATCGAATTCCACCGATGCTAGCGCTCGTAATAGTGGAAATTCGATTTTTCAAAATCTTCGAAACGTCAATGTCAACGAAAATAAAACATCACCACGAATACAGTAAGCAAAAATGACAGTGACAGCGCTCTTAAGGATGTTGAGTCCCTATGAAATCTTTTAATGTTAAGGGGGTAGTCTAGTGTGAAACCTGTTTTTTTAACGTTTTTTTCGGGATTTTTTTTTTTGACAAACCATTAAAATAAAATAATTTATGAATTATGTATCATTTTCATTAACATTTGAACAAACTTTGTGCATTTTTCGAAGTTAATGTATTAAATATAATCAGCAGTGGAGCACCTTTTTTTTTAAATATGTGTTCTTGTTGGGCGGTGTATCTCCGATTATATTTAATACATTCACTTCAAAAAATTCACAAAGTTTGTTCGAATGTTAATAAAAATGATACACAATTCATAAATTATTTGATATTAATGGTTTGTCAAAAAAAAAATCCCGAAAAAAAACATTTAAAAAACAGGTTTCACACTAGACGACCCACTTAAAGGGGGAAACCCATATAAATGGTCAAAGATGACGAGGAATTTTGGGATTTTTTTTTGCAACGCAACTACTGGATCAATCGTTTCCAACTTTGGAGGTTATTTTATCGTTCATTCGAAGACTTGAAAAACATTTTATTGCCCTCCGGACGTAAAAGTGCCTTTTTACGCCCACTTCGTGGGCTTAAAAGGCACTTTACGCCGTCGGGCGATAAAATATTGTATGACCCGAGGACAAAAAAACTTTTTCTGACGAGTGTGAGTTTTTTTGTCCTCGGGTCATAATGTACTATTTTTAAGATACCAGAGATTTTGATTAACTTTTAAACGCGATTTACTCGAAACTACATTTTCGCAATTTGCGGCAGCGATAAAAAAAAACTATTCATCCGATTCATTTGAACCAAATATTTTTAGACACATCATTGCAAACCCTCTTCGATAAACCTCCATTTTCGAAAAAAAATTAATTTAACAATCATTTTTTGCATAAAAATGTTCGGTGAAAATTCGATCTTTTTCATCTGAGTGCCGCCATCATTACAATATTCAACTTTTGAAACTTTTTCTTGGTTTATCGACAGCGTACTTTCATATAGAATGTAAAGGTTTCTGATTTTTTTGTTTCGGATGAAAAACAAAAAAACTACAGCTGCCGCAATTCGACAGAAAAAATTCGTTCAGCAACGATTGGTTGCAGGCTGCTGATGAATACTTATTTTCGATTTAAAAAATGTTTTTCAAGTCTTCGAATGTACAATAAAATAGCCTCCAAAGTTGAAAACGATTGGTCCGGTAGTTGCGTTGGAAAAAAATCCCGAAATTCCTCGTCATCTTCGACCAATTCCCCCCTTAATTGTTCAATAAATAGCTTCTTAATCGTCGTGAGATTTTTACACGACCTCCTGAATACTTCATGTAAAAACACAATAAATTGTCAGAATTCTATCATCATTGCTTCAACCTCCTTAAGGGTTAAAATGAAAAATGATGAGAAAATTCTGAAAATTTTGTATGAAGTATTTAAGAGGTCGTGTAAAAATTTCTCGACGATTAGGAAGCTCGTTATTAAAATATTAACATTTTGTTAAGAACAATTTTTTAAACAAATAAAAAAAAATATTTATCAATAAACTTCGTTTTGTTTTCGTTGCTTTCAATATAGTGTAGATATTGAAAAATTGAGAGGTCAAAAAAAACTTATCGCAAAGTTATGTCAGTTTCCATAAGACTACATTTAATTTAATTTAATTTGTTAATGTTATTTGTTCGATAACGAGCTTCCTAATCGTCGTGAAATTTTTACACGACCTCGTAAATAATTCATCCAAAAACATACCGAATTTTCAGGATTTTCTCATCATTTGCGATTTGGAACTCAACATCCTTAACTTTTGAGTATCGATTTTCCAAAAGGCAGTATTAAAAAAAACCTCAAAATTATTCCAAACGACTTGAAACATTTTCAGCTAGTTTAATTTTTTTCCTTATCACAGAGATTAACAAATTTTATGGTAAAAATTACTCAAAATCGTTTTTTTTCTAAATCTAAAATTATATAACAAAAGTTGAAAACATTTGAACTGGTTTTGTTTTAATTCGGAGACTCAATATTTGTTATGATTAAGATGAAATTATTTTGAAAATTTTTGGAATCGTTCTGATTTTTTTCTTTGATCTTGGAGTAAATTTTTTTTCTTAAGTGTTAATTGTTGGCTTGCTATTGAGACACTAATGACAAAGACACTTTCTACACAATTGGAATTTCGAGAACATCGAGCTTTCTTTTCATTATATTTTAGCTCGCAGCTTTTAATTGATCTTCGTTAAAGAAAAACAAAAGAAAATGGAAATTATTATTTTTCGGCAGAATTGTTGGGATTGGATGAAATGAATCTTTAGGGTATCAGACAAAGTTTTTGGAAGAAAGGAGATAAAGTGTGAATAATTTATTTTGTTTATCGAAAAAGAATGGGGAGAAAAATGAGTGCTCAAGCGAGAATTCGCGGACAAAATGTGCGTGCAAAGGATGAAATTTTGATAAGTATACTAAAAATCGCTACTTGATACCTTTATTGAATCCGTGGCCAATTTCCGTGGCCAATTTCCGATCTACAGATTTTTTTTATGTCTCGACGATTCATTTTTTTCCATTTTGAGTTTCCTCTATTTTCCGAGCGAAAAATTATTATTTTTTCTCAATGAACTGATTGTACATAATATATTTCACGCAATGTCTTTCGAGGAGAGAGAGAAGGTGATAGATATAGAGTGACGATCTCGAAAATGTAATGTTTACGAAAAAACATTTCATTGAAATGTTGACGATTTTATTGAAACGTATGAATCACTTCCCAAAATAGTTTTTTTTTCCAACGATGTTTCAGACGCTTTTTCCCATTTGCCAGCTTAGAATGATAATTTAGGTTCAGCGAATTATTTTAGAATTTTTCCACTGACTTTTTTAGGAATTGTTACTTCCTCATCGAGAAATAAAATTAATTGAAAAATCATGGCTTTGTGAAAAAAAAATTTGGTTCAGAAATCTGAAATAATTTACAAAAAATATTAGCAATTGACAGACGCAAAGAGTAAAATAAATCTAGACATCGATGGAAAAAAGTGATCAAGTTCGAGGAGAATAGTTAAACGATTATTTTTATTTAAAAAAAGAAAGCTACGAGTTATAAATTCCCGTAGAATATCCCGTAGAATTCATTAGGCGATATTCTCATACCGAAAATGGCAATTTTTCGTTATTTCGAAATTTAAGAAATTAATTAACTAATCTTACGATTTATCGATTTCAATTGTGTCACAAAAACGATGACATTTTTTATCCTTAAATGAAAGGAATTTACAAAATTATTCTATACTCTTTTTATTCTTAAAAGAAATGAAAAGTTGGAAAACTTGATCGAATAATTGATATTGGATAAATTACAAATTTCACAAGTGCTATTTTTCAGTAACGAAAATTCAACATCTTCGTTTCAGCTTTGGCAAATCAATCCCGCATTATTGCAAAGAAAAAACAATAAATTAAAACGAAACAGCGACGATCCGTATGTACGTGTATAGTGTGTATGATAGATCATTTGTGATATATATATGGGGCATTCCATGTCAAATCAACCACTTGTAAACCAGACCCCTTTCGATTTGGTTGAAATTTTTTTTTCCTTTTTTACCCCATTACAAACATTTTTCAGGAAATTTTCAAATTTTGTTATCCAACCCAAAAAAAAGGATTTTATATTTTGAAATAGCTATAACTTCTTCAAAAATTGACTAATTGGGACGTTTTTTTTTCAAAATTTTCGTCTTTAAATGTACTTTTCGAAAAAAAATACAAAAAAATGTTAAGATATTAAAATCTATGAAATTTTTTACTTTTTCGAAAAAAATCATCTTTTTCTCGATGTTTGCCATGTTATTTCACTCAAAAAATACTTCGATCAGTTTCGGAAAAAATGAAATATGATGAAATGAAAATGAGATGAAATTTTTATCGACTGAAAAAAAAAAATTTCCCAGTTGGATTTATTTCACAAAAACACGCTCTGGAAATTTTTGAGGGTTTATAAATGACCTCAGAGTTTGAATACAAGAGAAGGATAAAGAAATTGAAAGTGGTAATCCTCGAAAACATTTTTAATTTTTTTCAAAAAGTGAGAAAAACAATAGAAGGAAGTATTGGCCCACTCCATATTGGGCGGCATTTTTTCTGGAATTGATGAAAGTTTTTTTTTAATGAATACGAAAATTTGAAAATTTCCTAAAAAATGTTTTTAATGGGGTGGAAAGGGAAAAAAATCAGCCAAATCGAAAGGGGTCGGGTTCAAAAGTGGTCGATTTGACATGAAACGACTCATATATACATGTATATCACAAAAAAATTCGTTGTTTAGATATCGCGTAACGTATAACTACTCTGCGAGACTAGTTTATACGTTATATATGTTTGTACGTTAAACGATCGACACAGCACACCGTATTATATACTTAGAAAATAAATGAGTCTGTACCAAGTGTCCATAAAAAAAAATAATTAAAAAAAAATGTAACCCTTGAAAAAAGGAGAATAAAAATGAAATAAACGAACAAATAATTACACCAACCTTGCGTCGTATGAATCCTTTTCTTTTGAATAAGACAAACATAATTTATTTACACAAATATAGGACATAAATTCACAAAAAAATTTACATTCGTCTTTTCCACGTCTGGATACATTTTTTCGGAAAATCTTACAGTCTACGTATTTAAGAAAAAAGTCTCCGTGACAATGCATAAAAATCTAAAGTTCTTCTTTTTAAATCTAAAGTTTGATGGTTTTTTTTTTTTTAATTTAAAAAATTCTACTCGAGGCCTTTTTTCAGTGGCATTACCGGGGAAATTTTGTCGCCACCGAAATCTACGTGATTAATTAAACATTAAGAATTTGCGATAAAAAGCATTTTTTTATCGTGAAAAATGAAATGGATCACGAAAAAAAAATCTTGACACACGAAAAATCTTGTGTACGAACGTCTCGGCCTTTGACTAGAAGGATAATAATTTATTTTTCATACGTTTCGCGATCACGAATTACACTGCGACCTCGATAATCGGAATTGTGCGGGACTGGCTCTTGCGAGAAGTGGGGTTGCGCACATTGCACAGAACCGTCTCTGCGCCGCTGGTTGCTGACGGCGGCCTGACGCTATTGGCTGGGCGCTTCTCCCACTACGCTGCAATTGCAAAGATCGAGGTACCGAGAATCGAGGTCGCAGTGTATAACGTGATCTCTCTCCCTACAGCCGGCGCCCTACAAAACGCTTTGACCCTGTGTGTGGATTCGCGAGTGTTGAAAAGTTTTTTAAAATGATTCTTATCAAGATTGCAAAATCTACAAAGTGAGAGAAAGAAGAAGAAAAAAAAACGATGACGATTGACGAGCCGTGCATGCCCGTTAAATGAGGTAAGGCTATTTTTTTCTCCACAATTCTCCAACTATGAAATTAAAAAACCCTGTTTCAAAGTGCTAATTTTTTTTGCCATGAAAAAATGTAAAAATTGGCAGACGATAAAAATCGTTTCTCGTGTCTTCGAGAATCGAGATCAAGCGGCTTTCGATCGAAGACGATAGAAACAGAGAGCCAAAAGACCAGTCGTCCAAGTCACGGTGACGAGGAATCCTTTGTAAACTTCGGGATCGTCGAAAGGGTAACCCTTGTCGAGAACATTGCGCAGTGAGATTCCTGGTATCGTCGTCGGCAGCGCGAAACTCAGCCATTTCAATACTTTGGGCATCCCTTCCACGGGCCAGATGCAACCTGTGCAATAGAAAAAAAATTGATTAGAAATTTGACCGATTTTGATCATACTCGAAAATAGATAAAAAATACCATATTGAGTAATTTGTCAAAAAAAAAGCGTCAAGATGGAGGAAGAATGTGTTTTGAAGGATATTCGCGTTGATTCAGGAATTTCAGCAATTCGTAATCAACTTTAAAAATAAAAAATAATTTTTTTTGTAGAATTCATCATCTCAATGTTCCCTGAAAATTTTAAGGTTATCTGATCTGAATTCATGAAACCCTGCAAATTGGACATTTGCACATTGCTTCCTCATTATTACACACAGTTCACACAGCTTCCTTTATCACAAAGTATGGCGATCAAATTTGGTTTCCTCATAAAGAAAGCTTTGTTAACTGTCGAAAAACATGAATAATCAATGTGCAAATTTGCCAAATTCTTTCAAATTTACTTCTTGCCAAATTTGGTTTTTGCCAAATTCAATAGCGAACAGCCTTGATCACTATTTTGAATGTGTACAAAATTTTTGTACAATATCTCGTAAATAGCCGAAGTTGGAGTACGCTATTTAAAAAAAAAATTAAAAAAAAAAAAATGATAAAATTTGAATCATTCGATCGATTTTCGCCAAAATTGATAACGAACAACCTCGATGGCTATATTAGCTCTGTGCGAAGTTTCAGTGCAATATCTTAAAAATTGCACAAATTAGAGCGTTTACGCTATTTTTCAAAAAATTAAAAATTTCATACATTTTTAATCCCTCGATGGATTTTCGCCAAATTCAATAGCGAACAACCTTGATAGCAATACTAGTTCTTTACAAAGTCTCACTGCAATATCTTGAAAATTGTGCAAGTTAGAACGCTTACGCTATTTTTTGAAAAATTGAAAATTTGATAAAAATTTAATCTTTCCATCGATTTTTGTCAAATTCAATACCAAACAACCTTAATAGCTATACTAATTCTGTACAAAGTTTGAGTGCAATATCTTGAAAATTGCGTAAGATAGAGCGTTTACGCCATTTATGCAAAAACGAAAAAAATCGATAAAATCTGAACACCTGTTAGAATCAAAACAACATTTGTCATGATGAAGAGCAATTCGTGCTCGACAAGCGTGCCAAATTTCAGCTCGATATCTCGAAGCGTTCTCGAGTTATTAATTATTTACATCTGAAACTCAGGATACATATGGGGCAGTCCACACCAAGTCGACCTGAGTGTGACTCTCGACCTCGCTGATTTCATTTGCGATTTTTTATATGATTCTTCCAACTCAAATTAGCATTCAGAATTTTTTTCAGATGTTTAAAACCAAATTTGAGTACGTTATGATTTTTTGAACATTTTTTTCTAAAACCTGGAGGGCCGTAATTTAAAAATCTGAAAAAATTCTCATAAATCCAGTGTCGAAAATGGAAATTTTCTACCCAAAATTCATGATGCCCAGGCTTTCGCTTCCACCTCGATTTTAGGGTTTTATGAAGAAAACGTAAAAAAAATAGATGCAGAAATTAACCAACTATTTTTGGAAATTGTTGGTTAACGATAAAAATATTCAAGCTACTTTTCACGGTAGATCAATATTTCTGCATCTATTTTTTTTACGTTTTCTTCATAAAAACCTAAAATCGAGGTGGAAGGAAAACCTGGACATCATGAATTTTTGTTAAAAAATTTTCATTTTGGACACCAGATTTTTGAGAATTTTTTCAGATGTTTAAATTGCGACCCTCGAGGTTTTCGAAAAAAATGTTCAAAAAATCATAACGTACTTAAATTTGGTTTTAAAAATCTAAAAAAAATTCTGAATGCTATTTTGAGTTGGAAGAATCATATAAAAAATCGTAAACGAAATCAGCGAGGTCGAGGGTCACACTCAGGTCGACTTGAGATGGAATGCCCCATATACACATATCCATCCGGACATCTTTTCTAAATATGATTTCTCGATGTTTTAGAACGTTTTGAACAGATTGGCATAAAGATAGCAAAAAAAAAATTCACGAAAACAAAGTTTCCTTTATGAGGAAGCAAAATTATAGGCTGTTATGTTGACACCCGATAATTAGCTAATTTTTTTCCGATCAGCTGATCGCGCTGAAAGGTACATTTAGAAAAATCTGAAACTGAGCAGCACTCAGATACTGCAAAAATGACTATTAAATTATTATTGAAATTCAATTATTATTATTGCATCAAATCATTGAAATGTTAGAAATAAAAATATTAATGAAAAAAAATTAAATAAATAAATACTAAGTAATAGAATGAATAGTAAAAAAATAAAGTAAATAAAAATAAAACATAATCATTAAAACTATTTGAGACAAGTGTAGAATGAAAATAAATTTTGGCGTAAAATCCTTTTTGGAAAATCATTTAAAAATCGTTTTAAAAAAACTCACCGCAGAGTAATATGACGGGATAGAAGCTTCCGGTTGATACGTAATTGGCGACAGTGTGCGAGGTGCACATTACGGATATGAGAAAACCGTAGCACATTCCAGAAAAACCGACGAGCATCACGAGACAGAGTACGATGAGCACCGAGCCACGACACTCGAGATCAAAATGAAGAAAGCTGATGATGAGGGTAAGAGCGACCTGTATAACTATCATGGCCACTTGTGTCAGAAGATGAGCACCGAGTATCTCAGCGGTCGTCACCCCTGTTTGTTTTCAATAGGAAGAACCTTGAGGATTATTGCAAGCCACGAATACACATGTGTGCATAAATATAAATAAATTACGGTCCTTTGATTAACGACTCCTTTATTTTTTCCATCGCCACAAATACCCTCGATACGTGCTTGGAAACCGTATCGCACACTGAGAAATTTTTTTTGTTGAAAATGCAAAAATTTGTTTGACTCAACCAAATATTTGTTTCCGGACGTTCAACGAGATCATTTTGGTAATTCAACAAAGATACAGTGGAAGTTTTAGTTATATCGGTTAAATCGTTGCTTGAATGGGCAAAGTTTCAGTTCAATCAAATAAATATCTTTGTACCAAATAAATTGTGTTATTGAAAATACGAATTGTTTTTTTGTTACAGCTAAATTTATCTAGTTGAAATATACTAGAAACCAACGAAATATTTCTGTACAGCAACTCAGTAATGTGTAAATTGGACTGAACTGTATCTGGAAATTTACCAAATAATTTCGTTCACCTCATATCTTATGGTTAACCAAATCCATTTGTTGAATTAATTATAGTTTCATTATTCCAAACAAATTAATATTGCATCAACTAAATTTTTTTCAACTAAATGGATTTAGTTGTTTTAACTGAACTTTTTTCTCAGTGCACATTACACGGTTATTGAGTTTTTTTTTTTTTTTCTAACATAATATGTAAGATTGTAGTTGAGTCGCGGCTGAGACTTCAGGGAGGTCCCTAACGCGCACTTGGCATACTAATCGTCACTCTGATGTGTCTCAGAGACTCGTGAACATGGTATTTGTCGCGGAGGGCATCAGCATCGTTTTCACGCCAATTCGGGCTTAACAATCAAACCGTTAAAACGCGGGAGCACGAGGTCTAGAGTTCTCCATAATCACTCGGGGACACCTTTATGTCTTGGCATTCATCAGCCAAGGTTAGCAGTTCTTTTACATTTTCTTTCAACCTCTTCCTGTTCGCTTTTGATGCAGCACATTAAGGGGAGGTTAAATACGGACATTAGCACCTCGAAAATGGATTCCAAACTTGCTCTGGCACGAATGGATGGAAATCAATAAAATTTTGACAGTATCAGAATTATAGCACAAATGGAGCCCCACTAAAATTTTTTCGAAAAACAAAAAAAATGTACAGATCCGATTATCATCAGGAATCTGTAATTCAAAATATTAAATTATGTTTCTACCGCAATTCGCCTAAAACCAAGAGTGGGGGGCTCCATGACGAACTCTAAAGTACGAATATCGATACATCAAGATTCAAAATTTCACAATTGTTCAAATCTTTCAATTTTATTTTTTAAATATCTCGAAAACTATTATAGTTACCAAAAATCATTATGAATTCGTCTTAAAGAGTATACTTGGGGCTACGAAAAAAAAATATATATTCCGAAAAAAAAATTTGAAAAATGATGAATTTGGAGAATGGTGAAATTTCAAAAATCGTGAAAATCAAAGTTCCGTATTAAATTTTTTGTTCAGTTTCTTTTCATCATACCGTGTACTGATCTTGAAAGATCGTGAAATTTTCAGAAAGGTGTTTTTTGTTTTTTAAAAAATATGAATTTTGGAATCTTGAAAAATCGTGTAAATCCACGATCAACATTAAATTTTTGGGTCAATTTTTTTTTGTACTCATCTTGAAATATCCTGAAATTTTCAGGATGGTGTTTTTTTGTTTCAAAAATTTATCGTCCGGTAGATTTGCAATGTAACGAGGAAGATGGAAAATGGATTATAAAAAAAGCGAATGAAAACTCACCCTGTACCAAACTTCGATCCCATATACCCTCGTGGCGATCGGCTATTATTATCGACGATGATACCGATGTTGCGAGAAAAAACACGAGTCTGAAATTGAAAATGTTTCAATTTTCGTGAAATTTAAAATGTCACAATTTTCGTGAAATTGAAAATGTCACAATTTTCGTGAAATTGAAAATGTCACAATTTTTGTGAAATTGAAAATGTCACATATTTCGTGAAATTGAAAATGTCACATATTTCATGATATTGAAAATGTCACAATTTTCGTGAAATTGAAAATGTCACCATTTTCATGAAATTGAAAATGTCACAATTTTTGTGAAATTGAAAATGTCACATATTTCGTGAAATTGAAAATGTCACATATTTCGTGAAATTGGAAATGTCACAATTTTCGTGAAATTGAAAATGTCACCATTTTCGTGAAATTAAAAATGTCACAATTTTCGTGAAATTGAAAATGTCACAATTTTCGTGAAATTGAAAATGTCACAATTTTCGTGAAATTGAAAATGTCACAATTTTCGTGAAATTGAAAATGTCACAATTTTCGTGAAATTGAAAATGTCACAATTTTCGTGAAATTGAAAATGTCACAATTTTCGTGAAATTGAAAATGTCACAATTATCGTGAAATTGAAAATGTCACAATTTTCGTGAAATTGAAAATGTCACAATTTTGTGATATTGAAAATGTCACAATTTTCGTGAAATTGAAAATGTCACAATTTTCGTGAAATTGAAAATGTCACAATTTTCGTGAAATTGAAAATGTCACAATTTTCGTAAAATTGAAAATGTCACAATTTTTGGCAATTTTTATCACGAAAAGGATACTCACGTCAGTATAAATCCAGGTGCCATAAAGCTGGAGTACTTTTGATCCATTTTCCCAAATATCGGCTCTTCGAACTGTAAAGCAGGAGAAATATTGGAAACGCATTAAAGAATTTTTGAGATTGTCTGAATCATTGCGCGAATAGAGAATGACAATTAGAATGAGAAATTAAATGTGAAATAGAAAAATTGTTATTAAATGTACGTACGCGAAGCGGCAAATCGGCAAACTTTTTGGGCAGGTTGCACTCTTGAATAATATCCTCGTAAATCTCAAAGAAACGCTCTAAGAGTCGTTTCTCAAGCCAGAGGCCAATCTGTCGATCTGTATGGGGAAAAAAATTAAGAATAGATTCTGTCAATTTGCATAAAACAAAAGTTATTCTATTTAATTTGTTAAATTTATTTAAATATCGACGGAATACTTTTGTAAATTTAAATCCAATGCAATTTTTTTGAGATATTCTTGTTATTAAATGAAACATTACTTTTATGAATTTTATTAGTTTAAAAATATTTTTCTTTAATTAATATAATTAGGCAAAAAAAAAAAGAAATTGAGGAATCGTACTCACTTCCCATATCCAGGGATATTTCTATCTCGCCCGCTATTATTTCCTCGAAAGTTGCCGATCTCAAATTGTCTCGTCTTTCTTGAAGAGCCGTTGAAAAATTTCTGCCAAATGCCATTGAACCGACCACGTCACCGTGTTTTATCGCCTCTGACACTTCGTCAATGTCGCTGTAAAATTTCTAAAGACCAAATAAAAGTAATACCAGTAAATTGAAATAAAGATATTTCGTATTATTTCGATACATTTATGGTCTGAAAATGATAATTCGCTGAGAAAAAGTTTCACAATTCCAATATCTTTTATTGTTATTAATAATATAAACGGATGAATAGTCTGAAAAGAGTATACGATGGTAAAAAGACGACAACAAAAATTATACTTTTTATTATTCGCCATGCAACATTTTGCATTGAAATGAAGTCAAGTCAAGTAAATGAAGTCAAAATATTTCTACGAAACTTTTCTACACGTTTTCACACAAATTCAATTTTTGCGAAAATGCAAAAAAAAATGTTCAATTTTTTTTTTTCAAACCTTATATCGATGTATTTTGTCCCCCTGAACACGAATCTACAAATAGTTTTCTCAAAAAATCAAAATTTTTATGAATTTTTATCAAAAACATTTTTCCTCAATTTTAGCCCCATTCTCAGAAACCTTGAAATCGCGAAATTTCAAGCGCTCAAAATTTTCGATCGATTTGACCGATTCGGAAATTTTTTGTTCGCACGTAAACCTTGTCACTAAACTTAGAGAATGCCGTTTAGTTTACTCTGATATATAAATTTCTGTAGAAATGACAGCAGTTTGAAAATGGCCGAAAAAAAACGGGAAGGAGTATGCATTAAAAAATTTGCGAAAATCGATGGTCGAACTTTAAAAATCTGCCAAAAATAAAAAAAAAGGCGTCTTGAAGATTCAACGATTACGAAGAGAATGAGCGCAGTCTAGAGCCAAAATTTTGAGTAGAAAAAAAATTACACCTATTTCAGGGGACAGATTCAATTTTTGCCAAAATGCAAAAAAACATTTTTTTTTTTCAAACCTTCTATCTATGTATTTTGTCCCCTTGAACACGAATCTGCCAATCGTTTTCTCAAAAAATCACTATTATGTCACTATTATGTTCTGTGAAAGATAAGTCACTATTCTACTATTTTTGATCCTCTGAAACGCTGCCAAACCTGACGAGCTGGTAAAATTTTTTTTTGCGATATTTGACTAAATTAGGTCCGAAGTTTTTTCGCATTTTTGCAATTACTCACACTTTCAGCTATATCGTCGTTGAAGCCATTCAGAAATCGGCAACTAAGGTCCACAAAATCGCAGGTATAATTATCCGGTGCGTAAATAACCCGTCCGACGTTTTTTCCATTTTGGCAATTACCAGCCTCATTGTTTATCACCCCCATGTGCAAACCTTTTGGATCACCGCCGATCGCGTGGAAGAACACAAATGTTTGCACTATCGGCAATACCAGAGCGAAAAGTACACCTCTGTCGTGAAATTAAATTTTCATAAAATCATATCTTCCCATTTTTGTAAATACCCAATTAAAGGGTTATCCTAGCTTGAAATTTCCAGAAAAAAATCGTCAAAAAATTTTTTGAAGTATCAAAATAATAGTGGAAAAGATTTTGCGTACCTATTTCAATTTTTTTTGTATCGTTTGGATTGAAGTTAGTATTTTAAACAATTAACAATATCCCATTTATAGGTTTCCCGGAATTGAATCATAATTTAGCCTGGTTTACTCTATAATTCGAATTTGAAAAAAATTGCTTTTTAATTTTTTTTAAATTTAAAGTTCAGTGTATTTTTGATAACGATTTTCTTGCGGAGTCTTGTTATAATGTTTCAGTTGTCTTTCGATAAATAAATTACCCCGGATGCCGCACGAATTGCAGAGTATTCTTGATCATCAGAGCTTTGAATTTTCGTCCAGCGAAACCCTCGAGATCAATCGTTCTTTTTTCAGGCTCTCTGCTCCAGATTGGTGCCTTTACATTTTGTACATTATTCTGCAAAAAAAAATCGCTCTTACTCGTAGATTCAGACGGGGAAAATTTTTCTTGAAAGAATTCAAAAACATAATCTCGAAATTAAATTTGAAAAAGGCAGTCACATTTTCATTCGTTGGATTTTCTCTTGTCGGTGGTACGTTAACCTCTTCGAGATCGGAAAAAAATTCTGGCGTCATTATCCCTCGCTCCTGATTTTCCTTCTGTTGTTGGCTTAAATTTAAAAAAGCTTCTTCGAGGCTCTCACATTGAAATTTCGCTAATAATTGATTCGGTGAGGCTTCGGCCAATAACTGTCCGCATCTCAAAAGTCCGATCTAAATTGCATTAGAAAAAAAATATCCATCATAAAAAAAAAAGGATTGAGAGGTAAAATAGAAAAGTGATGATTTTTCGAAGTAACTGGGTAATTTTTTCGACTTACTTTATTTGCGAGTTTAGTTTCATCGATATAATGCGTCGTTATCACGACCGTTACTCCTTTCGTTTTCGTAATGTCCGACAAAAAGTTCCAAATGCTGAAAAAAATTGTTTTTAGATGGTTTTTGATATTTTAGATGCCAAAAATGAGTTTTCGATAGTTTGAGCGTTGAAATAATTAATTTGAGGGGTTTAAAAAGTACTTGCTTCTCCCTGAGGATAGGATCGAGTCCGACTGTTGGTTCATCGAGAATCAATAATTCTGGATCGTGTATCAGGGCGGCGGCAAATGAGACCCTTCTCTGCTGACCACCACTAAGATTTTTGACCAAATTATTTCTCGGCGGTAGTTGTAAAAGATCCGAGAGAAAGTTGTGTTTCACCTCTAAAATAATCGTGTACAGTAATAATAAATATCGTAAAGTTATTTGCAATATAATTTAATTTTTTTTTCAATTTATAAATCAATACTGAGAGAAAAAATTACTGAATTTGAGAACATGAATTTATTTATTAAATGAAAGTATTAATTCGATTATTTATTTGTTGAACCAAGAAAATCACTTTTCATTTAAAAAAATATTTTCACGAATCTATTACTCTATTATATTAAACTCTTATTTAATAGTAACAATTAAATGCATGATAGATTTGATTAAATTTGTTTTCATTGAATTAATTACATTGATCGCATCATAAACATCAGATTATTTGAATCTAAAAAACGAATTCAATACAAAATTATTTTTTTCGAAAAAATTATTTTCTTTGCAACAAAGTCATTATTCTTTTACTTCAAAAAATATTTTTATTTAAATAGATTTGATTGAATTTATATTCATTAGATTAATTACATTTATCGCATCATAAACATTAGATTATTTGATTCTAAAAAACGACTTCAATACGAAATTATTCTTTTTTTTAAGAAAATTTTTTATGGCATCATAAACATAAGATTATTTGGATCTAAAAAATGACTTCAATACGAAATTATTTTTTTCGAACAAAGTTATTTCTTTGCAATAAATTCAGCATTATTTTACTTCTAAAAATATCTTTATTTAAATAGATTTTAATAAATTTGCATTCATTGGATTAATTAGATTTATTGCATCATAAACATGAGATTATTTGAATCTGAAAAACGACATCAATATTAAATTATTTTTTTCGAACGAAATTATTAATTTGCAATAAATGCATCATTATTTTACTTCTAAAAATATTTCTGTAGTATTTTCAATATTTATTAGATATAAAATTGATTGTGATTATTTGAAAAGAAGCTGTAGTAAAATAAATAACACATTATTTTGTTCAAATAGAATATTTGTTTGGAATGATGGAATTTTTATTTCTTTCACGCAAAGAACTATCATTTCTATAGTATACTTTAATAGTATACATAAGTTGTTAAAAATTAAAAACTGGTTTTTTAAATGTTTTGTTATATTCGAATCTTCATAACTCGTAACTTTTTTCAAGTGCATAGTAGTAGTCGATAGAGTAATAGGTAGCGTGTTAGGTAGTTAGGTACGATAGGTAGTATAGTAGGTAGGGCCGAGGGTTCGAATCTCGGTCGGACAGAGAAATTAGATCGGAGAATTGGCGCAGAATTGTCTTTTTTTCTATTTATCTCTTTTTGGGGTCACTAAACTATGCATATTAAATTATTTGGCAAGGGCTATATATTTTTTATAAAATGTTTAGCAACAATTAATAAACACGCATTGGATTGAATCAATTATTTTTCCTGTTGATTGGACTAATTAATTTGTAGATTCAACAAATTTTTTTTCTCAGTGTTTCCTGTATTAAAAGACATGCATGTTTTGAATGATAAAATGTGTTCTTGATTCAAAAAACATATTACATATAATTGAAAACATATTGTTAGATTCAAGTAAATTCGTTTATTGAAACAGAAATTTATGGAATTGACGGAAAAAAATGATCCAAGTAAATATATAAGGGAACCAATCTAATATGTTTTGGCAAATAATGAAAAAAATGATTTTTTGCCTTCAAAACCTTATTTTATTGGTTTTAGTAATTATTTCTCTCAGTGACATAATATCGCAAATTTCGTGCTACCAAATTTTATAAATTATAATATAAATTGTAATATATTCTAATATATCAATATATTATTACCTAATATATTATTACATTTTTAAAAATAATAATAAATTTGTTTAACAAAATTTTTATAATATTTTAACACATTTTCGTACCTATTGTCTCGTCATCGAGGCCATTTATTCTTCCGAAGTAATATAGCGCACCGATAACCGTGAATTCACCCACGAGGGAAATTTCTTGCGGCATGTAACCGACCCTCGGTCCCGGAATTCCCGAACCTTTGTTTCCCGGTTTTCCACCGAGTACCCAAACGTCTCCGCTGTCGACTTTTCTTGCACCAACGACGCAACTGAGAAGAGTCGTTTTTCCACAGCCACTCGCACCCAAAAGTCCATAGCTGTATTATTGAGAACACAATTAAAATTAAATTCGATTATCGATCGATCGATAAATCAAAATCCAATGAGTCAATTTATTAGTCACTCAAGAGTCATTTTAAGGATGCCAAATGTTGCTGAAAAAATTTAGCAACATTTGGCATGCTATAAACAACAATTATCAACAATATTGCCCAAAAGTTATCAATAAATTGTTTTAACAAATAATTATTCAACAATTTTTCGGTAAGTTCTTTTTTTTTCTTAAACAAATCTAATGCGTTAATTTTTCTGAACGCGTATGAATTTTTTCAGAATTTTCTCTCCATTTTGAAATATTATAAAAATATTCTGAAATACAAACAAAGAATTGCCAATTTTGTGTATGTTTTTATGTACACGTTTATCATCAGCTTTGAAGAGTTTCGAAGACACTAGGCCAAAAAATACATAAGTACAGCCATTCTCAAAATTTCAAAACGGGAATTTCAAAATAGAGAGAAAATTCTGAAAAAATTCATATGCGTGTACAAAAATTAACGCATTCGATTTGTTTAGTAAAAATAAGAACTTAAATTAAAGAACTAAAAATTGTTGAATAATTATTTGCTTGAACAATTTATTAATAACTTTTGGGCAATATTATTATTGATAATTGTTGTTTATGGCTTGCCAAATGTTGTTGAATTTTTTCAGATTTTTGTTGTATCGCGAAGTACGGTAATTTAAATCAGATAGAATTTTTGGCTGGGACTGTAAAAGAAAAAGATAAAATGGTAAATATTCGGAAGTGTAACTCCTGTCAGAATTGAGCAGATTTTTTGTGTGGTTTCTTACAGTTAAAAAAACATCATTTTTAATATTATTATGGCGGCGCGTAATATTTGTACCCAAATTTTTTATTTAATTTTTATTAAAATTTTATTTTTTCCAATAAAATAAAATGAAAGAATTTAGCTACTAGAATCGTTATCCCCGTTGCAGAGTTTCTGTTGTTTTTTTGGGTTTGATAAAAACCAAAAACCAAGTTTTTGTAGTTTAAAAAAAAATTTTTTTTATCAAACCCCAAAAAAACATCAGAAACTCTGCAACGGGGATATCTATTCTAATTGCTAATTTTCTTCATTTTATTTTATTTAAAAAAAGAAAAAATAATAATTTTAAAAAAATGTAAATTTAAAAAAAATTCAAAAGTTGGGTAAAAACATTATAAGCCATTAAAACTTAGTATAAAATTTTATCATCATAAAGAATTGATACAAAAATTTACAGCCTCTTTTTAGCGGCAGTTGCGATTTCGAATATTTACCGATAAAATGAAAATCGACGAACATTAATTAATTGAAAAAAATTATAAAAATTTTGAAAAGAATGATAAAAATCAATTTGTCGTTTTTTTAAATCGATCGGCAGCATTTAAAATTCTAATTATCGCTCGTCGAAAAAAAAATTAAAACGATTCGAACGCTTTGAATCATAAAACTTGCAGGCCTAGGCTTAATGTCGAGTGCGAATTAGTATCGAAAATAATTAGGCATTTCGCGTTTGAAATCGCTGTGATTCGATGCCGATTTTAATGAACCTTTTGCTTATTAACGATTGGGCTCATTGTCCGAGTTAATAAGCGTAGATTCACCGACTAATTTTACTAAAGCGATAACAAAGTGAACGCGGACCGATAAAGCTCGTACGATCGGAAAAATTCGTCCCAGTCGAGCCAAGATGCAGTCGCATTATGCGACGATGGAAAAAATCGTACTCGCGCTTCTCGTGCTGCAAATTATCGATATCTTTGTTGTCGCAGCTGCCGGGAAAAAATTATCAAAATCATCGAGATTGGGGCGACAAAAGGGAGAATCGAAAAATTACGATAGTTCAAAAATCGGTTCGTCGATAAACGAGAATGAAGATTCGGATATTTATTTTAAAACGATACCGGAAGTGAGGGATTTCTTTACACTAATTCACGTGATCACTGTCGATAAACATGAGGAAATTAATGTTATTGATGAATCGGATATTTCGATGAGAAGAGAAATCGATAATTATCCAATTACCGATTCGTCTAGAATCGATCCATCGGACATTATTTTATCGACAAACAAATCAATTTTGAATTGGTTGACATCGAAAATCGGTTCTTTGAAATTAACGAGAAGGCAAAAAAACATGGAGAATTTTTTCCCAAGTGAAAAGATCGATGAGGAAAATGCTTTAAACGGTCGGGAAGGTACAAAAAATCGAGAAATATCGAATCGATTATTCGACGATGAAAAAAATATACTTGGCGACTTGGAGCACGATACAAATTATCGAAAAATTGACCCGAAGACAAAGATGAGTATGGAAAAATATGACAATGACGATACCGAAGAAATTTTTAAAGGTGTGGAAAAAAATAACAAACCATTCGAACGATCGTCCGAGGATGGAAAATCATTGAATCAGGATTCTGAAAATTTGTTATCATTGGAAAATACAATCGAGAATTTGGAAGAGAGAATCGGTCCGGCGGGAATAATCACCGATGAAACTACGTTTTATGTCGAGGAAGAGACAACTCCAATATTTTTTGAGTATACGACGATTTTCCCGGTGAAGGAAAATGCAAAAATTTTGGAAAAGAAACTTTCGTCCGAGGAAGAAAAAAATGAACCGATCGAAACGACGATTATCGGTAAACAAAAAAATGAAGAAAATTCTAATGAGATCGAAAGAACCACGATTAGTGATTTTCCAGAAAATGCTAGTCATGGTGTTAGGGATGGAATGGAAAATGCAAATTCAAAAATTGGGCGCCGGTTTTTCGAAAATATCTCGACCGATAAAAAAAACTCCAAAATTAATTCGACCGATTTAATTCGAGAAAATTTCAAAGAAAATTCCGATCACAAGGAAATTGCGAATAAAACTATGCACAGCTATAATTTGACACTTCTATCGATAAAAGAAAACGTCGATGATACGACGAACCTCGTATTTGATTTCGAAACTACGGTGAAAATCGTTTCGAGCGAAATTTTTGAAACGACGTCGCAGAAAAATTACGAAAAACCAAGAAGATTTAAGAAAAATCGAGAACGTTTACATAAAAGCGGGGAAATTAACAGATCCACTGGGAAAATGAAAAAACATTTATCCAAGAAAAATAAGGATAAAAGAAAGAGGGAAAAGAACTCAAGATTATTCGACGATTCGATCCAAAATTTTGAAACAAATTTTCCCTTGAAGCTTTCAACTCAAAGATTTCCTGAACCAACGGAAAAACCATCGGAGGAAAATCTCTCAAGATCTAACGTGACGAAATCTAGAGGAAAAAAAAATCTGATGGATATTTTATTGGATTCGATAAATACGATAATGGAAAAAATAAAAATAAAAAATAATAAAGACCATAAAATGTAATAACAGTGAAATAATAACAAAATATTGATATTAATATTTGAGGGCAAGTTCAATGAATTTTCTATTGCGTGAATATTATGACGACGATGCACTTGATTTTTTTTCGGGCTGTGTTGATGAAATATAAAATTTAAAAAATTTTCTTGAACCAACGAAATTAACTTTATTGTCTTTAAATGAATTAAAAGCAATAATGCCAGCTTTTTGGATTGTCAATATTTTATTACCTGATCAATATATAGATGAAAATAAATTATTAAAAAAAGAAAGAAATAGATTGAAAAGTGATTACTCACATAGATCCCTTGGAAACAGTCATATTGAGGCCATCGAGGATTTTCACACCATTTCCATACTGTTTTTGCACATTCCTCACGACGATTGCCTCTTTGGAGACCATTGCGGCGAACTGGGGATCCTTTTTGAACCAAGATTTATCTTGAATCATAAATTATGGGTTCTTTGGAAATAAGTGTACAAATTAAATCTCCGCACCCAACTTCCTCATTATTTTCAATCATTGGAAAACTCTTCACGCTTTTCCTAATTTTTCCGAAGCTCCTTTATGATAAGAAAATTTTCTTATCTATGATTTGGATTGCACAAGAAATAAAGAAGCTTTGTGCAAATTTCTAAGCACTAATTTGTATATATTTTTTCAAAATTTCAATTTTTCAAAATTGAAATCTGTGCATAAAATTTGAGCTCAAAATTACGAACGTTGGAGCGTCTAAAAACATTTCTTGTAAATTACAATTTTTTTCACCCTTTACCCTTAGGGTAAAAGCCGGATAGTTGCCACACTTAAGGAAAATGCTCTATTACTTAAAAATTAAGTATCTACTGACAATATGCTTCGTGTATATTAAAACATTGGTCTTAAATCTTTCATTGTGCACTATTTTTGTAAACCCAATTAATATTGTTTTTGAGTAAATCCCGTTTCATTTGACCTCTTCAAAGAGGAATAGTTGCCAACGTGGCGGATAATCGCCTCACGTCGAAAATACTTCGAAGGAGTTTATAATTAATATTAAGATACAGATTATTTTATTTCATTATATTTTTTTAATTTTACTTTTTTATTTAGATATTTTATTATCAATTTTATTATTTTATAATTAATAATTTCATTCTTTTTTTAAATACCTTTAATTAACAGTTTTTCTTTCTTATCTAGTTCTTTAAACGCTAGTGCTATAACTAACTTCGGTCTAGCAAGGACTATGCGTTGGTTTTTGTCATATAGCCGTTAGGGCAACTAACCGGAAAAGAATTTGGGGCCACTATCCTTTTCGATACGGATACTTGCCCTTTACAGAAAAGCCCTAACGCTAGGGACATCTCTAACATAGTGTATTAAAAACCGGGGCAACTATCCCCCCGGGGCAACTATCCGGCTTTTACCTTAATATCAGTGATTGGGGCACGAGAGACCAATAAAATCGATTGATCGAGTAGGATCAGGATTGGAATCAGGGTTTGAAGAAGGGATCAAGGTTCGAATGATATATTGCAAAACAATAGAGAAGAAAATGCTGTATTTTCGGCATTCAAGCTCAGAAGTTACGCCCTTCTTATTTTAATCGATACCCACGCCTATTGGCAATTTTTTTTCTCTTTTTGCAATTCTCTGCCCGAGAAGACGTACGAATATTATGATCGCTGGGAACACTCGACCTATTTTGTATGTACGATTGGGCTCGTTGTCGAGTGCACGTACGAAGAATTCAAGGTGCAATGCTTGAGCACACATTGCCACATTTTAATCTTTGCGAAACCCACACGTGTATTTCCAGCTCCCATATGAATCTCCTCGGAAAAAAAAACCGTAGCAACAATTGAAAATTCATCCACGTAGTAAATAAAAGTATCTTCAATTTGTGCCGCTAATTTCCATTCGAAGAATTTTTTTTTCCGTCCACAGTTTCGTCGCTCAATTTTTTTTTCTTTTTACTGAAACGTAAAATGCGTGGATACTTTTATGCCACTCACGAATTTTCTCGGAGCATAAAAATTACCAGGAAAAAAAATGCATGAAATTACAGAAAGGCTGTTTGAAAGCCAAGGACATTGAAAACAATGCCTTTGGGTTTTTGTGGGAACTGCAAAATCAGAAAAAATTAAATATTCAAATGGAACATTTTTATCGCTTCTGTCAATCATATTTGCTCAAGATTAAAATTTAGAAAGATTAATTTTTTAATTATAGAAAAATATTCTAATTTTTCGAGATTGAGTTTCTTTCCTAAATTCATTATTTTTCAATCATTTTTTTGGTAGATATTCGGAAGTGTAACTCCTATCAGAATCGAGCTAATTTTTTTTGTGTGGTTTCTTACGGTTAAAAAGCATCATATTAAAGGATGTTGAGTCCTCATGAAACTTTTAAATGTTAATTCTTCAATAAATAGCTTCTTAATCGTCGTGAAATTTTTACACGACCTCCTGAATACTTCATGTAAAAACAAACCAAATTTTCAGAATTCTATCATCATTACTTCAACTTCCTTAAGGGTTAAAATGAAAAATGATGAGAAAATTCTGAAAATGTTGTATGTTTTTGTATGAAGTATTTAAGGTGTTTAGAAGCAAATCACGTTTAATGCGAAAATTCTGAAAATTTGGTATGTTTTTCAATGAAGTATTTAAGAGGTCGTGTAAAAATTTCACGACGATTTGGAAGCTCGTTATCGAATAATTGAGATTAACAAATCAAATAAAATAAAATGTAGTCTTATGGAAACTGATATAACTTTGCGATAAGTTTTTTTTGACCTCTCAATTTTTTAATATCCACAATATACTGAAAGCAACGGAAAGAAAATGAAGTTTATTGATGAATATTTTTTTTATTTGTTTAAAAAATTGTTTTTAACAAAACGTTAATTTCTTAATAACGAGCTTCCTAATCGTCGTGAAATTTTTACACGACCTCTTAAATACCTCATACAAAAAAATACCAAATTTTCAGAATTTTCTCATTGTTTTTTATTTAACCCTCAAGAAGGTTGAAGTAATGATGAGAGAATTCTGAAAATTTGGTATGTTCTTACATGAAGTGTTCAGGAGGTCGTGTAAAAATTTTACTACGATTAAGAAGCTATTTATTGAACAATTAACATTCAAAGGTTTCATAGCTTCTAAACAACCTTAAGAGGTCGAGTAAAAATTTCACGACGATGAGGAAGCTCGTTATTAAAATATTAATATTTTATTAAGAACCATTTTTTAAACAAATAAAAAAAATATTTATCAATAAACTTAATTTAATTTGATTTGTTAATGTTAACTGTTCGATAACGAGCTTTCTAATCGTCGTGAAATTTTTACACGACCTCTTAAATACTTCATCCAAAAACATACCAAATTTTCAGAATTTCCTCATCATTTGCGATTTGGGACTCAACATCCTTAATATTATTATGGCGGCGCATAATGTTTTTACCCAACTTAAACAAAATCTTGAATTTTTTTTTGTTTTCAATAAACTTAGCTACTAGAATATATATCCCCGTTGCAGAGTTTCTGTTGTTTTTGTGGGTTTGATAAAAAACCAAGTTTGTATAAATAAAAAAAAAACATTTATCAAACCCAAAAAAACAACAGAATCTCTGCAATGGGGATATCTATTCCAGTAGCTAAAGTCCGTCATATTATTTTATTAAAAAAAAAAATTAAATACAAAAAAAGTTAAGAAAGTTGGGTAAAAAAATTATGCGCCCTTAAAATATAACTTAATATAAGGTTTTATAATCATACAAATTGATTGAAAAAAATGTACAGCTTCTTTTTAGCGAGAGTTACACCTCCGAATATTTACCATTTCTTTATCTCTGTATTCAAGTACAAATAATATCATTACTTATTGGCTTTTCATATTTTTGATTATTGAGTTCTTAATACTTTTGATTATTTCGCAAATTTATGTATCAATTCCTATTTTTTTTTATTTATCGTTGAAATGTCAATTATTGCCATTTTCGATTGCAAAAATGGATGCATAAAAAATCTTCTTAATTCTTGAGGATCATATGTCAGTGGTTTTAATGCGCATTTCCTCCGAGTGGAATTTGATTATACAATTTGCAGCGTTTAACCATAACACGATAATTGCAATTTTCGTTCGATGTTCTGAATACGAATAACTGGGAATTTTATAAAGGATAAAAACTTGAACATTCAAGGCTGCATGAATAATCATAGAATATTGACAATTTTCTCGCGTTATTTTTTCTGCCGCAGCAATTTTCTTTTTTTATTAATCAAATTCCAATTAATCTTTCGTATAATCTCCATCCTCGATCATAAAAACTCGTTTGATACTCGGTTAATGAAGTCAGCGTCTGATAAACGGAAGACAAGCAAAAAGTCTTATTTATGGAATTGATGGAATATTGCCCTTTTTTTTCCATCTACGATTATTCTGCATTTTCTACATTCTAAGACAAGCTCTTATGTAGACTTTTTCATTACCTATCCAGAAGCACGTGAATAATTCATAATTCCTGTATGATCTGGCATTATTCGTATAAAATGTAGAATATTCATGAATATCCCTAATCTTTCGTCTGCATCGACAATCGAGGCTGAAAATATGTCGGTGGAATTTGAAACGAATTTTTGAGTTCTCATCGACTGTGAATGACTGCTGTCACATTCTTGCTGATAGAAAATTTTTTTTTGGCATATCTAAAAAAAAGAGTTTGTTAAATAGACGGTTAATAAACGGTCAATAGACGGTTAATAAACGACTAAAGCGCGCGTAATTCAAGTATCCGATTTACATAGACATGGAAATACGCTCTGACCGTTTGCTCATTCTACTGTATAATCGTTGCCGACGTGCATGAAGAATTCCATTAGAAATCGACATACAAAGATACGGTGGAAGGAATACGCGAAGATTCGCTTATTGTCAAAGTCAAATCGCGATATTAATTTATTTTAGCGTTGTTGACTTTGGAATATTCGATTTTGAAAATTATCTGTATATTTTGGTTAAAAAATGACTTGTTCAAATTGATAGTTTTTTTTTTTTTAATTTTAGTACTGGAAATAAAAATAAAGTTCCCTGTCAAAATCAGAACTATTTATAATAATGTTGATCTTTGTCACAAAAATTACACTCATTATGAGTAATATTAATTTTTCCCCAGATAAATAATACAATATACAGCAAAAGTAAACAGAAACAATTTTGGAAGGTGGATCTAAATTTTAGAGTCCTTTTTCAATGTAAAAAAAAATGTTTAGCAATAGATCTACAAAAAAACAATTCAATTCACGTCATTAATATCTACTACGCAGCCTTTTTTCAAATTTGTAATTTTATTAAAATCTTTAGTTTGTTGAAATACATTATACGAAATCAGTAAGTTATTTTCTTTATTTAGATTCTAAATCGAAAGGAAAGATTAGAACTGTTGCAGCTCTGTTTTTATTTTCATAAACAAATGGCTCTGAGTTTTAAACGATGAATATTATTATTATTATTATTATTATTATTATTATTATTATTTTATTTTATTTTTCTGTGAAATTATTGTTATATATGAGGCATTCCACGTCAAGTTAGCCACGCCATTTTTTGAAATCGCCAAAAATCGCATACAAATTTTTAAAAAGTAGTTCAAACTATCGAGAAAATTTGTGATTTGTTTCAGATTTTTAAATTACATTTTTTAACCGGAAAGAAATACAAAAAATTCGTTTGTCCATTTTGTAACTCGAAAATTATTCATCGTACGAAAAAAAAGTACAACATAAAATTTTGGATTTTCAACGTGCTTTTTACTGAAATTTTTTACAAACTCCTCTGAAAGCTCGATATACCATTTTCGGAGCAAATAATGTTTTGATATTTTTTTTCTCAGAATTGACATCTTCGATTCGTCTGTAGTTTTAACAGTTTTTTACTTGATATATTTACAGACTATAAAAAAATTGGCGTAGTGAAGAATCCATTATTTCAAATGCATTTTTATTGATACAATCTATCATTATAGAGTGATTTAACGAAATAGTGTAGATATTGATATTTTATCATTATTAATCGTAGACAGGGAAAAATAATAAAATAATCTCGTTTTGATACTGCGAAGACGATTCCAGGAACAAAGCATTATCATTGCTTAATTCCCAAAAATCATGCCCAAACCGAACTGAAAAAGTACTCATTGGCCATAGAAACATCGGTGTATCCAAAGAGGGTAAATTAATTCTTTTTTGCAATCGAGAGACGTGAGTAGCCTTTGACTTTAATTTAAATAGATTTTATCGGTGTACATGGGTCCATTGATAAAGTTTATTAAAATGTACAAAAAGATATTTGAAAAAATAAAAATGAAAAAAATTTTAAAAATTGAAAAAGTACAAAAAGTTAACAAAAATGCGGGCTTTAGAAAATATCTATAGATAGTTTCAACCCTGTTAATGCACAGCAAAATTTGTGTATTCATTTGGGATAAAAACCGCATGGGAAGGAATGGATTCTCCACTAAGCCACTAAGCCAAATAATTTTATTTTGGGCTAGCGATTTAACAGCAATGTTTTCTCATGATAGAGAACACAGGAAAATATCGCTAGTATGATCGGAGACATCGATTTTTTTGACCTGCTGGTTTGACGTGGAATCACTCTATTGTCAAAATATTAATATGTTGTGAAAAAAAGAATAGTAATTTTTTTTTATCGAGCTCGACAAAACGCTCAAAATGTATGTCTCTAGACCAGAATACCGCCTTAACTTCATTTTGCACTAGTTTTTCCGTCTAAGAGCGTACAAACAGGTTTTGGAAGTTCAGTACTCGATCGACTTGTATTTATTGTATCTCAATCTTGAGTCATCTTCCGTCACCGTTTCATTTATCGGGGCTATCGCTCTCATCGTCCGTATTTTGGGAGAATCCAGTTTGACGAGACGGCAGGAAAAAGTAATCGAGCATCGCGTCTCACTGGAATTGCCTCTCGATGCGGAATTTCTTATATATCCAAACGTGGCACAAACCTCTCGAGAATTTCGCGGTGAAGGCCCGTATATCCGTTACTTTTACCAACCGAGATCGTAAAGTGTCTCGAGCCTTCTCATTAATTTTTTTTTCCACTCAGATTTTTCATAAACGTATGCATTAAATACCGTTACTCGAAACAATCGTATCTATTGCTGAAATCGTTTGAGATATCGATGAAATTAGGTCAGGGTCGTTCGATGCGAACCTAGAATTTTCATTCTTGACCCTCTATTTCGCCTCATTGAACAAAGAATGCCTCATATACAATATCCATTATGTAAACATAATTGCGCAATGACTTTCGCCTCGTTAAATTATACGCAGAGTTAACTCTATGAAAAAAATTTATTCGAGCCCGAAAATTATTAAAATTGCCCATTAATTTGGGGACCTTTTTCTTTTGAGAATAAAATTATATATATATTTTTTTGCATCGTCAAGACGTCGATCACGATTTATTTTTATTCCCTCGGTTCGTGGTTTTATGATCAGCTTTTCTTTTTGGACTCGTCCATGAATCTTGTCTAGCTCTAGGGATGAAAAATTCGGGTCCTCATTGCGCTTGATGATTTATCGAGACTTCATCGTTGGGATACTTTTTAAAATGAAAATATGGGTCATGGTCACTCGAGTTTGTTGACTTGGTTGCAATGCGTTGCTGCACTCGTGTGACTTGTGTGTTTTTGTGCATGTGTGTATGTGTGTGCATCCTAACCAGGGAAAAAAAACTCGTGTTAGGTCTCACCGAGTTCATATCTATATATGTGTGTGTATATAATTTTGTCTAGGCGTAGGAAATCATCGTGAGGCCCATTAATAACCCCTCAGAATGGGCCTGAGAGTAGAACGAGCGTAGGATTCACCGTTAGCGCTGAAAGGGACGCCGGAACACATACACTTGCTGCTCGAATATTTCAAAAAATTTTACCTTTTTTTTCAAAGAAAATTGATTGAAACTATTTTTTTTCTGGGAATTTGTATCCGAAAAATTATTTTAAAAAATCAAGTCAATCGATACACTGATAAAGATCATTTGACACAAAATTTGAAAGGTTCCCACGTACACTTGCTGACCGAATATTATTTTCATTCGTATTTATGTATATATGCATCTATATTAGACTGAATAAAAAAAAGCGACTATTTTTTGTTTTTTGCAGTAACATATTAAATACTTTCGGAAAGGTGAAAAAAGATGCCTGTTAAAATTAGAGCTCTTAATAAAAATATTTAGCGGTGGCACATCGCATATTTTGATTTCCCATTTAAATAACACAGGAAAAAGAAATTTCAAACTTTGAAATTTTATATCTCGGCTTCAAGTCAATGTACCGAAATGAACGACACATATTCTTGTAGAGATTGAACGCTCTACAAAAAGATCACTTGTGATTTTTCGATAAACTCACTCGTTCAAAAGTTATTCAAGGTTAAAGTTAAATTTAGAGTAAGTTTCACTTTTTTTTTTAGTTTCCGGTAAAATGTTGAAACTTATTACTAAATATCGTAAACCCTTTCCTCAAACAAAAGTTTAAATTGCATTAACATAAATTACCTAATTTTTAAAGAAATATCCAACATAAGTTCACCCATATTCACATATACATATATATTAGAACGTGAATAACTTTTAAAGGAGTGAGTGTATCGAAAAATCACAAGAAATCTTTCTTGTAGAGCGTTCAGTTCTCTACAAGAATATGTGTCGTTCATTTTGGTACATTGATTTGAAGCCGAGATATAAAGTTTCAAAGTTTGAAATTTTTTTTCCTGTGTTATTTAAATGGGAAATCAAAATATGCGATGTGCCACCGCTAAATATTTTTATTAAGAGCTCTAATTTTAACAGGCATTTTTTTTCACCTTCCCGAAAGTATTTAATATGTTACTGCGAAAAACAAAAAATAGTCACTTTTTTAAATCAGTCTAATATATATGTATATATATTTTAACGAAATGAAACTAAATGAATTTTTTTCCATCAGTTGTTCCTTTCGAGGAGAATTTGTCTGATAAAATTATTGAGTAGAATGATCGATGCATTGAAGAAAATTAAACAGAACATAATCTGTAAAATGGTTTCTCAAATATTTTATTTATTTTTATTTATATTTCATTTCTATTTATTGAAAAAAAAAAATTCCAATCGTTTATAAGCATAGTAAATTTGTTTGGAAAAATTATTAAACAGTATTATCGATTTATCGAAGAAAATTATTTAACAAAACATTGTATACACGTTCACTTGTTGCTCAAACACTTCATTTGTTTTTATTTTTCAATTTTAATTTACAATTAATTTTTTATTTCCCAACACGACATCAATTGAGACTAAACTTTTTCTCGTCATTTTTTTCGACGTAAATTTGGTCGAAAAAAAAATAATTCGATCGATTTTTTGGTGGACCAAAAAAATCAGACGCCATAATCGTCTCATTGAAAAAAATTATGGACCGAAAAATTCAATGGGGCAAAATACCTGAAGGAAAAGCTCGAAAGTCAGAACACGATTTTTCTGCGATCGAAGAATCGATCGCGAAACTTTCAGCACTGAGAGATCGACCGCCAATTCATTCGCTTTTATGATATTCGATCTTTTTTCCCCCTTTATGCGCGATTCGTCATCTCGACGAAGAGGAGATGAAAAAAAAAAGTGTCCACGTACGCACACTATTGAGAATTTTACGATCGAAATGAAAAATCCGAGATGAAAAATGATTGTCTCGCAAAATGTATTATGCAGATTTCAATAATTCATAACGTATCAGGAAATAAATTCGTTTATCTTCTATTTTGTGATCGCAGCGCGGGGAAAAGATAAAATTTTCATGGCGTTTTTTTTCGGTCATCGCGCAATCGCGATGATCGAATACGAAATTTATTTTGTTTTTAATGGACATGGGAGGGAAAAAAGGTGACATAACAAACGCGCTCGACTGTCGAAGATCTCATCCGCGTGAGCGCTCTCAGAAAGAATGAAAGTTTTCAGAAAGTGTTACGAAGCATAGTTAATGCAATATATATATATATATATATATATATATATATATATATTTATTATGTATTACAGTGTTCCAAACACTTAGCGCCAATTCCACCTCCTCGCAAATACCCCGAGGGACCATAAGATGACATAACAATTCATAGCTAATTTTTCTTAAAGCGTACATTAAAGTCAGAGTTTTTATTTATTTTTCGTTTCCTCTTTCTCCCTCTGGCCATCGGCTCATTTTTGATGAAAGAGAACGGCGAACAAATAAAATTGCAATGCGCTTATACCGCGATTATTGCGTTATAAAAATCGATCCCTAAACACCAGAGGACCGAGTCAGCGTCAAAACACTGATTGTTCAACATAAATATAGATTAGGGTGATTTTTTTTTCGACTTATTTTTTTTTCTCACTCCCCACCTGAGATTTTGTTGGATATGTCTGAAAAGAAATTCCCTGAAAGTTACAGCCCTTAATATTAATATTAAGTACTTTCCCTTCGCGTCAAAAGATTTTCCATTTAAAATACACGTAAATCAAAAAAATTGTATTCAGAATTCTATAACCCAGCGGCATTTTATGCTATCTCATTGTTCTTGGTCGCAATTTACGCAAAATTAAACGATCTTCAAAAGTGTCTTGAACAGCGTAAGTGTAACTTATAAATACACTGGTGAGATGGTACGGGTCACTAAAGTTGATTTTTACCCAAAATTCTCGCTTTTTTGCTGTTATCCCCGAAATGATTAACTTTACCCAAAAAAATGTAGAGGATAATTTTGTTGAAAATTTAATTTTTTACAAAAAAGGTCAAGAAATATTAATTTTAGCAATTAGGTCTAGAAGACCTTTTTTTTAGGAAATTAAATGTTACATTTTTTTTGTAGGAAATTAAAGACTCAACCCCCTTAAGATATAGTCCGGACAAACAAGTCAATGGTTGTAAGTTTTCTCATTGAAAATTTAATTAATTTCATTAAGTTCGATCAATATTAATCAAACCTGAATCCTTTTAGCAATAATTCTCAAATCTAAAACTAACCTTATCATCTATATATTATATCTGAGG
The DNA here is from genome assembly GCA_946863875.1 of Alloplasta piceator. NCBI lineage: Eukaryota > Metazoa > Arthropoda > Insecta > Hymenoptera > Ichneumonidae > Alloplasta > Alloplasta piceator. The sequence continues at coordinate 16,435,970 of OX333072.1, forward strand.
TGATATGAATAATATACAAATATTTAATCGAAAGAGCGAAAGAAATTTTTTAATTTATAACTTTTATTGTTCGTTGAAAATCTATTAAAATTTATTTAAATCGAATAAATCTATTCGTTAATATATTGCATCTTAATAGGGTACAATTTTTATTTTTATTAATAACTGTTCAATTATCAGTATTTTTTTTATTAACTACTCAACTTTATTATCTGATTTATTATCGCAAACACTTAACACTTTTGATCGGTAAACTGAGAAAAAAATTTGCTGAAAATGCAAAAATTTGTTTGACCCAACCAAATATTTGTTTCCGGACGTTCAACTAGATCATTTTCGTAATTCAATAAAGATACAGTGGAAGTTTTAGTTAAATCGGTTAAATCGTTGCTTGAATGGGCAAAGTTTCAGTTCAATGAAATAAATATCTTTGTACCAAATAAATTGTGTGATTGAAAATACGAATTGTTTTTTTGTTACAGCTAAATTTATCTAGTTAAAATATACTAGAAACCAACGAAATATTTCTGTACATCAACTCAGTAACGTGTAAATTGGATTGAACTGTATCTGGAAATTGACCAAATAATTTCGTTCACCTCATATCTTATGGTTAACCAAATCCATTTGTTGAATTATTTATAGTTTCATTATTTCAAACAAATTAATATTGAATCAACTAAATTTTTTTCAACTAAATGGATTTAGTTGTTTTAACTGAACTTTTTTCTCAGTGTAGTGCATGGACATCCTTGATCGAGGATTCTTCTCAAAGGTATTCACTTTATCGCGAAAATAAATGGCAAAACAGGAAAGAGGAATTATTCAAATGTCTCTCTTACATTATACTAAAAACGCGTCACTATTTTCGCGGAGAATCCACTGAGAAAAAGAAATGTTTGAATCAACTAAATCTGTTATTTAGTACGTCCAAACGAATATTTAGTTGTTACAATTCAATATTTTTTTGCCTGAATAATATTGAACTGTACCAACTAAATATTCCTTTGGACGTATCGAATTACAGATTTAGTTGATTAAAACATTTTTTTTTCTCAGTGTCGAGATCGTAAAATGTGCGATTGAAAAGTGTTTTCTGCGTTTATCGATCCTCGTAAGATATGCTTCTTCCACAAATTTTTCAAGTATCGTGGTTCCAAAGACCGGGTAACTTGAATGATTTTCCGAATCAATGCTGGAACTCATCTCGCAGGATGTAAACATTTGTCCGGTTGAATTTAGCACGATCGTTTTTCGTGACATCACACGGTAAATAATTTTACGATAGGAAAAGCCTAATTCCTTTCTCGTCATGAGTGTTCACACTGTTCAAAGTCCAAATAAAAAGTGTTAGCTCGAAAAGCATCTTCACAATGCTGCACTTTGAATAACCAAAGAGGCTCGTCTTACGCAATTTTTATTTTTTCTTTCGCATATATTAAAAGTGCAAATTTTTATTCAACCCATTTTTTGCTTTAGAATAAATTCGAATAGCAAGGGAATGAATATTCCATAATATCCAAATTGAAATATATATGGGGCATTCCATACCAAGTCGACCTGAGTGTGACCCTCCACCTCGCTGATTTCGTTTACAATTTTTTATGATTCTTCCAACCTAAAATAGCATTAAGATTTTTTTTCAGATTTTTAAAACCAAATTTGAGTACGTTATGATTTTTCGAACATTTTTTTCAAAAACCACGAGGGCCGTAATTTAAAAATCGGAAAAGAATCTAAAAAATCCGGTGTCAAAAATGAAAATTTTTTACCCAAAATTCATGATGTCCAGGCTTTCGCTTCCACCTTGATTTTAGGTTTTTATGAAGAAAACGCAAAAAAAATGAATGCAGAAATTAACCAACGATTTTTGGAAATTGTTGGTTAACGATAAAAATATTCAAGCCACTTTTCACGGTAGATCAATTTCTGCATCTATTTTTTTTTAATACGTTTTCTTCATAAAAACCTAAAATCGAGGTCGAAGGGAAATCCTGGACATCATGAATTTTGGGTAAAAAATTTTCATTCTTGACACCGGATTTTTGAGAATTTTTTCAGATTTTTAAATTACGGCCCTCGTGGTTTTCGAAAAAAATGTTCAAAAAATCATAACGTACTCAAATTTGGTTTTTAAAATCTGAAAAAAATTCTGAATGCTATTTTGAGTTGGAAGGATCATATAAAAAATCGTAAACGAAATCGGCGAGGTCGAGGGTCACACTCAGGTCGACTTGGTACGGAATGCCCCATATATTAAATCGCTGACTGTAGAAATTCATTTCTAAAAATTGGGAAACAAATAGTTTAGGCAAAAATATTTTTAAAAAAATACGAAAAATATTCATACTTCCAATATAATTATTTCAAAATTCCTTTTTATAAGAATGAAATTTTTGTTTACTCGTTATACGAAATGAAAAAATGAAAAATTAATACTTGACGCCAAAAAATTAATAATCGACAAAAATCGAAAAATATTTATGACTTTAAGAAAATTGATTTCTTTTGATCGATGAAAATTTAATGAAAGTTGATTTTTAATCAATACCTTCGATCTTTCGACGCGAACAAAAATTCATCATCGCAAATCGAAATTTCACTTTTGACGCGTTTCAACGAACAATCACCCTAAAACTGAACCAATATATTGTGTAAAGTCTCTTTGAGACGCAGATCGATTGTGTCCCCACTGGAAAGTACACAACACAGCTGTATATTTTAACGTAGCGATCGATTATGTTTTTATTATTCATAATCCTTTACATAATTTCTCGAGTCTCGTTTCGTGAATTCATTTACAGTACGAATCTTACTAACGAGTTAAATTTTGTATACCATTTTAATTCCCACAATCGTATACTCTTTAATCGACGATGAGTATTGTACGAAATAATTTTTCAAGAAATTCCAACTCTTATTTAGGAAATTTAAGTTATAAAAAAATCATTCAACGAAATTATAATTTTTATTATTCAATAATCTTAGTCATAGAAATAATAATAAAATTGAGAATAAATTCATGAAATAAAATACCAGATTCGAAATAATTCGTCAGTAACAATTAATCCAACCCTTATTTAAAAAAATATACGTTAATAAAAAATATTCAGAGAAATTACAATTTTTATTATTCAATAACCTTAGTCGTAGAAATAATAATAAAATTGAGAATAAATTCAGTAACTATTAACACTAATTTCTTTGAATTAATATTGAGAATAAAAAAAAAGAAGGAAATAAGTTCATTGAATGAAATGGTAGATCCAGCATGATTCTTCAAGAATTTTGAACATTTTTGGAATATCTATCGAAAAAGAAAAATATTCATTAAGAAAAAACAAATCAATAAATTCGTGAATAACTCACATTTACAATTAATTTTTTTACGTTATGGATATCGTTTTGTCAAATCATTGGCAACGTTTTTTCCCAATAATGCCTGTATAAATAACAAGACGAATCAAAAATAAACCCATTAAATAAAATAGTGGAAAATTATACGAATTCACGAGAAATGCCAGGACTCGAAATAATACTCGAGCTACTTACGGCTTTATTACGAACCGCTTTCACATGCAGATAATAATGCCCCGGGATACAGCTTTGTTGTTGAATGTTATACACACATAATACGGATATTACCGCGGAATTTTTTTTTTTTTTGTTCATCTATCGTCGCAAAAATTCGAATACGTCCGATTCGACGTTTCATTTATTTTTCTGCAATTTTTTCGAACCCCATAAAATACTGCATAACACGCATCCGGTTACGTCGATACACTTTGGTCAGTTATTGCGAAATTTTGCTGCTTCAGACGCACGAGTAATCTTTGAATGAAAGTTTTTTTTTCTCGTCATAATAATCAAAGAATCCTCGTTTAATTTCGTCACACGCATTTATGGCTATTTATTTGCACTCGGAGTCTTCAGACCTATGATACATCTTTCTGTCCCTCCCTCTCTCCCTCTCTCTCTCTCTCTCTTTCTCTCTCTCTCTCTCTCTCTCTCCCTCTCTTTTCTCTGCTATTCAACTCTCCGGAGTTCATCCTACACTACTCACGAATTTCTCCACCGCCACTTTTATACTTTCTACAAGTTGCCATTTTTCTTTTCCTCCTTTTTTTTTCTTAAGCGAACGCTATGTTGCGGTCCGATCGCACAAATGCTGCAACTTTGGTACTTTATGCTTCGATCTTATCTCCTTTGTTGTACGCGCCGACGTAATTTCCGAGATTCAGGAAAACTTGGCTCGCGACGCAATGCGACTCGTGAAATTCTTGCACTTACTCATTTTACAACGAAAGCTAGAATTATTCCTTGAAAATACGAATTATAATGTTTTTGGGAAATCGAGGTAAAGTTTAGAAATTTCTTTTTCTCTTTTACATTTTTTGTAATTATTCACATTATTTTTTCCATATTTTGATACTATTAATTTGATTTTTTGCATCCATATAATCGTTGAAATTTTTTTGTAATTAAATTTCTGAAAAATTCTATAATTTTCAGCCTCAAATGTATATACATACTTGTATATATGCTTAAAATATTTCTTTGATTATTTAGAAATATACACTGTCGTCCAAAAGTTTGGAAACACTCGCTCTGATTCCGCGACGCACAAAAAGTGTCACTGATCTTTAAAAAATGAAGATATTTTAATTCGCCAAGCGGCGTTTTAAAGGGGACATATTCAGCTTCATTTCGCTTCTTCCAAAAAATGTTTGCGATTTTTTTTTGAACCTGATACGCATTTTGAAGGATGGTCTCTTTTCGGTTTTTTTTTGGCATTGTAATTTTGGCGCACGACCCATGGAATTTGTTTTTCAGTTTTTCCCATAAAAAACCTTATGGCGGGAAGTATTAGCTTCAATTTCGTTTTTCGTTTTTAAAAATTTCGTTTTTTAAAAAAATGTTTGAAAAAAAATTTTTAAGAAAAATTCTGAAAAAATTGCATTGAATCAAGAATAATTGTATGCAACTTTTTACCCTCCTAGTGATTTCAAGAAAACCCAGTAGTTTTAGAGTTACGCTTCATTTTATAAACATGATCGTTTTTTTGCAAAAATCTGAATATTTTTGCGAAAAAAAATTGTACGAAACTTTTGAAAAAAACGAAATTGAAGCTTATACTCCCCTCTGGAAGTTTTTCATATGAAGAACAGTTAAACAAAATTTGCATGGGTCGTGCTCCAAAATTTCAACGCCAAAAAAAGCCAAAGAACGACCATGTTTCAAAAGACGTCCGGGGACAAAAAAAATTGAAATTTTTTTTTTGGAAAAAGCGAAATGAAGCTGAATATGTCCCCTTTCAAACGCCGCTTTTTAAATTGCAATATCTTCATTTTTAAAAGAGCAGTGAAACTTTTTGTGCCATGCGGTTTCGGGGCGAGTGTTTCCAAACTTTTGGACCCCAGTGTATATGGTGCATTCCATACCAAGTCGATCTGAGTGTGACCCTTGGCCTCGCTGATTTTTTTTCGATTTTTTATATAATTCTTCCAACTCAAAATAGCATTCAGAATTTTTTTCAGATTTTTAAAACCAAATTTGAGTACGTTATAATTTTTTGAACATTTTTTTCGAAAACCTCGAGGGCCGTAATTTAAAAATCCGAAAAAATTCTCAAAAATCCGGTGTCAAAAATGCAAATTTTTGGCCCAAAATTCATGATGTCCAGGCTTTCGCTTCTACCTCGATTTTAGGTTTTTATGAAGAAAACGTAAAAAAAATAGATGCAGAAATTAACCAACTATTTTTTGACAAAAATGAAAAAATTTCCAAAAATAGTTGGTTAACGATAAAAATATTTAAGCGATTTTTCACGGTAGATCAATTTCTGCATCTATTTTTTTTTACGTTTTCTTCATAAAAACCTAAAATCGAGGTGGAAGGGAAATCCTGGACATGAGGAATTGTAGGTCAAAAATTTTCATTTTTGACACCGGATTTTTGAGAATTTTTTTCAGATTATTAAATGACGGCCTTCGAGGTTTTTGAAAAATCATAACGTACTCAAATTTGGTTTGAAAAATCTGAACAAAATTCTGAATACTATTTTGAGTTGGAAGAATCATATAAAAAATCGTAAACGAAATCAGTGAGGTCGACGGTCACACTCAGGTTTCTTGGTATGGAATGCCCCATATGCTCTCATAATTCACATTAAAGTCAATAATAACGTGTCAAATGGTCATCGAGCTAAAAATAACCCGTCAATTCAGAAGAATCAGTCTTGTCAGTTGCTCTACGACACCGGGCCGTCAATCAATATTTATATAAACACAGTACAGCGTTTCAAATTCTGTGTAATCACAAATAGTGAAAATCCTATTTCGAAATTTATCATACAATCAATATTACTTCGGTGGAAATAAAGTATATGCAACGTATATTAAAAACACATGTCAAACATGTAAAATACATGAAAACATAGATTATCGAGAAAAAAATTCCCAAAATTATATATTTCAAGTATATTTTGAAATATACATTAAATATAGATAAATAATATATTACAAATATGTGTGAATATATTTTTCATATATAAACCCGCTAACAATCAATTGGATATTTGGCATATATTTTTGTGTATATTTTATTTCCATATGGGCCCATTTTGATCATCGGTCAACTCTATCATCGCCGTTTATATTTCTTTCAATATATTTTAATACGTGTAACGGTGTAATTTCCACAAGAGGTCAAAGATGTTGTGCCCCAGTGCGAAGGATGTTCTACTAGAAAACATGGAAAAAGGTATTGAACTAATTTCCATATTCGGACAAAAAATTATTCGAAATAAATTGAATAATTGACAATTTGAAAGAATTGATGGATCGTCGCTGCAAAACAAAAGCGAAAGAAATAACACGGCATTTCTCAGTTTCCGGTTGGCAAAAAAATCATTCACAGCAGAATAATAAACTGCCTTTCTAACAGCTGAATTTAACTTCTTTCGTTTAATCTCGTTAATGACAATGCAATTTACGTTCACGTACATTCGCGTGTAAACTTACCGGCAAAACCCGTTTTTTTTGTACTTTCCCAATTGAGATCGAAAAAAAATGATACCAGGCGTGTTCTCCTTCGATACACGTTCTTTCACTATTGTCTCTCACACAGCTCGAAACAATTTCACTCACGTATTACAGTCTATTTATTTATTCGTAGCACTATCATCGATACTCGAAATTTCAATGTCGATCGGGACCACATTCACGAATGGATCGAAGATTTTCAATTCATTTTTAATTTTCAATCGTATCCGAATTTCACTAATTCAACCAATCAAATTCGATCGTTCGATCGTAATGGCAAGATAAATTTATATTTTGCAAATATATCAAGACATCTCTTTGTCGCAGAATTAAATCATTATTTTTCAATTACTGTCTCATTTCAATTATTTTTACTTTCCAATCAATTTTAGCGTTCATTTAAATTTAATTTTTCGTTCGATTCAAATTTTGTTAATTTGGAAAAATCGAATTCGATCGAACGACCGTTATTGTTATGCAGATATTGTTATTTCTCACAAAATTCGTCTTTCGTTAAACGATTGATCGGTATCGAAAAAAAAAATTGATCGGCCTCTTTGCGATGTTCGAAATTGCACAATTGTTGATTAAAAAAAAAAAAAGTTTCGCACGACCGTGAGAAATTTTTCCGTAAGATCGTTTTCTCCTACAAGTACGGTTGATCCAACGAACCCGGAAGAGTCATCGCGAAATCATAATCCTTCGCGAGTCTCAAACTCGTGATCGGTTTCGACGGATCGATCGATCGTATTGTTCAAAAAATCGGCATCGATGATCGCAGATTATCAGAAAATTTTGCACGTGACACTTTTTCCCTTGGCAAACGCTTTTGATTCTCTTTCTCAATCGTTTTTCATGAACAATTTTGTTTATTCTTTCATATAGCACTTATAATAGGTACTCCTTTGTCACGATCGTTGTGCTGTCCCGTACTCAACTGTTCGGTACCTTCTTTACAGAGATTTAAACGAGCAGCGCAGAGAGGCAGAGTGAGAGAGGCCCGGGCACAGGCGTGTAAAGAAAAGGAAAAAAAAAGAGGGGAAATCGAGACGAGTGGTGGATCTCCTTTCGAGATTCACGTCCGCCTTAAAGAATCCCAACACTGCGCGCGGGCTTAACCGTGATATGCGGTATATCTTCATTGACTCTTATAGCCGGATCATAGGCAACCCTTCTTACTTTCGTGCTCCACTTTCAAGACCCGTTAACCGTTACGATGATCTTGCCAGTGGCAGCACTTTGCCGCAACGATTTATCAATATCGCCCGTTTTACCGTCCGTCGATAAAACAGGGGCGATATTGATAAATCATTGCTAAAGGGGGAAAATTTTTTCCTCGAAGAGTAAATTTTGTTGCTATGAAATAAATTGCCAATTTTCCTGTGAAAATCAATCAATTTCCATGATCCAATAATTTTGAAAGAATTTGATCAATCTGCCGAAAATTTCAATATTTGAAATTTCATAACAATTTCAAGAGATACATATGTTTGGTTAAGAAATTTCAATGCCAAGAAAGGATCGACGATTTTGGTTCATTAGATCTTTTTTGGGTGAAATTTCTGTTGAACCGACCGAGGGATCTATTCTGGCAGCTATTTTACCGATCGAGATATTTATCAAAATAGCTCTCTCTTCGATTCTATTTATCCGAGTGGCTGTTTTACCGATCGCGATATTTATCATCCTAGTAAGTATTTTACCGATGGAGACATTTATCCTCGTGGCTATTTTGAAGATCTATCGATATATCATTCTCATTGTTCTAGTGATATTATCATCGATCGCACTTCGGTTCAGTAAAGATCAGCAAAATTATTTCCCGAGTGATCTTCTGTATCCGAATTTAACAAAGATCATCACCTCCATACCAACAAACGGTGTGGGTTTGGGTTTGGGTTTCTCAACAAACAAATCTACACTGATATTATTCTACGGGTAAAAAGAGTTTTTTTCAGAGGATTAACGATCGACTGATCATGCAATTATAAATATATACCAATGAAGTAAAAGGCCAATTAAAAATGAAAAAAAAAAAAAATGCTTAAGGTTCTAGTCTACTTTAGAAGGCCAAAAAAAAAGAAAATTTGTAAGATTTTTTTTTCATAGCTCCTTTATCAGATGTGGCGATAAAACTGTTTTTACAACATTGTTTCATCCTTCGAAAGTACAAAAAAAATTCTATTGCTTATTTTTATTCTTTGAATGATTTATAGAAGAAAATGTCTTTTCCCATGGCCGACAGTTAATGTCAGGATTGGCAAGTGTACAAAAAAGCATTTCAAAGAGGAAAGTTTCCTACACAACAAATTACGACTGTTAATGAAAAATTGATTTAAAAAAAAACGGCGCATGTTTGAAATGAAAATGAACCATTGAATTTTTCACAATTTATTTCAAACATCCGCCATTTTTTTTAAATCGATTTTTCATTAACGTTGGTAAATTGTTGTGCAAAAAATCTTCCTTTTGAAATGCTTTTTTTATTTTTTTGTTTCAGACTTGCCAATCCTGAGATTAACTGTCGGCCATGGGACAAAACATTTTTGAAGACTAGACTTTGCACCTTTTATAAATTATTCAAAGAATCAAAATGAAAAATAAAAATAGTTTTTTTGTACTTTCAAAGGATGATACAATGTTGAATAATCAATTTTATAGCCATATCTGATAAAGGAGCTGAGAAAAAAAATGTTGAAAATTTGTTTTTTTGCCTTCTAAAGTAGACTAATACCGTAAAAAAAAATTTGCACAATGAAATTGCTGCGACAAAAATTAAGTTTTTTTTTCTTCTTGGCAGTCTCAATAAATTGAAAAACGTTCTGCTGTTATAATAAATTGACACCATTCGTAAACAAACCAGTTAACCATTTTTTACATTATTTTTTTTTTAATAAATAATTGCTAAAAAATGATAATGATTCGAAATCATTCGGACAGACAGGATGCTCATTTAAAAAAAAGTTGCTCAAATATTCGTATGACAAAACCAATGCCATAAATAGTTCATTTAGGTGATCATTTCTTCCAGAATAAGAGTCGGGCATTTTATATTTTTTTTTATAAGGAAAGAGCGAGTCTCGTAAACCATGATAAGCGTTATATCGATTCACGATGATAAAAAAATCCACGATGGAGTAGATGACAGCAGATAATTGTCGGAGATTCTTATTGAGATAGTGAGAATCTAAAATATGATTATTTCGTCGTTTGCATTCGCGACGACGCGCGCATCGTCGTTAAGGATGTTGAGTCCCAAATTGCAAATGATGAGAAAATTCTGGAAATTTTGTATGTTTTTGGATGAATTATTTAAGAGGTCGTGTGAAAATTTCACAACGATTAGGAAGCTCGTTATCGAACAGTTAACATTAACAAATTAAATTAAATTAAATGTAGTCTTATGGAAACTGACATAACTTTCCGATAAGTTTTATTTTTGACCTCTCAATTTTTTAATATCTACACTATATTAAAATCAACGGAAACAAAACGAAGTTTATTGATAAATATTGTTTTTATTTGTTTAAAAAATTGTTCTTAACAATATGTTAATATTTTAATAACGAGCTTCCTAATCGTCGTGAAATTTTTACACCTCTTAAGGTTGTTTAGAAGCTATGAAACCTTTGAATGTTAATTGTTCAATAAATAGCTTCTTAATCGTAGTGAAATTTTTACACGACCTCCTGAATACTTCATGTAAGAACATACCAAATTTTCAGAATTCTATCATCATTACTTCAACCTCCTTAAGGGTTAACATAAAAAATAATGAGAAAATTCTGGAAATTTGGTATGTTTCTGTATAAGGTATTTAAGAGGTCGTGTAAAATTTCACGACGATTAGGAGTCTCGTTATTAAGAAATTAACGTTTTGTTAAAAACAATTTTTTAAACAAATAAAACAAATATTCATCAATAAAATTCGTTTTCTTTCCGTTGCTTTCAGTATATTGTGGATATTAAAAAATTGAGATGTCAAAAGAAAAACTTATCGCAAAGTTATATCAGTTTCCATAAGACTGCATTTAATTTTATTTAATTTGTTAATCTTAATTATTCGATAACGAGCTTCCAAATCGTCGTGAAATTTTTACACGATCTCTTAAATATTTCATTGAAAAACATAGCAAATTTTAAGAATTTTCTCATTAAACGTGATTTGCTTCTAAACAACCTTAAGTGCTTCATACAAAAACATACCAAATTTTCAGAATTTTCTCACCATTTTTCATTTTAACCCTTAAGGAGGTTGAAGCAATGATGATAGAATTCTGAAAATTTAATATGTTTTTACATGAAGTATTCAGGAGGTCGTGTAAAAATTTCACGACGATTAAGAAGCTATTCATTGAACAATTAACATTAAAAGATTTCATAGGGACTCAACATCCTTGAATAGACAAATCGGGACGAAAAAGCTCTCTGACATGGCATTTGGCTTTCGAAACGAGAATGCAGGTTTATCCTCGGACCGGCTAACCTTGATCAGAAACATGTCAATGGAATTCTTCGCCGAGACATTTTGGAGATTGTAAATCGCGTAAACAAAAAAAAATCACGATAATCCGGCGATCCATGTAAAAATTGGGAAATTCACCAAATTTATGCCATAAAGATTCATAATTTTTTTCGCTAACTCAATCATTGACAGCTGTCAAATTGAAGAATATTTTCGGTTGGCCGGACAAGACTCGATGATATCGTTAAGGACGAAACAGAAAAATTTGCCATTTTTTTACACTCATACCCCTTCTTCTTCTTGATTTTGAGTGATTTTCAAAATTTTCTCATGGCAAGAATTATTCAGATATCGCGGGATAGACCCAACGGAATTTTTTTATTGAGCCTGCCCATAGCGCATGATAAATATAAATAACTCGATTTACTTCATAATAAATTGAGTCACGACGGTTCAATTTAGTATCAATTTTTTGACGTTTTTTGGGAATTTATCGAGCGAGGCAAAAAATTTTGTTTACTCAATGAAACTTTGAGAGCGATATGAAATTTCCTGCTGATTATGTATTTGCTATCAATTTGATACAAATTTCATGAAGACATTGAATAATTATTGAAAAAGCTCGCTTTTCACCATTCAGATTTCCTCGACCGAAAAACAGACATTTGGAAGCAATAATTGATTCAAGTTTTTTCTTGAAGGTTGGAGAAAGTGAATAAAATATATACTTCGAGTTCCAGAAGACCTTCAATGGTTTGAAAAAAAGCGAAAAAAATTAAGTCGCATAAATTCTACGAAATCAAGAATTTGCCGTCTTGCTCGAATGCTCGCAGAAGATGGAAAGAGTTTTTGGGTTTAATCCTTCGTGATAAAACCGGGTCTATGAATATCACAAAATTCTTTGGTTACGATGTTGCCCCGGGAATTTCCGTGACGTGCAGCGCCGAATTCTTTCCTTTTCAAATTAATGCTATGAATTCAAACGAGAGTCAATGAACTGTTCCACGAATGTCTCCCATGGTATAGAAAATATATTTTGAATATATTAAATATATTTAGTTGAAGAAATTTAGATATTTCGTATACATGCAAATAATATATGGGGCATTCCATGTCAAATCAACCACTTTTAATCCCGACCCCTTTCGATTTGGCTGAAATTTTGTTTTCCTTTTCTACACCGTTAAAAACATTTTTCAGGAAATTTTCAAATTTTTCTACCCAACCCAAAAAAAAACTTTTTTTTTTCAAATAGCTATAACTTCTTCAAAAATTGACTAATTGGGACGTATTATTTTCAAAATTTTCGTCTTTAAATGTACTTTCTGAAAAAGAATACAAATAATTTTTTAGATAACTATGAAATTTTTCACTTTTCCGAGAAAAATCATATTTTTCTCAAAGTTGGCCATTTGCAATTTTGTTGTTTTCACTCAAAAAATACTTTCCTTAATTCTGGACGAAATGCCGCCCAACATGGAGTGGGCCGACATTTCCTTCTATTTTTTTTATCGATTGAAAAAAACAAAATTGTCCCAGCTGGGCTTATTTCACAAAATACCACTCTGGAAATTTTTGAAAGGGGTCGAGTTCAAAAGTGGTCGATTTGACATGAAATGACCCATATATTTTATATATTTCTAATATATTCAAAGTATACGAAAAATAAATTTTGCATATAATTCAATTCCATACAGGGATTCTCTTTTAGTTGATATCCTGATTAAATTATTATTAGGAATGCTCCGAAATATAAGAATGAAAATAATCCATGACGAACGGAATAAGTAAATTTTTTTTACCATTATCCTTCACGATAGTAATTAATATAGTAAAATGTAGTAATGATAGTAATGATAGTAGTAAAATGTAGAAAAGACAAAAAGTTATACACGTGGCATTCAGATCCGAAAGAGTGAGAGAGCCAGAGAGAGAGAGAGAGAGAGAACTCGATTTATCCAAAATCGTCGTTCGATTTCTCTTTCAATATGACGATAACCAATTCGCCCACATTTAATTTCTCCTCATTTCGAACGAGCTCATCTTTCGTAACTCTTAATTTATCTCATGTCGTGAGAACACGATTTGAATCTTAGACCAAACATGTGGTGACCAGAAAAAACCAATGTCCATTTTATACACTCGCAAAAATATAGACAATACTTTTGGTTCTGGTAGTTCTTCATAATTCAATCTAACTATCTGCGAGGAAAACTTATTAATATCGTTATTATAGCGTCAGCTGTCTACAATTTACTCTTTAATTAAGACCTGTGGGTTTTTTCATGATTAAACTATCAAATCATACTAATATCATTATAAAGTTCACTTTATAAATTTTTTTTTTTTAAACGGTAATTTTTTCATCACAATTATTAATAATAATGTAGAAATCGAACTGATCGATAATCTCCAGAGTTCCCAGTGAGTCATTATTGTCACTATTTTAAAATCGTGTCACTTTTCTCACTATTTTCGAAATTTTGTCACTATTTCAGAGCACAGAAGTGGTTATAATCAGAGTTGTGAAAATGGTAATGTAAAAGTAATGCATCACCCATTACTTTGAACAATGTGTATTGGACAAGTTTTCCATTACAAATTACAAAAGTAATGTGTAATGGATAGGTGTTCCATTACAAATAAAAAAAAGTAAAGTGTAATTTATGCATGTTCCATTACAATTAAAAAAAGTAATGTGTAATGTATGCACGTTCTATTACAAATTACAATTTAAAAAAAAAGTAATTTGCAGTGGAGAATATTCTATTACAAATAGAAAAATTGCCGTGCTCGTATTAGAAACTTGCACATTGCTGTCTAATTACTTTATTTTGCTCACTAAAAGTTCATCCACAATTATCACAAATGATCCATAAAGTTAAAAAAAAGACCATGCACATTATTTAGGGATTCAATAAAGCGACAAATTTTGTATCAGTAACTTGTAATTTTTATTAGATTGCTTATAATTATGGGTGACAGCGTGTAAAAGCAAGTTCAATGTAAAGTTAGATAATTTTTGGGGTTGAGTACATTTTCGTACTTCATATTTAACGATGAACTGTCTGTTTTTTTGTTTATATTTTTTAACTTTATGGATCATTTGTGATAATTGTGGATGAACTTTTACTGAGCGAAATAAAATAATGAGACAGTAATGTGCAAGTTTCTAATACGAGCACGGCAATTTTTCTATTTGTAATGGAATATTCTCCAACGGCAAATTACTTTTTTTTAAATTGTAATTTGTAATGGAACGTGCATACATTACACATTACTTTTTTATTTGTAATGGCACATGCATCCATTACACATTACTTTTTTATTTGTAATGGCACATGCATCCATTGCACATTACTTTTTTATTTGTAATGGGACATGCATCCACTACACATTACTTTTTTTATTTGTAATGGAACACGCATTCATTACACATTACTTTTTTATTTGTAATGGCACATACTTCCATTACACATTACTTTTTTATTTGTAATGGGAAATGCATCCATTACACATTAACTTTTTTTATTGTAATGGAACACGCGTGAGCGCAATCTTAGAGCCAAAATTTTGAGTAGAACAATAATTACATCTATTCTAGTGGACAGATTGAATTTGTGCCAAAATGAAGGAAAAAAAATCTAAATTTTTGTTTTTTCAAAGCTCATATGGATGCATTTTGTCTCCCCGAACACGAATCTACCAATAGTTTCCTCAAAAAATCGAAATTTGTATCAATTTTCGTAAAAAAAAAACATTTTTGTTTAATTTTGGCCCCATTCTGAGAAACCTCAAAATAGCGAAATTTCAAAACCTCTATAACTTATTTGAACGAAAAAGTCACTATGTGACTATTTCTGTGAAAGATAAGTCACTATTCTACTATTGTTGACCCTCTGAAACGTTGACAATCCTGATAATCTTTCAAAGAATAGAATAAGCTCAGAATCAGTGAAATTGGACAAAAATTGCGAATTGGTTTTGGAAAAGACTGAATAACAATGAACATAGTCGAAAATTTATGTAAAACAGCTGATACTACGGTATATCAATCGCTATGATGATTTTTCTGGATTAAGGCAATTTATTGCCAATTTATGAATGATTTATGGTGATCTAAGGATCCAATATAGAGAGGTTACAAATGAGATTGTAAAACAGTTTCATGGATGAAAAAAAATTTTATCAAATCGTATTTATAAGCTCCAATAATTCTAACAATTTGATAAAAGTCGATCGAAAAATGGACATTTACCGCGTTATTGCATTTGTCGATCCTTGGAGCAAATGTCTGTTAGATTTTTGTCTTCTTTTAACTCGAGGTCGCGGAGTCTCGTTTAGCTTCGGTTTCCATACAAGAAATCGAAGAGGTCACAAGTTCGCGAACATAATCGTCATCGCCCGAAGCTATTAGACGCACATACACATATTCAAGGATTATTATAAAAATCCTTCGGTCGTCACGTCAATGTAATTTGAATAAAGAGCTATCGTTGTGGCGTGGATACATAATGAAAAATTAATTCACGCCGTTTGAATAAATTTTATTCGAATGAGAAGTAGTTTCATGTTTAATTTTATATTAAGCATGGATATCTTCAAATTTTATGTTTTTTTTTGTTTTAAATCCGCATGTTTTGCCCCAATAAATATCACCTTCCAATTATTGTTTTGCCTGACTCGAATGCTCTGAGATAATTACAAAGTCCACTTTTGTATATTTTTAAAAGAATTCAAAAATACAAACCGGAGGATCTCGTTTTTATGGCAATATTATCGCAAATTCGATATTCACTTTCTCACTTTGCGAAGCCTAAACACAATAATTATATTTCCTGGAACTGATTTCACATTTTTTTTTTTTCGTTATTGTAAGTTTAAACTTGAATTACCTATTGACGATCGACATGGCCAACACTTGCAAATCGACTGATACAAATACGAACATTGTCTCGCGCCTTCGTCGTCGTTATCGTTATCCTCGTCATCTTTGAGTCTCGTGTAAACCACTCTCGTTGTTTTTATTACAGAATTAACCTCGGTAATTGTTTTAACGCGGTGAAATTCCGAGTTTGAAAAATAATAACGAAACATTGGATACCACACGCGACAAATGCGACGTTGAAAGTGTTTTGAATGCTCCGAAGAAAGTGTGCAATCGTGTGCACTTTTTTTCGATTATTTGGGTCGAAGGGGATCGAAAATTTCGTTTCGACATCACGATTACGCTGCTGACGAAGCTGTCAGCGATGCTAACGCTGTAGTTTGTATGTAAAATGATAATTCGTCGAGTTTGAAAGGAAGGCTCGATAGTGATCGATGGTAATTTTTCCTTACAATTAATCAATTGTAATTTTCATCGTAAGGAATTGCCATGCTCATTCATCATGATTACAATTATTCGTTCTTCGTAGCAATTTTCTACATAGTGGCTATTTTCTGTTTTTAACCTCATACGTACAGTCCCGCTCAACATTTTGGAAACACCAGTCAATATTTCTTGTCGCACTAGAAGTTATATAAGGTAAATGTCCCAATACCCGACCATCTAAGAGGAGACGAAAAAGTTAACTTGTTTTTCGAGGTCAAAAGTAAACTATTTTCTATAACGACTATGACTATTGGAAAGCTTGAAGTCTCTAGTTTCCAAAATACAGGGTATAGTTGTTGCTACAATCAGTTGTTTATTCATAATAATCGAAAATGCTGAGAAATGTAAATGTACCAGTACCCGACCATCTAAGAGGAGACGAAAAAGTTAACTTGTTTTTCGAGGTCAAGAGTAAACTATTTTCTATAACGACTATGACTATTGGAAAGCTTGAAGTCTCTAGTTTCCAAAATACAGGGTTAGTTGTTGCTACAATTAGTTGTTTATTCATAATAATCGAAAATGCTGAGAAATGTAAATGTACCAGTACCCGACCATCTAAGAGGAGACGAAAAAGTAACTTGTTTTTCGAGGTCAAAAGTAAACTATTTTCTATAACGACTATGACTATTGGAAAGCTTGAAGTCTCTAGTTTCCAAAATAGAGGGTATAGTTGTTGCTACAATTAGTTGTTTATTCATAATAATCGAAAATGCTGAGAAATGTAAATGTACCAGTACCCGACCACCCATTTTTCTATATGACCCAATATCCGACCGCACATTATGACCCTATAACCGACCACTCATCTCTATGGTGGGGGGAAGGGGGGGGGGCTGAATTGAGAAAAATGCGTCGCTGCTCGGAGAATGTGTCACCGAAATTTTGAGGCTATGCACGAATAATATACATGTCATCAGATGTCCGGTTACTGGGACTGAACATAGTCGCGAGCAAGTACCGATATCCGGACACATGGTCCGTTATCGGTGCATGATACATTTCGTATGTACCAATAACCGGACATGAAAATTAAGTACTTAAGTATTGAGACAATATGATCAAATTAGTGGTATCTTTCCGAATAAAAACAGCTAGGCTCAGTTCGAAAACAATAAAAACCACTTCGAAATAGCTTCAATAAGATATCGCGATTCCTTAGTACTTCAGCTTAGATAATGGCTTCCGTGCCCCGAATAGTACGCGTGCTGTCATATTTATCCAAAATTAAATTACAGACGATTCTTGAACTATTAAAAGTAGTGTCGTGTACCTAGATTATGAATCCTGGATATTAAATCAATTCACATTTTAAGATTTCTCTTAAGTGAACGCTTAACTTGCTGATATATTGGTTCAAGTGGTCGGGTACTGGGACGTGGTCGGGTATTGGGACATTTTTTAACTCCGTAAAAAAAAAAAATAATCGAATTAAAAAAAAAGCGTTTTTTTTTTACTAGAAAATAAAACTCAATCATTTCAATTTTTTTATATGTTGTTATTTATGTCTTTGACGTCACAAAAAATTTTTTTTAAGTTTGTCTTTGAATATTCAAATGGTGCTTCATTTCGCCAAAGTGGACACCAAAAAAAAAAGCATGTGACCGGCCCGGACGATAGCGTCGGTCCAGGTAATCTGAAACAAAAAAATAAAAAAGATTATTATTCTGTAAGCTTGTCGTTATCGCAGGTAGCAGATTTAGACATTTAAACAAAAAAAAACAATTACGGGCTACTAAAAAAAAAAAAAATCGCGATTTTTTTTTCTTCGAAATTTGGGGTAAAAAATAGGAACTTTTTGATGAAAATTAACAATTCTGCTACCTGCGATAGCCACTGATGTATACAATAACATATCCAAATTTCAGCTCAATCGGTTCAGTAGATTTTTTTTGCCCGGGCCGATCGGGAAAATATAGTCCACTTTGGCCAAATGAAACACCATTAAAATATTTAAAAACAAACTTTTACATTTTTTTTTGTGACGCCAAAGACATAAATAACAACATAAAAAAAATTGAAATGATTGAGTTTTATTTTCTAGTGGAAAAAAAATTCCTGAAATAGTCTTATAAATAGTGCAAAACCTCCAGACTACATCCTTAAGGACATTTTTTTTGTCTTTTTTATCTACCGTACATTTGAAAGGGTTAGCAGATGCTCCAAATGATGAGAAAATTCTGAAAATTTGGTATGTTTTTGTATGAAATATTTAAGAGGTTATGTAAAAATTTCACGACGATTAGGAAGCTCGTTATTAAAATATTAACATTTTGTTAAGAATAATTTTTTAAACAAATAAAAAAAATATTTATCAATAAACTTCGTTTTTTTCCGTTTCTTTCAATATAGTGTAGATATTAAAAAATTGAGAGGTAAAAAAAAAACTTATCGCAAAGTTATATCAGTTTCCATAAGACTACATTTAATTTAATTTAATTTAATTTGTTAATGTTAATTGTTCGATAATGAGCTTCCCAATCATCGTGAAATTTTTACACGACTTCTTAAATAATTCATCCAAAAACATACCAAATTTTCAGAATTTTCTCATCATTTGTGATTTGGTACTCAACATCCTTAAACACAAAATTACAAAAGTTAGAGCAACCACGAGGATTTTCGAATGTTAAAACGTTTTTTTTCTAGCTCAACACTTGCAAGATTATGTACTTGCAAATATAATTACAAGTCCAGACAATTTTTTTCTGAATATGATTTCACGACGTTCTGGACCAATTTAAAATTCAGAATATTTTTCTTCATTTAAACTTCCTTTATGATAAATTTGAGAGTTTAATAAGATTGAGGAGAAAATTAAGAGGGAATAAAATTGAATGAGATTCAAAAAATTCATTCGCCTGGATGGAAATAAAAATATATTCCCCGGCAGTTGCTCAAAGAGTTCTTCGAAAGTTTCTTTGGGACGATATTTGACCAGAGTTTCGCGTACAGATGACACAAATGCAAATCAAGTTTTGAAATATATGCTCAATGAATGATTACGAGTTCTTTTCATGCGTTAAACATAATGCGATCTCGTTCATTATCAATGTGGCATCTCATACGGAACCACGAAGTCTTTTCACTGACTTTCAGAGGAACACCTTCGAAAATTGTAGAAAAAAATACCGTAATTTCACCGGCATTCGCCACACTAAAATAAACGGAGGAACTTTTTTCTTAATACATTTTTTTTAAATCCATGAAAGACCCGACTGAGACGGCATATTTATTATTGTCTCGCACGTTGTAAAAAAGAAAAGCTGCCGCCCTTGATGTTTAGCACAAGTGAATACAGCGTGTTTAACATATTGACGCTTCTCTATATTTTTCCGCTGGAGTTTTTGGCCTTCGACTGCGGAAACTTTGCCGATTAATCTGGAGTAGTTTTTACTTGATGCAGAAAAAAAATATAACTATGATTTTACTGAAATCGAACGAGTCTCCACCAATAAACTCATGGATACATTGAATTAAAATGGCGGATGTTCAAAGGTCTTCGTTAGTGCATAAAAAATTAGCGTTTCTAATTTAAATTTGTTAAATTTAACAAATTACTAATTTTTTTAAATCAAAAGTATGCACTGGGGTCACTCCATGTCAAATCGACCAAGATTTGGAATCGACCCCTTTCAATTTCGATGAAATTTTGTCAGAAGGTTTTGTTATTGACAAAACGAAGTTCTACCAAAGGAAAAAAATTAAAAATTTTTTTTTCGAAAGTTATTAATTTCACTATTTTTCAAATCTTTCAAGTTTACTTTTTAAATATCTCGGAAACTATTATAGTTACGAAAAAATCGTTCTGAATTCGTCTCGGGGAGTATACTTGGGGCTATGAAAAAAAAAAATATTCCGAAAAAAAAATTTGTGAAATGATGAATTTTGGGAATTTTGAATTTTCAAAAATCGTGAAAATCCAAGTTGGACATTAAAGTTTGGTTCAATTTTTTTATATAATACCTTGTACTGATCTAAAAAGATTCTGAAATTTTCAGAAAGGTGTTTTTTGTTTTTTTCAAAAATATGAATTTTTGAATTTTTAAAAATCGTGTAAATACTCGATCAACATTAAATTTTTGGTTACATTTTTTTTATATAATACCTTGGACTGATCTTGAAAGATCCTGAAATTTTTAGGATGGTGTTGTTTTGTTTCAAAAAATTATTTTTGAAACAAAGAACCTTCAAATTCGTCATTTTTCAAAATTTTCTTTCGGAATTTTTTTCTTTCATAGCCCCAAGTATACTGTTTAAGCCGAATTCAGAACAATTTTTCGTAACTATAACAGTTCCCGAGATATTTAAAAAATAAACTTGAAAGAATTAAAAAATTGTGAAATTGTAAATTTTGGATAACTTTCGAAAAAAAAAATTTAATTTTTTTTTTTCGGTAGAACTTCGTTTTGTTAATAAGGAAAACTTCTGACCAAATTTCATCGAAATTGAAAGGGGTCGATTTCAACGCTTGGTTGATTAGACATGGGAAATAATTATTCTTCTATTAGATACTAAATTTTTGTATCTAGAAAAGACGTGGACTTTAACAGTGAGCGAAAATCATTCCTGGATCATTTGAAAAAAATAAAATAAAAACACAAAATACTTAGTTGGATTAGTTAGATCTTAGTTTAGATTCGGGAGATTCTGGATCAATAAAAAATCAAAATAAAATTCCTTCGGTCTCTGACCGCGTCTTGCGATGCGAACACAATTTTTTCGGTGATGCCGAGACCACTAACAAAGATAAACTTGACCGAACGATGACCGATCTCTTGGTCTTCTTTCAGGGTTAGACTAAACTGCAAAGAAACCGGTTTGACAACAATAAAAAATTTTATTACTCTCCCGTTTCGTTTTTATGTAGCAAGAACCGAGGTCTGATAAATAAGGGGCTACTCTGCGGTGAAACTGCATCAGTTTTTAGAAAATCATTCCGAGAAACACTCTTTTCGTTCTCCATTGACATTTTCGGTCAAAATTTCGACATTGCATTTTCAGTCTTTTGACACCGCTCTCAGTTACAATCTTTTCGTAAATGAAAAAAAAATAATGATGAGCTTAATAAAAGATATTTTTAAAAATCCTTGCTCAAAATTCATATGTTTGATGCACGATCGAGAAAATTAATTATTTCTTGCATCGAAAGATGGCATTTTTCGCAATTACGCGAATCACCGCGTTTTCCTCATTATTATCTCAAACACGTGGTTACTTTTTTTCCATTAAAAACGAGCAAAAAAGTTGCACGCAATCATTGAAGATTAAAAAAATTATGAGCCAGAGACTCGAAGGATGAAAAACATATATTGCTACGTAAAATGGTGGCTCGAGAGATGAATTTTCATGTTATTGTTTCTTTGTCGGAATCAAGACCGCTCGAAATAACTTGGGACCATATTTATATAAATTTAAACGCCATTTTGTTCGGCACATTTGCAAAATGAGAATCCGAAGAATAGCGAGAATGTGACCGCGCTTGTTAGCAGTTTGCGCTTCTTGTTTGCGCAACTTATTAATAACCATCGGCAGGGACAGAATCCTTGACTTAGGTCCAAAGTGACACTGACATCGACCATCTCGTTCGTCATAATCTTGCAGCACGTTCGTTTAGACATACACACACACACATTTATCTTCATACATATGTATATGAGGCTCTCCAGGTTAATTCGACCAGTGTCAGACTAAAAAAAAAAATGTTCAGTGTCAATCTCTTTTCTTCTTTGACCAGAGCCTTTCAATAAAAATTCCACGAAATGTTATTCAAAACCAAAAAGATATTCTTGTATCGTTTCAAAAATCGAAGTGGGATGGTCCCCATTCAGGCCAAAACGATCGAAGGGCATTTTATCAGCTGGAAATAATTAGACTGAGAAAAATCACCCCAAAGATTTTGTTTATCAAAGAAATTTTTTTTTTCAAAGCGTTCCAAAGTCATTGACTGAAGCAGAGTTGTGAGAATAGTAATGTAAAAGTAATGCATTACCCATTACTTTAAACAATGTGTATTGGACAAGTATTCCATTACAATAAAAAAAAGTAATGTGTAATGGAAGCGTGTTCCATTACAAATAAAAAAAGTAATGTGTAATGTATGCATGTTCCATTACACATAAAAAAAGTAATGTGTAATGGATGCATGTCCCATTACAAATAAAAAAGTAATGTGTAATGGATGCATCTCCCATTACAAATAAAAAAGTAATGTGTAATGGATGCATGTGCCATTACAAATAAAAATGGTAATGTGTAACGGATGCGTGTTCCATTACAAATAAAAAAGTAATGTATAATGTATGCGCGTCCCATTACAAATTACAATTTTTTCAAAAAGTAATTTGCAGTGGAGAATATTCCATTACAAATAGACAAATGACCGTGTTCGTATTAGAAACTTGCACATTGCTGTCTCATTATTTTATATCGCTCACTAAAAGTTCATCGACAATTATCACAAATGATCCATAAAGTTAAAAAAAAAAGAACATGCGCATTATTTAGGGATTCAATAAAGCGACAAATTTTGTATCAGTAACTTGTAATTTTTATTAGATTGCTTATAATTATGGGTAACAGCGTGTAAAAGCAAGTTCAATATAAAGTTGGATAATTTTTGGAGTCGAGTACATTTTCGTACTTCATATTTAACGATGAACTTTCTGTTTTTTTTTGTTTCTATTTTTTAACTTTATAGATCATCTGTGATAATTCGGATGAACTTTTACTGAGCGAAATGAAATAACGAGACAGCAATGTGCAAGTTTCTAATACGAACACGGCAATTTTTCAATTTGTAATGGAATATTCTCCACTACAAATTACTTTTTTTTATTTGTAATGGCATATGCATCCATTACACATTACTTTTTTATTTGTAATGGACCACGCATCCATTACACATTACTTTTTTTTTTATTTGTAATGGAACATGCATACATTACACATTACTTTTTTTTAATTCTAATGGAGCACGCATGCATTACACATTACTCTTTGTATTTGTAATGGCACATGCATCCATTACACATTACTTTTTTATTTGTAATGGGACATGCATCCATTACACATTATTTTTGTATTTTGTAATGGTACACTTATCCATTTCACATTATGCAGTGTAATGGGTAATAAATACAGTAATGCATTATCAAAGTAATGCATTATTTACAACTCTGGACTGAAAGATAGTCAAGGCTTTGAAAAATCTGTGAAAATTTCAAAATATCCTTTTTAGGACAAAAAAGACATTTTTTTTAAAATTCCAAGCTCAATGGAGAATATCGAGGATCAAGTTGGAATATTTCATATGCTTGCACGTATCTTTCGATTTTTTTTTCAGAATACACGTTTCCTATATATTGCTATCTCACCTACAGTACTCGCTTGCACACGCTTGTTCTATAAACAACGTCGTGCAAGTGGGACTACGTAGAGACCCCAATTAACACTTGATTACGGCAAAAACAAACTGACAGGGTAAAAAAGACGACGAAGAAATTCCATTCTCATCTTCTCCATTCTATCTCTCAACGATGAGACTGCAAAAAACAATAAATGAATTTATTTAGCCTGGTCAACTGTTCCTTGACCTGTATCAATAAAAATTATTCGATTTCGTGCAAGAAAATATATTTGTTTTACTAAATTTTCCTCAATAAGAATTTTACGTAAAAGTTTTGGATGATTTTAATGGTAAAATAAATATGGCCGAATTAACTGCAACGAAAAAACGATTTTCGAAGGAAAGAAAGAAAAAACAGGATTTTTATTGTTTTTACCATAAAATTATTAATAGCTTCTCGTTCAAATTCTGCAAGGGCAAAGTTTCAAATTTTATGCGAAAATCATCCTGATTCAAACCGGAATTTTATTACAAAAATTCGGCTTTTATAATGCTGATAAAAGTTTGAGTGCACGTAAAACTTGGTGATTTCAATGCCTGGATCATCGAGACGGAAAGTAACGCATGAAATTTGTTGCCCTCGACGAGGGAAAATTTATATCATCATAAATGGGAAAAAAAAATAATTTAAATAATTTCTCAACGATTATCCGATAACTATAGTTCAATTGTTGCGTAATATTCGATTTTACAAAATATTATAATCGTAGATCAATCCCATATAGAATAAAACGGAACGCGGAACTTGAAGCATAAAAAAATATAATGATCTTTTCATCAAGCAAAACAGATACAAAGTCCATTGATTCGTTTTTTGAACCTTCATGGCCATGTCGTGAGTTCAAGTTTCGTTTTTTTTCCTTCACCATAAAAAAAGAACAATAATTATCGGTTATTCAATGTCGTGGAACATTTTTTTAAAATCTTTTTTATTCATCGTGAGGATAATTATGGTGAAAAAAAAATGTAGAATTATTATTTTATCTTCGAACGATCGAACGTCGACATGAGGTAAGCGCGTTTGTCAGATGGTTCGCGTAATAATTTGACAAAAGTTACTTTCACTCTCGATACGTTAACGAATACACAGACACGCAAGAACCAAGATCAGGTAGCGCGTGTATATTCTGTACAGGAAACCTTGTAGCAGGAGGAAAAAAAATCGCGTTTGTTATTGATGAACAGAGAAACTGCTATTTATTTTTGTTTTCAAAAAATTGAAATGTAATATATTTCCTGAATGATTTCCTTGTATAGTAAAAAAAAAGGGAATTTATGAATTTATTTAAAAAAAAAGGATCTATGAATTTAATCAAAAATTGACAATTGAGAATTGATTTACCGCCATAAAAAATTTCGCTATCGATTTTTGCAAGACTTTTTCAAACTCTGATTGTTTCACAACGAAACATTGTTTCGTTGTGATACTAAAATTCAATCTATTTTTCGTCGAAAAGGAAAATTTAATACGGCCATTTTGAATCTTGTTAATGATCAGATTAAAAATTATATCGATCAATAACGATCTATTGTCGATACTTCAGGTTTTCATTTAATAGAAAAATATAATGGATTGAATGATCGTTATTCTTCCAAAATTCAATTTAACTTAAACATTTTGAGTGTCGTCCATTATCGGATAAATATCGTATCGATCAATAACGATCCATTGTCGATCTTCGATTCGTCAGTAAATTCGGTTTCAGTGCAATAGCAAATTTAACTGAATCAAAAGATTCTCATTAATGAAAAATTCAATACAATTTAAACATTTTGACACTTATCCATGGTAATGATCGGATTAAATATTAAATCGATCGATAACGATCTATCGCCGATACTTCAGGTTTCCATTTAATAGAAAAATATAATGGATTGAATGATCGTTATTCTTCCAGAATTCAATTTAATTTAAACATTTCGAGTGTCGTCCATTATCAGATAAATATCGTATCGATCAATAACGATCCATTGTCGATCTTGGATTCGTCAGTAAATTCCGTTTCATTTCAATAGCGAAATTCACTAAATCGAAAGATCCTCATTCATAAAAAATTCAATATAATTTAAACATTTTGACGCTTATCCATGGTAATGATCGGATTAAATATTATATCGATCGATAACGATCTATACTCGATACTTCAGGTTCTCATTTAATAGAAAAATATAATGGATTGAATGATCGTTATTCTTCCAGAATTCAATTTAATTTAAACATTTCGAGTGTCGTCCAATATCAGATAAATATCGTATCGATCAATAACGATCCATTGTCGATCTTGGATTCGTCAGTAAATTCCGTTTCATTTCAATAGCGAAATTCACTAAATCGAAAGATCCTCATTCATAAAAAATTCAATATAATTTAAACATTTTGACGCTTATCCATGGTAATGATCGGATTAAAAATTATATCGATCGATAACGATCTATACTCGATACTTCAGGTTCTCATTTAATAGAAAAATATAATGGATTGAATGATCATTATTCTTCCAAAATTCAATTTAATTTAAACTTTTCGAGTGTCGTCCATTATCAGATAAATATCGTATCGATCAATAACGATCCAGTGTCGATTCGTCAGTAAAATCTGTCTCACTTGAATAGCAAAATTCACTGAATCGAAAGATTCTCATTCGCAAAAAATCCAATACAATTTAAACATTTCGACGCTTATCCATGATCACCGAAAAATGATATCGATCAACGATCTCCGATCTTTCTTTCGCCGACGTTGAAGTCACTCTCAAGATGGCGCTCATCGTTGTCGAATCGTCGATTACAATGCAACAGCAATGAGAAATTGAACTTGAATATGAACCGATTTTTCATCCCTTCAGAATAAAATTGAAATCGAATCATCAATCCACCCATTGTGAAAGGATGATCGATAACGATCTTTGATTGATTTTTTTTCTCACGTCAATCCTCGCTTAAAAATCAACTGTCAAATAGATTGTGACGTTGAAGACTATGAATAGTGGGGAAACAGATATAGCTTCTCCAGCACGCGGTCCAGTGTAATTTTTTTTTCCTCAAGGAGCCACGCAGCAGCCGATCGGTTGGACTCCCACTATTACTCTGTTCTATTCCCACATTGCGGCAGTTTTATACCAGGTAAATGCCGAGCATCGATGTTGCACAAGCCCCCTTTGATTCACCGTCGTGTTTTGCTCCGTGGCTGCTGCCCGAGCCAGTTCACGGTGGCTTCGCGAACGGGCCACTCTCATTTCTTTGTTCAAACGAGCGCGCGCAAACCGGCGATTTTTCGTGTCTCGACCGATACGAAATTGTACATTTTTCTTTGTTTTTTTTCTTCACCATCCCGATGACAGCATTACTTCATTACGCAAAAGTGATTCGCTGAATCGTGCAAAGTTCGCGAAAAACTGGGACGACGCTTTTACTCTGCCATTTTTTTTTTTTTTTTAACGATTAGGCAATAAAGTGCGTCTGCACTTTTAATTATATATAGTGCATTTTCGCGTAATTAAGTGCATCTTATAGTGACTTTTAGTTTTTGTTTTCACCACAAAAGGTTTGTGCTCAATGACGTTTCATTATCATTCTTATCGGTGCCTTGGAAAATGTTTCGTTAGAATTAAAAAAAAAAAAAGAAAAGATAAATGTGTGATTCGTGAAAATTCCAACTGTAATTGGCAATGTGCTACTGGAATTACAATGCGATCTTGTGATTCATCGGCAATGATTGAAAAAAGGACTCTGGAGCATTGTTCCGATTGTTATTTTTCTATGGTCTTTCTTTCAATGCAAAG
Organism: Alloplasta piceator; assembly: GCA_946863875.1. NCBI lineage: Eukaryota > Metazoa > Arthropoda > Insecta > Hymenoptera > Ichneumonidae > Alloplasta > Alloplasta piceator. The sequence continues at coordinate 16,464,042 of OX333072.1, forward strand.
TATCTGTTCTAATTGTACGACAAATTCGCTAATATAAATTTTTTTTCTTTTAGTACGCCAGTTATCATTTTATAAATTTGATCTTTACTAAATTAAATGAATTTGCATGAATTTATTCATTTTAAATTTCGTTGAATTGCGGTAAATAAAGGATTTGTTTATTTTTTTAATTCAATTACATGGAATATCATTAGTTTTTGATTAATTATTATTTTATCAATTTTAAATTACATAAATTCGGACTGCAAAATGATTCTTTATTTCGGAGAAATAACACCCGAAAATCGTAAGTTTGCTCCAAAAGTGTTAAAATCTATTTGGTTAATAACACAGCCACACAAAATTTTAAAAAAATTCCGGCCTGGGGGTCTGACTATGTATACTGTATGTTTTTGGGGTTGCTGAATCCGAATCCGAGGTTGGTTTAACCCCGGCACGTCAGGGTTTGGCTATAACCACAAAAAATAACACTCCAAAATCAAGATTATTTTTTTAATATTTCGAAAAGTATTATAGCTACGAAAAAATCGTTCTGGCTTCGTCTTGAAGAGTATACTTGTGGCGACGAAAAAAAAAATATTCCGAATTTTTTTTTTGTTGAGAAATCATGAATTTTGAGAATTTTGAATTTTAAAAAATTGTGCAAATCTACGATCAACATTAAATTTTTGGTTCCATTTTTTTTTATATAATACCTTGTACTGATCTTCAAAGTTCCCGAAATTTTCAGAAAGGTGTTTTTGTTTTTTCAAAAATATGAATTTTTGAATTTTAAAAAATCGTGCAAGTCCACGATCAACATTAAATTTGTTAATTTTTTTTTATATAATACCTTGGAGTGATCCTTAAAGATCTTGGAATCTTCAGGATCTTTTAATTTTTTAAACAAAAAAACACCATCCTGAACATTTCAGGATCTTTTAAGATCAGTCCAAGGTATTATATAATAAAAATTTAAGCAAAAATTTAATGTTGATCGTGGGTTTACACGATTTTTTAAAATTAAAAAATTAATGGTTTTGAAAAAACAAAAAACACCTTTCTGCAAACTTCAGGATCTTCTAAGATCAGTATAAGGTAATATATAAAAAAAAAGATTTATAAAAATTCAAAATTCTCCACATTTGTCATTTTTCAAAATTTTTTTTCGGAATATTTTTTTTTTAGTAGTCACAAGTATACTCATCAAGACGAACCCAGAACGATTTTTTCGTAACTATAATAGTTTTCGAGATATTTAATAAACAACTTAATTTTGGAGTATTTTTGAGGTTATAGCTAAACCCTGACGTTCTGGGGTTAAACCAACCTCGTATTCGGATTCAGCGACCCCAAAAACATACAGTGTACATAGTCAGACCCCCAGGCCGAAATTTTTTTCTTTTCGTGTAGCTGTGTAATTGAGTAATTTTTGGGATTCACGTGAGCACACTTATTATTCATCCATTCTGATCTGAGAGAAATCTAAGAATAGAGAATATGTTCTTGCCTTTCTCACATTCAGTCGAAATTGTCATTGCAAATGAATCTCTGAAGATTAACGGTCATGAGGAAAAAAAAAATGAATTTGTTCAAGGTGAAGAATAGTTGCAAAGGGAAGGGTTGTAAATATTTATGTGCAGGATCTCGCGGGAAATTTTACGATGAACATGGCCATGAGTTCTTATAATTATATCGTGGTGATAAACGCGAGAGAGCGTGTGAATTTCTCATATCCACAAATATATTTCAACACTAGTTTCATTACTCTAGAAAATATCTAACTTTTTTGCTCCTTTTAATTATTGGGCGAGAAGACGCCGTCCACTGGATTCCCGACATAATTAAACGAATTCCTAGAAAAAAATTCACTGATAATTTGCCTTATCGAGGTTTTTACGATTTTTTAATGAAGCCATATTATAGAGTCAAATGATTTTGTCCACGTTGTCCTAATATTTGATCTCTATAATAAAAATATATCTGTCGAAAATCCTCTAAACTTCTTAGACATCTAAATTGACTATCTATAAAAGAATAACGAAAAAAACACATTTTCCGAAACCGATTTCTATAATTTGAAATAGATCACAACTTGTCCGGCAATTTTTTATTTTATTTTTCGCTGCAACTCCACTAAAACATAAAAATTTAATTTCCTCCAATCTATCGCACTCTTTTCACCGATTTTTCATCGATTGCCATCATTGGCGATTTTTCTCTTTCAGCGTTTTTGCCAACGCTTGATTTATCAGCTGACGATTTTTTTTCTCCTTGAGAGGAAATTTCATTAACCCACCAAACGGGTTTCCCGCGAATTGTGAAATATGTTTTTTCCCACCATTTTTTACGCGAGCGCGTGCACGATCTTGACGATCGGTATGTTTTTTTTTTTTATTCGCGCGCCTTTTTCGCATTAAATCGAGAAACGTGTCAAATGTCATCGGTTGCGCGTGACAATTAGCACACGTGATAACTTCGAAGAACTGAAGGAAAATTACAAGTGCGCGAGAATAAAATAACGAAGAACGATCGAAGAAAAATTATTGATCAATCGTTTTAAAATTGATTTTTCCTTCGCGCTCGCGACGCCCGATTTTTTTTCAATTTTAACGCTTTCGCACTTTCAGAGTCTTCTTAGGCCAAAAGCGACGATTTTATTCTTAAGGGGGAACGCAAGTATTAAAAATTGACAAAGTTATTAAGATGAACGTAATGCGAACGAGGCAGCGATACAGCAATGAAAAATCATCTGAAATCGAAAAACCAAATATTTTTTAAATCTACGCAACAGTCACTATCGTTAAGCGTAGCTGATTTTTTTTAAATTTTGTTCACAAACTGGCGCTGATTTGATATTTTTTTCTTTTTTTGGTCGTTTTATTGATTTTCAAAAGATCTTAAAAAATATTAATTTTCAAAATTTAAACCTTAGCCAATGCGATTGCAGTGGCGTTCCCCCTTAACGGTATGTCAACTACGCTTAACGAATTATCATACTATTTACCGAATAATTAAAAAACTAAATTAAACAGAACTGGAAAAAATTGCATCACGACTCGCTTCAAAATCTTGTTCAAATATTCCTTCCACGTTTACACAAATTCAATAGAAAAAAAACGATTTGTTATATACCGGTACAAACTGGGAAATTGTTGCGTGAACGATCCGAAACAAAAAGAAAAATGATTTGGAAGAATAATATTAAAAAAACTCTGCAAATTGAAATTTGCACATTGCTTCCTCATCTTTATCCATAGTTCACATAGCTTCCTTTAACACACATTATGCCAATCAAATTTGGCTTCCTCATAAAGGAAGATTTGTTAACTATTGAAAAATATTAGTAATCAATGTGCAAATTCGATCGATTTTCGCCAAATTTGATAGCGAATAACATTGCTAGCTATACTGGCTCTTCACAAAATTTCATTGCAATATCTAAAAAATTTCAAAAGTTATAGCGTTTACGCTTCTGTTATAAAAATTAAAAATTTGATAAAAATTTAATCATTCGATCGATTTTCGCCAAATTCAATAAGGAACATCCTCGATAGCTATATTAGCTCTGTGTGAAGTTTCAGTGCAATATCTTAAAAATTACACTAGTCAGAGCGTTTAGGTTATTTTTCAAAAAATTAAAAATTTCATTAAATTTTAATCCCTCGATGGATTTTTGCCAATCTTAATAGCGAACAACTTCGATAGCTATATTGGCTCTGTGCAAAGTTTTCGTACAATATCTTAAAAATTGCACAATTTAGAGCGTTTCGGCTATTTTTCAAAAAATTCAAAATTGCATAAAATTTTGATCCCTCCATGGATTTTCGCCAAATTCAATGCCAAACAACCTTAATAGCTATACTAATTCTGTACAAAGTTTGAGTGCAATATCTTGAAAATTGCAGAGGTTAGAGCGTTTACGTCATTCTTGCAAAAACGAAAAAAGTCGATAAAATCTGAACACCCGTTATAATTAAAACAATTTTTTTTTCATAATGAAAATCAATTCGTGCTCGACAAGTGTGCCAAATTTCAGCTTGATATCTCGAAGCGTTTTCGAGTTATTAATTATTTACATCTGAAACTCAGGATACATACACACACACACACGCACACACACACAAACATCCGGACATTTTTTCTAAATATGATTTCACGATGTTTTAGGACATTTTGAACATATTGGCATAAAAATCGCGAAAAAAATTTTTTTCACGAAAACAAAGCTTCTTTTATGAGGAAGCAACATACTAAATTTACTTAATTATTGACTTAAATTATAAAAATTAAATTATAAAGTTAAGACAAAATTAGTTCGCCCCAAAAAAAAGTTTTTTTGCGCGTGACCTTTTTTCTTTTATATGTCCGAATATTTATAATCAAATTTACAATTACATCGTCATCGTCACATTTGCGACACCATTACGATGACTTTTCAACAAAATTTGTCATCGCATTTTTTTCGACATAGCATAAACGAGTTACCCGTGAAAGAAAAAACTTATCGCTCGAAAAGCCTTGCGCAATTCTCATATATTTTCGAAACTCTCACGCTCTTTCACACCCAAATTCTCGAGTATCATGAGTTTTATTTTCTTTTTTTTTCATTTTTTTTTGGGATAAAACACACTCCGGCAGACGCTGTTATGACATTTCTCTGGTTCGATCCTCGAGACGTTTGACTCGAAAGCGTCGTAAAATCCATCACAAAACTGGACTCGCTTCTCGCTAAAACATTCGTAAAATCAACTATTTCGTGTTACACGTGAAAGAAGGGAGGAAGTGGAAGGAGCTGGAATATAGACTTTGCGTTTGCGAGTAAAAGGATGATTTCACTGTTTGATCTGGGCGATGAGAAGACAGAGAGAGGAAGGGAGAGTATTTTACAGAGTTTCTGCAACATCCGGTTGAAATTCTCGAAACTATATCCTTGATGGAAATGTCTCGGACGGGCGCGAATCGCTTGACGTTGAAACGCTCTCGAAACTTTCGAGGCAATTATTCAATTATACGCCGACAAAAAAAAAACATTGATTCATCATTCGTTTTAAATTACCAGCAAAATTTATGGATTTTAATCTAACGTAAAATTTCCTTATTCACGATTTGTAGAAGAATAGTCTTCGATTGTCTAATAATATGAATAATGGCAATCAACATAATTCTGGGTATTTTAGTTATTTTTAATTTTCGTTATCGAACGCGGATGTTTATTATGGATAATAATTTTATTGCGAAATTTTTCAAAATTTTGCAATAAACATATTGCGTGGCTTAATTATTATTTCCACCCAGAAAGTTACGGCAGTCTTATGAGTTGCAAAGAATGAGATCATTTAGAATTTAACAATTAATACTTTAAATAATAAAATATAATAACAATGATAGATATAGAGAGTGAATTATTGAGGGGAATTCCGAGAGAATAATTGGCTGGTCCAGTGGCCATGGGCGAGAGTTTTGTGGCCAGACATTACGTCATCGGCTTAACGAATTTAAGATCACAGAAAGAAAGAAGTTAAAAAAACTACGGATATGATACGAAACTGATGGAAAAATAGGACTGGAAAGTTTTACAAAACTTTTATACGTTGTTACAAATGGGGCGTTCCATCCCAAATCGGACAGTTTGAAAAACTTTTTTTATTTTATTTCCTCCATTTTTTTATATTTTTTACTACCCATCAGAAGACCCTTTCTGTTAAATTTTGAAATTTTTTTGATTGCCCGTTCAAAAGATATTAAATTAACAAAAAAACCGCTCTTTTTTTTTGGTACTTTGGTCATAACTTCTTTAATAATGGTCCAAATTAAAATTTTTTTTCTCAAAATTTTTGTTTTTTTATGGCCTTTTCAGAAAAGAATACAACAAAAATATTCGACGTATTTTTGAATGAGTTTTTTGCGTTTTAAACTTTAAATCACGTTTTTAAAAGTGAGTCATTTTTGATTTTTTTATTTTTATTTTTTGTTTTAAATATCTACCCATTCAACAATTTTTAAGACTAGTCCGATCGTGGGATCTCAATAACTACTATTTTTTTCGATTTTTGAAAATTAAATTTTTTTTTTAATAAATTATTATGAATACCAATTTTTGTTACTGTATAGTATTTTTTTCAATATTTAGAGTTTATTTTTACACTTTTTTATTGTTAACAGGTTCTTAAAATTAATAATTAATCGTTAAGTCTGTTTATGAACAATAATAACGACAGTTTTTATTTATTCACGTATTTTTTTTAAAACCTTACATATACGATTATTTCCTGAATTTGAATATTCCGTTGCCAATACGTTTCCGTTGCTCATTGGAATAATTGAATGAAATTTTTGTGTCCCCCTGTGATTGACTGCGCAATATTGTATCGCAAATAAAATCTTTCTTTTGCATCTAAATAATATTTCTCAGGTGAAAATTTCACAGCAATATTCGGTATAAGACTATTTAGGTTCAATACCCACTCATACAATTCTTGAACTGTTATTTGGTCATCGATTAATTATTAATTTTAAAAATCTGTTAACAATGAAAAAGTGTCTAAATTAATTCAAAATTATTTTAAAAAATACTATACAGTGACAAAAATTGGTATTCATAATAATTCATTTAAAAAAAAATTTAATTTTCGAAAATCGAAAAAAATGGTAGTTATTGAGATCCCACGATCGGACTATTCTTAAAAATTGTTGAATAGATTGATGTTTGAAATTTTTTTTTTAAATTAAAAATAACACTCACTTTTAAAAATGCGATTTAACGTTTAAAACTCGAAAAACTCATTCAGAAACACGTCGAATATTTTTGTTGTATTTCTTTCTGAAAAAACCATAAAAAAACAAAAATTTTAAAAAATAACTTTCAATTTGGATCATTATTAAAGAAGTTATGACCAAAATACCAAAAAAGAGCGGTTTTTTTTGTTAATTTAATATCTTTTAAACGGGTAATAAAAAAAAATTCAAAATTTAACAGGAAGGATCTTTTGATGGGTACTCAAAAATATTAAAAAATTGAGGAAATAAAAAAAAAGTTTTTCAAACTGTCCGATTTGGGATGGAACGCCCCAAATATATATTTTTAAAAAATGAAATTGATCAAATTTGTACAATTCATGAAATTGGTAAAATTGATCAAATCGATCAAATTGGTAAAACTACTAAAGTTGACAAAATTAATAAACAAAATTTGATTTCTTTATCTTAATAAAAAAAAGAGTGAAAAAACTGCGGATATTATACGATACTCATAAAGTAATTAGACTGGAAAGTTTGGCCAAACTTTTAACGCATTGTTATTAATTTTTTCTAGTTGATAAAACTGATAAAATTGATAACATTGACAAGCAAAATTTGATTTCCGTACATCTTAATTTTCTATATCTTAATTATTTATTCTTGAAATATTAAATTTAATGTTACAGTAAAATTATTTAATCAATTGTCGGATCAATTTTTATCCTCTGAGTACTTTAACCTTTTGTACTTGACAAAAAAAAATTGTACCTATATTATGTTACAAGCACGTGTGATGAATAACGTTCAACACGTGCGGGCAACTCAACGATCGATCCTCGCACGATTATTATCTTGTCTCTGAATATGGAACGTACAAATTTATGCCGAAAGATAAAGTGGCGATTGAAAAAAAAAATCCTTACCTCTAAAAAAGATATTTGTAAGAATCACTCCCTTTTACAACTTTATTTCAAATAACTTCATGAACATTTTTTGATTCACATGTTTTAATATAAAATCAATATACCTATATTCAATATATCAATATATCTATATATCCATTCATATCAATATTTACATCATATTGATACAAATATCATTTATTGATTATATATATCTGTAAATATATTTTTTTTCAAATTAGATTTCAGAAAGTATCAATATATTTATATTTATGTATTGCTTGAATCGAGCTACACGACTTTTCTCTCCTATCTCTCGAAATTCATCGAGTAAAAAAGAGAAAGATATCTCACAAACATCCTGCTGGAGACCTGCAGTCTCCCATAAAATCACCAACACAATTAAGTCGACATACCATGCATGAAGCATTCTCCATCGATGCCGTTCCTTTTTTATTAATTTATGGCATTTTTTCTAAAATAAAATAAGTGTTAATTAAAGGGACAAATTGTAGAACTCGAAAAAAGGTGAGGAGAAATTGGTTGCTTTTTTGTAAGCCAACAGAGATGGGGAGAAAATTTTTTTTTATTCAACTCAGTTAGATGCAAATATCCTGAAAAAAATTACAAATGATACTTTTGCATCCAACTACGAGCAGAAAAATTATGGAAAAAAATTTGAAAAATTTTTGGAACAAAAAGTTAAGGACTTCGGAGAATCCTTCATACATACGATTACGAAAGTTCTTACGAATACTTGAACAGCGTGCGAGTTTCATACATATGACGTTTTCACGATCGTAGCTGGTTTTACGTTAAATTATCGTTGCATAATTGATCATGCGTACGTGCAATAACGAGAGCACATGATGTACGGAGCATTTTGTGTAAACTGTACCAACGATTGACCCTGATTTTTACAGGATATAGGCTCTTTTTATTATTTTTTTCTTTTAATTTAATTTAATTTATGCAACTTTTTTTTTTTCTTACGAGGATAGCTTTGTTTTTGTTAACATTTTTTTCTTCATTTTAGTTATTATTGGACCAGTCATTAAAATTTATTTATAATATATAAATAATATGCGGAAAACACTTCGAACTAAGATTTGGTATAATGGTAAACAATTTCGTCTTTGTTATGTGTAATTTTACTAAAAATTGCTGAATTGGGATTTGGCACGATTTTGAATTTTTTTTTTTAAATATTGGTGCTCTAAATTTCGAGAATCTTTAGGAAGAAGCATTATTTTTTGTTTTCAAATTGCATATTAGATAATTATAATTTGTAATCAATTCAAAACGAATTAATTTAGAGGGTTTAGATTGTATGAAACAATGGTTTTTTCGAAAAAGATTCAAAAACGCTGGGGCGTTTTTGGAGCGTTGGAGCGTTCACCATAGTTGGAACTATGGTGAATTTATAGCTCCAACTTTTTAACTCAAAATCAGAGCTGGGCAGTACTTGAAAATACTCGATTCTTGCAAGTACAAATTACTTAAAAAGTACTTCAAGTATTGTACTTACATTTTTCAAGTACTTCATGTACTTGAAGTACTGTACTTGAAAATTTCAAGTACTTTTCTGTACTTGAAGTACTTTTTTCAAGTACAAGTATCAAGTACTTTTGAATGTGTCTTGCTGATGGTTGCATGTGCAAAGCTTTTGAATATGGGTCATTCCATGTCAAATCAACCAATTTTTGGAGTCGACCCCTTTCAATTTCGATGAAATTTGGTCAGAAGTTTGCGTTATTAACAAAACGAAGTTCTACCAAAGGAAAAAATATTTAAAAAATTTTGTGCGAAAGTTATCCAAAATTCAAAATTTCACAATTTTTCAAATCTTTCAAGTTTATTTTTTAAATATCTCGGAAACTATTATACAACGGAAAATCGTTCTCAATTCGTCTTAAAGAGTATACTTGGGGCTATGAAAAAAAATATATAACGAAAAAAATTTTTGAAAAATGATGAATTGGGAGAATTTTGAATTTTCAAAAATCGTAAAAATCCAAGTTGCCCATTAAAATTTTGATTCATTTTTTTTTATATTATACCTTGTTCTAATTTCAGAAGATCCTAAAATTTACAAAGAGGTGGTTTTTGTTTTTTCAAGAATATAATTTTTTGAATTTTTAAAATCGTGTAAATCTACGATCAACATTAAATTTTTGGTTTAATTTTTTTTACACAATACCTAGGATTAATCTTAAAAGATCCTGAAAGTTTCAGGATGGTGTTGTTTTGTTTCAAAAATTAAAAAATCCTGAAATTTCCAAGATGATGTTTTTTTTTGTTTTTAAAATATAAATTTTCGAATTTTGGTGAAAAAAAAATTTATTTTACAAAACTTTTTAATAAATTACAACATTTGTCAATAACGAAAACTCTGGCCAAATTTCGTCGAAATTGAAAGTGGTCGATTCCAACTCGTGGTCGATTTGACATGGAATGACCCAAGTACCAAAATTTACGAGACGTACCCGAAAACTTTAAAAGTTCTTGATACTTGGTCCTTGATTTTTTCATGTACTTGTACTTCAAGTACCTACGGTACTTCGTACTTGATACTTGAAGTACTTCCAAGTACTCTGCCCAACTCTGCTCAAAATGATCACAGAGGTTCTTCATTTGGAAAGAATCTTTTAAACGGTGAATCGGAATTGAGCGTTTAAAAAATAGAAACTCTTTGTCAAAATATTTAGTAAAACACTACAGAAGTTTCAAAAAGATTAATCTTGTCGAAACGGAGAAAAAAAATGGCAACACTATGATGGCAAACAATATAAGTGTTCAATTTTTTTGCAGCTCATTAGAATACGAACTTTGTGATCCTCGTCATTTGAATGACGTATATAGATATACATAGTTCCTTTATTTTTTTCCCGCCACTTTTTTTGCCAACAGCTTCATTTTTTCAACTTTTTTTTGTAAACAATATGTTTTCTCAATGTTTTTTTCTTGTTTTTTGAAAAATCAGAGATGGAAGCTGCGAGTGTGACCACCGCAGCTCCGGTGGCGTCGATCGAGCTCAAGACTCGGAGGGCACAATTTCAGCCACAACCATCGAATCTCGACACACGAAGAAGACAGGCGATTTGTGTGAGACAAGCTTTCAAGAAATACGGACCAAAGAGCAATCCTAATGTCATCCTCGATGGCCTTAATATGACGGTACCAAAGGGAACTATGTATGGGCTGTTTTTTTTAAATTTTTCTTACCTTAATTTTAGTATAGCAATCGACATAGTAGCTTTAAAAAAAAATCCAAATCTTGAGAAATTTTTTGTGAAGAAATCTTTAAAGTTTTTGAATTAACCTTCCGGTACTTCAAAGATCATTTTTCTAGGAATCTTCAGAATTCGTTGTTTAAAAGTATTAACGAATATTGGAGGAATTGTTTAGACCATAATATGATACATTTATTCGAAATTTTATTATTAATATTGATTTTTATTAATTGTTTAATATTAATATTAATATATTAATTAATTAATATTAATGTTATTATTTTTAATATTAGATTTTTTAGAGCATAATATGAAATATATATTCGAAAAGCCATCAGCCCAGCAAATGAAGAATATCTCAAAATAATGAAGCGATGAATATCTGTAATTATGATAAAAACGTATGCAGCGGTAAAAAAACAATTCATTATGTGCAATTAATCCACAATATTTTGTAAAAACGATTTTTCAAAAATTGAGACCGATATTACTGGTACGAATCTCTTAATTGATCTACTTGAATCACTAAATTGATACGGGCAATGGTCAAAATTAAAGAGAAAAATTTCTTACAAAAATTTAATGTATCAAAAATTGTAAATAAATAAATGATCGCGCAAATAAAATTCTTTTTCTCCAGAGTAGAGTGTCCCCGGGAATTGATAAATTTTTATATTTCATATTTATTAATTTATTAATTACTTCTTTAAATATATTAAGGGGGAATATACACCTGGGAACGAAAAAAAGGTACTTTTCGAGAATTTTTTCCGGGGAAACTATTGGAATGAACAGAACGGAGTTTTTCCTGGTTAAAAATATACACTTTCAAGAATGTTTCCAATTTTTATTTATTTAAAAATGTCGCAAATTCACGGAGTGTTTAAATCGTCTACGGAGTGCCGTAAAAAAATTTACCATAGCGATACCCAAAATATCTCGAAAAGGATCCTTTGTCATGGGATTATTTCCGATTTTTACTTTTTTTTTGTTAAAATACGAACGAATTTTTTCTCGAAAATAGCTACGTTGAGTTCAAGCGTCCGCCATTTTGTCAAAAATCTATATTTTTTAAATCGGCTATGACGAAGACTAGATAATTATGTATGCAATAACCACAAAAAATTTGAACCTAACAGGTTCAATGGTTTTCGAGACATTTTGGGTACCGCTATGGCAACATTTGCAACATTTTTTAATGAAAAAAATTGAAAACATTCTTGAAAGTGTATATTTTTAACTGGAAAAACCACGTTCTGATCATTCCAATAGTTTGCCCGGAAAAAATCCTCGAAAATTACCTTCTTTTTCCGTTTCCAGGTGTATATTCCCCCTTAATTTGTTTTTCTATATTTATTTATTTATTTTTATAATTTTTTTGCACAGCTATGGTCTATTGGGAGCGAGTGGATGCGGAAAAACGACTCTATTGTCGTGCATCGTCGGTCGAAGACGATTGAATTCGGGAGAGATTTGGGTACTCGGTGGACGACCTGGTTCCAAAGGTTCGGGTGTTCCTGGACCTAGGGTCGGTTACATGCCACAAGAAATTGCGCTGTACGGTGAATTTTCGATACGCGAAACATTTTTATACTTTGGCTGGTGCGCGCACATGACGACCGAGCAAATTGACACAAAAATGGAATTTCTCTTGAAGGTAATCCTGCAATATAATTGATAACAAAAATATTTTCAAAATTTTTTTAAATTTCATCCTTCAAAATAAAACATCGAATCGATGGATTTTCCTTCGAGTTACGATTTTTCATATCGCAGTTCCTGAATTTTCTTCTCAACTGAAGTAAAAAGTTCGAAGCTACATTTAGGATATTTTAAGGATTTCGAGTCCCTATGAAATCTTTTAATTTTAATTGTTCAATAAATAGCTTCTTAATCGTCGTGAAATTTTTACACGGCCTCCTGAATACTTGATGTAAAAGCATATTAAATTTTCAAAATTCCATCATCATTACTTCAACCTCCTCAAGGGTTAAAATGAAAAATGATGAGAAAATTCTGAAAATTTGGTATGTTTTTGTATAAATATTGAGAGGTCGTGTAAAAATTTCACGACGATTAGGAAGCTCGTTATTAAAATATTAACATTGTGTAAAGAACAATTTTTTAAACAAATAAAAAAAATATTTATCAATAAACTTCGTTTTGTTTCCGTTGCTTTCAATATAGTGTAGATATTAAAAAATTGAGGTCAAAAAAAAAATTATCGCAAAGTTGTATCAGTTTCCGTAAGAGTACATTTAATTTAATTTAATTTGTTAATGTTAATTGTTCGAAAACGAGCTTCCTAATCGTCGTGAAATTTTTACACGACCTCTTAAATAATTCATCCAAAAACATACCAAACTTTCAGAATTTTCTCATCATTTGCGATTTGGGGCTCAACATCCTTAAAATTTTAAATCGACATTTTTTAGTACAATTGTTTATTGAAAACTAAAATTATCGAGTATAATTTGAAATTAAACATTTCAATTTTCGCGGATCATTTAAATGGGAAAAATAATTTTTTCAGCTGCTGGAACTTCCGTCTGAGGATCGTTTCGTGAAGAATCTTTCTGGTGGTCAACAGAGACGCGTCTCTTTCGCCGCTGCACTTCTCGCCGATCCCGAACTTTTGATACTCGACGAGCCGACGGTCGGTGTCGATCCTGTTTTGCGTCAGAGCATATGGAATCATCTCGTTCACATTACGAAGGACGGAAACAAAACTATTATAATAACGACGCATTATATCGAGGAAACGAGACAAGCTGGTATTATTGGCCTTATGAGAGGCGGAAGATTTTTGGCGGAGGAATCACCGAGAAGATTGATGGAGATGCATCATCTCGATACACTCGAGGATGTATTTTTGAAGCTCAGCAAACGACAGAATATGGGACTTAGAAGAAGAAGCAGCATACTGAGCAGCGTAACCGGTGTACCACCGGAAATCGTTAGTTTTTTCTTAATTTTAATTTTTCGAATTTATTTGCATCGAAATTACTTTTAAAAAAAATTATATTCACATCAGGGTGTCTACCCTCAACTTGCCCTGATATTTTATTACTTAAAAAAAAAATCAGCCGAAAAATGGGGATGTTCACATGAACTTTGGTTGCATTGATAAATTTATCTCGACATGAAAAATGGGGCCATTTTTTGTAAATGAGGCATTCCACACCGATTTGACCTGGGTCTGACCCTTCACTTCCCTGATTTTGTCCGCAATTTTGTATGGGTTTGTAGTACCTCTGAAAAGCACTCAGGATTTTTTTCAGATTTTTTTTGGAGCGATTTGACTTAACTATAGCTTAGTTTTTTTTCGAAAAAGCTTTTTATAAACAGAAGGAAACCTCTGCCCGCTTTTGCTCAACGCTTGAAATTTTTCATAGAAAAAACGGAATTTTTGTGATTTTTTCAGATTTTTAATTTTGGGCTAAAAGTCTGAAAAAATTCACAAAAACCCCGTTTTTTAGATTGAAAATTTCAAGCATGTAACAAGATTTTTCGAAAAATAAAATTAAAAAAATCGAAGGAGGAACATAAACTGCGTGGACCATTATCCAAACATTTTTGTATGAATTAAATTTAAAAAACTATTTTGATAAAGGCCGACTTAATTCAGGTTTCTCCTTCTATTAAAAAAAAAAAAAAAATCGAAAAAGCTTGTTATAGACGGAAGGAAACCCCAGCCTACTTTTGCTCAACGCTTAAAATTTTCTATATAAAAAACAGCACTTTTGTGATTTTTTTCAGATTTTTAAATTTGGGCTAAAAGTCATTAGTTTATAAAATTCTAATTTTATAAACAAATGACCTTCAGCCCAAAATAAAAATCTGAAAAAAATCCTGAGTGCTTTTCAGAGTCACTACAAAACCATAAAAAATCGCGGACAAAATCGGAGAAGTGAAGGGTCAGACCCAGGTCGAGTCGGTGTGAAATGCCTCAAATGCACACATCCAATATGACAAAAAAAGTTTTCAATGACAAAAAATCAAGTGATAAGTCTGGTGCAAATTTTATTACATTCGATACATATATTTAGTGAATGGATTAGTGAACTTGCGTTCAGAAATAATAAAATTTCAGGCGTTGAATAGATATTTCATGACATTTGACAATCTAATACATTGGGGTCAGATAAGGATGACAATATTTTCAGCTTAAATAAAGTTGCTGCAAATATTTAATGATACCCACTTCTGGGTTAAGGTCGGAAAAAAGGTCGAAATATCTCTACTCTTATCGATATCTCAATTCTTAACTTTATTGAAAAGTTTTCAAACACTGAAACTGAAAAATCGATTTTCTGCTCACCAAAAATAATACTGTTCGTTGAAAATTTTCATACTTATTTTTCGAAATGTTTTACGATTTTTTCGAAATTTTATACTAATTATTTTTTCAGGACGCTGATGAGGAGATGAGCGGTGAATTTGGCGACAACGTGAGCGTATGCAGTCGAAGAAGAAGTGTAGCTGTTACCTCCGAAGAAACTCACGTATGATTGTCGATATTTGCAAACTTATTCGACTCATTTTTTTCGTTCAATTATTATTTTCGGATAAACGTTGATATTGGAATTTCTAATTAAAGGCACCGGAACTTCCGCCCGAAGAGGAGGGTTCGTCAAAGTGGTCAATGCTCGATGGTCAACACATGAAGGCTCTGATATGGAAAAATTTCTTGTGGATGTGGCGTAATTTTGGGTGAGAAAAAAACCGCGCCGATATAACATTAAGGGGAGGCTAAATACCGACATTAGCACCTCAATAATGGATTCCAAACTTGCTCTGGCACAAATGGATGGAAATCAATAAAATTTTGACAGTATCATCAGAATTATGGCATAAATGGAGCCCCACTAAAATTTTTTCGAAAAACAAAAAAAAATTACAGATCCGATTATCATCAGGAATCTGTAATTTAAAATATTAAATTATAATGTTTCTACTGCATTTCGGCTAAAACCAAGATTGGGGCTCCATGACGTACTCCAAAGTACGAATATCGATACGTCTTCGACATTATTTTATGAAAAAATCGCGACGTAAGTTTGGAATCCAAATCACGGGATAAATGTTGATAAATTTAGTGTATTATCGAAAAACAAAATGGCGAAATCAAGTTCACAGAAATCCGAAAGAAGGCAGCCCCATGTAGAATTCTCATGAAATAAATATTATTCTCATCAGATTCTATCCAAACTGTCTGACAAGTCAGACAGTTCATCATTCATTCATAAATTTAATTGATATTCATCCACCGGTATTGGAAAAAGTTTGGACAGCGATTTTGAGTCGATAATGTAGGGCTTCAGTAATGAAGCCGGTATTTAGCCTCCCCTTAAAAAATATTTGAATATTTTATATTTTTATTAATTCAAAATATTATTCCATCTGTATTTCAGTATAATGGCATTTATCATAGGATTACCGGTTGTTCAGATCATACTTTTTTGCCTCTCAATCGGCAAAGATCCAATTGGCTTGAAATTAGCCATTGTAAACAACGAATTAAACAACAGCATGGAAGCTTGCATACCTACTTTCGGCTGTGATCCGAAATTGTGGAGTTGTCGATTTTTGGAACATTTGCAAAAACGATCTGTCGTACTTTTGCCCTATGACGACGATGATAAAGCCGCGTACGCCGTTGAAAGAGGATGGGCATGGGGTGCCATAACATTTCCCAAAAATTATTCGGAATCTTTGTACGCGAGAGTCGAAGATGGCAGATACGCTGACGTTGGCTCCGTCATCAATGCTGAGATGAATGTCGTCATGGACATGTCCAGTAAGTCTGAAGAAAAAATTACGTCGCCTCAAAATTAACTTCATGTTACCATAGAAAAGAAAAAACAAAATCCCTCTATTTTCGCTGTTTTTTTAAATGAAATGACTTTTTTTTCGAAAACTTCGAATTTTTCTTCATGGATAAAATTCCTTGACACATTCAGGTCCAGGCTTGCAAGTAATGCATTACTTTTTATAATGCATTGCCATTTTCATTACTCATTATAATGTAGTGTGTAATGAAGAAAAAAATCCATTACCTATTACAATGTAGTGTGTAATGGAAAACATTTTCATTACTCATTATAATGTAGTATGTAATGGAAAAAAATTTCATGGACCATTACAATGTAGTGTGTAATAGAAAAAAATTCCATTACCCATCGCAACGTAATGTGTAATGAACAAAACTTTCATTGCAATTTTGGGAATAGATTTTTAGGTACTTTAGATTCTAAGTAATTGCAATCAAAGTTTTGTCTATTACACATTACATTGCAATGGATAATGGAATTTTTCTCTATTACACACTACATTGTAATGGGTAATAAAAATTTTGTCCATTACACACTACATTTTAATGGATAATGGAAATTTTTTCCATTACACACTACAATTTAATGGATAATGGAATTTTTTTCCATTACGCACCACATTGTAATGGGTAATGAAAATTTTTTCCATTACGCACTACATTGTAATGGGTAATGAAAATTTTTTCCATTACACACTACATTTTAATGGGTAATGAAAATTTTTTCTATTACACACTACATTTTAATGAGTAATGGAAATTTTTTCCATTACACATTCTAAAATTAATGAATAATGCATTACTTTTACATTACAAATTTTGCAACTCTGT
Source organism: Alloplasta piceator (assembly GCA_946863875.1). NCBI lineage: Eukaryota > Metazoa > Arthropoda > Insecta > Hymenoptera > Ichneumonidae > Alloplasta > Alloplasta piceator. Next base: position 16,481,561 of record OX333072.1, read on the forward strand.
TCAGGTCTTTCCAAATGTGCTTTTAATTTGTTTGCTTTCAGATCAACAAATTGGACAATTGCTTCAACGTGATCTTCTGTATTCGTACCAGGATTTCGTCAAGGAAGTAACTGTAGCCTGCAATTATAGTGAAAAATTAACGAGCATCCCGATAGACGTAAGGGACAATTTCCAAATATAAATAAAAACAATGATAACGAATAAAAAATGAAAATAAGGAAATCGAATATTAAAAACTGAAAAGAATACGAGATATGAATTTAATTTGCAAATAATTTTGTGTTTTCAGTTCCGAACGCCGATTTACGGTACCCAAGAACCGAATTTCACGGATTTCGCTGCACCTGGAATAATATTGACGTTGGTATTTTTGATTCTCCACGAAAAATTCGGCGCGGTCAAATGAATTGTTACAATTGTTTTCTATCTCACGCTTATTCATGCAGAATCATCTTCTTCCTGTCGGTCGCTCTGACTTCCGGTGCAATGTTGCTCGAGAGGAACGAGGGCTTACTCGAGCGGAGTTTGGTATCGGGAGTGACTGGTCCGGAAATTTTGTTCGGTCAAGTTGTCACACAATTTGTCGTTATGACCGGACAAACAGTCATGGTACTGATATTCGCATTTGCCGTATTCAGAGTAACGTGCGAAGGTGACATTGGTTGGGTCTCCACACTTACGGTACTCACTGGATTGTGCGGAATGTGCTTTGGTAAATAATCATTTTTATTGATAATTCCTCAAATTTAATCATAAATTCCCTTCCTCCTAATTGTTCATCGAACAAGGCCTTGGAAACCCATCCGATTTAAAAACAAACAAAAATCCAAATATTAATTTTAGAACTTTTTTTATATAATCATAGCTGAAGCCCTATAAAGAAAATATTTTACAAAACATATCTGTGGCTTGCAAGCATAACGAGTTAAAAGTTCGAAAACGAGAATTCCGAGAAATCGGCGTTTCTATTTTGACAGATTCGATTTTCAATAACACGTCAATACAGGAGAAATACTTCAGGATTCCAAAATATCTTACCATAAAATTACAAATTCCAATCATTCTAATAATTCTAATTGTTTATAATAATTGAATGTTCATGTTAAGTCCAAAGATCCCGGTATAACAAATTAACTCCACATATGGAGAATGATAATTAGTGAAACATTTGAACATTGGTTATAGTTTTACTAATTTTTTGTACAGTTTCATTAATTCGTTATTAATTAAAACTGCAAATAGATCATAAAATAGTAATCAGTGACTTTGCTGTTTTTAACACAAGTATTGATTTCAACTTGACTTAAAAAGGGATCGAAAAGCGTATTAAAACGATCCTAAATAAGAAATATCGAACAAGGACATCAATAAAAAAATGTTTAATAACAAAATGTTAAAATTAGTTGATGAAAAATTTCAGGAACGTGAAAAATAAGGAATTTTTATTTATAAACAGTATTTATAAATCATTTATAAAGAAAAAAATGTTAAAAATAATTGATGAAAAAGTTTAGGAACGTGAAAAAAAAGTTGAAATTATAATTTCAACTTTTTAAAAAAATTCTTCACTTTCCTAAAAAATTTTATCAACTAATTTTAAGATTTTGTTCTTTAAAAATTGTTCATTGATATCCTTATTTAATATTTTTCATTTAGAATTGTTTTGATACGTTTTTCGATCCTTTTAAGTAAATTTGAAATTAATACTTGTGTTGAAAACAGCAAATTCGCTGATTACTATTTTATGATCTATTTGTTTTAATCAATTATAAATTGTTTAAAAAAATAAACAATTTTCAAAGAGAAAAATGTTAAAATTAGTCGATAAATAAGCTTAGGAACGTGAAAAATTAAAAAAAAACGAAAAGTTGAAATTATTATTTATAATTTCCACTTGATGGTTTTTTTTCGTTTTTTTTTATTTTTCACGTTCCTAAACTTTTTCATAAACTAATTTTAGCATTTTCTCTGTAAAAATTGTTTCTTGCTGTCCCTGTTTGATATTTTTCAAGTAGGAAAATTTTAATACGTTTTTCGATCCCTTCAAGTCAATTTGAAATCAATAATTTTGTTGAAAACAGTAAATTCGCTGAATACTATTTTATGATCTATTTGAAGTTTTAATCAATAACAAATTAATAACATTGTACAAAAAATTAATGAAACTATAATCATTGTTCAAATGTATCACTAATTATCATACTCCATATGCGGAGTTAACTTGTTATACCGGGATCTTTGGACTCAACTCGTTATGTCGGAATATTTGAACTTGACTATTTTTGAAACATGGCTGTATCTCTTATCAAATCAAATAAACGTGGGTGACAAATGTCTGAGATAAAAGTAGACCCAACGATTGACTGATTTCCGTTAACTCATTTTTCGAAAAAATGGACTTAACTTGTTCTGCCGGGAAGCCACAGATATATTCTACGTATCTCTTCAATTAATCCGTATAATTGAATTTTTCGCAGGTTTCGTGATTGCTTGCACTTGTGAGAACGAGAGAAGTGCAACGTATCTCGCAATGGGCTCTTTTCTTCCGATAGTCATGCTGTGCGGTATAATATGGCCCGTCGAGGGCATGCATCCGGTACTGAGATACATAAGTTTCGTTTTGCCGTTAACAAAGAGCACAGAATCGATTCGTGCAATGCTTGCACGAGGTTGGCCGATAAGCGAGCCAACGGTCTACGAAGGATTCATAGCAACGTTCATCTGGATCATCATTTTTCAGACACTCGCAATATTATTGATAAAATTCAAAAAGGGCTGAAAATTTAGTTAGAAATAATGCCCTTTGGAATTTAGTTCGTATCTGCCGATCGATGTGATTCATTTTTCGCGTTGTTTGTTTTCTTGAATATACGCGCGACTCCCAAAGAGATCACTCTTCTGTAAAATAAGGATACATATATTGAGACGATTTGCATTAAAGGGAGAAATTCGAGAAAAAAAACAGTAGAAAATCTGGCCAAGTTTAAGGATTTATTTCTATTGTAAGTATCGAAACAGCGTCCTTTAAACATTCAGGGTATTTTGTTAAACATTTGTGCAAACATTTTTTAAAATGTAAGTTATTAATGAATTGTTCTTGTCGTTTCGGAATTTCGCAATGTTGCCATTTGATTGAATATTAAAAATGTTTGGCTTTTTATTATTTGCATTATTTGACTTGAACGTTACATTCGATCAGCTGTTCAAAAAAAAATTTTGCACGAACAACAATTTTCATGTGTTTAAGTATTCCGATAGTCGGACTAGAAATAAATTCTTGAAATTAGCCGCATTTTTTTCATCGTCTATATGGATTTCGTTCTTAATGAAGTACCGTTGCTTCGGGGGATTTCGAGAGTAATTAAAACTTTAGCTCAATTCATAATGTCGATTGTTTTTCAGATGTGTGCCGAGAATGGCGGAAATTCGTCGAATATAGTTCGAAACTTCAAATATTCGTCGAATGTCGTAGCTAGAGATAGTTCAAAATATCGGCGGTGCGTCTGAGACGATGATTCGCTAACTTTGGCATATAATCTATATCGCCAAAGGAATTTTAATTTTTCGTATACCATAATGTCGGAGTGCCGTTTTATGTTTTATCGTATTATCACCATTCGCTAATAAGTCTCTCAGAAACACGCTTGTAATTGCTCAATGAATTGTAGCATATTTATTTTACGTTTTTTTACTCCATAAGAATTATTTCGAGGGATACGAAATAAGATATTGTACAGTAAATGTTATTCAATGTATTATTTCAATGATAAGAATGTCCCATGCAAAATCTGTTTCCTGTATGAATCGTTGTGGATGTTAATAACGCGTGTACGAAAAGAGGAAAGAAGAAACATATTTTTACCGTGTGATGATAAACAGTAGCAACTGATTTTTATTTTCTTCTATTTTGTGTATTTCAAGTATTTGGGAGATTCGGATGAAATGCAAATTTTTAATTTGTGGAAAAAAATTGCCGTTATTTTTATTGATCCATGATAATTTGTTCCGGTACAACCTTCGCTACTTTTCGGTGTTCCTTTACCAATGTTTTAGGACATTGCATCTCCGTCCAACTGATGGGTACCATGGAAATTCCTGAAAAATGGAATAAGTGGTACAATCGTTTTGGACCAATTTTTATTCTATTCAAATCGTTTTTTTCTTTTTCCTCGTGCTCCATTTACGAGAAAACGTTTTTTCACGAGACTTTACACCGGGTACTTGGAATATTTTGCAATTCTTTGCAATCAAATTTTTGTTCTCACTAAATCTCATATTTTTTCTTTTTTGCTTCCTCATAAAGGAAGCTTTGTTTTCGTGCAAATTTTTTTTTTCTTGATTTTTATGAGAATGTGTTCAAAAGGTCCCAAAATATCGAGAAATCATATTTAGAAAAAATGTCCGGATGGATGTGTGTTTCCTTTCTGATGTAAATAATTGATAACTCAAGAACGCTTCGAGATATCGAGCCGAACTTTCGCACACTTGTCCAACACGAATTATCCCTTATTATAAAATTGTTTCATTTTAATTCTAACGGGTGTTTAGATTTTATCGACTTTTTTTTCGTTTTTGCAACAATGGCGTAAAACGCTTTAACTTCTGCAATTTTCAAGATATTGCACTCAAACTTTGTACATCGTCGATCGAAAGATTAAATTTTTATCAAATTTTGAATTTTTCGAAACATAGCGTAAACGCTCTAACTCGCACAATTTTCAGGATATTGCAGTGAAACTTTTTAATGAACTAGTATACCTATCAAGGTCGTTCGCTATTGAATTTGGCGAAAATCCATCGAGGAATAAAAATTTTATGAGATTTTTAATTTTTTGAAAAATAACATAAACGCTCTAACTTGTGCAATTTTTAAGATATTGCACTGAAACTCTGTACGGAGCTAATATATCTATCGAAGAAGTTCGTTATTAAATTTGACGAAAATCGATCGAATGATTAAAATTTTATCAAATTTTGTATTTTCTTAAAAATAGCGTACTTTAACTTCGGCTATTTGCGAGATATTTCAGATATTGTACTGAAATTTTGTACACATTCAAAATAGTGATTAAGGTTGTTCGCTATTGAAATTGGCAAAAATCAAATTTGGCAAAAAGTACATTTGAAAGAATTTGGCAAATTTGCACATTGATTACTCATGTTTTTCGATAGTTAACAAAGCTTCCTTTACGACGAAGCCAAATTAGATCGCCATACTTTGTGATAAAGGAAGCTGTGTGAACTATGGATAAAGATTAGGAAGCAATGTGCAAATGTCCAATTCGCAGGGTTTTTTTTATACTCCTTGGAACTTACCAACTTCGCTGTGGGCTACCACGACGCCTAATTCGTTTTCCGCCGTGCTGAGCTGATAAGTGTGAGCCTCCGTCATTGGCATCTGACAAAATAGGAAAAGAGCTCGAAAAAAATAAATAGCCAGAAATAAACTTTCTAAATTCAGCTGCATATAAAATCGTGAAACGCATTTACGGAGAAAAATAAATTAAAAGATTTTGCCATTATTGGATGGATGATATAAAACGCTTTTTTCATTATACGCAGAAATCATTTACCAAGTACAGGCAGGATTTTTTAACTTATCATCTGCAGAATGCATATTTGTTCATTTTTCTTTGAGCTAACATGCTCAGAGTTTTAACACTGAAAGTCAGGGGCAAAATTTGCCAAAGATTTTTTCCAAGGATACAACTCTCGCGAGTATAATATCGCCTGGGCGAAAAGATTTGTATAGTTCTACTCTGTCCTTTTCAGTAGCCCTGACGTCTTCTCGCCTCAAAATGCCTCTGTAGGGCCGAGTTAAAACAACGTCGCCGATGCATTTCATGACGCATTTGCAAAATCTCTGATTTACGAGAGTTACCATAGCCGTCACAATGTCACCGGGTGCCGGTACGATACTTTGTTCCGTCATTCCATGCACGACGACAGTTTTTGTCTGAAATTTTCCCAATCTTTACATCATAAAAATTACTCAAGGCGCATCATTCGTGAAAGTTCATATTCATCGTACATTTTCATCCTTTATTAATTCGACCGTACCGGCGAGTTTTGAATATATGTAACCAAGCTGCTCGTAGGTACCTGGCCCTGGCAAATTAACTTTATCCGAGGAACATAATCGTTGTCCTGGAGAAAGATAAAATTTTGTTATCAGAGGTTATGTTTTGAATACTCTGAATATTAAAAAAAAATGAAAATCCGCACGAACCTGGCACGCAAATGATAGGTTCTTTATTGTCACTCATTTTCAATTGTAGTTACACTAAGTTAATCAAGAGTCTAATTTTATCGAATTAATCACCGAATTAATAATATTGTTACAGTAGAATTACGGATACACGTGCGCGATTTTTGTTGTTAATGTTACTGACTGAGGACTGAGTCCAGGGTTGCCAGATGCCCTCAGAGCGTAGTCGCCGTATTTCCCCCGCCAAGTAGCCCAAAGTCGCCGCCGGAGCGAGTCGCCCAAAATCGCCGCAAGAGTGCGTCTTGAGGGGAGCCCACCTCCCCCCCGATTTTTTAGTGCAAGAGAGACAGAACTAAAATTTCAACGACATTTTCTCAAGAACGACACAACCAAACAAAAAAATAATTATGAGACCACCTGCATAAATTAATTACGCAGGCGGCTCCACAGCTTGTTTTTTATTTTATGAAGTCACCATCAAGAAAAATGTGTCCAAAATATTTTGAGGTTAGGTTGAAATTTTGAGATTACATGCACACCTCAAGACATTCAACACATTTTTATTGGAAAGGACCAAACACAATCTCATCATATTTAAACAGTCATTGTAGATTAATGGCTCCATTTTATTTCGCTCAAATAATGTCAAAGTAGTGAAGCGATTTGTGAGAAAAAATCTGCAATGGGAATCCGACTAACACTCCCACCTCAAAACTTTCAACACATTTTTCTCGAAAACGACTCAATGGAATAAAAAAAAACGGTGGGGCCGTATCCGTGCTAGTATTCTACAATGACAGGCTTAATTTGCTAATATTGTGCTCCGCCAATGCCAAAAATAATGTGTTGAATGTCTTGAGGTGTGAATTTTTGTATTCAAAATCGACATAACCACAAATCTCTTTTAACACATTTGCCTCGAAGATGACTCGATGGCGATGGGATGAAAAATAAAGTGTGGCCGTTGCGAAATTAATGTGTGCAAGTGGTCCAACTATTCTTTTTTTACTTCTTACAGTCGTTGTCGTGAAAAATGTGTTGGAAATCTTAGCTCTGTGTCGTAGATGGAAAGCACCCTCTATCTCTTTTGCCCTCACACACATTCGCGAAAAGACCGGGAAGGGGTTTTTTTTAAATCTCAGTCTTTTGCTTAAAGCGTAGTTGTCATCCCAGCCACCCCAAGCGCAAAGCGCCAGCCGACAAAAAAAATCCGCGGTCATATTTGAAAAATAATTTCGTTCGAACTTCCAAATGATCGGTCGGACGATAATAAATTGGAAGCATTTCCACAGACGGAGTCTCAAAAACTTGAGTAGCCCAAAATCGCCAACATAAAATTTGAGGTAGCCCATTTGGGCGACAGGCTACTTCCCTCAAATTTGTGTCGCCGTTTTGCCGCCCGAGGTAGCCCAAATGGCGACAAATCGCCCAATCTGGCAACCCTGACTGAGTCTGTTACTCTGTTTTCACGCTGCAGCGCGCGATAGTTGACAAAATCGACCAGAGAGGCGCTTTGATCGAGAATAGTTCACTCTTTACTCACCAGGTGTAAAATTCGTTACCGTGTTTACTTTCGGCTCTGCTTCCGGTTGATTAAATTCAAACAATTCAAAATTTGTTGTCCTTTGTTGTCTTTTATTTCTATAGCGTGGATCGCCATGATAAATCTTCAAGGTGGAATAAAAGCTCGAATACAAAGGAGTTCGCTCAATACCAAATTCGGTCAACAGTTCTAGACCCGTATTACAGGTAAACCAAGTTCCACGTGGAATTTTAAGATTGACAAATTATTACAAATCCGTCGTCCCCTGATAGGAACTCTTGTGAAATTCTCAAATGTATCGTACAAGCACGCTCGTGAACGAATTTATTCATATACCATAATAATAGCAGTTACTGAACATAAACCCGAACCCGAAGCAGCCACCGCCACTGCTGTGTATAACGATCGATGAGGTCAGCTTCACTATACAGGAAGAACCTCTGAGAAATGTCTTGCCCCAATGAGAAAGCGAAGCCGCCTTCCGCCACTGAACAGAAATCTACCAATAATTTCCTCAAAAGCACAATATTTGCATGAATATCAGGAAAAACATTTTTTAACGCGTTCTTCATATTTCTCACTAATACATTTTTTCACTATGAAAAATCTCCGTGATTTGGTATCGGCGGTAAATTTCCTGTCAAAAAATATAATTCTAAAAAGGATTTGAAAAAACACTCACTATGTCTTAGCTTCTTTTTCGCCGACTTTTCAGGAAGCCCAAATTACCGAAATTTCGAGTGTTCTTAATTCCATTTCCGGTTAACCAGTTTGGAAATTGGTTCTTTTTTCCACATATACACGTTGGATAAAATTGGAAAAGTTTTTAATTGTTGGATAACAGCTGAATGACTCAAACGAATATCTTTGGAATGAAACTCGTACACCCATCGCTTGGAATACAATAATAATTCGAAAAAAATAACTTTTTGTTTTAACAAATTTCAATTAAAAAAGAGTAAATCATTAAGACTCATGCACAGAATTTTTTATTCGGGATACACGCTTGGATCTTTACACCATTCATCAATTAGCAGTATTTAATCCCGTCTTTTATAAAGGAGAGTTGAGACTGTCTAAACATGAATGCGAAGCGCATTCGGAGTACGCGTCTCACTGCTTCTGAAAGGCCTATCTTGGTATCATTTTGATCGTCATCAGTGCTCGAATCACATGCTATGTCGATCGCGCAAAACATAACCGCGCGAGTACCACCAGCACCGCTATGCACTACAATTGAGCCCACGGAGTCCAATACGGCTTGGCACTCTTGATAATCACACATTATGCTGAATCTGAACAGGTCAAAGCTAGTGCTTCTTCGAGGTATTTTTAAATCATCATCCCAATTGATAAAGTGGTAGAGCATAATTTGGATCGCTGGTTCATCCGGCTTACTCCTATGCAAGAGCATAACGTTATATATCTGAAAGATACCCCATTCGTCTATTTTCCATGTGATTATTTCATATTTCTGTGTTTGTTTAACATTGCCAATTTTTGTATGATCCCAATAAGGATAACACTTCTCCACATTATTTTCAAAAAACGCTGTCAACGCTACGATAATTACACAGTTCTGCTGGACAATCATGTCCCAAAAATCATCTATAGTGTTTTCCATGGGTGCTTGAGTGATGATGTATTTTTTTTCCTCGGAGAAGCCATCCACGTAATTAGCATGGATGTAGTCCGTCCAAAGGAAATCGGTTGGATCAGGTACCGACAATCTCACACGAGAATGATCCCAGCATGGTAGATATTTGCCTCGGTTCTTCATTATATTTTTGGGATCCTCGAAAGCTGTGTATCTTAGACCGCCAATGGGCATGCCAACACCATTAGGGAATATTCGTTCTGCAGTACTCTGATAAAGGATTTTATATTGTTTCTCTAGAGAACCATTTTGGAAAGTGGAGTGGTCAACAGATGATGGCGGTAATGCCATCATACTATCATCACTGGAGTCGGAGTCCTCGGAGTCGTCAGAAGATGATGATACTATCATATTATCATCACTGGAGTCGGAGTCCTCGGAGTCGTCAGAAGATGATGGCCGTGATACTATCATATTATCATCACTGGAGTCGGAGTCGCCTGATTCCATTTTTGCTATGGAGAGACGGCAACTGTGAAGCACCACGATCTGTTTCAAGAAATACAAAGCAAGCTATGGCCGCACTGTTTTCCGTTGCGTGAAATCCCAAATAATTAGAGTACTGGCGATAATTTAGGTTTTTATAATATTGATAAAATGAATATATTATTAATGAAATTGAGACACCAGTGATTGAAGAGCGTTAATTAAGAATTAAAAACCAGCAATTTCTATTTGGTACCGATGTACCGTGCTCTTTAATGCGTTTTCACTATCCTGCAAGATTTTACATTCGGCTTCTCACTTGAATGGATGATGATAAATGGGAACTCTTTCAATTTTCGTCCCTAAACCCATTCAATATACCATGAATATATATACCAATAAAAACTGATGAACTTGTTTTTGGACTCGGGAGCCTCGGTTAGATTGGAGTGACTCGCAAAATCGGCCATCTTTGATGATTGAGAGTTATCCTCGACAGAGACTAAGACACGGTATTTAAGTTTTCCACAAAATTTACCTTGAGAATACTTTTGAGACTAACCCAAGATACTATTAATATTAAATACTCTAGTCCAGATGTATCCGACAGATCCAAACACAGGACGTTTATGATAATGGTTTTTTAAACTCGTGTTAAAATAACTTCCGTGTCCTGATTCTTGCATTAATCGTGCCTTTGTAATATGATTGTTGCAAACCCGTTAACCGAGTGCTCTGCCCATTGCGATTGAAAAAAACGTAATTTCGAAAGAAAAACTCACTTACCACAAGTTTTGCATCCATTTTCTAACATTCTCAATTTTCCATAGCTTTATACAATTTTGTGTTATATAAAACTCTTTAAATAATTTTATATTTTTTAATAAGGTATGTAGAGCATATTGCACTAGCATTATGACCAGGAATATATAGCTATAGTCACATCCAGTAAAGGGTATATAAGTATAACGTATAAAGATAAGCTGAGGCAAGACTGACTCGACCCGCCACACCCGCCACATGCGCCATTCACGAACTTCTCATAGGAATTTCGGGGTGGATGAAGGCTCGTTGCTCGTTGGAATCGTTTCGGCGAGACAGACTCAACGAACCCTATTCCAAACCCCGCACCCCAAATTGTTCATGTATACCACCCGAAATATACCAGAAATGCGTGGCTATTTAGCAATAACACTTTTCAGTCGCCATACAGGAAAATTCGTTTAACAGTTCTAGACCCGTATTACAGGTGAAGCAAGTTTCTCGTGGCATTTTTAGATTGACAAATTATGACAAATCCGCTGACCCCTAAGGACCTCTTGTAAAATTCTCAAATGTATCGTACAAGCACGCTAGCGAACAAATTTATTCATACACGGTAATAATAGCAGTTAGCAAACATAAACAGAACCCGAAGCAGCCACCGCCACTGCTGTGTATAACAATCGATGAGGTCAGCTTCACTATACAGGAAGAACCTCTGAGAAATGTCTTGCCCCAATGAGAAAGCTAAGCCGCCTTCCGCCACTGAACACTAATCTACCAATAATTTCCTCAAAAGGACAATATTTTAATGAATATCATTAAAAACATTTATCAACACGTTATTCTTGTTCTTATTCACGAATACATTTTTTAACTATAAAAACTCTCCGTGATTTGGAATCGGCGGTAAATTTCCCGTCAAAATATAATTCTAAGAAAAGTTTTTAAAAAGCACACTATACGTCTTAGCTTCTTTTTCGCCGATTTTTCAGGAAGCATGAAATACCGAAATTTCGAGTGCACTTAACTTCATTTGCATTCAACCAGTTCGGAAATTGGTTCCTTTCCCACGCGTACTCGTTGAATAAAATTGGAGAAACTTAAATTGTTGGATCACAGCTGATTGACTCAAAGGAATATATTTGAAATAAAACTCGTACAGCCATTGAATGAAATAGAATAATAATAGTTCAATAAAAACTGAATTTTTGTGTTAATAAGTACCAATAAAAAAAATTTGCAAGTCACTCAGACTCATACACAGGATCTTTTCTTCGGGATAACAGAAAGAATCGCTTGGATCTTTACACCATTCATCTATCCCAGAATTGATCGACTTCATCTACAAAGGAGAATTGAGACTGCTTACCGATGAATGCGAAGCGCATTCGGAGTACGCGACACATTGCTTCCAAAGGGCTGATTGGCGTAGTATCATTTTCATCGTCATCAGTGCTCGAAGCATATCTTATGTCGATCGCGCAAAACATAACCGCGCGGTTACCATCAGCACTGCTATGCACCACAATTGGGCCCATGGGGTCCAATACGGATTGACAGTCTTCATAATCACCCTTTATTTTCAATCTGAACAACTCAAAGCCAGCGCCTTTTCGCGGTATTTTAAAATTATCATCCCAATCGATAAAGTGGTAGAGCATAATTTGGATCGCTGGTTTATCCCGATTACTGTTATCCATGAGCTTCAAATTATATACCTTAAAGAAACTCGAGTCGGTTATTTCCCATGTGATTATCGTGTATTTCTGTGTTTGTTTACTATTGCCAATTTGTGTATCCCAATAAGGATAACACTTCTCCTCATTATTTTCAATAAACATTGCCAACGCTACGATAATTACACAGTTCTGCTGGACAATCATGTCCCAAAAATCATCGATAGTGTTTTCCATGGGTGCTTGAGTGATGATGTATTTTTTTTCCACGAAGAAGCCATCCACGTAATTAGCATGAATGTAGTCCGTCCAAAGGAAATCGGTTGGATCAGGTACCGACAATCTCACACGAGAATGATCCCAGCATGGTAGATATTTGCTTCGGTTCTTCATTATATTTTTGGGATCCTCGAAAGCTGTGTATCTTAGACCGCCAATGGGCATGCCGACACCATCAGCGAATACTTGTTCTACGATACGCTGATAAACCATTTTAAATTGTTCGACTATAGAAAGATTGCGGAAAGTGGAGTAGTCAAGAGGTGATGGCGGTAATACTATGATATTATCATCACTGGAGTCGGAGTACTCGGAGTCGTCAGATTCCATGTTTTCGCTATGGAGAGACGGCAACTGTGAAGCACGACGATCCGTTTCAAGAAATACAAAGCAATTGCTATGGTCGTACCGTTTTCCGTTGCGTGAAATCCCAATTAATGAGAGTACCGGCGATAATTTAAGTTTTTATAATATTGATAAAATGAATATATAATTAATGAAATTGAGACACCAGTGATTGAGGTGCGTTAATAAGGAATTAAAAATCAGCAATTCCTATTTGGTACCGATGTACCGTGCTCTTTAATGCGTTTTCACTATCCTGCAAGATTTTACATTTGGCTTCTCACTTGAATGGATGATGATAAATGGGAACTCTTTCAATTTTCGTCTTTAAACCCATTCAATATACCATGAATATATATACCAATGAAAACTGATGGACTTGTTTTTGGACTCGGAAGCCTCGGTTGGATTGGAGTACCTCGCAAAATCGGCCACCTTTCATGATTAAGAGTTATCCTCGACAGACTAAGACACGATATTCAAGTTGTCCACAAAATTTACCTTGAGAACACTTTTGAGACTAATACAAGATACTATTAATATTAAATACTCTAGTCCGGATGTATCCGACAGATCCAAATACAGGAGCTGCTTGTGATAATGGTTTTCTAAACTTGTGTTGAAATAACTTCCCTGTTCTGATTCTCGCATTAATCGTGTCTTTGTAATATCATTGTCGCAAACCCGTTAACCGAGTTCTCTGCCCATTATTGCGATAGAAAAAAACGTAATTTTGAAAGAAAAACTCACTTACCACAAGTTTTGCATCCACTTTCTATCATTCTCAATTTTCCATAACTTTATACAATTTAGTGTAGCTGTGGTTGGTTACATAAAACTCTTTAAAGAATTTTATATTTTTTAATAACGTATATATAAAGCATATTGCACTAGCATTATGACTACTAATATATAGCTATAGACATGGCCAGTAAAGGCTATATAAGTATAACGTATAAACATAAGCTGAGGCAAGACTGCATCGACCCGCCACACCTGCCACAGTGCCATTCACGAACTTCTCGTAGGAATTTCGGAGTGGGCGAATGCTCGTTGGAATCGTCTGGGCGAGACAGACTCACCGAACCCTATTTCAAACCCCTTAACCCAAACTGTTCATTTATACCTCCCGAAATATACCAGAAATGTGTGGCTGTTTAGCAATAACACTTTTCAGTCGCGATACAGGAAAATTCGGTCAACAGTTCTAGACCCGTATTACAGGTAAAGCAAGTTCCTCGTGGAATTTTTAGATTGACAAATTATTACAAATCCGCTGACCCCTAAGGACCTCTTGTGAAATTCTCAAATGTATCGTACAAGTACGCTAGCGAACAAATTTATTCATACACGATAATAATAGCAGTTACCAAACATAAACAGAACCCGAAGCAGCCACCGCCACTGCTGTGTATAACAATCGATGAGGTCAGCTTCACTATACAGGAAGAACCTCTGAGAAATGTCTTGCCCCAATGAGAAAGCTAAGCCACCTTCCGCCACTGAACACTAATCTACCAATAATTTCTTCAAAAGCATAATATTTGTATGAATATCATTAAAAACATTTTTCAATACGTTGTTCTTGTTCTTTCTCACGAATACATTTTTTTCACTATAAAAACTCTTCGTAATTTGGAATCGGTAGTAAATTTCCTGTCAAAATATAATTCTGAAAAGGATTTAAAAACACACTGTGTCTTAGCTCCTTCATCGCCGATTTTTCAGGAAGCACAAAATACCGAAATTTCGAGTGCTCTTAATTCCATTTCCATTTAACGGGTTCGGAAATTAGTTCTTTTCCACGCACATACTCGTTGGATAAAATTGGAAAACTTTAATTGTTGGATCATAGCTGAATAACTCAAACGAATATCTTTGAAATGAAACTCGTACAGCCATCACATGGAATATAATAATAATTCGATAAAATTAAATTTTTATTCTAATAAATTCCAATAAAAAAAATGAGCAAATCATTAAACGTCCGGGATATTCGCATTACATAGAAATAAGAATTGGGACATCTTCATAAGGCCTGTGTGGCGCATTCGGCGTACGCGTTTTACTGCTTCCACTTCGCCGACTTCCTCAGCCGACCCATCAATACATATGTCGTTCGCGCAAAACATAACCGCGCGATCAACACCGGCACTGCTATGCACCACAATTGGGCTCACGGAGTTCAATTCGGTGTTTCTATCTTTTCTTCTCTTCTCCATTATGTACCATCTAAACA
The DNA here is from genome assembly GCA_946863875.1 of Alloplasta piceator. Taxonomy (NCBI): domain Eukaryota; kingdom Metazoa; phylum Arthropoda; class Insecta; order Hymenoptera; family Ichneumonidae; genus Alloplasta; species Alloplasta piceator. Next base: position 16,496,699 of record OX333072.1, read on the forward strand.
TCAAAAATTCGATTTTGTCTCGAGGTGTTTCGAAATCATCATCCCAATTGATAAAGTGATAGAGGATAATTGCGTGGACTGTTTCATCCATACTGAAAATCTTATTCGATTTCACGAGGTTCAAGGTATATACTCTAAAGGCACCCTTGTCGTTTATCCTCACGGTGCGCACATGGTATTTGCGAGTCTTTTTAGAACTGTCAATATTTGTAGCCCAATAAGGATAACACTTATCCTCATTATTTTCAATAAACATTGTTAACGCTACGATAATTCTACAGTTGTTCTGGAGAATCATGTCCCAAAAATCATCTACAGTGTTTTCCATGGGTGCTTGAGTGATTATGTATTTGCTTCGCTCCCTGAAGCCATCCACGTAATTAGCATGGATGTAGTCCGTCCAATTAACAACGGTTGGATCAGGTTCCAACAATCTCACACGAGAATGATCCCAGCATGGTATAGCTGCTCTTCGGTTCTTCATTTTATTTTTGGGATCCTCGCTAGCTGTGGTTGTTGCACCACTGGTGGGCATGCTGGTACCAGCAAACAATAATTCAATACTAGCAATGTCGCGAAGCCTTTCATATTTTTGATCTCTCGTTTCATTGAAATCATTGTTCATAATAGCTCCACCAACGACGTAGTCGTAAGGATCCATGTTCGCTATGGAGAGACGGCAGAAATGTGAGAAGCAAGCACGATCAGTTTCAAGGAATACAAAGCAAGCTATGACCGCACTGTTTTACGTTGCGTGCAATCCCAATAAAGTCGAGTACCGGCGTTAATTTAGGTTTTTATATTATTGATGAAATGAATATATTATTAGTGAAATTAAGACACCTGTGATTGAGGAGCGTTCATTAAGAATTACAAATCAGCAATTCCTATTTGGTACCGATATGCCGTGCTATTTAATGCATTTCTGCTATCCCGCAAGATTTAAAGGATCGACGGAGTTTGCTCCTCTCCACCGCTAATTTCGCAGTCACATTCTGCTTCTCACTTGAATGGATGATAAATGGGAACTCTTTCAATTGTCCTCTTTATACCCATTACATATACCATGAATATATATACTAATGAAAACTGATGGATTGGTTTTTGGACTCGGGAGCCTCGGTTAGATTGGAATACCTCGCAAAATCGGCCACCTTTGATGATTGAGAGTTATCCTCGACAGACTAAGACACGACATTTAAGTTTTCCACAAAATTTACCTTGAGAACACTTTTGAGACTAATACAAGATACTATTAATATTAAATACTCTAGTCCGGATGTACCCGACAGATCCAAATACGGGAGCTGCTTGTGATAATGGTTTTCTAAACTTGTGTTAAAATAACTTCCCTGTTCTGATTCTCGCATTAATCGTTCCTTTGTAATATCATTGTCGCAAACCCGCTAACCGAGTTCCCTGCCCATTGCGATAGAAAAAAACGCAATTTTGAAAGAAAAACTCACTTACCACAAGTTTTGCATCCACTTTCTATCATTCTCAATTTTCCATAACTTTATACAATTTAGTGTAGCTGTGGTTGGTTATATAAAACTCTTTAAAGAATTTTATATTTTTTAATAACGTATATATAAAGCATATTGCACTAGCATTATGACTAGTAATATATAGCTATAGACATGGCCAGTAAAGGCTATATAAGTATAACGTATAAAGATAAGCTGAGGCAAGACTGACTCGACCCGCCACACCCGCTACATGTGCCATTCACGAACTTCTCGTAGGAATTCCGGAGTGGACGACGGCTCGTTGGAATCGTCTTGGCGAGACAGACTCAACGAACCCTATTTCAAACCCTTTAACCCAAACTGTTCATTTATACCCCCCGAAATATACCAGAAATGTGTGGCTGTTTAGCAATAACACTTTTCAGTCGCGATAGAGGGAAATTCGGTCACCAGTTCTAAACCCGTATCATAGGTAAGCCAAGTTCCTCGTGGAATTTTAGATTGACAAATTATCAGAAATCCGTTGTCCCGTAAAGAACTCTTATGAAATTCTCAAATGTATCGTACAAGCACGCTAGCAAACAAATTGATTCACTATCATAATAATTGCAGTTGGCTAACATAAACCCGAACCCGGCGAACAAGCCACCGCCGCTGCTGCGTATAACAATCGATGAGGTCAGCTTCACTATACAGGAAGAATCTCTGAGCAATTTATTGCTCCAATGATGAAGCTAAGCTCGCTTCCACCACTGAACACTAATCTACCAATAATTTCCTCAAAAGCGCAATTTTTGAATGAATATCATTAAAAACATTTTTCAACACGTTCTTTTTGTTCTTTCTCACGAAGACATTTTTTTACTATAAAAATTCCGTGCTTTGGAATCGGCGGTAAATTTCCTGTCAAAATATAATTCTAAATAGCATTTTTTTAAAAACACTATGTCTTAACTTCTCTTCCGCCGACATTTCAGGAAGCACAAAAACCGAAATTTCGAGTGCTCTTAATTCCATTTCCGTTTAACCAGTTCGGAAATTGGTTCTTTTCCACGCATACTCGTTGAAGAAAATTGGAGCATTTTAATTGTTGGATCACAGCTGATTGACTCAAACTAATATCTTTGGAATAAAACTCGTACAGCCATCCCATGGAATACAATTGTAATTCGATAAAAAGTACATTTTTGTTCTAATAAATTCCAATAAACAAAATGTGCAAATCATTCAGGCTCATATACAGGATATTTTCTTTTTGGGATAGAGAAGATCTGCTTGGATCTTCACGAGCAGAAGTGAAGTGAAACTTATTGCTGTATTGCTGTAGCGGACGATGAATAGGGAGATTCGATGAGGTCCGCTTCACTATACAAGAGGGATGTTTGAAAATTTCCTCACACATCTGATTAAGCTAACTCCCTTTCCGTCACTTAACACTAATTGACCAATACTTTCCTGGGAAAAGCGCAATGTTTGTATAAATATCATCAAAAACATTTTGGAACATGTTTTTTCTCACTTTTTCATAAATATATACATTTTTTATAGATTCTGTGGACGTAAGGCTGGTAGGATTGAAACAAAATCGCCGATTTTACCACCCGTTGATTTTTTTCCCAAAAATTGCACTGCATTGCCCGTCAGCGTTCCCTCAATGATCTCCAATTGCTCTATAGATCTGTTGAACTCCGATCGTTCTCTCAAGTCTCGAAGCAATTTCCAGTCTTCGGAGCGCCTTATGTAATGCAACCTGCGTTGCGTCAGCGACGCTGCTGGCCTGACGCGCGGCGCTAAGTATTGTTTTTCGCAAAGCGACAAGACGTAAAGAGAATATAAAAAGATAAGAGTATTGAAGTAAAGTACAATGCTTGGTGTCAAGCCGTGGCTGAGTTGTGTGAACATTTTTCACTCGCTCTCACACAAACTTTACAGAGCGAGTGATAAAAGTTCTAAAAACTCGGCCACGACTACATTGACTACAAATAATGACACCACGCCGCAGTCCTCCTGTATCCCACGGTCGAAGACCCTGCTTAATCCACACGAACGCAAGTTAACACGGTTCAACGTTTAATCGTTGGATGGCGCCACGAGTTCCAATATGTCGTGTATGGTCTGAAGCGTCTGAAGATCTCGTTCCGCACCAACGATTTCCGGGGTCCGGGGGTTATATACGGGATGAAAGTTTCGTGATATCGTTTTTTCTTAATTCATTTGTCCGTATTTTCCCGGTCCATGGTGTAAATTATTTATGAAAAATTGTCGTTGTAACGTTGATGAAGTTTTGTGCAAAATGTTGTGCCGTTTAACGAGTGAGTGAACTCGGAGGGAATCGTGACAGGAACGTCAAAATATGGCTAGAAATCGTGACGTGTTACCATCTTGACATCTCAGGACAATAAATAAAGGTACTTTTTGCATAATGCAATTTATTCGTTTCATCGGTAACGATCCTTGAATCGTTTATTTTTCATTTTTTACAATTTACAAGCTCTTCTATTGAGCCTCGTAAAATTTCAAACTTCGATCGATACGTGGCAAACATAACCTCTCTGTCGATCGTTACACATCGTGCATAGAAACGATTACGTCATTTGATTGATGAATAGTAGAAATAAAAAGTTTTACGTCTGGAATTTCGCTTAATTCGTGAATGATAATTCACTACATTCACGCTATCATCCACTGAAAACTTTGAACTTGATTTTAGGTTAGCAAATGGATAATGTCCCATGATGTGACTCACCAATTCGAATATTTTTAGTGCCTACCTTTTTTTAACTCCAATTCCTATCTATAAGCAAAAAGTTTTTATTGAAATATTGCACTCATGCGTCGAAGGATTATTCATTTTTTTTAGAATTTTCAATAGAGTAGGTTCTTGGAGATAAATGTATTTTCTTCATTTATCCCAAAATCTAGCTCTTATAAAAATGATGCTTGAGGATAAAATTCCAAATACAAGAAAATTATGGTATCGCTGTTTCTTCGACGGTGGTTAGAACGGTTTTAACACCCGCGTGAGAGAAGATTCTTTCCGTTCGTGTGAATACTAATGTAATTATAGTTTACCCGAGTCGCCAATATATCCAATTAGTTAGGATAAATTGAGAACAGTGGGTGAGAGAGAGTCTAGCCACATAGTTGTAACTTTCACTGCCATTGATTTAAAAACCATATTTCGTATTTTGAAAAAAGTCCAAATAGTTTATCTTAGGAAAAAGTTGAGAACGAAGAAAAAATATTGAGAATGAAGTGGTTCATGCTTTTTTTGATTATTCAGTTTACAATGTGGGGTGCACCGGAGGAACCTCCCGATGATAAGGAGGTCGCCGGATCTTCAGAATCTGTGCCAGAGCCGCCGGTTAATGTCAAAGAGGCTTGTGAAGATAACAAGAGTCAGTTGGAAACATTCAAGGAAATTATGTTGAAGAATAAGAACGACTTGAAGAAAAAGGAGGAAGAATTGCAGGTAAATTAAAAAAAATATATTTTTATTAATCTGGCCAAGGAATGAATGATGAGGAATAAATGATGACGATTGATTTTCATTTATGATGATGAAGTTTGCATTGTTTCGGTACAACAGAAATCGTTTATTTTTTTAATCAAATTCATTTTTCTTCCTCATAAAGGAAGCTTTGTTTTCGTGAAAAACATTTTTTTCGCCATTTTTATGCCAATATGTTCAAAATGTCCTAAAACAGCGAGAAATCATATTTAGAAAAAATGTCCAGATGGATGTGTGTCGGTGTGTGTGTCCTGAGTTTCAGATGTAAATAATTAATAACTCGAAAACGCTTCGAGATATGAAGCTAAAATTTGGCACACTTGTCGAGCACGTATTGCTCTTGATTATGAAAAAAATTTTGATTTAATTATAACGGGTGTTCAGATTTTATCGACCTTTTTCGTTCTTGCAAGAATGGCGTAAACGCTCCAACCTCTGCAATTTTCGAGATATTGCACTCAACTTTGTACAGAATTAGTATAGCTATTAAGGTTGTTTGGTATTGAATTTGGCGGAAATCCATCAAGGGATTAAAATTTTATGAAATTTTGAATTTTTTGAAAAATAGCCTAAACGCTCTAACTTGTGCAATTTTTAAGATATTTTACTGGAACTTTGAACAGAGCTAATATAGCTATCGAGGTTGTTCGCTATTAAATTTGGCAAAGTGCTCTAACTTGCACAATTTTTAATATATTTCACTAAAACTTTGTACAGAACTTGTATAGCTATCAAGGTTTGTTCGCTATCAAATTTGGCGAAAATCGATCGAATTTGCACATTGATTACTAATATTTTTCAATAGTTAACAAAGCTTCTTTTATGAGGAAGCCAAATTTGATCGCCATACTGTGTGTTAAAGGAAGCTATGTGAACTATGGATAAAGATGAGGAAGCATGTGCAGATTTCAATTTGCAGGGTTTTTCCTGAGGATTTTTCAAAGTGAAAAATCCTTGAAATGTATTTTGGGGTTTTTATTAATGACTCGGGATGCTAAATCCACAAACAAAGTGTAAATATCATGAAAAACGATTCTTTTTTTAAATATTCTCGTTGCCTTACAACGATGCAAACTTCAACGTCATTTTCTTTTAGTATCAAATTTTTTCAAGTTCTTGCTGATATTTTAATCATTTGTCATTCGGAATGAACATGCATTTCACAAAAAGGAGTGCACTAAACATTTGCATAAATATCTCATGTTGATTTGAATTTCCTTTTACATTTAAATTTTTTCGTTACAACGGCTACAACGTTACAACGGCTTTTTTTTATTTCATACAAAATTTCTTCAATAGAAGTTTCACTTGAAAATTGATGTTTGATTTTATCGGGATTGATTATAAAAAATTAGAGATTGGCTCCTAACAAAATAATTTTTAGATCGTTCAATCTGACGATTATCAAAAAATGGTTGCTCGGATCTTCAATCAAATTCATCAAATTTTCCTATCTTTATTTAACTACCACCTATTCTTTTTTTTGTCAGGAATATGCAAGCAAATTATCAGAAATTAAGTCAAGAGCGAAAAAATCAAGACGCAGTAAGGATGCAGGTTCGTCGTCTGTTGAGACGAGACCAAAGTATCAAGGTGATATTAGCCTGGCGGAGATCGACGAGGACACGGTTGACGATATCAGTCAAGCAAAAACACCAAAAGCCAAATCTTCCCTGCTTCAGCGGAAACTTGCGGAAAATCGCAAGATATTCGAGCAGCGCAGCAAAGAGATGACCGAGAGCAAACGAGTTGTTGAGGAAAAAGTCGAGGCTATCAGACAACAGATGGATCAAACGGATTTGACGCTAGTCGAGTCACAGAAAGATTCGTTAATGGTAACACCGGTCAGACCGATTCTCATTGCACCACAGGTCAATATCAATAAATTTAATATCGATTTTACATTTCGCATGTTCGCAAATCGTTTTAAAAACATGTTGTCCTTCGTATTGCCTCCACCAGAATGTGTCGGCGGTGAATGTTCAGACTGGACTTTTTCAAGACAAAGACAACAAGATCGCAGAATTGAACAATCGTATATTGGAGCTCGAGGCTACGGTCATAGATTTGCAGGATAATTTGAAAGAAAAAGATTCCGTAATTGATTCCAAGACACGTGCGGTCACACTCATGTCCGCCGATCTTTCGAAACGTGGAAAGAGCACCCTTGACACACTCGAGGATACGAAAGACGAGATGCGAACGATGCAAGAGAATTTCGTTCTGATCGAAACGTCATTGAAGGGAAAGAACGATAATCTCTTGGAGCAGTTGCAAGAACGAAACGAACAAGTTGGAGAATTAGAAGCGACGATCCGCCGGTAATAATTTTAAACAATATTTTTGTGACTTCAAATTTTTACTTTGACTTAAGATCTACCCTTCTTGACATATAGAAGCAACGTGGTAATACAATCCTCTAGATTTTCATCCAAAATACAATTTAAAAAAAATAGGATTGCTAAAAAACAAATACAAATGTATTATTATTAATTTTGCACCATCTAAAATGGAATTTATTGATTCAGCTTATCACTTTATTTAAAAAAAGCAGTTCTCACCCAAGAAGGGTTGATTCGGAAGTAAAATCTTTCCTCAAATGTACATTACCGGCCAAAAGTTTCCAGACAAAACTTGAAAAAAGGTCTGCACGTTTTTTTATGCCCTTTCGCCGGAAGTCATCGTAGACTAATTTAACAAGTGGCATTTTGAAGGGGACGAATTTGACTTCATTTCCCAATCTCTTCAAGTGCACCCATCTTCTAGAGGAAATTTTTTAAATACGTTTTTACGATTCCATTCATAAAGAGAAAAGTTTAGGCTTCAATTTCCTTTTTTTAAAAACTTTGAGCGATTTTTTTTTCAAAGTTATTCTGATTTGTGTGAAAAAAGGGGAATTTTTCGGATTCAAGAAAAACTTCAAGATAGCCAAAATTTGCGTCTGTTTTCGTTGAGTGCAGAGGAATTTTTTCAGATTTTTTTTCCCAACATTTTTTTTTTCTCATTTTCTGGGTCGGAGCTCAGGCCAATCAATTACCATAATTCGAGAACTATGGGATTATTGATAAAATTTCAAGAGAGGAAAATACTTTATTTACCATTTTTAACACATTGGATTTTTTTTCAAATTTTTTTCGCTGATTTTTTTTCCAGTCCCAACATGAGAAAAAAATTCTGAAAAAATTCCTTTGAACTCAACGAAAACAAACGCAACTTTTTGCCATCTAGAAGTTTTTCATGAACCCTCTTTGTTCTCGTGTTATACGTGATTTTTCAAATTTCCTCTTTTTTCACAAAAAACAGAATAACTTTAGAAAAAAAAATCGTTCAAAGTTAAAAAAAAATCTGTTTTCTAAATACACATCTATTTTCTACATAGAGTTCAAATCTAAAAACAAATTGTAAACAAATTGAAATTTGCACATTGCTTCCTCATTTTTATCCATAGTTCACATAGCTTCCTTTAACACACAGTAAGCGGTCAAATTTGGCTTCCTCATAACGGAAGCTTTGTTAACTATTGCAAATCAATGTGCAAATTCGATCGATTTTCTCCTAATTTGATAGTGAATAACATTGATAGTTATACTGGCTCTTCACAAAATTTAATTGCAATATCTAACAAATTACAAAAGTTATAGCGTTTACGCTTCTTTTATAAAAATTAAAAATTTGATAAAAGTTTAAGCATTCGATCGATTTTCGCCAAATTTAATACGAACATCCTCGATAGCTATATTAGCTCTGTGCAAAGTTTCAGTACTATATTTTAAAAATTGCACAAGTTAGAGCGTTTAGGCTATTTTTCAAAAAATTCAAAATTTCATAAAATTTTAATCCCTCGATGGATTTCCGCCAAATTCAATACCAAACAACCTTAATAGCTATACTAATTCTGTACAAAGTTTGAGTGCAATATCTTGAAAATTGCAGAGGTTAGAGCGTTTACGCCATTCTTGCAAAAACGAAAAAAATCGATAAAATCTGAACACCCGTTATAATTAAAACAATTTTTTTTTCATAATGAAGAGCAATTCGTGCTCAATAAGTGTGCCAAGTTTTAGCTCGATATCTCAAAGCGTTTTCGAGTTATTAATTATTTACATCTGAAACTCAGGATACACACACACACACACACACACATCCATCCGGACATTTTTCCTAAATATGATTTCTCGATGTTTTAGGACATTGTGAACATATTGGCATAAAAATCGCGAAATTTTTTTTTTTCACGAAAACAAAGGTTCTTTTATGAGGAAGCAAAATAATTAAAAAATCAGGAAATAAAGCAGAATTCTTACCCTTTAAAATGCTGCTTGTTAAATTATTCTACGTTGACTTCCTGCGAAATGGCAGAACAAAACATTCCAGATTTTTTTTGAAGTTTTGTCTGGAAAAATTTTGTACATTTGTCAATTATTATCCCAATTATTGCTTTACATTTTTGCACAATGAATTTTTCTTTTTCGTCAAAGGTACGAGCGAGAGATGGAGGAGAAACGCTCGGCAGAATCAGCCATAGTGAGTCAATCTCGCACGACTATTGACACTTTAGCCGATACGAAAGATGCGATGAGAACGATGCAGGAAAATTTCATTCTTATCGAGACATCGCTCAAGGAAAAAATCGACAATCTCTTGCAACAGCTGCAAACAAGAGAAAACAAATTGGCCGAGGCCGAAGAGAAGATATACAAATACGAGTCCGGTGCGGGTGTAACATCGTCATCGGATATCCCGGATCTTCGTTACAAGATCGAGAGACTCGAGCACAGCAATCGCGTTCTACAGGACGAGAAGTACGAGCTGCAAAAGAGCATCGCCGAATTACAAGAGAAAATTGTCGCTCGTGAATCAATGAATGGTAATGGTCTGATCGTCGAAAAGGACAATAGAATTGCCGAATTGGAAAACCTCATCGACGAATTGAAGAATTCGAATCAATTGCTGGAGGAAGAATCGAAAGCTGAATTGCAGAAGCAAGTTGACGAGCTTACAACGAGAAACGACGAGTTTAGAGGTAAAATCGACGAACTCGAGATATTGAACAACGACCTTGAAGTCGAGAGGAATGAATTGCGAGCAAAATTACCGGACGACAGTGGAACTACGAAGGAAGACGCCATGGTGAAGAAATTAACGAAGGAACTCGAGGATTTGAACAAGGGTATGATCAAGCTCAAAGCGCAGCACAAGGGCAAGCTCAGAAACTTGCAGAAGCAACTCGAGAGCTTCAAAATGGTATGAAAACTTTTGTTTTTTTTCCAAAACGCGAAATACATTTGGAAATTTATCGGAGAATCTTCGATTATTCAAATTTCGAAAAATTTGAAATTTCATCCGTCATTAATTTGGTTTATTTATTTATTTATTTATTTATTTATTTATTTATTATTGCATTCAGGTATCGGACGTGAATGCTGAACTAGTGAAATTAGGAAATCAAGTGGCCCTGTTGGAGGAGGAGAAAGGTAACCTTCAGCTGAGTCTGGTAGACTTTGACGAGCTTAAAGGTAGGAACCAGGGCAGAATATCGTTGTGCCGTCGTTATCAAACGATTTATCCACTATATTCGAAATTTCTCATCGTTCATTCGTTCGCATCGTGTAATATTTCGTACTGTTTTGTAAATTTTTTTGTTTTTTTTTGTCGCATCACGATCGATGAATTATTCTTTTTGGTACAATTTAAAATCCCGTTGGGTTTAACAGACCCAATAATCCAGTGAAATCTTTCATACATTTTTCGTTGTAAATGCGAGATGTACGCGAAATATAATTTGCTTTATTACCCGCGGTTCGTAAGATGATTAGTTTGATGGCTTTCATTTAATTTTATTCATTTTGAAAAATATTTTTTTAAATTATTTTTACCTTCGATTTCTCATCTGGTGATGGTCTTTCCTTCTGCATTTCATTCCGTTTTACCATACGCCTCCATTCATCGAAACTAATTTCTATCATTTTTTTTTATTATTTTTTTTTGCGTTCATATTATATCAACGTTCATATATGCGTAACCTGTGGTACCTACTTTTTTACTTGTCAAAGGTTGCTGCGCTCTGATTTGTAGATTTAAATGTACGTAGTTTATTTAATTTTTATGACAGTCGTTTCTTTGGAATTTTCGAATATCGACCTGAAATTATTATTCTAAGCAAGACATAAACTTTGCCGATTCGTCTTGGTTGTTATTATTTTTTTCAATTTTTGTTGTGATTTGCATGCAAATGTCGTAGTGTAATATGAAAAAAAAAAGTAAAGAATGTGAAATCGTAGATTGTTTACAACGACGCATATCGCCAATGACTTTAATCAGACTGAACCAAGCTATCGTTTGTAACAAGAAAACTAATTTAGAACTTTTTGTTATCTCCTATTAGTAAGATTTTGTTTTTGCAAATTCAATTCTTCAATTTGACGTTGGAGGTCGCAAAAAAAATATATAAAAGGTCCAAACGACACCTCCCAAAATAATTTAAAAACGCCGATTTCGAAATTAATCCAAATGTTTTTGATAACCGCTTTCAATATGAGCTTTTTTTAATTTATTTGTTTATAGCAATAAGCATACGTGTATATATATATATCTGTTACGAAAAATTTCGTTATTTAACGAATATGCACAGCTTCCGCCGCAGACTGGCAAGATCGCATTGCCGATCTAGAAAGTAAGGTCTCGATGCAATCCAACGATATCCAAGGTCACGTCGAAGCAATCGCCATTTTGGAGAATCAAAAATTGGATCTTATGCAAGGTAACTTGGAAATGGAAACTGTTTTATTTCAATGAAATAAAAAGAAAGACAATTTTATCTTGATAACACAGGTTCACAAAAAAAAAGTTGTACGTGCTGGGTGTCCCACTACATTTTTCCTACGTATTTTGTCCCGCTGAACAGGAATCTGAAGTTAGAATTAGGGGTCGCACATGAAATGCTCGAGAAAATCCATAAAAACGGATAAAAATAACGATCTAGCAATCTTTTCGCACAAAAAAAAAGTTGTGTATGCTGGGTGTCCCAATACGTTTTTCTTACGTATTTTGTCCCGCTGAACACGAATCTGAAGTTAGAATTCGGAGTCGATGAAGAAATGCTTGATAAAATCGATAAAAACTGATAAAAGTATCATGATATTTGTATGGATTTTCTCAACAAAAAATAGTTGTGTGTGCTGGGTGTCCCACTACGTTTTCCCTACGTATTTCGTCCCGTTGAACACGAATCTAAAGTTAGAATTAAGGGTTGACGAGGAAATGCTCGAGAAAATGCATAAAAATTGATAAAAATATCATGATATCTTATTAGTTTTTATGGATTTTCTCGAGCATTTCCTCATCGACCCCTTTCTAACTTCCGATTCGTGTTCAACGGGACAAAACAAGTAGGAAAAACGTATTGGGACACCCAGCATACACAACGTTTTTTTTGTGCACTAGATCATGATTTTTGTCAGTTTTTATGGATTTTTTCGAACATTTCATGTGCGACCCCTAATTCTAACTTCAGATTCGTGTTCAGCGGGACGAAATACGTAGGAAAAATGTACTGGGACACCCAGCACACACGACTTATTTTTTTTTGTGGGCCTGTGTAATTAATCCGTGCTTCTGTTTTTAATAACTTCAAAATCTGTTTTTTTTTATTCTCTTTTATTCGTTCCGATATCTCAAAAAAGAGCTTCACACCATGAAGCAAGAGATCTCGGCTCTGGAGGCGGAAAACGCGGAATCCGAGAATCTTCGAGTGACAGCGGAAATGAAGGTCGTCGATATGGAGGAGCAGCTCGAGTCAATGCACAAACTGCACAACGATGATTCAAAATCGAGGCCAGTGAGCGAAAAATCGAGCGAGGATTTGTTGAAGAAAATAGAATCTCTGACGCACGAGAATAGCGAGTTGATTCAGAAAATCGCCAAATTCGAGGAAAAACCATCGTCCGAGGCCGGCTCGACCGAGTCTTTCGAGACGATAAGCGAGGACAGAAACGAGCTTGTCAAGAGAATGGAAGCTCTTTCAACGAGGAACAACGAGTTGGAGGAAAAGTTGGCCAAATTGGAGGAAACGAGGAGATCCGATGTCGGCTCTACGGAATCTTTCGAAACGATAAATGACATTGACAAAAACGAGCTTTTGCGAAGAATCGATTCACTGTCACGCGAGAACAGTGACCTTCACGCAAAAGTGAACAAATTCGAAGAGAAAGGCTCGTCCGACACGGGCTCGACCGAATCTTTCGAAAAGATACCCGAGCACGTCGAGAGTTCCTCGAGGATCGACAATTTGATTCGCGAGAACAACGAGCTCGTCATCAAGCTCACGAAGTTGGAGGAAAAATTGGAGAATGTCACTGCGACGTCGGAAAAGTCCGAAAATACAGACTCGAGGCTCGAAACTCTCATCCTCGAGAACAACGAATTGGTGATTGAATTGACCAAAGTACAAGAAAAAATGGCGAGAATGACTGACGAAAAGAATGAATCATTGGGAAAAATCGTCGTGTCCGCTGAGACTGAAAATTCTGAAATGAACAATTTGGCAACGCGCGTCGAATCATTGACGATGGAAAATCACGATTTGATAATAAAACTCGTTAAACTCGAGGAGAAAAACGTTGAGTTACGTGAAAATTTGGAAAAGCTCATCGACAAGGAGGCGAATCTTAAGAAGAATCTCGAAAACGTGGAGATCGATGAATCAGCATCGATCAGTGTTGTCTCGTCACTCGAGGCCGAGATCGAGTCTTGCAAAAAATTAATCACCGAACAGAACAATCTCATCGAGGAGATGAGAATAAAATTGTCGGATAAAGAGGCCGAATTGGAGAATAAAATCAAGCTTATCGGAGAATACGAGGCAAATGGCATTTCCGTGGAAGAATTGCAGCGTGAATTGAGGGAAAGTATCGGTGAGATGGAAGAATGGAAATTCAAGTGTGGGGAGTTGGAAAAGAGAACGGAAATTTTGGAGACTGGAAAAGCATCGATCGAAGATAGTCTGAGGATGCTTCAGGATGAGAAGGAAACTTTGATAGAAGAAACGAGAAACAAGGACGAAATAGTGAGTTCATTGAAGCTCGAGCTCGACGATTCTATCGTCAAATTTGCGAGTATAATGGACGAGGAACGCGCTCTTGCGGTTAAACAGGAACAGGAAATTGCAAATTTGCGCGAATCATTAACGAGCAAGGAACAAGAATTGCATGAAAAGTATTCGACATTGCAAAACGAGATGATAATGATCGACAGTCTTCAAGAAGAACTGAACGACACTCGAGATCAATTGAAAGCCAACGAGACGATTATCGTTAGTTTGAATGAGGAAATTCACCGATTAAGGCAAGAGTCAAACGTCAGCGACGAAAAAATATCAACGGTAAATACGGAAATAGTGATTTTGCGTGAAGAGCTCCGGACAAAAGCGGCCAAAGAGGCGAGAAATGAGGAACTCGCCGAACAGATGAAAAACGTTCTGAACGAACAATTGAGGGAGAACGAAAATTTACGAATTACGTTAGAAAATTCGAATTCGGAGATTGAAAGTTTGGGAAAACTTTTGGCCGTCAAGGATCAAGAATTAGCGTCGCTCGTGGAGGTTAAATCCATACTGGAGGATAAAATAGAACACACAACAATTGCGAAAAACGAGGTTGATGAAAAGCTTCGTTCTCTTCAAACGAACTTCGATGATAGCGCGAAATACACGGAAGATCTTAAAGCCGAATTAAACGATGCTTACAGAATGATGGAGCTTCTCAAGAAAAAGCACACGGACGATTTGGAGATGCAGAATAGTCGATTGGAGGATATGATCAACGATATTAATGCCCAGACTTCGGAGTGTGAAATTTTGCGTACCGAATTGACCGAAAAAACAAGACTGATCGTGGAGCTTGAATCAAGAACCAAGGATCTCGAGATTGCGCTTGAAACGTTGGACAACGAGACTAAACGTCGGGCCGAAGATCTTCGAGTTCGAGAATCGGAATTCGAGGTTTGTCGGAAACAGCTTATCGAGAAAGAATTGCTCGTGGGACAAAATTTCACCGAACGAGTGAAGAACGCTCTTGAAGAAAGAGTTAACGAGCTGGAAGCGAAACTATTGGAATCTGAGGGTAACACACAGGCGCAGTTGCAAAAAAGAAAGATACTGGCAGCAAATTTGAAGAAGAAATCGGCCCAAAGCGAGGAACTGGAGGCTAGATCTGCCGAATTCGAGGCTAAAGCGGCCGAATTTCAAGCCAAAACGGTTGAGCTCGAAGCAATCGTGAGTGAATTGCAACCGCGAACGTTGGAACTTGAGGCCAAGGTTGCCGAAATTGAACCTCGAGCGGCCGAGCTCGAATCAAAAGTTCTCGAACTCGGTGTTACGGCTGAGGAATTCAAAGCGAGGGCTGCGTCATTTAAGGCTAGAATCGAGGAGCTCGAGCCGAGAGCTGCGAACTTTGAGGCGAGCGCGGCCGAATTCAGCGCCAAAGCTCTCGAGAACGAGGCAAAAGCGTTAGAGTTCAAGGCTAAAACGGCCGAACTGGAGGAAAAAATTGCTGAAATAAAACCGCGAGCCGCATTTTTCGAGTCGAAAACTGCCGAACTTGAAGCAAAACTGGCTGAACTCGAGCCTAAATCCGTATTCTTCGAGTCAAAAGCTGCTGAGCTTGAGGCTAAACTTCTTGAACTCGAGCCCAGAGCGGCATTATTCGAGACCGAAGCGACGGAACATCGGCTCAGAGCTGCCGAATTTGAGGCCAAAGCTGCCGAATCGAAAACTAGAGTATCCGAACTCGAAGTTAAAGTTGCCGAACTCGAGCCAAGAGCCGCGCAAATGGAGATAAACGCTGCCGAATTTGAGGAAAAGTGGATATCAGAGAAGAGTGAGAAGGAGGTATTGAACGCGAAGATTCAAGAGTTCGAAGTTACAATGCAGGCCAAAGATGAGACGATAAAACATCTCGAGGAACAAGTGAACAGTATCCTTAACGAAAATTCTCTCGTAACCCAAAGAGCGGAAACATTGTCCACCGAATTGCACGATTCTCAGCAAAATATCAATATTCTGACTACCAGAGTTACAGAAATGACCGAAGACATTGCCAAATTGCGAGCCGAAATCGAGAACAGTTCAGCCGAACTTCAAACCGTGAGAATGGAGAAGGACAACTTACTCGCCGATGACGAGGCTCGACGACAAGGTACAATCGCCGAGGAAGGGGATCGTCAGCAGGAACTTGACGACGCCAAAGAAAAGGCGCGAGAATTGGGGGTTCGTATGCAAGTTATGGAGGCCGAATACGTTGAACAATTGAACACGATACAAACGCAGAGAACGGAAATTGGTATGTTGGCGTCGAAACATGCACAGATAAATGAGAGACTGGAGAACGCCGAAAAAGAATCATACGAGCGTAAGATTCTTCTTGATGAAATTGAACGTGAGAGGGCCCTCGTTGATACGGCAAACAAAAACGTTGCTGAAACATCATCGCACGACGATGCATCGAGAAACGACGAGAAACAATCTTGCGGTCATTGCGATCAGTGTCAAACCGTCGTTCAGGCGCTCGAGGCTAAATTGCAAGAGCGCGATGCCGAAATTGAGAATCTGGACAACGAATTGGCCAATTCAATCGGTAATTTCGTACACATGCGCGAATCATTGCGCGTGAGTGATCTCATGAATCAATCGGGCTCGCGTTCACGTTCGCACGAGGATACACGCGACGATCTTGTGTTTCAGTACAACGCTCTTACGGCCAGCAATGCCGAAACCCTGGAGAAGCTCAATTCAACGCTACACGAGAATCAAGAGTTGCGTGAAAAAATTGAGAGTTTTCAGGCGCTGAATGTTGCGTTGCAAGAGAGAACCGGAGCTGCTGAGGAAGAGCTCACCGGTGAATACGCCGTAACGAGAATTCAAGAAATCGAGGCTACGCAATTACGGCTAACGGAAGATTTACAACGTCGAAATGCTGAATTGGAAATCGCGAGAACGGAACTCGAGACAACGAGACAAGGTCACGAGGAAACGATGATGGGAACGAGATCGCGAATTGCCGAATTGGAAACGCGCAACGCCGAATTATTGAAAAATCTTGAAGATATTACCGTTTCGAGGAATGAGGCGGAAATACAGTTGGCGACGTTGAGAAATGAGGCGGAAAGATGTCAACGCAGAAGCTTGGAAATTGAGGCCGAATTCGAGAACTACAGGAGAGAAAATGCTCAAGGTGAGTCCAAGGTAATGGAGCATCCAGCGGCGAGTACCTTGTTCGCCAACAGCGTTCCGCAATTATTCGATGCGGCGAGAGTCTTCGGTCCATCTTCGATCGCCGATAACAGTGGAAATCGTGAGATTGCCGAACTTCGCAAAATTTTGGCCAATAAAGAGGCGGAAAATTCGCGTCTCACGCATGAGCTCAACGGTCTCAGAGACTCGATCGTCAGTTTGGAAAATCGTTTGAGAGAAACGAGCGAGCGTGATGCTCGTGATTTGGAAATTTCTCGTCAACGTGCCAAAAATTTCGAGGCGGAATTGGTAGACTTACGACAATTATTGACCGAGAGAACGCGTCGGATAGAAACTCTCAATGCCGAGCTTAACAACGTTGGTGCTCAGCTTGCCGAGCAATTCAACGATCAGGGCAACAACGAGGCGATGGAAATGACCATTGGAAAACTGAGGATGGAGAATGAGAGGCTAGCCAATGAGCTTCAAGATCGAGATGCAGCGATGAAAAATTTAATCGACGAGAAAGGCTCGATTACTGAAAAATTGGCAAGCTTTGAGCTGGAAGCTCGCAAGCCGATCGTATCAATCGACGTTGTTTGCTCGATTCTTGACCGAATTCAACAGATGTTCGGGGACATCAATATTCAAGATTCTCCGGACGAAAGGATTGCCGAAAATTTGTCAATGCTGGAACACGATTCGCTATCCTTATCCTCGCGATTCGACGAAATCAAGGATTCAATGAAAAGTTGGAAAAACGCCAGGAACGAATTGATGGTTGAGCTTGAATCCTGCAAGAGGGAAATATCGTCGATGGCAGTGGAGCTTGAAAATTCCGGGATGATTGTCGCGTCTCTGGAGAATCGCGTGGAAAGCGTTGTGCGCGAACGTGATATAAAACAATTGCAGATAAACGATTTGGCTCGTTCACTTGAAGAGATTCAAGAAAAAATGGAGACGTCGTCGTTCAGCGAGGAGATACGCTTGAAAAATCTGCAAGCATCGTTGGAACGTGCATTGAGCGAGAATGACGAATTGAAGAATGACCTTGAGGTTCAGACACGTAATCGCGAAACGAGAAATCCTGCTCAGAGCGATGAATCGCGAGATTACAGGGAAGAATTGAAAGTGTTTGAAACGGCGGAATTCCAAAAGGCGGAAACATCGGATATTCGAGAAACAAGATTATCCGAGAGCGGTTGGGACGAGGAGGCGAAATTGGATGAGGATATATGGTCATGGAATCCAGAGGATGCTCAAACGGTCGTTGGTCTAACAAAGACGGATTCGTTGTTACCGAGTCTCGAGAGAAGATTGAACGCCCGTATAGCCGAACTCGAGGACACGATAAAGGATCTTGAGGCCGAGAGAGAGAAACTCAACGATGAGGCAAAAACAATGCTCGTTAGAAACAGCAAACTCGTAAAGAGACTCAAAGAATTTAAGATACAGAACGAGAATCTTCGGCAGCAATTGAAAATGCAAAAAGCAACGTCCGAACTCTGCGATCTCGATACGGCCATTGAGGATGAACTCAAAGGTCAGATCTTGAGTCTCGAGAGGGCGTTGAGCGAGGCCAAGGACGAGACGAGAAAAGCGTACCTGGAACGTGACAATTTGTCCAAGAGAATCGACGTGCTGTCGTCGGCGAACGAGAGACTCATCGAGATGAAGGAAAAACAGGATATGGAGGTCGAAGTACTGCAAATAAGGATCAAAGAAACGTCGGCTAAATTGCAATCGATGGAATGGCAATTCAGCCTATCGTCTGGGAACGAAGAGACCAAGGAAACACAGGGAACTCCGTCTATCGACGAAACGACGATGACGAAACGTGCCGAAATTACATCGGAGTCAAATAAAATCGTTGACTGTTCTTGCAAAAAGTATAAGGAAGAAATTGACGAATTGCACGGTGAAATGGAAGCTCTTGCAGCGGAAAACGAGCAGATGCAGAAACTTCTCGAGGAACAAAGAACCGCGAGATTATCGAGAGAATCTGAGCTTGCCGAATTATCGTCTCTGAGGGCGACGGAGATCGATGATTTGTCGCGAAGAAACAAGGATTTGCAGCGGGAAATCAATGCGATCCTGGAATCGCGCGAAATTTCGGAAAAAGATGCCCAACGACAAATTACCGATGCGGTAAATCGTGCCGAATCGCTGAGAGGTGAAATTATCGAAAAAACTAAAAACTTCGAGACGGAAATATCGGATCTGCGAAACGAGGTGACATCAGCCTATTCATTGGTCCACGAGCTTCAGGAAAAATTGTCTGCCGCGTCAGCTGAAAAGGATGAACTTCTGTCAAGTGCGAAAGGTCACGAGGAAACCAGAGAAAAACTTGTCACGCTTGGAGAATCCATGAACGAATTGACGGATCTTCTGAATGCCCGAGTTCAAGAAGTTGCCGAACTAAAGAGAGAGATAAAAAAATTGCGGACTGACAAAAACGCAGCGATCGACAATGCCGAGGATCTTGCTCAGAATCACAGTCGTGAAATATCGATGAAGAACGAGGAAAATCAACGTTACATCGCCGAATGCGAGGGCCGAATAGAAGAGCAAAGAATTGAGATTGAGACCCTGCGCGTACGTTTGATCGAAGTCGAAGGAAAATTGGGAGATTATCACCTTAACTCCAACAATATGAGAGACGAGATCGAACGTTTGAACGCATCACTTACAGAGAGTCGTTCCCATCGTGAGTCATTGCAATCTCAGCTTGCGAGCAAGGACCAAGAATTGTTCCGCGATGAGGACGAAGTGAGGAAATACGCTCGAGAGATCGAGAGGCTCAACGAGATGGTCGGACACTTGCAAAAATCATCGGCTGATACGATCGACGAGACGAACCGACGAATTCGCGAGATAGAAGATAGAGAAAGTAATCTTAGACGCACGATGAGCGAATTGACGAGCCGTGAATCCGATGCACTTGGACAAATGTATCGAGAGGTCAGCGAGAAGGACAATCAAGTGGCGAATCTTCGTGAAACTGTCGTTAAACTCGAGGAAAAGATTCAGTCGATCACGACCGAGTGTTCCAGAGAAAAGCACATTGATGTGACGAGCGAATCGAACGCAGAGTCACTGAGAAAGGACGAAGCGATTCAAGCGGAAATGAGCAAATTGAGAAACATGGTTGAAGAGCTCAGGAACGAATTGGCCCAGAAAAATGAGAAAATCGAGGATTACAAGTTTCAATTGAGCGAGAGTACTTATCCAGCGATAATACAAGCATTGCAGGATCAAGTCAATGTAATGTACGAGGAACGTTCGAAAATCGAGGAGTCATTGGAAAAAGCTCGTGCCGAATTGTCGAAAGAGCGTGAAGCGAAAGAAATCGTCGATGAAAACACGAGATTCCAGTCCAGACAATTGAGGTCCACGGAAAACGATGGGATCATCGGAGAATCGAGAAGTTCGTTCTTCAACGATGACAGAGACATTGAGATACGAAATTTGAGGACCGAGATCGATGAGAGAGCGGAACGTTTCAGGGATTTGCACGATCGCTACGAATTAGTCAATACGGAATTGAACGAGCTCAGACTTCATCTAGTCGCGAAGGAAAATGAAATTTTGACAATGCAACGTACATTAGGGGGTAATGGAAGAGAGGGTGAACGTTTGAGACACGCCCTTGAAGGAAAATTGCCGAGTAGCGAGGACACGTCACAGGGTGAAAGTTCCAGCGAAGATGCGAGAGAAATTTCATCGAATGAGCTTGACATTGCTCTGTACATGCTTCATCAGCGTGATGTTCGGTGCGAGGAATTGACCCACGAATTGATGCAATTGCTGGAGGAACGTGATACTCTGCAATTGAGACTTTCGAACGCCATTAGGATAAACGAGGAATTGCGAAAAACATTGCCTCACGAGGCGGAAAATAGCGAGATCATTCGTGATCTCGGTGATATCGAGCCACCTCTCGTCGAGGAACCTTCACCATCGAAATCCGTCGGACCCGTTGAGATTGCAAAAGAGGCGATCGATTCTCCGACTGACGAAAAAATTGCACTAGCCCAAAAGTACGTAAATTCCAGCCTTTTGATATGGATATTTTAAATGACGATAGGATTGTCGGAGGAAGATCGACTATTTGCTAACGCAAACTGGGCTACATTTTTTCGACGGGTTGTTTACATTGAATTTCATATTTAAAACTTTGCGAAAATTGATCAGAGCACTCTAATTTTGTCAGACTGAACTTTTTACAAGACTCGAGAGACTGCTCTAATTTTGGTAACTTTTACACAATCGTTTCGGTACGATTCTATTATAAATGGGGCGTTCCATCCCAAATCGGACAGTTTGAAAAACTTTTTTTTTTTATTTCCTCAAATTTTTTATATTTCTTAATACCCACCAAAAGACCCTTCCCGTTAAATTTTGAGATTTTTCTAATGACCCGTTCACATGATATTGATTTTTCAAAAAACCGCTCTTTTTTGGTTTTTTGGTCATAACTCCTTTAATAATGGTCCAAATTGAGTGTGTTTTTTTTCAACATTTTTGTTTTTTATGGCATTTTCAGAAAAAAATTTAAAAAAATATATATATTCGACGTGTTTTTGAATAAGTTTTTTGAGTTTAAAACTTCGAATCGCGCTTTCAAAAGTGAGTGCATATTTTGATTTTTTTGCAAATTTTTTATTTTAAACTTCTATCTATTCAACAACTTTTAAGACCAGTCTGGTCGTGGATCCTCCATAATTACTATTTTTTTTTTCGAAAATTAAAAAAAAAAATTTCTCTAAATTATTATGAATACCAATTTTTGTTACTGTATAGTATTTTTTAAAATCATTTTGAATTAATTTTGACATTTTTTATGGTTAATAGATTTTTTAAAAAAAGAAAGATTTTATTCGCGATACAATACTGCTAAGTAAATCATAGAGACACAATAATTTTATTCAATTATTCCAATGAGCAACGGAAACGGATTGGCAAAGGAATATTCTAATTCAGAAAATAATCGCATAAGTACGATTTTCAAAAGAATATGTGAATAAATAAAAACTGTTGTTATTATTGTTCATAAACAGACTTACCGATTAATTACTAATTTTAAGATCCTGTTAACAATAAAAAAGTGTCAAAATAAATTCTAAATAACGAAAAAAAAGACTATACACAGCCAATACAGTATACACTAGCAAAAATTGATATTGAATTGGATTAGTCTTAAAAGCTGTTGAATAGATAGAAGTTTAAAATAAAAAAAATTAAAAAAAAAAACAAAATATGCACTCAGTTTTAAAAACACGATTCAAAGTTTAAAACTCAAAAAACTTATTCAAAAACACGTCGAATATTTTTTTTGTATTTTTTTCCGAAAAGGCCATAAAGAAAACAAAAATTATGAAAAAAAAAAAATTTAATTTGGACCATTTTTAAAGAAGTTATGACCAAAACACCAAAAAAGAGCGGTTAAAAAAAAATTAAAATATCTTGTGAACGGTTAATAAAAAAAATCTCAAAATTCAACAGGAAGGGTCTTTTATGAGTACTAAAAAATATAAACAATTTGAGGAAATAAAAAAATAAGTTCTTCAACCTTTCCAATTTAGGATGGAACGCCCCATATATGTTCCTATATTATATATTATTTATATACTAATGAAAGCTTTTTCTATAAAACGGCTAAAATTTAGAAACTCACTTGCAAATAGAAGAAGATTTGTGAACTCATAGAAATCAGGAGAGCCATATTTCATGTTTTTTATGAAAGATGCTTAGTTTTCGGTAGAAGAAAAATTAAAAAACAACTTGCTGCTCAAGCTGCAAAGTATTAATTTTATTTCCTATACTAGAAAATATTTTTGTCGATCTTTCTCGATTCAATTCACGCTGTTTTTAAATTGATCGTACGCATAAATCCAGTTTTTTGTCTCCAAAGCTCCTCCGTTCTATGTTCCATCAACAAAATTATAAAACGCCAAGATCCTACCTGGACATCCTGTAGATTTGTGGACCTCAGTTACCCGAGCACATTAATGAATTTGAACGCCATAGCCAAAAAGTGGGCAAATCCATAAAACCTCAAATTATATCCTTGGCAATAGCAAACGTGACTTAATATATTTAAAAAAAAAAACCTAACGCTCAAGCTCCCTGTAAAAGCTAGCTTGTTCCTCGTAGGTTGTCGCAGTTGCATAATACAGGACACAGAAGGGACATTCGTCTGATGGACGATCGTGACATGAGACACAATCAACAAATGTCTCTGCTGGCTCATCGCGACGTACTCAGCACTTTGCCGCCGGAAGCCGCTGCCCGAATTGTCAATGCCAATTACACTCTCTGTACGTAAAGGAAAAGAAAAACTACGAAAGACGCCAGTTTTATCTAGATACTCGCTGTTTAGAATATTACTTTACACTTTAGTTGCTCCCTACACTATGCTGAAATAATTTACAAAATAATTATCAAAAATTATGCCTAAATTGATTTAACTTCTTATCCACAGCCCGAGACGTACAGAGTCAATCGAGCATACTGATGAATTGGCTATGGGGTAAAAGGTACGTAGAGAGCATAGTTGGGCAAATTTGTAATTAGTATCGAATTTTTCACTAATTACAAATTTCAAATGTAATTAGTATCAAAAATTTCACTAAATACAAATTAAAAATATAATTAGTATCGATTTTTTCGCTAATTACAAATTTCAAATGTAATTAGCATCGAAATTATCACTAATTACAAATTACAAATGTAATTAGTATCGAATTTTTCACTAATTATAAATTATAAATGTAATTAGTATCGGAATTTTTACTAATTACAAATTACAAATTTAATTAGTGTCGGAATTTTCACTAATTACAAATTACAAATTTAATTAGTATCGAAATTTTCACTAATTACAAATTTAAAATGCAATTAGTATCGAAATTTTCGCTAATTATAGCCTGGTTTATCCAGAGGCCGTAACTTAACTTAGCCGTAACTTAAGAAAGTTGAAAGTATATATTGCCCTTGTAGCGTTTATACACGGTTACGGTTACGGCAAATTGCTGCATAAACGCCACAAGGGCAATATATACTTTCAACTTCTTAAGTTACGGCTAAGTTAAGTTACGGCCGCTGGATAAACCAGGCTTTATAAATTACAAATGTAATTGGTATCGAAATTTTCGCTAATTACAAATTACAGATGTAATTAGTATCGAAATTTTCACTAATTATAAATTACAAATGTAATTAGTATCGCAATTTGCACTAATTACAAATTTCAAAATTTGTCACTTTAATTACACTAATTTCAAGCATAAAACGTTCAGAGAATATTGAATAATTTTTATAACAATATATCTCTGAAACTTTTGATTAAAATTTTTCCAACCTTCGAAGGTGTTCCTGAAGTTTTTATTATTCAGTTAAATCAATTCAAGCAATTCTTGAAATTTCTTTTATTAACTGAACAAATTTATTAATAATAATCTGAGTTATTTTGCTATTATAATTTTTTCTTACATAAAGTTCAACCCAGTCTAATTTCTTATTTTATGCAAAAACAACCATTTAATTATCTATGTTTTTTCTTGCAGTACACCGAAAGTAGTACACATGTGATGGAAGGCTGAAAACGTTGCGATTAACGTTTTCCTTGTTTTCTGGAAACATTCCTAAGCGAGAACCAACTGCCAAAACGGGGTTTTCCTCCCCGGAAGAGAGACACAAATTGGGAAGGCCGTACCGGAAAGGACTGTAACCGGAAGGAATTTTCCTGGACCACTCACGAACGATGGTAAAAAAAACTTGTCATGCGTTTAAAAAAAATCACGAGAAAGAAGGTGCCTTCAGTGCTTAGCATACATTTTTATTTTTATTTCTGTCTTTCTTGCGAGTCAGTGCATCGCGATGAATTGTATATTAAACAAAAAACAAAAGAAAACTTCAACGGCGTTTTTGCGTGTATGATAATAGGTGAAATATTTATGGATAAATATAATTTTACCGCGAGAAAATTGTATATTGCCGTTATTAATATATATGTTATGTAATAACGATCATTGTAATAATTGGTAAGAAAAGTGTCCAAACAGTTAGGCCGTTTGCCGAGTATTATTCAGTGATCGAGAAAACAAAAATTGCACTTACTCAATAAGAAGCCATACGCTGTCCGTAAACGTAAATTCCATTGATCCGTTTGTCCATAATTTATTCTTTTTTTTCCATTAATTCGAGTCCTCCGGCTACTGATTTTTTCGTATTCACTGTACAAGATACGAATTTATCAATGTTTCATTCTAATTACCGTGAAAAAAATACATTTATATCACTCAGTACAATAATGGACGCTTCTACGTCCTCAAGCGGACGTGAAAATGTCCATATTGCACCTCGTGATATAAAATATCGTAGATCACTCGTCAGAAAATGTTTTTACGTCCTCGTGATGTAATGTACTATTATATCACTCAGTACAATAATGGACGCTTTTACGTCCGCAAGCGGACGTGAAAACGTCCACATTGCACCTCGTGATATAAAATATCGTACATCTCCACTATTCTCCAATCATGTAAATACAAATCGATAATTGGGATGCTTTGTCGTCTTCGCATGTGGATGTCCTTTCATACTTTTTTTTTCCAATGAGAAAATGTAATTCATGGATATTTCGGTTAATATTATCCAAACGTGCGAAACTTGTGCTTCAGTGTGTTACGAAATTTTGTACAAACGATGCATACGAAAGAACATTGAAAAAAAAAAAATAATTTACAAGTTTTTCTTGATGAAATAAACGGCCAATTGTGGCATTTATTGTAAAAAATGTCTGCTCCTATTTTACCCAGAAAGACACGAAGGGTTTTAATACTTAACAATTACAACTAAATGCGAAAAAAATTAGGCTATATACTAGAAACCAGTGACTGATTAATAAAAAATAAATGGAATTAACTTTTTACAAATAGTTGACAAAACAGTGGAATATTTTCAATACTTTCAGCTAGAATATCTTTTAATATCTTTATGACTAATGTACAAATTGCCTTTTTTCATCAATTAGTGACAGACGTATAAACATTAGTACAGAATTAAAAAAAAAAAAATTACAAACGATATCTCGAAAAGTCGAAGAGACTTGCTTGGCAAGTCTGACATCGAGAATCGCATAAATGGTCGATGTTAGTGACATTGAGTACTCACAAACGGTATAAAGAGTTCATTGTATCGTTCAGAGTCTCATTGAGGAATGCGAGGTGCCACGAGTTAGTTACATTTTACGAATAATTATTGAGTATTAGACTGGTCGTTAAAAATTAAATTTTTTGCGATGCCCCCTGAAAAGCTTCCGTTTGATGAAAAAATGCGAGGTAATTTTTTTTTTGTTAAGTAAAAATAACACGTCACGCAAGACGATCTAAGTTCATTTTCATCGAAGAACAATTTATTTTCAAAAACGGCTAGACCTATGTGAATGAAATTTAGACACGTTACAAAGGTATATAAATGCTATTTTTAGAAAAAATAACAGCTCATAATCTTCATAATAACTAATGAAAACAGTTAATTTTTTCGGTAATTATTTTTTTTCTCCAAAATTTTACATTAAAAAATGGTTTTTTTTAAAAAATATGAAGTACCTCTTCGATCAATTTGAAATTTGGAGAGGTTATATGAGATAGTAAAACACAAGAAAAAAAGTATTTTCATAATTGTGCGAGAACGTTATCCTGGAAAAAAAAAAAAATACCGAAAAAATTAATTGTTTTCATTAGTTATTATGAAGATTATGAGCTGTTTTTTTTTCTAAAAATAGCATTTTTATAATTTGGTAACGTGTCCAAATTTCATTCAAATCGGTCTAGCCGTTTGTAAAAAAAAAATTGTTTTTCGATGAAAATGAACTTAGATCGTCTTGCGGCACGTGATATTTTTAATTAAAAAAAAAATGTATCGCGTTTTTTCATTAAACGGAAGCTTTTTAGGGGGCGTCGCAAAAAATTTAATTTTTAACGATCAGTCTCCTGAGTATGTATTAGACTGATTAAAAAAAATCGACCATTTTTTTTGTTTTTCGAAATGACACATTAAATACTTTCGGGAAAGTGAAAAAAGATGAGCCAAAAAAACAGAACTCCTAATATAAATATTTAGATATATCTCATCGCAAATTTCTATTTCCTATTTAAATAACACAGGAAAAAAAATTTCAAACTTTGAAATTTTATATCTCGGCTTCTAGTCAATGTACCAAAATGAACGACACATATTCTTTTAAAGAATTGAACGCTCTACAAAAAAGATCTCTTATGATTTTTCGATAAACCAACTCCTTCAAAAGTCATTCAAGGTTAAAGTTTAAGGTTAAATTTAGAGTAAATTTTTTTTTTTTTAGTCCCCGAAAGTATTTAATATGTTACTTCGAAAAATAAAAAATAGTCGCTTTTTTTAATCAGTCTAATATGTATCTAACGTCATTGAAATCAGAATGATCTCTTGAGTGAAAATGAACCGCGAAAGACTAGTGAAATCAGCAACATACGCAATAATGTGTTATTCACGATAAATCCGCTTGCTCTTAACCCTGCTATTTTACAAATAGGCTTACATCTATTTTTAAATCCCAGGCACAATATATTTTCAGCTGAACATCGCAAATGTATGGTATCATATATTCGTTAAGCGCAAACGTCGCAAATCAATGAAAAGGAAGCCCTAACAGAATTGGGAAATAATTGAATAAGACTTGCAAAATAGTTGCATCCAACTTCTCTTGCCTCATGCAGGATTTTCAAACTCTGCTTCAATTAAATGTAGAATCTGCAGGTGCAAAAATTTGACACCAGATTTCGTTTGACGTTTACCAATTAGTTACCGAATTTTCGTTGCTGATGACTAGTCCGCATAGTCGTAATTGATTAGTTATGCTGACGCT
Organism: Alloplasta piceator; assembly: GCA_946863875.1. Lineage (NCBI taxonomy): Eukaryota > Metazoa > Arthropoda > Insecta > Hymenoptera > Ichneumonidae > Alloplasta > Alloplasta piceator. The sequence goes on from OX333072.1 coordinate 16,524,814, forward strand.
ATGAGCTGTTTTGGAGCAAAGCAAAATTAAAGTGATTTCCCATAAACAAATCTATCGTTGTATGTTAACATCAGGGATCGGCAAAATTATAATTTGAAATTATGATTATTTAATTACGTGATCAATTCATAATTCCAGGGAAGAATTTCGTGATTAATTATAGATTTAATAATCTGAATAATTCATTGATAATTACTTGAGTAATCGGTAATTCGTCTATATCAAGTCCAATTTTTCGGTTAATGATTAATCATTCAACGATTATTGATTGCTCTATCAATCATTAATCAGAAAGGCCGATTAACCAATTAAACTAGCAACTGGTAATCAAATTTATACTTTTCTTAATTATTTCGTGAATAGGTAATTGAATATGGAAACTTAGCGATTAATTTGTTAATTGTCAATCAGAATTTTGAAAAATTAGATTATTTCAGCAATGAGTAATCTTCATGGGAAAGTTTTCAATTATCCCATTATTTATTAATCAAGATCCATGAATACAAATAATTTGAATCAATCATTAATTGAAGTGAAAAAAATGTTGATTACATATTCATTCGGTAATCGACATCAATAATTCTTTGATTATTTTGTTAACGATTAATCGAATAAGAAATTATATGATTAATGCACATTATGTGCTCCATGCGCGGTATTGCGTTGAAAGTTGAAAAATTATCTACACCCACGCAATCCAATTCATGGATAGCATAAAAATCATCCTTTGTCGAATGACAACATGGTAATGTTGGAAATGTCCACGTAAATCCATGTTAACTCGTGGAAAAAAATTTCCCAAACCATTAATTGAATAATCAAAAATTCCATATTTTGATTAACAATCAATGAAGTAATTTGAACGACATGACTTCGATTGAGGATTAATGGAAATAACCAACTATCCTGCTTTTTCAATTACCGATTGATTTAGTAATGAATAATTTTCAAACCCGATTACAAACGGCCAAAATAATCAAAAATCCGCTACTTCTATTATTCATTCGTCCAGTAATCAAGTAATTATTCAAGTCGATTGACGATTAATGGATCAACTGAATACTTTGCTATAACCGATTAATGGAATAATGTATTCCTGTCTAAACTCAATTACTGATTATTTCAGTAATCGGGTCCATTGTTATCTGAATTAACAATTAATCAGCTAATGCATCATCGTCAATTCTGATTGACGATTAATAATGTAATCAAAATTTATGGAATTTCAATTAAGGATTGACGAATGTAATTACGATAAAAGCAAAAAATATTAATGAATTAATCATTAATGCCGATCTCTGGTTAACATTAACTCCGCGCTAAACGTATCGACGAAGGAAGTACGACTGAAATCTGAGTACAATACGCTCTCGTTAGTTTGAACGATCTTTCTTTAATTTCTCGACATAAATTATCGTGATTTTCGTGCAGATACTTTTACCGAGTCTCGGGCACCCCTTTCTCTCATGTCATTCGATACTTCTCGCTAGATCTTTGATAGAATTCAATTTCGTCAACGTCTGTATTTCCGTACCGATTTTTCGATCATTTCGCTCCTCATCGTTAGCGGGATCGTCTTTATCGACGGTGGGTAACATTCCTTGTTCGTTCTCGCGATAATGATGTTGATGCTGTAAATTCGTTTTTTTAGCGTATTTCATCGCTACAAATATCAAAACGGTGACAATAAACAATCCGACAAGCACGGATATTACGGCGATCGTCGAACCTGAAAATTTCGACGTTTCCGCAACGGATTTCGGCGTAGCCAGAGGATTCGAATCCTGCCAATTCACCCAAACGCCCCCCCACAACTTTGGATTCGCACGCTCATCGTTCGGCACATTTGCCGCTGGTATAGCGGTCACTCGATGCTTAAGTAGGGCCTCCTCAAGAGTTGCGAGTATTATAGGTCGTTTAGCAGCGAGATTTATCTGCTCGCAAGGATCCTCCTTGATGTTGAAGACACACGGAGATTCGACTGGATTGCAAGCAATCTGCAATTATCATGAACGACATTGTTGAATGAAAAAAAAAGTTGATAGGAACTTGTTTGGCAGTCAAAAGTTGCTTATTCTCCGTAGCCCTTATTTTGAAAATATTTTTAAGATTGATGTAACTAATGTTTCCAAAATCACGGTTGATTTAAGAAATGCTAAAAAAATCAAGGTTGAAGAAGAAAAGTGTCAAAATCCTGACTAACGATATTAAAAATCAGAAATCAAAGTTGGCAAAAAACATTTTCAGAATTAAAGTTGCGAAAGATGGGGTTAAAAAACTGGTTTTGTTGCCAAAAAACAAGGTTTATTAGGGGGAGACGTGCGTGAGACAAGATTAAAAACCAATATCGTTGCCAAAAACGAAATTTTTAAAATAAAATAGCGAAAGACGAAATTAAAAACTGAGTTTGTTGCCAAAAATAAGATTCTTGAGTCTTGCAAATATATTTACCTCTTGTTCTTTCCTCACGTTGCATCGTACTGTTGATTCGTATCTCATTTTCGTTATGTCATTCGCCGTAAGCATTTTCGCATCTTCTTCGTCATACTTTTTAGACGGAGTTTTTCTTTCTCTTTGATTTCTCATCTCCATAACTTGCCTCGCTGTTATAACACCGCTTATCGCTATTCCGGCCTTACTTCTGAGAACTCTTTCAGGATAATTCTCAAAAACGGGGAATCCCAGATCTTTGTGATCAAGTCTTCCTGTATCACCGTACCATTCGTCACCGCTATCGGTATGACCGATGACGTATTTGAAATCACCGCGTCTTATCGCAGCATAATTATCGATATCGTCGATATTAATGAGAACTTCGGAACGTGGACTCGTTTTGTTGGATATGAGAGACTGCCAAACGTTGACACCATCGATCATGCCAAGATCGTTGACATCCATTCCTGCGAACACGAAATTTCGACATCTGTACTTATAATATCAAACTGTACCTAATATTTCATCAAGATGATTTAAAACTGCTTAAGGGCACATTTTTTTTAGGTCCTTATTATAGAGCTACAGGCCACTTTTTGAATTTTTAAAACAAAAAAAAATGTGTTGAGAATGAAAACTCTAATCTAAATGTGTAAAAAGTGGAAGCGCAAATTATGGATGGATCAATATAACGAATATAAAAATAAAGACGCGGCTCTTATTGTCACGATATTCGATAACTGCAGGTTTGTTAAACGTCGCATAGTTAATTAGAGCTCTGAAAAACAGGTAATATCGGAAAACAATGAGCCGAAAAACACGTTTAAACTTGTCAAACATGGGCTGGTGAACTGACGCTATAAGCTATAACAAAACAGCCCAACATACGTTGAATATTATGGTAACCCACTTTTACTAAAATGTTTCTATAATTCAAAGATCAACGCAAAATGAGGTCTCAAAATAAGGTCCATAATAGTAAACCTATAACCAGCGAATATAGAGGTTATGTAAGTTATGTTTACTGCTATAACGCGGCCGGCGTCAGCCGTCAGCTCATCAGCTGTTCAGTGAGAGCAGCTGAGCAGCGCGATATTGCGGCGCGCTCTGTCGGAATGAGACATAACTTCGATATATAGGTCAGTGGGTCATTGCGTCATGGTCTCATCAGCAGATCAACTGCAATCAGCTGTTGTGACTCGAGAAGTGCTCGAGAGTCTCGAGACGTGGTCACGATTATTCTCGGAAAAAATTCCTCCATATATTCCACGAAGTTTCCAAGAAATTCTATGTACTGTCTGCGCGAAGGAATTCCTTCAAAGGGGTGCGACCATTACGGTAAAAAAGAATGAGATAATGAACAGCCACAAACTCCCTTGTTTTTGATCGGACAGACTTCTTTCGGCCTCATTTTCTTCGTTTTCAAATTCTCTAAAGTATCCTTTTTTAGTTTAATTTTTTTCTAAATCCTTAAGGGGGTGCGCAGTAAATAAATTTTTGAACAGCCATAATTCCCGTGTTTTTGATCGGACAGAATTCTTTTAGGCGTCATTTTCTTCGTTTTCAAATTCTCTGTCTTTTTTTAGTTTTATTTTTTTCGAAATCGTTAAGGGATGCGCAGAAAATAAATTTTGGAACGGCCGTAACTCCCGAGTTTTTGATCGGACAGACTTCTTTCAGGCGTCATTTTCTTCGTTTTCAAATTCGCTAAGAATCCTTTTTTAGTTTTATTTTTTTCGAAATCCTTAAGGGGGTGCGCAGAAAATAAATTTTTGAACAGCCGTAATTCCCGTGTTTTTGATGGGACAGACTTCTTTCAGGCATCATTTTCTTTGTTTTCAAATTCTCTAAGTGTCCTTTTTCAGTTCTATTCATTTCGAAATCTTTAAGGGGGTGCGCAGAATCGAAATTTTTGAACAACCATAACTCCCGTGTTTTTGATCGGACAGACTTCTGTCAGGCGTCATTTTCTTCGTTTTCAAATTCTCTAAGTGTCCTTTTTTAGTTTTATTTTTTTCAAAATCTTGAAGGGGGTGCGCAGAAAATAAATTTTTGAACAGCCATAACTCCCGTGTTTTTGATCGTACAGACTTCTTTCAGGCGTAATTTTCTTCGTTTTCAAATTCTCTAACTGTCCTTTTTCAGGCTTATTTTTTTCGAAATCCACAAGGAGGGCGCAAAAAATTAACTTTGGAACAGCCATAACTCCCGTCTTTTTGATCGTCTGATTGGATTAAAACTTCGTGGAATATTTGTTTACAATCATATACAGACATTTTGTAAGTTAGTAAAAGAAGAGTTTGTAAACTTCCAAGTTTCAACTACAAATGGTCATTAAAAGTCTTTTTTGCTTAAAAATGACTATTTTTTTCAAAAAATTTTATCATTCGGTTTGGTCAGGATCGTGCAGAACGTAGTGAAACTCAGAAATTGATTTACGAGAGAACCGCTTCACCTTAAGGGTTCTAACTAGCGTCAAAAATTTCTTCATTCGATACGTCAAATGATTGTGAAAAATTAATTTTTAGGGACACTTTTTTTGACGCTAGCTGATAAGCATTCAGTAAATATATCAAAACGATCCTACAAAAAAATAAGCTGTTACGTTGGGGCTCGTTAATTACGTGTTATCCACTTTTGAACCTTGAAGCGCGTTTTACCACAAAAAAAAATCTAACCTGCAGCTGCCCAGAGAGTCGGCAACCAATCTGTTATCGATATTAGCTGATTTGAGACTCTGCGTGGTTTTTTTATCAGAGGACTCCATATGGCTGCGGCACCCCTAACTCCTCCCTCCCAAGCACCGTTCTTGATCTTCACAAAAAACGAACAATCGTTGTAAAATAGTAAACTATAATCCTAATTTCAACTAATTGGATTTTGAAAAATGCTTACTCCTCGAAGAGGATAATTGCTGCCCCGATTATTGTGAGTCCCGATTGTCGGAGCTCCATTATCGGACATGAAGAGAATTATGCTGTTGTCCAACATTCCACGACGACGAAGGGCCGAAGTAACCTCACCGATGCTAGCGTCCAGCTTCGATACCATGGCTAAAAAAATGTTACAAACTGGCTGTAAAGTCTGAACAAGCTGATGAGCGTCGGGAGCGAGATTCAAATTTCACGTGTTGCCTTCAGTAATGAGTCAACAAAATGCTATCCAGAGCAATCCCACCCCCTAAAAAATGCTTTTCGTCGTACCGGCGTAGGTTCTTCTCTCGGGATCGTCGATATATGAGAATTTGGCAACTTCCTCATCGGGTGCCTGATAAGGATCGTCCTCATTTCCACTATGAGGTGCCAAATGAGCGAGATACATCAACATTGGTGTTTTTGTATCGTGCTCATCGATTATCCTGATTGCTTCCTCGGTGAAGAGATCTGTGGAATATTTTCCCTTGGTGTCCCAAGCTACTGACATATTCCGTCTCATATCGAACCCACGGAATCCCTTGTTCTGTATCGAAAGAGTCAACATTACTAACGCCTCGATTACCGAATTAGCGATTAGAGTTTTACAATCCAAGTAAAAAGAAAATTGCTCTTGAAGCCTTCATTTAATAAAAAAATTATTATCGCCTAGTTAGCATCAGAAATGTATTTTTTTTTTACTTTCCGAAAATGAAAAAGGAACGTCATTGGTGTTTCGCTTGAAAAATGAATTGCGACTTACTTTGAATGTAAATAAATGTTTGCGTACTTTTGATTTTTTTAAATGATTAATCAGTAATGATGTTGCTATTCGTATTATTCTGGGTTAGGTAAACTTGAAACTGACCGTTGATGCAGCTTGATGATTGTAATAGTCTTGAAGTCCATTCCAATAGCCAAAGTGAGAATCGAAACCTCGATAAGTGGGTGTGTATTCTCGTTTGAAATAGCCCAAGTGCCATTTACCGATTGCGTGAGTTCTGTAACCTGCATCTTTGAAATACTGAAAAAAATTATGAAAATCTGAGAAGTTGAATGTCCTGAATAGCAGCTGTGTAACAATTACTATCCGTTAGGCAAATTTGTCATTATGGAACCTGCAAATAATAAATTATATTTTTTTGGGATTAAAGCTTTATTTTACTTATGATAACTTGAGTGATGTCATATTTTTTGCTAATTCCCTGGCAAATCGTTGAAATTACAATCCTTTAATATTTTGTGTAGTTAAAGAAAAAATCGAGCAACAATCGTAGATACTTTTTGGGGAAAATAAATTTAGGGACCATGAATTTCGAGACGATAACACCTTACGATTGAACTTACGATTAAAGACATTTCCAATGATCGATCGCTCGGTAATTTCGTCATAATTTTTTTTCTCGCAGATGGAAAATATAGATCATGGATCATGAGCCATTTAAAAAAAAGTTTCAAACATTTTTCAAAGTTTATAGCTAATACCGTTAAAGTCACGGGTACCGTATTAGAAGAGAAATTCAATAAATTATGAGAGTTATTTAACCCTTAATATTCACACCGGGTGAAATATACCCCAGCCTTTTTCTGACCTGGAATACCTTCCACAAAGTTCGGGAAAATGGGAAATTTTGTTTGCATATTTAAAATCACACTTCTGGAAAATAATCGGTATGGTCGTGTAGAAAACAGTTGAAAGTACATTGCAGTAGTTTTTCAAGGATGTTGAGTCCCTACGAAATCTTTTAGTGTTAATTGTTCAATAAATAGCTTCTTAATCGTCGTGAAATTTTTACACGACCTCCTGAATACTTCATGTATAAATATATTAAATTTTCAGAATTCTATCATCATTACTTCAACCTCCTTAAGGGTTAAAATGAAAAATGATGAGAAAATTCTGAAACTTGGTATGTTTTTGTATGAAGTATTTAAAATGTCGTGTAAAAATTTCACGACGATTAGGAAGCTCATTATTAAAATATCAACATTTTGTTAAGAACAATTTTTTAAACAATTAAAAAAATATTTATCAATAAATTTCGTTTTGTTTCCATTGCTTTCAATATAGTGTAGATATTAATAAATTGAGAGGTAAAAAAAAACTTATCGCAAAGTTATATCAGTTTCCATAAGACTGAATTTAATTTAATTTAATTTGTTAATGTTAATTGTTCGATAACGAGCTTCCTAATCGTCGTGATATTTTTACACGATCTCTTAAATAATTCATCCAGAAACATACCAAATTTTCAGAATTTTTTTATCATTTGCGATTTGGGACTCAACATCCTTAAAATTCTTTAAATAATTTATCATATTGAAAAATGATTGGGGTGAATTTCACCCCACAATGACTTTAACGTAATTTTTTCGAGGTGTGACTGTTAAGAGTTAACAATACCTCAGGAAGCAGCTTCTCCTTGAGGGGAAGTCCTCGTGGCTCAGACTCAAGAAGCACATAGTGCTGCATGCCAATGTGAATGGGATATTTTCCAGTCATAAGAGCCGATCTACTCGGAGTGCAAAGAGCCGATACATAATGACTGTTGAGAATAACTCCATTGTACGCAATCGCGTCGATATTTGGCGTTGGAATTTGATTGGCACCGTGAAAGCTCACGTCGTTCCAGCCCTAAGTAAAAATAATTTTGGTAATTATTTAGTTTAGTGACTTTTTCGAAAAATGATACTAAAAATTTTTTTTTCGCCATGTCCTCTTTTATTTAGTTACAATTTTACAAATGATGATATCCATTTTAACAGCTAAATTTCTTTACAAGAAACTAAATGAAATAATTAAACTAAACTAAACAATTACCAGATATTCTGCCAAAATGTTAATTTAGGATACAAAAATGCTAATTCACATTTTTTTAATTAATCGAATACATCTGATTGAAAAACTACAAATAGTGGACAGAATTTTCAACTGGTTCAAATAATTAATTGTTGAAGCTTACTAGATCGTCAGCGAGAATCACAATGATATGGGGCTTCTTAGATTTGCCGAAATTGAACCCAAAAGTCTTCGATGTATCGTCGGACGAAGGAAACGACGATTCGGTTTCTGGCTGATTTGTGCTGGGAATCTCCGCTGATGATTGCAATGAAATTAGGCTCAATGCCAGACACACGAATAACTCCCGCATTTTTGCTTATCTCTCAATGTTCTGCAATTAAAAATCGAAAGCAATTGAAAAAAAAACCGACTACGAATGAATTAACTTTTCCCAATATATTTTCTCTTATTTCAATTATTATTGCTACTAATGTCATTCATTTTTTTGTCTAAAAAAGAGTGCATTCTAACGAAAAAAATGCGAGAGAAATATTTTTCATCCTAACCCACTCATTTGTTCGTTCGCCAACGCAAGACCTAAATTATACAATCTAAAGTGCTCGGGTTAGTTCTTTTTTGCAATCGTAATATTGCGGAATAATTTGAGTAATCTGCTTAACAAATTGAACGTTTATTTGCAAAACTGTCCTAACTTTTTTCACGCTCTGGTTATTGTAATTGGCAAAAGCAACCGTAATATTGCGGAATAACTCAAAATCTCAAAAATTGACTGCGATATACCCAAAGGAAGAGCAGGTAAGTATATGTTTAAAAATATGAAAAGAAATTTTTAACTCAAAATCGCAAAAATTAACTGAGATGTACCCAAAGGAAGAGCCGGTAGTCTTTTAGGACTCCTACCATCATACGGCCCGAGAATAGATACTTTAATGTAAGTATAAATATTTAAGATGTAACTACATTCAGAGTAAACGAATATGCAATGAAAACTTTAAACGTTAATTTCTCAAAACAACTTTTTTGAAGACGTTGGCATCGATTGCTGGAAGACCAATGAACCGATTAAACATTTTTTTTTGAAATTTTTGTAATCGTATTGGCTAAGCTTGTGCGTAGCCGATTTTCAAAATTTTGAAAATAACTTTTTTTAAAGACCTTTTGAAAATTAAAAAACCGATCAAAAAAAGAAAAAAATTCAAATCAACGCCATTTCGTGAAAAAAATTATTAAAAAAAAAACTACGCTTCACTGTTGTGGAGATTAAGAAAATTTTTGGGTTTTCGATTTCAGATGATTTTTCATTGCTGTATCGCTGCAACCACGAAGAGTCATTTTTTATTATGTATAAAAATTACAATAAAAATTTGTATGAATATAGTTGAATGTATACTTAATGAATTGTTTTTTGTCTGATCCTCACATAATCATCCCTGCTTAAAAAAAAAAATTCCCGGAAATCGGCTATTTTTAGCCCCGCCACAGTGGCGTTTCCGCTTAACATATTTCATGCTCGATACGAAAAGCGGTGACGAATAGTTTATTTACAAAACTGTCTTATCTTTTTCACGCATTTGTTTATTGTAATTGGCAAAAGCCAGTGCATCCATGCGTCGATTTGTTGGCAAAAGGTTGAGTAGAATAAGTAGTCCATCGAGAACGTTTCAAACGTTATCGGTACATCGCTTCTAAGTCATTCATGTGCTAATGCACGCATCATATGCTTCTATCACAGAGACTTACTTTATACAATATCGAACATGAAAATACACCGTCTTGATATTTTAGTCACAGGACTTATATAGATAATATCCTTGCTTAGATAGAATACGCATTTTCGCTAAGACCTCGTTCCTAATCAAGGTCTTGATATTTTACTGTATATTATGGCTCGAAGTCAATGATAAATCGTTGATTTTACGGTTTCGAATTGCAGCTGGTTGCATTTTTGACGGGATTGAACTTTTAAGGACGTTGGCTACATATGTCGAAATGGTAAGAATGAGTTGAAATTCATCTGTGAAAATGTTCAAGTAAATCGTCTACTTAGTTGTCCTGGAATTAATTATTGAATTTGGCCTCTTATACATGGACAACTATAAAGAAATTGTACGATGTCGCATGAAATGTTCCATAACTAAGTAAAAAATGGTAAGAATTAACGGCGGGGTAAAGTATTAAAAAAATTTTTTCATTTTTAAAATTTTTTTTAAATGAATGCTTAATATCTCAAGAATATTGTGTTAAAATTTCAAGTCGGTCGGAGTAAAATTGACGAAGTTATGAGTATTTGAGCGTCTATTGCTCCATGCCGGGTTTTATACCTGGGCGGCAGCTGCGCGGCGCGCTATTGTTTTTTCATCATTTTGTTAATAACATTTTGGAATCATTATTATGCAAAATTAATCTTTTGAGTACCTTGAATATGCATGAATTTTCTCAGATTTTTATGCAATCGAGAAGTGTTCTTAAACTTATGTGCAATGTGCGCTAAGCGACCAAACTCTTCTCCGTTTTTCAAACCGTTTTTCTGAGACTTGTCACTTGAAGTCCGTGTGCACGATAACTCAAAATCTACTGGACCAATTGCTTTGAAATTTTGCACAGTACTTCTTCACATAATTTACCAGGTATTGTCGAGAGCTTTTTTGTTTTTTTTTTAATAATTACTAATTTTTCAACAACAAATTAGCCGATTTTTTTTAGCGAAAAACGGGTTTTTGGCTCCCAAGTGCTACGAAAAATCGAAAAATCGAAAAAAAAAATCCTCCCGTCATTACCTCGAGAAACATATCCTTCGACAAATGCATTTTGATTTTTTTGTTTCAGATGATTCTGTTGCGAGTTATGATGTACACCGCAAACCAACTTTTTTTCGAGGCACCTCCGGGGTGTAATTTTCACTCGCTCAATTTTGAATATTTTGCAATGCAAATTTACGAGAACGTTGTTCAAATGTTACTTTATTAAATGTAAATTTTTCAATAAACGAACACTATCCGTTACGCAAAAAAAAAATCTTAAAAACATGCCTTTTTTTCGCCGAATTAACTTCACCCCGCCCTTAAATGGAAATAGTTTGAAAAGTTTCTGTACATGTTTGGGGAGAATTTTTCCGAAGACCGAAACGATTTGTCTACACAGTTATCAAGATATTTGAAGAATAAAAGTGCTTTCTGTTATTATTTCAACTGAAGCTGTCAGCCATGCTGCGGAACATGGCAACATCGCAGAATGTTAAGTGCGCGCGATAATTTGAAGACTCAAATAATCCCGAATCGTTATAAGCGACTTATCACATTTTGAGCTTCAGTCGGTACTTTGTCAACTTAAATAAGCATAAGACATAATATATGAAATGCTAAAACCAACCAACATTGTAATTCGGATTCAATATAACACAGATATAAATCATTACTGCAGAAAGTGCACTGAAAATGGTTGGCCGTAACCTTCAAATCGACGATACGTCACCGTACTGTGACACAAGTTTGTTTTATACGTCTCGCGGCTCGAACCTGTCAGTGCTACCAGCTACTGAAAACTGAATTGAGCGGTTGCCACATTCCAGTTTCGATACTCGCGTTTTTAAATTTCAATTATACAAAAAATTATGTTAAACATTAATATACAACTAATTATTGCTAAATTAGATGTAAATTTCTTTGTATTTGTCCATTTGAATGTACATAAACGACAAAAAAATTCAATTTTTTTGTGTACAAGTCCGCCATTTCGTTTATTTTTTTTTAAATATGCATATTATAGGTTAGAGCACTAGAATTAAGCCTACAAAACAATAATCTCTTTGGATTGTTTACTTCTTCGAAATAAGTCAGCTTTTTTTGAAAGACTCCACTTTGTCGTAAAAGATCATAAACAAATTCATGTAAAATTAAGTGAACGAAAATTTGTTGGCACTCTTCAAGACATAAATAACAATGTAAACATTTCAAAACGATCGCATTTCATTTTGTTATTTAAAAAAATTAATGAAAAAACTTCAAAATTTCTGTTATCACCGTGGGCTACTACCTTAAAAGTTTTAAGTAATTCACTATAGTTATTTAGTCGTTCGATTATCCATAAAATTTATATTACTCAATGAAACTAGGAAAAATTCGCCCACGAACCCTTTTAATTCCGAGCACAAAGATGTTAATGAACTTGTAATGCCCATAAAGTGTCCCACTGAGGTTACAACTCAATAAAAGACGCTGCCGCGTCTTTTGATTAATGATATTGTTTGTGAATGTCGATGGACTAGGCGGTTTCAATTA